>JAPQWV010000274.1:0-600000 GCA_027422505.1 Craterostigma plantagineum | reverse complement strand
TATACCAAACACACTTGGTATAAATATCAAACTAGTCCTAATCTAAAGACTACTATACAAAACGCCCCTAATTACAAGCACAACTAATAAAATCAAGCACAATTAAAATATATACTCTACAATCTCCCCCTTTGTGCTTGATTGCGTTTCCGCGTTGTTTGTCCTCGTCGGGCGTAATACGATCTGCGCAAACCCATCGCATGCTCATAGTTTCTAACTGTTTCACTAAGCTTCAGACGCTCCTCGACATCATCTAGCAATTCCATCAGGAGTGGCTGTTCCCTCACGAACCTGTGGATTCTCAGCATCGTCTCTCGGTTGATTTCTTCCAACCTTTGCACTATATTCCTCCTGATGACCTTGAGCGTTCCGTCGCAAAACTTCTGAATCTCAGTCTTCAGCATCAACCTAGTCTTCTTTGCGATTGGATTGTGGTAGGTGAAGCCTATGCTGAGTTGATGTGCACATGATTGCTTGGAAGCCCTTCGATCTCAGGTCCTTTGTTGAATGGTGCGGTCATGTTGACCTTCTTCATGTTGCTCTCCAGTGTAACGACCCAACTTTCTAAATACGTATTTTGGCGGATTTATGCAGCGTAAGCAGCGGAAAGCCGATTTAATTAAAACTTTTTTAAAACGTATGAATACAAATATACACGAGTTCAATATTGTTCTCACGAGGTCCACATGTATTCATTGGGCTGGAGCCCAAAAAAAAAAACACGTAAACGCACGAAACATAATTTAAATCATTCCACAGGTCGCGTCACATGAACTGCTCCGCCCTCAAAAGTCCGTGGAGGTACCGCCTTCAGCCGCCTCACCTACATACGTAAACGCTGAGCTTTTGCCCAGTAAATGAAAATATGCAATGCAATTGCTCTCACAACCCAATCCCGACGCCTCACGAATGCACACTCGACATCTCACGAATACACACTTGTTTTCACCACACATCTTATTTCAAACACAGGGCCCTAGGTTAGACTCGGAATCCACGCATAAATATCATAAAAAGCCATGATAGTGCGGCCCCATCTCGGTCTCAACCGTCCATAACAATGGAAGGTAACGGCCCCATCTCGGTCTCAACCATACCTAAAAATAGTGACAAGCGGCCCCATCTCGGTCTCAACCGCGAGCGCTTCATCGAGTCATAGCCCGACAAATAACATCAGTCACTATACCCCACTCATCGACATTACCGAGACCCCGCACGGTTATAACTCCCCTCATGACACGTGTATGCAAATGCCGTGCAAATAAAGTGCAACACATAAAATGCAAATTTTCATATAACGCATCGGCGCGAGGTATTAGCTCGGCCCGATCCAAAAACTAGCGTACACAAATAATTTGGGCCCAAAGCCCTCGTTCCGATTAAATCGGCCCGAAACCTTGTCTAGTAAACTCTCCCCTAAATTACAGTAAGAGTTCCAAAATTTTAATTCTTTTATCTTCAACTCCCAAATTTTTAAAATAATACTTCAATTGCTATTTTAGAAATATTTCTCCAAATTTTACTTTTAAACATCCAAAATCTCATTATTTTATTTTTAAGGAATCAGATTTGAAATTCATTGACTCAATATTCGAAAATTTTATATAATTATAAAATGTCCAGGAATGATCCTCAAAATTTATCTAAGATTCAAAAATTTTCTCAAATTTCAAATCTGCCCCAAATTTTAATATTTTTAGTTTAGACCCGAAAATTTTATAGAATTCAGATTTGCCCCAAAACTTTTGAAAATTTACAATTAACCCCTTGGAATTTCCGAAAATTGCATAATGACCCTAACCGAATTCATTAATAATTTATGTATATAAAAAAAAACCAAAAGTCTCTGAAAATTTTTCATTTCTACTCTAGCCGAAACTCAACATAAAATTTTAGTACTCAAACTTTTTAAAAGTTTTAATTTGGTCCTTACCGAATTATTTAGTCCGTAATTACTTTTGAAAAGTTCCAATTTAATGGTAGCCGAATTTGTATATATTTATTTAGCATTCACAACTTTTGAAAAATTCTAATTTCATCCTAGCCGAAATTATATAAATTTAATTAACATCCCTAAACTTTTGAAACATTCTAATTTCATTCTAGTCGAAATTATATAAATTTATTTAGCACCCCAATAATATATTCCGAATTTAAAATATGTCCTAAAAACTTTATATTTCTTTAGAAATATTCTCTGTTCGGAATTTTACAACACAGACTCACCAGATTTTGTAAAATTTCGATTAAGTCCCTAAAAGTTTAAAATAACTATTTTTTAGGCTGTTTTGCGACAGTTTCGTATTTCTCAATGATCAAGGGGTAAATGATGTCCGATGGACCTGCGATTTTAACCACACATAAAAGACTTGCAAATCTAAATTCTGCCCAAAGGGATCCTTAATACGAGGTCTAGATTGTGAGATATGAATTTTTAAACCTCTTGGCCGAAATGAATAAAGAAATCCTAGGAAACTCTAATCTTTCCTATGTTTTATCCTAATTTGTTAATCTTAAAATCCTCTATCCTTATTTCTAAATACTCATGGTCCTCCTAAGCTAACCGAAATATATATATATATATATATATATATATATATATATATATATATATAATGAACAATTCTTGCAAATCAATCATCACTATCAAGTAAACACAAATAACTCGATGAAGAACATGCAAACACGTAAAAATTCGAAATTCCTAATATTGTTTACGTATGTAGGTGATCTTCACCTACCTCAATCCGCAGAGAATTATGTTACGAGTGTGATCCCGACCCTTCGATCCCGAGCTCCTCCTCGCCCGTGAGCTTCTCCCTTTCTTTTCCCTCTTTTCTTTTCTTTTCTTCTCTCCCTCTCTCCCTCTCTCCCACTCGGCCTCTCCCTCTCTCTCCTTTTTATTTTCTTTCTCTTTCTTTCTTTGATTCCCTCGGCCTCTCGTCTCTATGATGGTGTCTCCCTATTAATTTTTTTAGTGTTATTTATTCTTGTGTTAATGGTGTATTAGGTGTATTTGATGGCTTTTGATTTTTGTATTTAAGTGTTTGGGATATCACTTTATTCCTTCTCCTCTCCATAAAAATCGCCATCTCTTATTTGTATTTGTAGTTAAGTTGTTAATTTATAGTTTAGGTTAATAAAGTATGTATTAGTTTTATTTTTATTTTGTTTGTTTCATTTTGGAGTTGAATTGTTTTGTTTGATTTGTTTTGTTTTTGATTCTATTAGTATTATAGTATTTTTTATTTTTATTTTATTGGCCCAAAATCCTAATTTCTAGTCTACCTCTCTCAATTGGGCCATTACTTTTCTTTTGGTCCGATTGAGCCTTTATTTTTCATTATCAGGTCAAATTTAAATTCTTGTCTTGACTCGGGAAAAAAAATCGATGTATGTTCGAAATCGACTTCATACTGTTCAAATATTATTAAAATAATCCCGTATAAATTTTACGAATAATACATCCAGAGCCATCTAAAGGTCATGCGCGGCGAAGTACTTGACTTGGCGCATCATGAACCGCTAGAGCCCTTCGAGGCCATCTTTCTTGACGAAGCCTTGAGGACCCTTGTACTTCTCCACGTAGAGCTGATAGAGGTTGTATACCTCGTCGGCAGGGAGGTACGGTAGGTCGCTCTCGCTTAGTTCCTCTCGGGTTCTGTCCACTCGCTCAATAATCTAAGTTGGGGTTGAAAGACCTCCTTTGGCACAGTAGATGCTGAGAAGCTGGCAAATTGGGGAGAGACTCTGATAGTGGCTCTTGACTTGTCCTTTAG
Organism: Craterostigma plantagineum; assembly: GCA_027422505.1. Classification (NCBI taxonomy): domain Eukaryota; kingdom Viridiplantae; phylum Streptophyta; class Magnoliopsida; order Lamiales; family Linderniaceae; genus Craterostigma; species Craterostigma plantagineum. The sequence continues at coordinate 596,221 of JAPQWV010000274.1, read as the reverse complement.
TCATCCCCAGCCGTACGTCCGGTCCAAGTTGAGTCAGCATCCAGAGGTAAGTCATCCTCTTCTACTGATCCCAGTGAGAGATCCCCCTCAGCTCAAATTCGTTCGGCTTTCTGATTCTGTCCGATGACCTCCAAATATTCTCACAGACTTCTTCAAGGAAGGGTATCTCTATTCGGATATTCTCCCACGGCGTGTCGATCCGAACGGTCCCTGGCATTTGTCTTGTGGGGGAAACCGCTCGTTGCGTGATCAGCTCTGAAAGCCCTGTGGGATCTTGTTCGTGGTCTACACCTTCGTGAAGTTCTTCGTCTTCTATCAGCACGAGGTCCACCGAAGCTTGTTGCAAAATTTGTCGAACCTCCTTGAGCCGTTGTACTTGATGCTCCTCGGGCATATAATGGGTCGCCCACTGTTCTTCAAATATGAATTTGTCGAGGTATTCATGTGCGTTGACACCGTGTCCTAAAGGGCCCGATTGTTCTGGAGCTGTTGAGGGAGTAGCTTGGGTTTGTGCCAGAGCTACGAGCATGGCCGCACTTGCTTCTTCTTCCGAAAGCAAAGGGCTTGTCAGAGTCGGTGGTGTGGGCGGAGGCATCCTTAGGTGAAAGGTTGGTGGGTCAATGTGGGTTAGAGTGGTGGTGCGGTGCGTGGTGTGGGTAGTTTGGGTGGTGAGTTTGGCTGGTTTGGGTTTCACCTGCTCCAGCACCTGATTGCGTTACGCCCGAGCCTTGTCCTTGGCCAATTGTTGTTGTCCTTGGCCTCTTCTCCCCCTCATGAGGATCCTGATTGTCAGGATCGTCATGTCGGCGTCTGGAGTGAGAGCTTTAGCCTCGGCAAGTTTGGGTAGGTGGCTCAGGATGGTCTATCGGTCGCCTATAGAGTGACTCCTCTTGAGGCGACCGAATGGTAAGACCAATGAGGCGGGCTAGAAGGATGTCATGGAGCTCGGTGATTGGGATGGTATATGGGTTGATTAGGATGGAAGAGTTTTGTAGAGGGTCGGTGGGTGTGGGTTGTGGGGTTGTGAGGTCCGGTTATGCTGAAGTTGACTCTGAGACGGGTGCTTTCCCTCGATCTTGTCGGGACGTCTCGATAGTCGTACGCACGCTCTCCATGATCTTGTCTTCGAAAGATTTAGTGCTGAGGAGAGGGCGGCCTAGTTGGTCTTCAGTCATAAACGGAGCGGACGCCTCCGTGGATGTTCCAGGATGACAGATGTCGCCTGTTAACAACCCTTGAGTAGGCACTGGCTCCTCAGGTTGGCTCAGAGTCACTGGAGGTTGTGACTCTACGAGACTTCCACCCAATCCTTGAGTCGAATCTGGAAGATTCTCCTCTATGGGTGTTTCGGCAGGCTCGTTGGGCCTGCGAACCAGACACCGACAGATTTTGTTCCGGCTCAAGATTGAGCGAAGAAGTGGTCGCAGCACTTGAAGAGACGATCAGCGCGGTATCTGATGCGGTGGTGACGGCGGTGAAGAGGGACTCGATTTGTATGCTAAGTTGTCTGGGAGTCCGTCTCATCAGGCTGATCTCCTCATCTGACTCCGTGTCGGATGGGGTGGCTGTGTGAGGAGTGAGGCCACGTTCTATGTCCTCAGGAGCCTGATCCGTCACCCGTGGAAGTGCGCCTTGCCCTATTTCTGTCCGGGCTGTGCTCCTTGTTGAAAAACCTCCTCAATAGTTTCTCCGAGCACGCCAACATGTACGGGCACTTCCACTTGGAATGTTTCTTCAAGAGCTTCTTGTTCCAACTCTGCTGCCACAACATCGATCAAAGTGGCGTCTATGTCATGAATGTGTTCGTCCTGAGTTGGTAGCTCCTGCTCTAGCTCCCGGGCCACTTCATCAATCATCATTGCATCAGGGCTTGAGTGTTGTTGTTGTCGAGGGCTCCGTGGAAATATGTCGGGGGCCCTCGAATTATTTGCGCTGTGAGATGATGTTCCCGACAGTATCTTTGATATTCGGCTCCCATGGGGTCAGCGAGCCGAAGAAGGTTGAGTGGAATGGGCATTGAAGGCTAAGCTAGGTCTACCAGCCTTGGTTTGTGGAAGAACTTGAGCCTTGGTGGCTGATATTTTCCTCCCGGAGGCAGGCGAGGAATGTTCTGCTCGTGCATCTCCATATGTTGGCGGATGATGACGGAGAACCATCTCGCATACGGCACGTTCTTGGACCTTTTGTTCTCTTTTTGTCTGATCTGCTCTGCTAGGTCGTTCCAGATCAGTTGAGCGAAATCGTAATTCCGTGAGAACACGACTCCGTGAAATATCCGGAGGATGTGGCCGTTGCCTTTGTCGAAGCCTGCGTGCTTCGGGGATAGACACTTATTTATAATCCCGAATAGTGTCTTCCATGGATGGGGAATCCCGTTGCTCTGCATCTGAGCTAGCTTGGTGAGCGGCGGACGGTACCCCATCTGGAGGAAATCATGCACCAGTTCTATATCTGATGGGGGGGTCGTAGTTTTGGCTGTGAGGGAGGTCAAGTAGAATTCTGAACTCGTTCTTGCCCATGCAGATATGCCTTGTCCCTACAACCGTGGTAAAGTGGTATGTCCCGTCCAAGATGAGGCTCTTGACCATCCCCCAAAACTGTTAGAGGTAGACCATCGGCACTGATGCCGTCACTGTAAGTGCATGCCATAGTGGATGGCCTTGCAGAATGGACACATGATGTCATCTGGACACCGGAAAGTGGTCAGGGCTAACTGGAAGTTCGTGTCGTGGACGTTGAGGTATAAGGCCTTCTCCTAGATGTGGTTATATGTAGGGTATTGATCCATCTGAAATCCACATAAGAAATGTAGATCATTAATTCAAAAATTTGAGTCGAAATTAATTTGAAGAATGTATGGATTGGCACATAGATATACGAGAGTGACACAAAAAAATGATATTTCGACCTATGCATAATAGTCATATGAGATTTTAGTCGAAAAGTTATCTAAATGTTTAAATGCACTGTTCACTCTGTGAGATTTTTCGCACATAAAATTGAAATTTCAATTTTGATTTCCTAAGTGCCGTTTTATTTTGCGATCGAAAATTTTAGTCGCTATTTAAAGCTACAGTGAAAAAGTCTTAGAAATTTTTCTAAGTTTGTTTTGACCTTAAGACACGATACTGTAGCCGAGAAATTTTACGATCCGTAAAAATTTTCGTGTAAATTTACGATCGAGAAATTAGATTTCCGAGTAAATTTACAATTGGAAAATTTTTTGCGCGTGAATTAAATTTTTGCTAGGAAAATTATCGAGCGAGAAAGTATTTCGACTTTTGAAAGATTTTCGCTGTGAAGTTTCAGATCTAGAAAATTGTCAACGATAAACTAAGTCAACCATCGAGAAAATTCTATCGATCAAAGTTTCAGGCCATGTTTTTACGATCGAGAAATTTTATTTTCAAAAGAAATTTCGTTGCTTAAAATTTTCGATCGAGAACAAAATTAAAATCGAAATTTTCGACTGTAAGTTTTGCGCTCGAAAGTTTTTAAAGTTATAGCATCTATTTTGCCCATTCTTCTCAGTAATATTTCGCTCGCACAAAATCAAATTGAGTTTCTCGATTGGAAATAAATTTCGATCAAATTACTAACTTAAAATAATTTACGATCGAAAATCTTTTACGATGCAAACAGTGACTTAATCAAATTGGAATTCAATTTTCACTGTTTGCGAGCGAGAAAGTTCTTCGATGTATTAAAACCTTTAAACTCCAGTTTAGTCATATCTGTCAATCGGATGCTATTAACGCATAAAATCGAAGTTATAATCACCCAAAATGATAAAGAATCATCGAAACTTGCCTATTATGCAGTTTATAACCCAGATTTTACTTAGAAACAGACCTATTAAACTACTAACGAGGATTTCGAGTTCACAGAGTATGAATAGTCGAGACATTTACACAGAATCATGCGAAATATTCAAAATACAGATGCAAATCTACTTTAAATGCACGATAAACCCTAACAGAAGTCAAATCTACCTTCTAAAGACGAAAATCAGTTGAAAATTGAGAAATTTTGAAGATTTTGACGTTCGTCTTTTAGGAGAAGTTTTTCGCTCGAGAAATTTGACTGTTGATTTTTGCGATCGAGGGTTTTGCGTGTATTTAGGAATTTTCGACTGCAACCTAATGATTTCGTTTAATATGGACTGATTAGATGTTTTCGACACTTAGAGGATTAAGCCCATTACTGTTTACGATCGAGAAACTTATGATCGAGAAATTTGATTTGGTTACTGTTGAATTTTTGCTCGACAATTCCGATCGAAAATCTTTTTGGTTCCTATTTAATTTTCGCTCATCAACATGAAGGCGAAATTTGACTGCTGATTTTTGCGATCGAGGGTTTTGCGTGTATTTAGGGATTTTTGACTGCAACCTAATGATTTCGTTTAATATGGACTGATTAGAAGTTTTCGACACCTAGAAGATTAAGCCCGTTACTGTTTACGATCGAGAAACTTATGATCGAAAATTTTGATTTGGTTACTGTTGAATTTTTGGTTCCTATTGCAATTTTCGCTCGAGAAACTGCGATTGAAGATTTCAAATTCGCCCGAATTTCTCAATAGTAAGTTTTCCTTAATATTTCAGATTGATCCTAAATTTTAAGAATAAACCACAGAATTACTCCCCCTACGAGTAAACGAAAATGCAATTTAACTCCCTGTATTTTCGAAGAATTGACATGTGGCTCCAAAATCGATCTTTGAAAATCTGCAATACTTAGAGCAAAATGTCGAGAATATGAGAGTTAATAGGGAAGTAATTGTTTTCTAATAAGGCTCTCCCTGATTGTTTTACCAATGTCTTGAGTCCATAGTTATGAGGATTTGTGAAGTCCTTCTTATTTAAGCGTTGTCCAAAGCGAATCAAAATGAAAAATTTCTGCAACACTTAAAGGAAGAACATCAAAAATATTTGGAGCTCAAAACATAAAGTCATTGTAGATCCTCCCCCTCAAATAGTGCACATGTATTGATTTAACACGTAATTATGCAAATCAATACAAGTAACAATCATATAACACGCAATTAACCACTCAAGACTAGTTACATGTTCCCCTAATCATGTAATAAAGATTTGCGCGAGGGTATGAGCAAAGACAAATATTCGCATTTTAATCAATTCAATGCCAATGCAAGTTAAACATGTATTCAGAATGTGCGATTAGTTTTTTTATGTATATTAATATTATTAATAGTATGGGGTCAGATTATTTTGCTACGATAATCATCACGCCTAAAATTCACCGGACACTCGAAGAGATCACATACCGTCGAGTCATGTCGTCAAACTTAAAGAGTCCTAAGTTCATAGAATGATCCATTTCGACAACTCTCACTAGGTTCACTCTAGCACTCAATTATTTTTACCATGGGATGATTATATTTATATCACTCAAGTCAACACAAGCAACCTTAAGTCAATTTACTTGTGATCGAGGCGTTTTTAATCATTTCACCTTTACGAAAGATCGTTGATTTGGAATCATAGAAACTATGAAAGGTTTTAATTTGGCTATGACTAAGAAAGGAAGGATATGTTTTGAAATTGTGGACTGGGTATCTTCTTCCTTTTCTTCGTCATTCTCTTCCTTTTTGCCGTTTTTCTTTTATTATTTATTGCTTGCATCCTTTAATAATTTTTCTTTGACTCAGTCTGCACTTGCTCAAGCTGAAGCTTCGCTTCTCTACGAGGCTGAGAGATTATCTAAGGCGAAGATCTTCTTGTTCGTTCTCGGGCCGATACCGCGCCCCTTTTCTCTTAATCCCTAGAAAAGTTTCAGAGATTATCGATATGAAGAAGTTCGCAGTTGTGGAGTACGAACCCAAGGCTGCGCTCCTCTTCTCGTTGTCTCGATATAAGATCGGATTATCGTTGGAGAAGTTCACTTCGTGGTGCTCCTCTTTCCAGCCGTTCTGACGAGTGTACGAGATTATCGATGGAGAAGTTCACAGCAAGATCCATGCCCCCTTCTAGTGATATGAGATTCTGATAGTCGAGGGGCATGTTCTTTTGGACTGCTTTTTGTGCGTTGAGCATTCCTCGTGTACGTTTTCTACCTTCTTTTGTCATCTTTTTTTTCGTCTCGTTTTCTCCCCCTCCTTTTCTCGATTGAATATTCCATCAAAGATTCAGTCGTCGGTTGAAGGCTCAGAAGGTTTTCAATTGAAGAAAGGGTATCAGAGAAGGCTCAAAATGGATGACTAAAGCCTGTATTAAAGGATTGAAACTTTATTATATATGTGAGGCCAAGTGAGGAATTTCCTAAGTGCTCTAATCATTTTCCTAAGGATCCAATCGAAAGGCGAGTATGAAGCTAGGAATCACTAGTTAAGACAAGCAATTGATGTGTGACTCGTTCAAGAATGAATCATTAGGAGGAAAAATAACAGGCCATAATCCTCACTTAAGTAAATTGGCTTTGTGTCTAGTGGAGCAAACTAAATGACCTTTAGACACAAGAATGCGACTTAGACTGACAAAATTAAGCAAGCAATCAGTCGCATGCCAGGGAAATCTAATTGTGACGTAGACCGAGCATCCTGAAGATTTCCTCATTCCCTATTATAGATATATGTATAATAGGTTTTTTTTTTCACGCAAGATATAAAGACAAATAAGCATGGAAAACACATAGAATATAGCACATGATAGCACCGAAGATCAGGTAATGCACATAATACGGAAGATTCAACATGCCTAATTTTCCGACAAGGAATTGGAATCGTTTCTCATCCAAAGCCTTGGTGAAAATGTCAGCTAGTTGATATTCCGTGTTCACAAAGTACATGTCAATGGTGCCTTTTTTTACGTCATCTTTGATAAAGTGATATCAAATGTCAATGTGTTTCGTGCGTGAGTGGTGAAAAGGATTGCACGTAATCGCGATGACACTTTGACAATCACTATATATGGGTATATTATTTAAATTGTACCCATAATCGCGAAGCTGTGTCCGCATCCATAGCATCTGTGAGCAACAGTTGGCGGCTGCGACGTATTCAGCTTTAGCTGCCGAGGTTGAGACACAATTTTGCTTTTTAGATGACCAACACACTAGCTTTTCGCCTAGAAATTGAGCGCCACCGGAGGTGCTTTTCCCATCCATTCGACAACCTGCATAATCAGCGTCGGTAGCCGATAAGTTCGTACCTTTAGGATACCAAAGTCCTAAGGTAGATGTGCCCTTAAGATAGCAAAGAAAGCGCTTCACCGCGAACATGTGGGACTCTTTGGGATCGGCTTGAAAGCGGGCACAGAGACAAGTGGCAAACATGATGTCCGGCCGACTAGAAGTGAGGTAGAGAATAGATCCAATTATACTACGATAGAGTGTGATGTCGACCGATTCTCCTGTGGGATCGGCATCCAACTTGCAGCTTGTTGACATGGGAGTGCTGAGAGGCTTAACTCTGATCTTGATGAAACTTTTTCAGAATGTCCTCGATGTATTTGGTTTGAATGATAAAAATCCCATCATTGAGCTGCCAGACTTGAAGTCCTAGAAAGAATTGCATCTCTCCCACGTGGCTCATTTTGAATTTGCTCTTCATGAGATCCCCAAACTTCTTGCAGAGCTGTAACGACCCTCACTTTTAAAATAAAAATAATGGCGGATTTTCCACAACGAAAATCACGGAAGACCCAATTAATAAAAATCTTTCTGTAAAACACAATATATTACGGCGGAATAAAAGTATTTTACACGCGCACACGGTTCACACACGTTATATTTAACCGTCACACTCAAATAGAATTTGTTGATACACAAAAGACACTGAAACCTCTCCACAGGTCACATCCATGTACCGCCTTGCCCTCAAAAGACCATGGAGCACCGCCACCAGCCTCATTAGTTTTGACATGTTTCCACATTGAGCTCGTCAGTACCTACAATACGTAAACTGAGCTCCTTGCCCAGTAGATGAAATAACGCATGATGCAATCGTGCACTCAATCCCCAAACCCGATATCTCACATAATATGCAAGCTCTTTCTTTTCTCACGCTAATTTCTTATTTCTCAAACTAGGGCCCTAGGTTAGACTCGACACCTCGCATGCCAATCACAATAACGGTAGCCTACTCTGGAACTTCACGCCAGGTCGCTTCTTCCGTATAATATATAAAACGGTCGCACCTCAGGAAGTTCACGCCCGGGTAGACAAAGCGTTCGCATCTATCTAGTTGACAGAACGCTCACACCTGCCTGCCGTCAGGTGTCATTTTGAGTACTGACCTCAACTTTTTAACGAGTCGCCAATCACAAAACCATCATCTACCCCACTTATCAAAGCGTCACCGTCTCCAATACGGCACACAATATATCAGTTCATCACCGATCAACACGGTCTGAACTTCTCTTGTTCTAGTATGAAATGCACATGACAGATAAATGCATGATATACATAATTTATTGAAATCACATAAAAATATTCACATATTTCACGTAAAACACGTATCCCTTCAAACTGATGATCCAATCCCACAAACTGAAGAACTGCACAATCCATAGGACGCCGTGGAAAACTACAACTTCAACGAAGATTGGATAACCAAGCCGATGGATCCGGCCATGGAAAAAGGCTTAATGGAAAATGCCAAACACTTTCTGATGAAGGCAAACATAAGCCCGGCCCTAATCGACGACGACGAACTAGAGGAAGGTGAAGATTACGAGGCCGAAATTCCAAAACTTCCCGATATGCTCCAACACACCGTCGTTGATGAGGAATGCCCACCATCGAAGTCAAAGATAGGCGAGGAGCTGAAGTTGCCAGGGGAAAATGCCAAGGTGATTGCCCCATTTCAAGAAGAGATTTGAAGGAAAATCTGGAGGAAGGAAGATAGGATCAAGAAAACGGACGACCTTGATCTTAGAGGTCTTTCTCACTTTTCAAGACCAAAAACAGTCCAATATCTGCTCCCCCTCCGCCGAGTACTCATGCTCAAAGGAAAGGGAGGTGATTTGGGTACTCTTCGAAAAGAAGAAATGAAGAGATCCAGAATTCATGAAATCCTAGGAGTTAAAAAGGATCGTTTTGGGGATATAGATATACCTATCTTCATGGTACGGCGACGAGATGGGGCATACGAAGAGCTGAATGAAGCCGACCTCGCCTGCATCAGAGGTGAAGATACTGAACAGATGGCGAGAGATTATCGATGGAGCACTCAAGACTCCAGAACTCAGACTAGGCTACTACATATTGAAAAGATTCATTCTGCGCCAAGCCAAGTTCAATTCAACTCATGACCTTCAAATAGCGGTAGAGAGTAACATGAAGAAAGTGAATCTCACGAAGCCTTCTTTCGAAGTCTCAGATCCAAGCTTTGGTGAAGGACATCATAAATGAAGACGATGATCCATCAATGGTCTACATCAACTACAAAGGAGAGAAAAGGCTTATGAAAAACGTCAGAGATTCACAAGTTTAGCGATGGAACTCTACTGATCATATGAAACAAGCTCAGAAGCATTCTCGAGCAGCTAAGGTACGAAGAATATGAAGTTCAAGCAAAATACATGAAGTTGATCGAGACCATCTCTGAGAGAATATCCCTTCGAAGAAGGTTGCGTTCGTATGAACACTTCTTAGGACTCAGAAGGTCTTCTTATGCGCTGGTGAAGCCCAAGAAAAAGAAGACGCCAACAAGATGAAGAGGACACTAAGGGGGAGATTGTTAGAAATTAATTATAGTGTCCTCTAGTTTTTAAGTCTTGGGTTTATTTTGTATTAAGTGGGTTATTAGTAGTTTGGGGTGACATGATAGTTTGTATAAGATTGGGACTAAGCTTTAATATACCAATTACTTGTGGTATATAAAGCCCATATTTACCCTAATTAGGGTTTATCAAAAGAATTATCAAGATAGCCACCTCGTATGTTTCCCTCTAAGAACACACACACTACACGCACTAAAAGGTGAAAACTGTCTTAAGCATATTAATCTGTCTTTTGATCCTTGTTTGGTAATATAAGGACCAACATCCCCCACTTTACTTAATCGCTAATATAAACCCAATTTAACATGTGAGAGCACATGTCTCCTTTTACTCGACTTAGAACTTCATAAGTGATCTTCTTTCTTTCCCTTAAACGCACGTGAGCATCATTACAGATCATATTCCGTTAGTTTGGATTATTTGTTGGGTATCTGATAACTATTATTCAGGTCGAATCTGGGGTAGTAATTTGCTATCTGATTGGATTATATCGGTTATCCGACGTAATTATTCTTAAAAAAATAATGTTGTTTCAGTATGGAGGTCTGGTAGGTGGCAGAGTATTGACTTGATGTCACTCTATGTGTAGTTGAGACACAAGCAATCCTTCTATCCGTAAGATGATATTGCCCTTAAATTGGGTGCCCCACGTTATTGCATTACGTTCCAAAGATACAATTACTTCGGATCTTTCTTACTTTGCAAAAAGCAAACAAGATTTCAATGAATCCACACAGAAATCGCGCTTTCTCTAGTGAACTTATGATGATCTCTATTACAATGCTTGAACTTCCGGTGCTTGAATGAATAGATTCCGAACTCTGTTGAGGTCTCTTTATAGCGTTTGAGAGGTTCTGGTGCGATTGTGAAGAGGACACAATTTTTGGGCATGGCTATTCCGTGAATAGGCATGTGGTTTAGATTCAATATGGTGCGTCCTATCTAAATCCAACTACCCATATCGCATTCCATCTACCTCGACCCATCACTTCGAGGATCTTGGGTCGGGTCAGATTGTCACCAACGACTCACATTCGCGAATTGTCGTGCTCCATTGACCCAATTGCATGTCATGGCAGCGCCACACATGTTTAATCTCCATGCAGCGCCACGTCATCTAACCTCCCTCTCGCCGCTACCTCATCGCTAGAGTATAAATTTTTGCTCCTAGCGACGACGCGAAGTGAAAAGTCCGCGCCTACAAAGCACCCGCTGCGCACTTTCACACAAGCAAGTTTCAAAATGGAAACTTTTAAAAAGGTTATAAATATATATACCGGCAAAATTTTTTACATGTCAATCTAATGCAATCTTCCTCCTTATCCGAACTTGGGACCGACAACTAATGTTTATAGAATGTGAGCTAAAAACGTATAGGAAATTGTTTTTCTTCTAGAGGAAAATTTTTTAAACAAAAAAACTTTTTTACGAGACATTTATTCTCCTAGCTTATTTTGATGCAAATTCTTTTTAAAATTCTCTTAATCAATCTTTCGGCTTAATTCATTTTCTATTGATAAATTAGCTAATCAATTTAATTTTTCATGTGGCATTGTGGATCGTTAGTTTTTTTTAAAAAAAGTTTAACGATAAAATACATCTTTATGCTAAGCGACGGTGACGGGAATGTTAACATAATCTTCTATGCAATATACACATTCGTAAAATAAAAACTAGTGGAATCCCAATTGACTACTAATATTGCAGTTACAATATATCTGTAGTAATGGCCAATGGGGTCTAAAAGTTTTGAACTAATTAATATTTTTTACGTAACAATATTAGTGAAATAAGGCTCTAAGCCCTTAAAACTGGTGAGAAGCCCTTGCTTTAGTTTCTTTACTCAATTGTCCGCCCTGATGTACCTCATTGCATACGAGTTTTGTTTTTTGTTTTTTCCCCAAAAACTCATAGGCCCACTAATATGCAAGTGGAAAGTGAGACTCTTTCACCACACTATTATATTAAATTATTTATAACTTCATTGGCTCAATCTTCGAAAATTAATTTCATATTCACCTTATATCGGTTTAGAGCATATATGTAGATTCCCCTTGAAACGTAGGACCTTTTATCAATTTGGAGTGTTGGCGAACGGTGACTTCACGATGTAATAAAAAGGGAAAGCGTTTACCTATGGCTTACCTAGCCCAATATTTGGCCCGATCCAAGGAGTCAAAACCCAACAAATAATACTTGAAATTTCCTAAGGGTGAAAACTCAAAATGAGCTCACTCCCCATTCTTTACCTCATGGACTGATTTAGTCCCGTGTTTTTCGTGAACCAATTTAGTCCTTCCGTTAGTGTTGCGGTTAATTTTCAATGGAAAACCCCATGTGCCAACACTTGATTGGCCAGGCTTAAACAAAATTCATTAAAAATGAAAAAAAAATCTCCTTCCAAGAAAAAAGGAGAAACAATAAATAAAAAAATTAAAATAAAGAATAAAAACCTATAAAATAAATTAAAATAAAAAAAATTGAAAACTTAAAAGTAAAAAAAAAATAATATAGTAACAAAAGAAAACGAGAATAAAAACAAAAAATAAATAGAAAAAGCACCACTGAAAGTTTACGGAAGTCCCTCTCACCGCCAAGTTAACGGAACAAAATTGTCCCAATCCCAAACAACAAATTTTTCTTTTTCTAACAAAAAAAAAAATTACTTTTTATATTAAATTAATAAATTTGAAAAGTTCAAAAGATTTCCGGCGGGGACCGAAAAGAGGATAATGGAAAAAGTGCCCGATGATTCAATCCACCTGAGCCATGCTCCAAACCAAAAAGAAAAAAGTTATATAACAGTGATTCACATCTTAGCAGCGGTGATAGGCTCGGCCGTGGTGTCCTTTGCTTGAAGGACAAAATTTTTCATCCAAATTTTATTATTTTTTAAGCCTGACCAATCAGGTGTCGACACGTGATGTTGTACATCCAAATTAACGACAATACTAACTGAAGGCCAAATTTGTTAAAAAAAACATTGAGGACTTGTTTGATTCATGGAAAACATCATAAATAAATTGGTTCATGAGGTAAACTTCGGGTACCACTTTCAGTTTCTTCCCTTCTATTATACATTAATATATCTTATCCAAGTTCAATATATGTATCTAAGGTGTGTGTGTGGTGTTTAAGTTTTAAACATTTGGTTAGTTTAAATTGTAAACAAGCGATATAACATTATCATTTTAATATCATTACGTTATATTCTCTTCTCACGATTATCTTGAAACTTCTTTTTCTTATTTGCTAGATATTATCTTATAAGTTATCGATATATAGTTACGGTAACTTGATTTTAGTTCTATTCTCTTCTTATTCTCTGCGGGTGTCTTGATTTTATTTACGGTAACTTGTGCTAATATTGATGTATAGTTAGCTATTTTAGTTCATTATAGTACTTTAATTTAGTTATTTTCAAATTTTATTGGGTACTGATGTCGGGTATCTGAACTCAATGTATAGCCGACATCGTGGGTACCGCACAAGTCGGGTCGGGGTTGGGTACTAGAAACCTTAGTCCGAATCCGAATAACCCGATACTCGACTACCATACCCGATCCAATGTCCACCCCTTGTGAGCAGCTCGATCGCAAGTCACGATCGAATATTTATTCGCCGAATTGAAATCACATCAAAATTGTGGTAATTCCTATCAACTTGCTGAATCATAACTTTCATTGACCGACGGTGACATGTGCTCATGAAGTTTGATCGACTATCAATTTCGTACAAGCTTGCACAAATTGCTTGGTGACACCCCGCGGAGGTCACGGAAGCTGACCATGCACAATACTCGTCCAATGAGGATGGTGTATGGATAAAGAAGTTGTGGAAGAACTTTAGTTGGTTCTAGTTGTGGATAGACAACTGCTATATGGTGCAACAATAGCTCTGCAATTATCCAAACCAAGGAAGCACGACATCATACTAAGTTCATGCATATGGAGTGGAAACATCGTCTTAGATGGATTTTGAGAATGACTATGAGACCGTGCAAAAGATAGCTTACGTCGACTGGCCAACCCATTTACTAAACGACTATCTCAAGCAGTTTGAAAAGGCATATTGAAAAGATGGGCGACACTTAACATTGACTGCAAGTGGGAGACTGCTTAAAATATACCATCAAAATGAAATGCATGGATTAGAATTAGCGTATGGCGTACTTTTCGTACAGTTCAAATTAGCTGATTACTTGGATGTATTGAATAGTTTTATCCATATAATTTATTCATTGTGTGTATTTATAAACTTACTTGGGATCTGACAATGTGATAAATAAACAAAATACATATGCATCAAACTATGTCTTTGATTCCATTAGATGGAAGAAGAACGACACTAAATCACGGCTTATAGATCGACGACTACAAATAATGGTGTTAAATAAACATGACTTGTCGTTTGGTCACATGGCTATTTATTTTAGTGGAGTCAATGACCGACGACGATTATGGTAATCCGCATGTACCACGTACCAAAAGTGGGTGTCTGATGAAACAGTCTTCGATGTCTTGGATCGTTGTTAACTTTGCTAGGCTCAGATCGTTATGAGAATATCATGGGTCAGCGACAATATGTGGCTATAAGGAAGTTTATCCGGGAACTTGATCAACGAGAGAGATTAACAGGCCCGCTAGTAAATGCAAGATGCGTCATAAGAGAATGTGAAACTTACTAAGCACTGGTCAGAGCAAGTAGACTGACATGTGTGAGACATGGAGTGCGCTTTGATAGTTTTTCTTCATGATTATATTGTAGTGTCGAGTTAGTGACTTAAAGCATTGAACGTGAGTCTCAGTCAACGGATATACGTGAGTGGTGTATACGTATTAGTCGGTTCTTAGAAGTGATAAGATCACATTCGTTCTCAACTGAGATTGGTTTGGTCTCTCATGATTGGCTACATGATATCGGAACCCTCAGATTCCTCTTTTTGTCGGTTGAGACGAACCTAGAGTTACATGCCTAAAAAAGACCACCGTAGTTGTATTGCACGTGTATGATAGGCGAATAATCCGTTGGGGTCTAGGTCGGTCATAATAATTCTTGAATTGATCAACCCAGTTAGCTAGTGACAGAATTAACCGTATGAAATGTATGTTATGGTGACATGTAGCCTCGTGCCATGATGACATGTAGGCTTGTGCCATGGTGCCATGTAGGTATGTGTCATGGTGACATGTAGTCATAAGTGGGCTTCTAGAAGCACGTGTGTAAAGTGTTGGCGTGGCAGCGGACCCGGTCGAATAACACCTCGGTTAATATTTGAACAATTAAATAAAATGAACACCGAGATTTTTAGTGGAAAAACCCCAAACACGGGCAAGGAAGAAGAATTTTACTATTTGAAAAATTTAGGAGTTACAATCTCTTAACTATAAAGAAGAAACCCTCAATGTCTCTATTTTGTAGTCGAAGAAAATACCGACAAACTCTCTATTATATTTCCTCTCCTCTCAATCTCTCTCCCTCTCTTCTCTTTTACTGGGATTATTTTCATCTGATCGCTCGACGGCCTTCTATATGCAAATTCCCCAACTATGTCACAATCGGTGCATAAATCCATAATTAATGTGAACATATGAGAATAATTATCATGATGCACACCTTTGACTACGGTGCCCACTTAAACATGTGAAGAAGAAAAATTTCTAAGCCGATAAATCAGACAATCCCACTTGAAGATTTGATTTTGAATCAATTAAATCTCCACACCATTCTTTCCTCCTTCCCTTTCATGTTACTTACGTCTCCGCTAGGCCACTTGAAGAACAATACAAAAGTAAACTTGTCAGCGTTGACCACTTTTGTTAAGTGATCTGATAGGTTGTCTTTCGTAGAATCTTCTGCATACTACCGTGCCTTCTTCCAATTTCTCACGAACGAAGTGGTACTGAACCTGTTTGTGTTTTGACATGTAATGAAGCTGGATTCTTTGCAAGATGCAAGACACTCTGACTGTCACAGAACAGAGGAATATTTCCTTGTCCATGCCCAAGCTCCTCCATGATTATTATCAACCATAACGTTCCTTTACTTGCCTGCATAGCTGCAATATATTATGCTTCACTTGTTGACGTTTGCGACAACGGACTGAAGTTTCGTCCAGCTTACGGCTCCGCCAGCAAGAGTGAACACATATCCTCTAGTAGGTTTGCTTTTATCAAGATCACCTACATAATCAGAGTGTACATACCCCCTGACAGTTTAATATCCTCCTTCGTAACATAATGCAACATATGATGTTCCTCAAATGTATCGTAGGATCCTCTTCATTGCGTTCCAATTCTCTTTGCCCGGATTTGCCAACCGACTCACTACTTCCCACCGCAGATGCATATGGTACTCGAGACATCTCCATCTTACTGTCTTAACTGGTAGGACTCATACTCGAGGATAATTTGAAATTAACAAGAAGTTGCGTAGAAAATGACTTACAATCTTGCATATTGAAGCGTCGCAAGACCTTCCTCAGATAATCCTTCTGCGAAAGCCAAATCTTATTGTTATTTCTGTGTCGCTAAGTTTGCATCCCTAGAACGGTCCTAAGTCCTTCATTTCAAAATTCTATAGCCAACTGTGCCTTGAGTTCTTCAACACAATCCTTGTTGGGGCCTGCTAACAACATATCGTCAACTGTGATGCCCGGACCCGGAACAATTAATTTGAACACCTAAATTAACTGCAGCAGCCCAATAAATTAATGTCTCGGTCCAACTGAAAATTTTCAGCCCAAAGCACATTGCCGCTTACAGACTTGTTCCTTTCATCTATTCTTATTATCCTCATTCCTATTTGGCAAGCAATAGAACAAAACTAAAAGAAAAAGAAAAAAAGTCAATGGAGACCAGCTGTCCCAAGCTTGATGTTCTGTTGTTGTGCTTGAGGTTTATGAATGTAAGGAAGGTCTATGGTGATTGTAGGATCGAATTCGTTGTCGGTTGCTTTGTTTACTTTGAAACCCACATCTGCGCAGCCTTTGTTTTAAACGTCTATGACCAAGCTATTGTGTTCTGATTCTTTCAAAACACAGTTTTTCGAAAGCTAATGTCTTTCCATAGCCTCTTGAATGGATTCCATCCGATGTTCTTACGAATTATTATGAATTTTTGAAATTGATATTGCGAAATTGGAATTTTCTAATAATTTATATTTTTGGATCCGTTCGCAGCTTCTGTATTTAACAGTGTTGACCTAGCTATGGCACTCAGATTCTTTCCAAACTTGGTTCTATTGAAAACCAAGTTCTTCAGTTTTTCATAGCATTTGGAATCGAGTGAATCCAATGTTTCTACGATTTCTATCAATTTTTGAGTTGGTACTGCGAATTGAAACATAATATTTGTTGTTGTAGAAACACCTGCTGATGCAGTTTATATCTTTCTCAGTTTAACGTATCTATACTGCTCAAATTTACTCGAAACTGGACTCTATTGAAAGCTGACTTTCTCACCTGTTTTTAGCCGCTAGAATCATCTTGATCCAATATGTCTGCGAATTATTATGGATTTTTGAAGTAGTCTTAGCCTGTTTTGAATGACCTTGTGCAGTACCTGAGTCGTAATCATCGTCTTGAGGCAGTTTTTTGGCAGTTCGTTGGATCGTGGCGAAATAATATCCATGGAGAGCTCGATGACAGCTACGGACCTGAGGTAGGTGAAGAATTCAACCTCAACATGTAAACTTATATGTGGAATTCAGTTTGTCGCATAACAACCGTAAACAATATGTTAATATTTAATTGTGTATTTGTATGTGAATATTTTATCTACAATACATGAACGAATTTTATGTGATCACGTGTTGTAGGTAAAGATTTTACCTATAATATATAAGAGTTCTTGGTGTGCTTGATATGAATTATGTGACATTTCGTGCCTGATATGCTAAGTGTTGAAACCCAGATTTTGAGTTTATACTTTGTATGTGCTTTTACATGACTTCATGGATGTATTAAGAAGAGTAAAATGAATTTTCGTGTGTATGAATATTTCAGGTGAATGAATATTTTCGGGTATATGAGTATTTTTCGGGCAGATGAACATATTTGGGCAACATAAATATTTTTGGGTCAAATAAATTTTCAGGCCAGAAGAAAATATCGACGAATTCTAATTTTCTAGCGTTTGGTAACAATTTTTCGGGCAAAGATTTGTCGGGCTTTAAGTGATTTTCGGGTATATTTTCGCCGTGTTGAGTCATTTTTGGGTATTAACGACATTTTCGGGTCAAGACAATTATGGCATCTAAGGGATATTTTCGGGCAACAAATTTTCGGGTGTGAATAAAAATCAGGGCATTATTTTCGCAAATTAAAATGAAATTTCGGGGCTTTGAGAAAGTTACGGGTCTTTGATTAAATTTTCTGGTAAAACGGAAATTCGAGCAGATAGCAATAATTTCGGCGGAACAAAGAATTTTCGGGGAAGATGTGATGCTTCATTTGCACGACACGTGTGTTTCTAAAGTGTCGACGAGCGGGGTAGAATGTGACCAATGTTGGTCGTCAACTCGTAGTGGAGTTTGAGGTCAGTACTAGAGCACTAGTACTAGAGCACCAGGCGGGAGACGAGCGTGAACGACTTATCTACTCAGAAGCATTGGTGTGTAGTGTGAGGTGCAAACCGTCGGATGATTAGCGGAAAGAACGACCTGGTAGAGCATCCTGGTGTGACCATCCAGTGACATACTAGTGTAGGCTACCGCTCGTCGGAAATTTGCGGAAGGAGCGACCTGGTAGAGTGGCCTCGCGTGATCGTCCAGTGCTACAAGCGTAGGTTACCGCTGGAGTAGGAGGAAACTCGGGGAGCGACCTAATGTGAGTTGACCAGTTTAGGTTACCCAAGCACGGGCCACTGACTCCGTATTTTATTGTGCGGTGTGGTGCCTAGACTAGCCTCGGGCCCTGATATGGTGTGTTAAGGTATGATAGGTTGAGATGAGAGGAAAAAGTCGATATGGCCGAGTCCGACGTCGAGATACGTCGCGACTGAGGCAGGCTGATGGCGGTGACTCAACGGACTTTTGAGGGTGAGACTGTACATGGATGAAGACTTGTGGAGCGACCATAGGATATTTTGATATTTTGGGGCTACGGACTTTGTAAAAAAAATAATTGTAAACCGTATTTTGTTGTAATATAATTTATGTTAAGAAAAGTTTCTAAAATGGGCTTTCCGTGGCTTTCGTTGCCAAATATGCCAATTATCGAAATTAGAAAGTGAGGGTCGCCATATCAACATACAACAGTAATATGATGAAAGAATAAAATCTCTTATACCAACACCTTGACGTCTGTTTCAGACCATATAGAGATTTGTTTAACCTGTAAATCAAGTTTCGCTTTTCTTTGTCTTCAAAACCTTCCGGCTGGGGCATATATGTCTATTCTTCAAGATCTCGATGATGAAAATTTGTCTGCACATCTAGTTGCTCTAGATGTAGGTTGAGTGTAGCACATATCGCCAGGAGTACCCGAACAGTCGTCAGTCGGACCACCGATGAGAATACTTATTGAGCATATACTTTAACCACAAGACATGCACGAAACCGCTCTACTTGATCGTCGCTGTTCCGCTTGATCTTAAAATCCATTTATTGCCGATTGCATTTCGTCCCTGCGGTAGTTGCCCCAGCTCCATTTGTTCTTGCATTGCTGCCAACCATTAATCTGCATCTGAACTGCTCAATGCTTCAGGAAGAGTTGATGGCTCTCTGTCATCAGTTAGAATAAAGTATGGAACGTTGTTGGTCATATTGTAATCTTCATGCCAGGATGGTGCGGCTCTTTGGTAAGTGCCCCTTTCAAGTTCTGGCTGTGAAGATTCGCTTGGTCCTTCTTCGTGTTCCGATGCTGCTTCAGAAGCGCTTGGGATCTTCTGTACCCCATTCATGTTCCAATCTTATTTTCCGCTCCTTTTACATGTGATATAGATGGAGTTGCAAACAGTGGGTTAAAAGTTTTGTTAACTCACTCCATAAGGAAAGGAAATATCATGGATAAAAAAATAAAAATCTTTACAAATAATTTCCAAAACAAATAAATAATATGGGTCACAAATAATAAAAATAAAAAAATTTACTTGAAACACACTGTGGACTAGTTTACGTCAAAATCATAGAGACGTGGAGACAATGAACGAAAAATTGTCCGACGAAGATTCGCTCGAGAATGTCGTCGCCAATGTAATGTTCGACCAGTCGCTCGAGAACGTCGTCGCCAAAGCTGGAAAAGGTAAATTTGCAAAGCCGTGACTGCTACCTTTGAAGCTGGACGATCTAATACACCTGGTCCAATGCAGACCCTCGTATTGTTGGGGGAAAATATCTGCTAGTACTTCATCCCGAGATGGAAGTTTTATTTTTCAATAATTTAGGCCACCGAGCTTTTGTGTCCAATGGGATCCATCCTCAACTCCATTTACTGCTCTTAGCTATAATGGCGAGGCAGGAAAAACTTTAGTTGAAGCCGTGAAAGACTTTAGTTAATTCTTGGGTTTATGTATCTTGAAGTATGATTTCTATGTGTCCGTGCAATATATTATGTATATATTTTTGGATAACAACCTAGTAGTAATATATGTATAATTCGGCAGAAATGTTAATCGCTTGGAAAAGCTCAAAGTATGAACAAACAAACACTCACCAAGAACAATGTCAAGGATCCGAAGAAAAGTTCACTGGAAAGAAACTGAATAAATCTAAGCTCTTATAATAACAGAGACAGAACGCTAAGCCAAAAATGATTTTATTTCTCCTCTTATCTGCCATGACGTTTCGTAATATGAGCACATCAGCATTTCAACCAGCGGTGTTCTCTTGTGGGTTGTGAGGCATCGATGATTGAATTGTATCGGCTACTTGCGAATTCAATAGTTGTTGCTATAAACATGATGCAGAATTGAAAAACAAAGTTCTTTTTGCATGTAAGAAACATAAATAAAATAGAGTATGTCACCACCTGAAGTAGTTGTGTTAAGCTCGGTCCACTTTGTTGGTCTTTTCTTGAATGAAAAGAAGCAATATTAAGTTGCTGATTAGCAATTGGATTGAGAACATACGACAACATAATTTAGATTAAACTTAGATACAATTGAACTACATACGTATTCAAAGTATAAGGTACTTCTGCAAGTTGAAATGGTTCCATGTCTGGTAATGAAGAGGTCTCAATAGAATGAATCATGCTTAAATCCGATCTACCATATTCATATGTCTGGTTAAACGGATAAAACATAAAACTATTATTAAACTATGTTAGCTCCTTGGATGGAAAAGATATATACTAAAGCTGTTGTAAATAAAAATACACAATAATCCCAAACAAATCTGAATATTCTTTCCTTGATCACTTGCAACGTTAGCTCCATCAGTTTCATTGTTACTCTTTTTTTCTTTCTACGCGTGGTCTTCTCCAATCCACTTCTTGGTCTTTTCCCCCAGCGCACAGGCCTCCCTTTAATTTTAATCCCTTTTATTATTGCCTCATTAGATGTATTCTCATTCTCGTCCAGCTTAATAACTTGCTTTTTTGACACTTCATAAGCAGAAAATGGCTGCATTACGTTGGCGACGACATTCTCGAGCGAATCTTCTTCGAACAATTTTTTGTTCATTGTCTCCACGTCTCTAAGATTCTGACGTAAACTAGTCCATAGTGTGCTTCCACTAAGTTTTTTTTTTTATTTTGATTTATTTGTGACCCCAATTATTCATCTGGTTTGGAAATTATTGGTACAGTTTTTTAGTTTTTATCCATGGTATTTGCTTTCCTTATTGAGTGAGATACCTGAACTTTTAACTCATCGTTTGCAACTCATCACACGTGTAGTGCTAAAAGGAGCAGAACATAAGATTGGAACATAAATGGGCACAGAAGATCCCAAGCGCTTCAGAACGTCTTCTACGGACGTTCCTTTCACCTGAATCGTCGTAGTCTCTGAGTGTTCCTTTATAGTGCTATCAATTCCTCCGATTAGTTTATCTTCTAACAAGACAACTTCCTTGCTGATGACAACCTTGTGGACAGTGAGATCCCATAGGCAATACTCCTTCACTCCATCAGCATACCTTAAGAACAAACACTTCCTGGACTTCACACCATCAGCATACTGTTGCGATCGATTTATCACGTAGCAGGCGGTGTTGATAGCTTCTGCCCAGTAGGATTTATCCAGACCTGCAGCTTCCAACATGGAGCTCTTTCTATCCCATTAAAACCTGATCATCCTCTCCACCACTTCATTTTGTTGTGGAGTATACGCCGTAGTGAAATTTCTTTTTATGCCTTCCCTCTTGCAGAAGCTATCAAATTCTCTGCTAGTATATCTTTCTCCATTATCCATCCTCAGACATATGATATTATTTCCCGTAACAAGTTCGACCCGAGCCGTGAAAACTTGAAGGTAACGAACACATCTCTCTTACTCCTGATGATATACATCCAACATCTTCGGGAGTAATCGACGATGAATCGGCGACCGCCATACATCAGAGTGAACCATTTTTAGAATATCTTTGCCTCTAGAATTCAATGTGTTGAATTGTAATCAATTTTTCTTGCTTGCGATGCAGTGCTCAAAGGATGGTAGTGATACCTTCGTGAGACCTGGAAGTAGATTCTGGCCTGCAAGAATTTTCATTCCTTGCTCACACATATGCCCAAGCTTCTGATGCCACAACATAATAGATCTTTTGGTTGAACTTTCTGAAGCGACAATGCTTCCCTTCTTGCACCATCTCTCCCAACAACCTATACAAGTTTGTAGCGACCGTTTTAGCTTTCATGATTACAAGCGCTCCCCGGAATATTTTCATGAGCCCCTTTTGAAATTTGATTTCACAACTAAGATCATCGAATTGTCCCACAGACAATAAGTTCTTCTTCAGACCTTCCACATGCCAAAGATTTTTAAGGCATTACCGCTATAGAGAGATCCTCCTAAGTAGGTTCATAATGATTGAACCAGTCTATTCGAGTCATGCGATAAGTTGATGCCGAGTCAAGAAGCCATATCCCGTCGTCGCCTTCCTGCTCTCCGTTGAGATGGCTGCTCACCATAATATATTTCGATCATCTGACACGTTCGCCGGATTTCCTTAAAGATTGGAGTTCTTCAGAGTCCAACAATCTTTCTTCATGTGACATTTCTTTCCACAATGATTGCATTTCAAATCCTTCTTCTTAATTCTTGATTTGACCTGCCTTGAGTATGGCTCCCGCTTGGATGGACCACATTCCGTTGATCTCCCTCTCCTCACTGTCAAAGCTTCAACTTGTTGAGAACCTGCTGGTTGGTCTTCTTCGTTCTTCTGTTGACTTTCTTCTTCGAGAACACCAGCTGCAATGTTAACGAAGACCAAAGTATTGGTGGATTTCTTTTCTACTTTTCCAGTTCCACTTGGACCACGTTCTGTTGATCCCCCTCTCATTACCGTCAAAGCTTCAACTTATTGAGAACTTCCGCCGACTTTCTTCTTCGAGAACAGCAGCTGTGATGTTATCGAAGACCAGAGTATCAGTGGATTTATTTTCTACTTTTGCAGTTGAGACATCAGCAGGATTATTCGTCAGGTTGATGATGAGTTGATTATACGAATAAGGTAGACCTTGAAGTAAAATTTATGCACGCTCTTGAGACTGTTTATACCCCAATGATGTTAGCTGGGAAAATAGTATATTCATGACGTTGAGAAGCTTCGTCACTGAAGTAGATTCCGACATTTTCAAGGTGTATAGTTTTCTCTTCAGGAAATTTTGTTGTGTAGCGACTTCGATTCGTACAGCCTGGTAAGATGATCCCATATATCATTTGCTGTAGCTTTTTCTTCTATGCTGGATAAGATATCATCCGTGAGTGCCAAATGAAGATTTGCGATAACATTTCCATCCTGCTCGTTCCATTTGTTATCAACAGTAATTGTGGATGGTCTTGCACTGATAGCTGCAAGACAGCTGTCTTTACGCAGCAGGGCCTTTATTTTTAATTTTTACAGTGAGAAATATCTCCCGTTGAACTTTTTGTTATCAAACTTCGCCGTCAACTCAGTCGCGAACGATACTCCGATGGGTTGCAGTAGATAATTATTGAAGCCCGTCTTTTTCGACCATTAAAAGGGCAATATAATATCTATTATTTTCTAATTAAGGGGTTCACGTTACTGGCAATACAGAGCATACGGGAAGTACATATATAAGACCTAAGCTCCGGTCCGATACCAATTGTTGGAGTGGCAGCAAACCCGATTGGCTAACACCTAGGCTAATATTTGAGCAATTAAATATAAAAAGAACATCGAGATTTATACGTGGAAAATCCACCAAACAAATCGAGGTAAAAATTAGGAAATTAGAAGAATTTCCTAATTAGGAGTTACAATCTCTCGAACTATAAAGAATTTCACTATATGAAAAATTAGGAGTTACAATCTCTCGAACTATAAAGAAGACCCTGAATATCTCTCTTTTGTAGTCGGAGAAAATACTGACAAACTCTATTAGTATTACTCTCCTCTCAATCTCTCTCTTTCTCTTCTCATTTACTGGGATGATTTTCATCTGATCGCTCGATGGCCTTTTATAGACAAATCTCCCAAGCATGTCACAATCAATGCATAAACCATAACTAATGTGAACGTATGAAAATAATTATCATAGTTGCACACCTTTGACCACGGCGCCCACTTAAACATGTGGTGAAGACGAAAAAACGATTTTGCATTTCATTTTAAGCCGATAATTCTGATATAAAGCAAGTGCATGTCATGAAGCGTCCCACGTCAGATAGCATATCCAACATGGCACATTACCTATACCTATAAATAGGGGTATAATGCTCATTCTGGAAGGCAAGTGATTGGATGAGGCAATTATCACACTAGTGATTGAAAAAGCGCTAGCCATCCAAGTGAGCCTTTTCGGTTCGATATGATTTGAGGTAGACATGACGATCTATCTACGACCAAAGCTAGCAACGAGTTAGAAGGTAATGCTAGAGCTGAAAGTTTTAGCGGGCCACCTGATTGTTAGCGGGTGCCGACCAGATTCCTATGGGCCTAAGATTGTTAGACCTAGCCCGATGGCTTGATGGGCCACCCAGCCCGTCGGCCTGACGTGTCTAGATTTTTAATATGAAAATCTTTTATTTATTCATTATTATTCACAATTTCCATATTATTATACATAATATTACAAATATAATTATAAAATATTTATATTCCATAAGTGCATCTAAAAATATTTTATTTGCTTATAAAGTTGAATTTTATAAATAAAAAATATAGAAAATGAAAGGAACACTTAATAGTATAGCGGGCCCAATTTGGCCCGCAGTCCATCGGTTTTTGGCCCCGCGGGCCTGACGGACTGGCCAATTAGGCCTGTTGCGCTCTAGGAACCAAAGCCCGAGTCCGTTGTTTTTATGGGCCGGGTCGGGCTGGCCCGCGGGCTCGGGCCTAAATTTTCAGCTCTAGGTAAAACAAAAAACTTTAGCTTGATTATTGTGTTTCATATGTGCTCGTGTTTTGAGGTTTCGACTTGTTTTGCTATACCATAATCCATTAGGACTAATTTTGGCGAACAGGTTCTCGTGGATCTTTCACAAGCGGATTCGACCCACAACCCCGAGGATAATCCAACGTCCAACAATCAGCTCCATTGTCCACCGACCCACGTTTATCTCGAAATGATATGGACCTAGCTAAACTAGTGACGACTCAAGACCCAAACCAACTCCGTTAGCAATCCCTTTTGGTAGATTCATGCTGACTAGTACTCAATTGTTTTGATTGCTGACACTCCTTGCTAGTTATTCTTACTATTATTAGTAAAATTATTATTATTGTTATTATTGTTGTTGTTGTTGGTGTTTTGCTATTAAGCTGGTAAACGTTCTTTAATTTAGGTAAAATATTAAAGTACTATGTTGTTCGCAAATATATATGAAAAATGCTCCAGAGAATACTATGTCAGAATCCCATCTGGACTAAAAAAATGACTATTCGAGCATTAATTAAACGCATTCATGAAGAAATACATATGAATAAAAGATACGAAAAAAATATAAAATCTTAAACCTATTTAATATAATGTTAACTTTTTAAAATTTAAGATGAAGATAATATTTTGTCAATACCACAACGACAACAAATAAGACATATACAATGTCATTAAAAGAGTTGTACTTGTAGGGGTTCTCGTTACCATCTAATTCGAGACATATGCATAATATGTGATCAGCTCTT
Organism: Craterostigma plantagineum; assembly: GCA_027422505.1. Taxonomy (NCBI): domain Eukaryota; kingdom Viridiplantae; phylum Streptophyta; class Magnoliopsida; order Lamiales; family Linderniaceae; genus Craterostigma; species Craterostigma plantagineum. The sequence goes on along the minus strand of JAPQWV010000274.1, from coordinate 570,224 downwards.
CTTAATACATCATCCAATACAACTGAACACTGTAATATTAAGGATACACATTTCGACGTGGAAAAGAAAAGGAAAAGTGGAATGGTAACACACGTGAAGCGTAAGGTAATATTTTTAGTGCGTATGACCACACTTTTCTTTTCTTTTGTGCATCGAATTCTGCGGATCAAACACACACGCTAAACGAATAAGTGACTTTGGAAAGAATAAATTACCAGACAACACCACAAAGGAACAAACGGAAATAAAGTTTTAGCCCTAGCATCCAATGCGTAGCACGCGATCAATTGTTCTTGACATTGCAACATCCAACAACGAAGGTTATAACCTTACGTATCTAAAATTGTAATAACAATGGAATGAAATAATTAATACAATTAACCACAAAAGAACAAATCGAAAATATCACGCACAATTGATCCACATATATAAGGTCTAAACTACGTAGTAGATTAAACACACATACATATATAGGAAAACTTCAAACAAGAAGAGAGACGATGAAGTATTATCACAATTTGTTTCTCTATGTCACTGCATTCTTCCTGCAATGCTGATCATCCATGAAGAAGCGAGGCCTGATTTAACGTTGAAGAATAATGAAGGTCCTATTGTGCATTACGACCCTGAGTTGAAAATAATGTTCGGCATGCTCCCAGAAGGTTCTACTCCTCGGAGTGGTCCATCGACTTGCATCAACAGGCCAAGTTGCAGAAAAGAAAGTCTAAAATAGCATAGTGCTGATTTTTGGCGATATACGTTCTCTGGATCTTCTCTTCTTATGTGGAATGATGATCCATATTCAAACGACATAATATATAGGTATATGTGTGTGTCTATGTGCGCAATTTGACAAATTATTTGAATTAATAAATTTGGCAAAGCTCATATGTTTTGGGGTTTTGAACCAAATCCCACGTTGTTTAGATGAAAAACTTGTGACATTCATATACGCTAAGTGGGTTACTTCATTTTTGTCAATTGGTTTTTTACAAAATTTTACTTGTTTTTATTTTTAGGCTTCTGGATATATGGGCAAAGAAGATTTTATCTCCAAACAACTATATATAAGAGGTTATAGCCCTGATGCCATGTCATGTTGTCTCCGGTCAGTCCAATTTGGTGTTAAATGTACGAAGTCTTATTTACATTACTAATACTCAGATGGAATGACTTGTCGTGCAGTAACACATTGATGATTGTCGTCCAAGTGATATTTGTTTGTTGGTCTTGTCGTTGAAACAGGGTTTATTGGGGTGTCAACCCGATTACAAATCGGTTGAAGAAGAAAAATTATGATAAGATTATAAGCTTAGTAGACTAGTCCATCTATTACCAATTGATTTTAAAATAGTACATGTCATCTCGGGATTTTCCAATGATAAAATATTTGGGTAAGAAGATACAACCACTCATGGAAGTTGCCTAAAACCATTGATATAGCTTTATTTCGAACAATCAACATTAAGTATCCAAGCACCTACTGATCCGAAGAACTGCTGATCGACACGTGGTGTGCTAATATAAATTGCAAGTGCGACAAGTGATAATTAAAACGAATACCTAATTACTATCACCGACGTGCGATAGGCAGTGGACCTATCGTTTGTAGTGCAGTGTAGTGAGTAAACGAGTATCGACCACACGGAATTGACTGATTACTAGTAATAACCTATCGACTCGATATCTAGCCTAAATAAAATACGCAAATTGGTTATGTTACGACTGACCTACCAGATCACTCCTAAATCAACCAGAGATTCAAAGAGCATGGCTAAAACTTGGAAGAGAGCTTTCAGATAATGAAGACGTGCTCGGGATTCGAATCCCGCTAGCTACTATCGGCTAAGACAATAAAATCGCTCCTATGTGATTAAGACTAAATCGCAGTAATTTTCTACCCGATCACGAGTTTGCTATCGCCCTAAACGGTCGTGGGGATCTAAAATTCAATAATTACTAACGGCGAGGATCAAGAATTTGCTTTCGCCCTAAACTCGAATCCTATCCTCTATGAACGGCCTAATCGTTGTTTAGCTGTCGCCCTAAACGATTTTACACACAATTACTTTAACACATAGACATATTAAAGCGAAGAAACACTTTTATAGATAGATAAATAGTCAAAACACACGAGTCACGATAATATATGTCTTAACTACGAAATAACCTAGCGTCATCTAATCCCAAACACATAGAGAGTTTAGCTACTCATACTTGACGGAAAAACAACGAAAGAAACATAAAATAAAGGCGAAGAACTAATGATCTTTCCTACTGGTGGATCTGGGATGGTCTCGTGGAAGGATCTTCGTTCTTCATCAATTCTGCGTGGAATTGATCCGTCTGCTTCACTCTGGGCGTGTTTTCCTATTCTTTTCTTCTCTTTTTCGTCTCTAGATGGATTATGGTTGATATCTGGTAAGTATCCTTTTTTCTGAGTCGAAATCGGTCCCTTATACTAATTTTTCGTACACGTCACGGCCTGGGACATGTGCCGTCACGGCCGTGACCAATATCGCTGTTGCTTCGCGCGCGTTCTGCCGGTTGTCACAGTCTGGGACATGACGCGTCACGGCCGTGACCACCATTGGTCCAACTCTCTGCCCGTTGTCACGGTCGCGTGCTTGTTACGTCACAGCCTTGACTGGTTACTGTTTGGCCGATGATCACTGCCCCTTGTCATGGCCTGTTGCCTTAGGCGTCACGGCCATGACAGGTGCTGTCACGGCCACGTGCACAAGGTGTCACGGCAGTGACACATGATAGTGTTCGTCATCTTCGCGCCGTTTTGCATCGTTTTCGCTCCTTTTCGCCCGAAACTCGTCCTATGCTCCTTCAATATCAAAATAAGTGTAAATATGGGGAATAAATGCATAAAATGATTGCTAGAGCTCTATTATATCCCAATTAAATACTACGATAAACGCATTGAAACACGTTTATCAAACCTCCCCACACTTAAGCATTTGTTTGTCCTCAAGTCACATAAGGCATCTGTTAGGAATATTTTAAAAGTGTCCAAAATATTTATTCTAAGTCTTAATATATCTTTGCAGTGTACTTTATATGTTTTATATTTGTAAGTGTGTTTGTGTTTGTAATGGGCTTGTTAGGGGCCCAATAAGCTTAAATACCTCTCAAGGTGTTTAAGCTTAAACCCTAAGACTCATTAATCTAAGTTTCCATTTTGCAAAAATCTCACGTATTCAACACTAAACCTCTAAAAGCATACCATTCACATTACGAAGGTTTAATCAGTTGAAGTGTTCTTGGATAATCTGGAATTACAAGTGGTATCAGAGCAAGCGTGTAGGTGAGGAAACTTCATTCCAAGTTCTTTAACATCGTCAATATAAGTTATTGGATTTTTCAACTTTCGTTTAAAAGCTCAGTTTCGTGGGTTTAAGTCTTTTTCCGAGATAGTTCTGCAACTAAGACGGCTGGTTGGTTTCTACATGTTCTGAGAATTTCAGAATCAGTTTCTGTCAATTTGTGTCGAACTTCTGGATTTCTGCTGGAGAAACTGAAGAACAACTTTGTGGTTTAGCCTGATTTTCAGATTGCGAACGACACTTGAGTTGGATTTGCATTCGCCAATTCTAAATTTGCGATTCAGTTTCACGAATTCAAGTTGAGGACCGACCGTGAATTGAAGGAATCAAGTCAACCCGTGAAATATCTCTTCAATTTTTGCGAAACCAAAGTTTACGAATCAAGAAATACACACTGCCTCATTTCGCGAACTCTCTGATAACTTTTTTGCGAATTCTTGAAAGTTGCCAACCAGTAAAGATAGTATTTTGCGAATCCAGTCAAAGAATTTCGCGAACTTCAACTCCGCAGAATTTTGCGAATCAAGTAGAAGAATTGTGCGAATTTCGTTGCCCGCAGAATTTCGCGAATCCAGTCGAAGATTTCCTGCGAACTCCAATCTCCGCAAAATTTGCGCACTCGTTCGAAGAATTTTTGCGAACCTCAACTTCCGGTAGAAATTCGCGGACTTTTTCACACTTTTGCGAATTCATCTCATTCTGCGAATTGGGACAGTTGTACATGTCACTGGACATTTCGCGAATCCTTCATTAGTTTGCGAATCAGTACAATCTTGCGTTTTGCGAACCTTTGTCATTTGCGAACTCCATCAACACACATCGCAATCCTCACATAGCGAAATCCACGAATCTGAACAAAATTCCACGAACTAATTTTTCGAGTCAAAGTCAAACTCTAAAGATTTAGACTTTGAACCAATTTCATTTCAAATCAACTTTTCCTCACATTACACGTTAACGATCATATCCAAAACACAAGCAATGGATTCTTTCAGTATGGGAAATGATGTTAGACCTCCCATCGTCGGACATAGAGAATACGCAGTCTGGAAGAGAAGGTTCATCAACTTCATAGAAAGCAAGGACAACTCAGAGAACCTTCTGGAATCTATTTACAATGGACCTACACAGTATTGGACCATAATTCCCGCCACTACTGACACCACTCCTGCAAGAGAGGAACAGAGGATCTTAAAAACTGCTGACCAATGCAGTGATGAAGAAAAACTGCGACTTAAGGCAGACAAAGTGGCGAAATCATACATGATGCAAGCCATTCCCAATGACATTTTGATGCAACTCGAATGTGGTGATAGTGCAAAAGAAATGTGGGATGCTCTTCGAATTATGATGCAGGGGGCGGAAGTCAATACAATGGCAAGAATGGCGAACACACTCATCTCTTATGACCGCTTTCATGCTAACAAAGGGGAAACTCTCCAAGAAACCTTCCATCGATTTCTTGTTCTTCTAAACGAGCTAAAGATGAATGGAGTTACAAAAAGTGTAATGGAGATCAATATCAAATTCTTAGGATCACTTCATCCAAAATGGGAGGCTACTGCAATTATGATAAGACAAATGAACGACCTGACCAAAGTTAGCATTCATACATTATTCGACTACCTCAATCAACATTCCAATCATGTGGAGAAACGAAGGGAGGAAATCAAATCAATAGGAAGCGACTCACTTGCCCTTTTGACTGAACGATCATCACGAAAACAACTCAAGGACAAAGAAATTATCCAGTCATCACAAGTTAATGAGGGAGAAGACTCTGATTCTGATGACGAATCCAAGGATCTTACGAAACATGGAGACCAGGAAATTACCCTCAGAGATCTTGCTAAGCAACTCGCTCTGGTCTCGACTTTCGTGCAGAAGAAATATTATAAGAAGACTGGTTCATCCTCCAATCGTCAAAGAACTTCCTCCAACTCTAAAGGAAAGACTCGGGATGAGGAAAACAACTCTGAAACTCCTCATCAAGGCGGCAAATGCTTCAACTGCGGTAAGAATGGACACTTTGCCAGAGAGTGCAGAATGCCCAAGAAAAAGGACGATAACTATTACCGTCGAAAAGTTCAATTAGCTGAACAAAAAGAAAAAGGACTGGTCTTAATGGCAGAAGAGGATCATTGGCTTGAAGATACCTCAGACAGCGATAATGAGAACGTAGCACTGATGGCCAAACTAGATGACGAAGAAGATGGAGCTGGAGCTGAAGGAAGCGAGTCAGACAAGGAAACCTCTAACAATTCAGACATAGTGGAGGTAAGTGAAGCAGATTATGATTCCTTACTTAAGATGAAAAATGAATTTTTATCCTTATATAAATCTAACAAATTGGGGAAAAAGAAAATCAAAGAACTAGAAGCTAACTTAGAGTAGAATTTAGTAGTATTAGATAAGTTTAGATATGATTATGCATGTGAGAAGAATCGTGTAATTGTAGCAAATGAAAAAATTGCTAAGCTAGAAATACAAGTGCAAAAATCCGAAGCTAAAGCCAAGGATTTAGAAAAAGAAATGAAATCTCATAGAGATCAGGCAATGGACGCTACAATTAAATATGACTTACTAAGTAAAGAACGGGAAAGACTGTACTCCAAAATAAAAAAATTGGAGGACGTTTTAACACGACGAGATCAGTTAGAACAACGATCTTCTTGAACAAACCAGCTAACATTGATTTCTATAATCCCCATAAAGGACTAGGTTTTGAAAACCCATGTAAGTTAAAACTAGGCATATCAAGTTCACCTTATCTATATGATCTCAAATTCATGCAGACAGGTTGTCTGGCAAATCTCATGCCTTTTGTCAGTGAAAATGAGACATCAACTTACAGTAAAACTCAAACATCATTTAACTACACAGAATTAAATGATAGTTATAAAGAAAGACGTTGTCCAGCAATAACAGAATTTGAGTCAGATATCCCACGTCCAAATGAAGGAGAAACCTCAGGTGTTTCGGAAAATACGGCACCAATGGTTACATATGCAACAGGATATATGCCTGATTGCATAAGAAAATCAGTGATCTTCACTCCACGATCGAAAGCGAGAGAAAGTCATTTGGTGAAGAAAGGCAAAAACTTCTTCAGGAAATATCTTCACTTAAAGAAAAATTAAGATTACACACGATTTCATACACTTTAGTTTTGCATGACAAAATTTCCTGCACTAATACATTGAAATTTTCAGGACCCACCAAAGAGCCATTGAAGGGGCAAGTATGGGTTAAAAAGGAAGATATCTTGAAGGAGAATAGTGATCTCAATACACCTTTTGTCATTGAGTATTTTCCTCCCAAAACTTTTGTACCTTCTTTATTTCGCCATGTATCAAAAAAATTGTCTTCTAAATCAAAAACAAAGCTTTCCGTGCATGATAATGTCACCAAGCAAAATCACAAAACAATTCCTAAAAACAAAAATACAAAGTCAAAACACGAATCAAAACCAAAAGCTATCAAAGAACCTGTGCACAAATGGGTTCCAAAGCTTCAGACTGCAGGAACTCAAATCCCAACCCTAGAAATAATTAGAGACCCTGTGTCATCCACCAACAAAGGAAAATCTAGGGAGTCTAAACGGACTAATAAACATCATAGAGGTGGACCCATATTTCAATGGGTACCTAAAACCCTCTAGTTTTATATTGCAGGCCCTTCATGTGTGGTACTTAGATTCTGTTTGCTCCACACACATGACTGGGACAAAGGAACTGTTGAGCAACTACGTTGATAGACCAGGAGGACTGGTACGCTTTGGTAATAGCAACGGAGCCAGAATCCTTGGATTTGGCGATCTCATATGCAATCGACTCACAATTAAACAAGTCTCGTATGTTGAAGGACTGACACACAACCTCTTATCAATAGGACAGTTCAGTGATTTTGGACTCCAAGTTGTGTTTCTAAAGAAAACTTGCAAAATTCTCAATGCCAATGGTGAAGAACTTCTCACTGGAACTCGCAAGACAAATCTTTACACCATTGATATTAGAACTGTCAAACCAAAGACTGATATCTGCCTAATCTCCAAAGCAACTTCAACTCAAAATGACTTATGGCACCAACGGTTATCTCATCTTAACTTCAAGACCCTGAACAAGCTGTCAACCAACAAATTGGCTATTGGACTCCCACCACTGAAGTACCAAAAAGAGCATATGTGCTCTGCTTGTGAGAAAGGTAAAATGAAGAAAGCTTCACATCCTACAAAACACACAGCATCCACTCAACATCCTCTAGAGCTTTTACACATGGATTTGTGTGGCCCGATGCGAACTGAAAGCATAGGTGGAAAGCGGTATATGCTGGTTATCGTCGACGACTATTCACGATATACTTGGGTACGCTTCTTACGAACTAAATCAGAGACAGTCGAACATATTCCAAATCTAATCAGAACAACACAGAACCTACTCCAGCGCAGTGTTAAAATAGTTAGATCAGATAATGGAACAGAGTTCAAGAATCAACAGCTCAGTGACTTCTACGAATCCATAGGGATTACTCAACAGTTTTCTGCTATCTACACACCTCAACAAAATGGGGTTGTCGAAAGACAAAATCGAACACTCGTAGAGGCTGCCCAAACAATGATCATCCAATCATCACTACCTCATTTCCTTTGGGCTGAAGCAATGAATATTGCTTGCTATACGCAGAATCGCACAAACATCCATCTAAGATTTGGTAAGACGCCCTATGAACTCATAAACGGAAGATTGCCCAACATTGCCCATTTTCGAATTTTTGGATGCAAGTGCTTCGTCGCCAATGACCGCGAAGACAAGTCCAAGCTTGATCCAAAAGCAACTGAAGGAATCTTCGTAGGCTACTCCGCACAATCTAAGGCGTACAGGATATTTCTCAGAGACAGAAGGATGATCATTGAAAGTATAAAATTTTACTTTTGATGAGGAACTCACACTTTCTACTGGCCATAGCAGTTTGGGACAAGTACCTAGAACACTCCACCTTATTCACTCTCACAAAGAAGAAGGAGAGTGTTCGAAAGATGCCGCTGAACGGAACTCTTCAGAACCAGAATCGGACAAAGATAATTTGAAGCCAGATCAGCAAGCAACTGACAACTCTAGACAAAGCAACCCCACATGCTTCACTCAACGAGCTCAAGAGGAACTGGATCTGGATCTACTTTTTGAACATATATATATCTCTCAAAATCAGACAAGATCATCCACCGATCCCTTTCCAAATACTGAATCCAGTCCTAGTTCGTCAAGTCATGAGTCAGAACCTATTCCTAATCAGACAATTCCTCCCTCAGATGCAGAAGCCTCGACCCTACAACTCTGACAACAACATAGACAGAGGACTCTTCTTCAACTTCAGCCGGCAACACTACCGCGACTGCAATCGACTATCCACTAAGTGAGGAAGCGCAAATTGACGAAACGACATTACCCCACGAAAAGAAATGGGTTCGACATCACCCTACAGATCAAATAATAGGAGATCCCAATAGAGGAGTAACGACTAGAAGATCACATTCAAATGAATGTAATTTCACCTGTTTCTTGAGCCAAACAGAACCTAAAAGAGTAGTTGACGCACTGCGGGATCCTAACTGGATAGTGGCTATGCAAGAGGAGATTAATCAATTCGAACGTCTCAAAGTCTGGACCTTAGTTCCTCGTCCAAAAGGGAAGACTGTGATCGGAACAAAGTGGGTATTTAAAAACAAAAAGGATGAAGATGGTGTTGTAGTTCGAAACAAAGCCAGGCTCGTTGCCAAGGGATATAATCAACAGGAAGGAATTGATTACGATGAAACGTTTGCCCCTGTAGCCAGAATCGAAGCTATTAGGTTATTCCTTGCATATGCAGTACACAAAGACTTTACTGTCTATCAAATGGATGTAAAAACAGCCTTCTTGAACGGAATTCTGAAAGAAGAAGTGTATGTGTCACAGCCAGACGGATTTCTCAATGCTGCTCATCCTGACTTTGTTTACAAACTCGACAAATCACTGTACGGACTTAAACAAGCTCCAAGGGCATGGTATGAGGTGTTATCCGACTTCCTTATCTCCTCAGGTTTCACAAAAGGGAAAATTGACACTGCACTGTTCGTGAAGAAAGATGGTGTTGATATCATGCTTGTGCAAATCTACGTGGATGATATCATTTTTGGCTCTACAAACCCTAAACTTTGTGAAGAATTTGGCATTCTGATGCAATCACAATTTGAAATGAGTATGATGGGAGAAATGTCATTCTTCCTCGGATTACAAATCAAACAACTTCAGGATGGGATTTTTATCAATCAATCAAAATACATCCACGATATTCTCAGAAAATATGGGATCGATAAGAGCAAATCCTCAAGCACACCAATGTCAACCTCATGTTCCCTCGATGCAGACCACTTTGGTGAACCTGTAGATGTTACTCATTACAGAGGAATCATTGGATCACTGCTCTACCTCACTGCCAGTCGACCAGACATCTTATTCTCTACATGCCTCTGTGCTCGATTTCAAGCTAACCCCAAGGAGTCGCATCTTCATGCTGTCAAAAGAATCTTGAAGTATTTGAAAGGAACACCAGACCTTGGACTGTGGTATTCTAAGAACTCAAGAATGAAACTAATAGGGTATTCTGACGCAGATTTTGCAGGATGCAGACTGGACAGGAAAAGCACTTCTGGACACATCCAATTCCTAGGCGATAAACTTGTCTGTTGGGCCTCGAAGAAACAAAATTGTGTGTCAACTTCCACGGCGGAAGCAGAATACGTCGCTGCAGCAAGTTGTTGCTCACAAATTTTGTGGATCAGAACTCAGCTACGAGACTACGGGTTTGATCTAAATAGAATTCCTATTTACTGTGATTCCAAGAGTGCTATCGCAATTACATGTAACCCTGTTCATCACTCACGCACTAAGCACATAGATCTTCGATATCACTTCATAAAGGATCATGTAGAAAGAGGCATAATAGAAATGTACTTTGTCAATACAGAGATTCAACTAGCCGACTTGCTTACAAAAGCATTGGATGAAAAACGCTTCCAATTCTTAGTTGCAAAGTTGGGAATGTTGAACCTCAATTTTTAATTTCGATTATGCCTTCCTACAGTTCACGATTTATCTATTTGCTATGTTTCACTTCTCTCTTATTCTGTGCGTGTTTGTTATGATAATTAGTTAATTAGTTTTTTTTTTAGTTTAACTTTTTAATTTTCAATAATTATTTCTTGTTTCCAATAAGTCGATGTAGCGCCAATGCTGATGGCGTTACATCGAGGGGGAGAAATGCTATATCCATGCATCAAGGGGGAGTAAGTGAATTCATCAATCATTCAATTCTTAAGATAAGTGAATTCATCAATCATTCAATTCTTAAGATACTCGATAGGCATTGCATCCAGGGGGAGTTTTCAACAAATACATAAAATTATTCAAAACACGAACAACTCTCTCAAACGCATAAAACATTCATAATACGCAGATAAACTCTTAAAAACTCGCATGCCCGATTAAGACCCAAAGCAGAATAGCTAATAGAACAACGAATAAGCTCAAAAGAAGGAAATTCTCAATAACCAGCATATCCAAATTATGCTCATAGTTACGTCTTAACTCTGCCTGTTCCTCGAGCTTCTTCTCTTCTTCCTTCTTCTGCCAATTCATCTGTAAACGAGAAAAATAAGAGATGTGTTAGTTCTTAGATGTAAGGTACTTCAATGAGATTTGAGACATATCTATTTATAAACACGAAGGAAACTTACGTCATTTATTGTCCCGACATTAAGACGAATTTTTTACTAAGGCGACGATTTTTCTTCTCCAATTAGGATATCGTATCATAAAAATCGATCTTGAAAAACTCATAGATTTGATGATATCCTAGTGATTGATCGAGCCAAATTGGTAGTATTTGGGTCATTACTAGATTTCTTGGTATCTTTGGTAAGTTGAAAATCTCGTACACTTACTTTTTCTTCCTAGGTCATTTTGCAAATCAATTAATTAAATTAAGTTCGCATACTTCACATTACAATATTTTTTGCGAACCAAATCTGCAGACCCGCAAAAGTACGCAAACTATACTAGTTTGCGAATCAAAAACTCAATTCGTAAAATCATAACTCGCAAAACTCTTAGTGAACAATTCGTGATATCATAATTCGTGAACTTCGTGATAACTCATGGACATTTTGCGAATTCATTTTATTTCCAAATCTGAAAACCGTAAATTTTTAAATCTCCTTTCTTCTAGTTCGTCAAAGTTTTAAATTTCTGATTTGCGAACTGTTTATTCAAAACCTCACCATGGGACAATTTGCGAACTCTCAGTGGGCCTCTTTCACAAAAATTTTCGCGGCCCAGTTTTAAACTATTTCCTTTCGGCCCGCGAAATTTTCTTTATCTTCTTCGCGACTTCCCCAAATCACATTTTACGAACCCTAAAATTCTCAAAAAACTCTCAAACGCGTCGAACTCAAATAGTTTATTGGATTTTCGTTGTTGTGCTTTCCGTCCACACCCACACGCTCACTGACTTCGTTGAGGTAAGGAAGAAACAGACCTTAAATTTTAATTTTTCGTGTGTTCTCTTTGTTTTTGCAGGGTCGACATCGGAAAAGAACAGGGAGTTCGTTTTTTCAGTGTTTATTATGTTTAATCTTATGTGTTTTATACGGTTATCGTGAAATAACTCGTACTTAGTTTAGATGATTATCGTGATAAATGAGTACGAACTGTGTAGACAAGATTTCTCAATGTCGAATTTGAAATCAATGTTCTGCTCAGTTCGTAGGGTTTTTTTTTCTGGGTTTTTATTCTTCAATTTCGTTTGAAATCAATGTTCTGCGAATAGGGTTTTTCTGGATTTTATTCAAAAACTTACGTTTTTGATCTTTCTGTTCGTGATTCGCGAATTGAATATGTGTTTTTTGCGAATTCATTCGTAGAATAAGTTCGCAAAATGAATTCGTAAAATGTGTTCGTAAAGTGCTTTTACACTTTTAAATTGACCGATTGACCAACAAAATTTTACGAATCTAAATTCGCGAACTGCCTTCCCAGATGCAATTCGCGAACTAATGTTTCGCGGGTCGTGTTTAATTTTGTCAATTCGGGAACTGCCGAATTCGCAAATCTTTATTCGCGAAATTTTTTGTTTTATTTTTCGCACTTCGCGAACTGTCGATTCACACTTCGCCAAATTCTTTTCAAAATTCAAAATCGATTCGCAAAATTCCTTTGACAGACTCGCAAAATTCCAAATTCGCAAAATTTGTACCTCGCAAAACTTCCAATGTGCGAACTAATATTTCGAACTATACTTTACAAATTTGCGAATTGAATCTTCTCAATTTCAAACTAATTCGCAAAACGGACTTAGCGAACAATTTAAAACTTTCTTCACGGACCCGCACATCATCAAGTTCGCTATTCAAATTGCAATTCGCGAACAACTTCAATTTCAAAACTAATTCGCAAAAACATATCTTGAAACTGTTTTGAAAGTCCGTTTCAATTCGCAAAACTCACTTGATCAAAATTTTAAAACTTTACATTCGTGAAAAACACTTTAAAAAAAAAAATTTTTTGGGCCGAACAGTTCTTCGTTATTTAAACAAATTTTTTTAAATACTTCATTCACAATTCGTTTTCTTTCTGAAGCAGTTTCGACAGAATGACTACTCCAGCAGATCTCGTCTACTCTACCTCCAAATGGATTGTGATCAAGGACAACAACTTTCAAATCGACTTGAATACTTTCAAGTGTAAGGAAGAGATCATACCATCCATCCTGAGAAACCACCATCTGGGATACGCCTTCTTTGCATCAGTTCCCGTACCTACAGTGTATCTCCAACAGTTCTGGGGAACGATGACTACCAAAATTTCGCCAGACAACACCACCTACTATGAAGCCAAAATCGCAAACGAGACTGTCAGAATCAGAAAGGATTTCATACGACAAATTCTTCGGCTGCCAATTCAACCAGAATATGAAGAAGAGGCATCCGAGAACGAGATAATCGCAGATATGTTGAAAATGGGTTACCACAGCTCACTCGAGTATGTTTCCCGTTTTCAACAATCTATGATTCCACACCCATGGCGAACCCTCTTCGCAATTTTCAACAAATGTTTTTCACCAAAGCACTCCGGATGGGATCGATACAACATCACGATTCTCCGAATCTTTCACGGGATCGTCTTCAGGAGAGGATACGACTATGCCAAGCTTATAGGAATGGACCTGGACGATCAGCTTCATCAGAGATCAAAATCCAAATCGAAGAAGACACAGAATCAACCCTATCCCCGGTGGTTTTCACTGATGATCCACCACTTTATGACTACAACACCGGGGATACCACCACGACCGCAAGAAGAGAACTACACCCCACCCAAACTCAAATTTCTTCAAAAAGGAAAAACGGATGACAAATATTCACGAAAACGATGCCCATACCACACGCTACCTTACTACTAGCCAACCCAGAAGACATTGAAAAATACTGCAAAGATTACAACATTCCACACCCCATGACTCAGGCCAACCCACCCGAGTCTAACCCAGGGGTTAGTGAGACTGAGAGAGTAGAAACGAGAGAGAGAGAACAAACAAGTGAGATACTGAGAGAAACCACAGAAACCGAATTTGTTCCACATGCACCACAGACTACATCTCAAGAAGCAATCCCTGACCAACAACCACCATCCTCTGAACAAACCCTACCTGAACAATCGCTCGAGGAACAACCAGATGCCGAACGACTCGAACAACCACTAATAGATGTTCCCGAGACAACCACAACTGCACTAGCTCAGTCAGAAAAGGCCGGGTCACCCACTAGGATAGAAGACACCGACATTGACCCACCGGTGCACGAGCAACCCGAACCCGACCATTCGCTTGTCTCCCAACAGGCAAGTGTCTCAAAATCCTCAGAACCCCCCCTTTTCACATTCGCCTCGGCTTCTGTGTCCATTCCACAACAAATCATAACTATTCCCACGACACAGCCCGAGTCTCTGCCTGATCCTCAGGCGTCAACGTCCATAGAAGAGCCTCAGATCGAGGCCCTTCGAGGATTGGACGGAAGTCTCACCGATGATGATGACCTCAGCAGCTCATCATCAGAGAGCCACCGACCAGAACCTAATTCTGGACGTGTGCTAACGAGACGCCTTGGCGATCTCGGTGACAGTTCCACCCAAGCCCGTCACACTGACGTGGCCACAACGACCCGAGCACCATCTCCGAAAGATGTGTCGCAAGGAGAGGTCGGAGGACCCGTGGAAACTGAAGTCCATCCGACTTCGGTTGACAAGGGCCACCGTACAGAACCTAGTTCTGAACGTGTGATAACGGCAAATCCTAGAGATGCCGGTGCACCAACCCCAACTCCCGTAACTGTGACGACGGCCTATCTGGAAAATCGTCTTTTTGAGTTCTTTGAATCCGTGACCTTACCACGGGTTCGAGGACTCATTAAGGATGCCATGCAATCAGCCTCCACGGACAAAGGAAAGGCACCCATGGTAGACCAACCGTCACAGCCTCGCCTCATCTCACTACCACCACCACGAGTACCGCCTGAACCCAGTCCATACAGCATGCCCCTACTTGAGCTCTTCGACGTAGGTATCTCTCGCATCATTACCCTCGACAAACAGCGGACTCCGGAAGAAGAAGATTTCTACAAAAAGCTGATTAAGGGTGGAATCATACCTAACCCAACCACATGTCGTCAAGAAGGCTCATGTCAGAAGCGTCGTCATGACGATACTGAGGATCAGGATCGTCCTGAGGGGGAGAAGAAACCAAGAATCACTCTCGGCGGACGAGGACGCGGTGTCCAAACTCGTGGAGGAGGTTCTTCCCGACAATCCAACCCACCACCAAAGTCCTCTAAGGGCAGACAAACTACGCCAGGGCCGAACCAGACAATTTCCCTTGGCGAAGCAGAGTCTGGCTCTCTGAGGATCTCCACCCAATCAGTCCGAACAACCACAAACCCTCGTCCAAATGATCCTCAAGGCTACATCGACAGATACATCTTAGAAGAGGAATGGATGACGAGAACAGAGACAGAAGAAGAATCCCGCCTTAGAATTGAAAGGGTTCGCGAAATTTTGAAGGCGGCGGCAGCAGACCTCTGTTTCATTGAGCGAGAGGAAGAGGAGCAAGGAGAAAATCCTGAGGCAGATCTTCCAGAGCTTCCAGAACTCCTTCGACATCAAGTGCCCGAGGAACCGACGCCGGGCTACGAGTTCATAGAAACACGTTGGAGGAACGCGAAGATCAAGGCACCTTTTCTTGAGGATCTCTATCCAAAGATCTGGCGTAAGGAGGGAGAAATTAAGGGAGTCAACGAGCTGAATCTTCGAGGCCTAATCCAGGGGACTTAGTCATCAGATTATGCTCTGGGGAGGCTTAGCCAAGCGAGGTATGACTAGAGATCAGTACAGAAAATACCTCAGAGACCAAACAGCCATCTGTGATGTCAAGGATGTCGAATGGGCGGTAGGAAGATATGTGGGCCCTGTCTTTGTGATTGATCGATATTCAGGAAAGTCGAAAGATATACAGAAGCAGATCTTCCCTACTTCCCACTGAGCGAACTCAACAAGCTTTACAGTATTTATCGCAACAAGTTCACCCTTGACACTCACACAAAAAGAAATGGTTACAGAGCTATCAAAGAGTGCATGCTGAGACAGATCAAGTACTTTGCATCACATGACTTCCAAATGGCCTTGGAAAACAATATGAGCAAAGTCAACCTAACTTGTCCGCTTAACAGATATAAGGATCTCGACAAGTATGGAGAGGGATACATCTTTCTTGAACCATCTCCTGGGGTCACTTACCTTCAAGCTCAGAAACAGGAATTACAAGTATTCCTTCTTTCAGATGCCTCCAAAATTTCAGATGGAACATTGAAGATTATCCTTAACCACCTTGTGACAAAGAAGAAGACAGTTTCTGAAGAAGACAAATTAGAAGGCACGGTGCTAGAAGAAAAGGAAGTCCTACGGAAACTCGTTGAAAAGATCAGATATCGAATTGTTCTTCGGAATGACATCAGACAGTTCGAGCACGCCCTAGGATTCAGGAAGACCTACTTGGCCCACAGGGAACCTCCACCACCTCCTCGCTCAAAGAAATAGAAGAAGTGAAGACTTAGAAAATAGGCTCATATGTACTTTGGACACTTAGGGGGAGAATGTTAGGAATATTTTAAACGTGTCCAAAATATTTATTCTAAGTCTTAATATATCTTTGCAGTGTACTTTATATGTTTTATATTTGTAAGTGTGTTTGTGTTTGTAATGGGCTTGTTAGGGGCCCAATAAGCTTAAATACCTCTCAAGGTATTTAAGCTTAAACCCTAACACTCATTAATCTAAGTTTCCATTTTGCAAAAATCTCACGTATTCAACACTAAACCTCTAAAAGCATACCATTCACATTCTACGAAGGTTTAATCAGTTGAAGTGTTCTTGGATAATCTGGAGTTACAAGATCAAATCAAGATAACGGTACCACTGTTCGCAACTTATCATCCTAGCTAGAATGCACAAAACGGAATCAAGCAAACAATCATGAATAATGCACTAATCATCGACACCTATCAACCTGAACTTCCTTAGCACTGCTAAACCAAGAATCATACCTCACAAGGATTCGCTCAAGTCACTCAGTGTATAGGCTATTATATAGTGAATCGCTCAAATCGTGCACTAGCGCAACCCCTGCCATAAGCTGCAAGCTAATCGAATATTTTCTACTTAAGTGGCAAGCATAAATTCGAGGGTCTTTTCGTGTCGAAACGGGTCAAATAGTAATGAAGCGACAATCATATATACTGAACACATAATCTTAAAGCTCGGACACGTAGCGAAAAATCAAAGAATATAGCATGATCAAACTGGCAGTCACATGCCCCAACATAAGACTCAACATTCTCGCTCTGAAATCCTAGACTTTTCCGCCCGAACCTCTCGACTCAATTCCCTTTCATTTTCTGCCCTTTCACCTTAGTCACTATCTACTTTTGTGCACTGCCCTTATTCCCTAGCATCAAGGTTCGGCTTTTGTCGCAAAGAATACATCGTCACAGCGAATGTCGTGTACCTAGGGATACTTATTACCAAAACCTATATCTTGCAAAAGGTTTATGGGCAGGCTAATGCAAGGGATCTGGTCATTTCAGAAAACGGACAAGTAGGATCGAGTCATTTCACGGATAGCAGAGAAGAACAATAAATCAGACATTGAAACAGTAACCCTCAAGTTCGACTTCTGCTCTATTCTAATCAACTTAGGTTCATATAATCTCTGGAGGCTTATTCGGGTCAGTGGCATTTTATAACATACGATTAAACAAACAAATAGGCTCAGGCTCAAAGTGGCTAACTAAGGGGATTAGTCATGGTAGGGAAATATGGCCATAGACTTAATTCCTAATGCCCTCATCATTTTCATACTACGCACCATGAATAGTTTCAACACGCATCAGGCGGGCAAGTTCTAGAGAGATATAGGTTTGGCACGTCACACAACCAAGAAATTGAGCATAAGCTCGTCAGGCTCCTCTCACAACAAAAACGGGTTATGTGTACGAATCTCTCAAAGCAGCGCTATATCTATTCAGGCAGACACGATTCAATCAACCATGCATATCCTAATTGCTCACAAAATTTCATGTCATGCAAACCAACTCGAGAAAGCGCAAACAATCATGCCTGAGTTCAACAATCCATGCCTTTTTAACGAAATTGATAGCTCACGGAAACGTCATAAGAAAAATATCTCAACCTAAATTCCCCTCCCCACACTTAAGTCCGACGTTGTCCTCAACGTAAAAAGGATAACAGGAAGGGAAAAAAGGTTAAAAAGGACTTATTCCCCTGACGAATACGTGACGTGGTCGTGAAGTGGCCATGACTGAACGCGTGAAGGTCGTGTCGTAACGCGTTATGCGTATCCTGGCGTAGCTAAAGAGAGAGATAGACATAAAAGTAGAGTAGTCATAGATTACTTACAGACATTGTTATACACATCAAAGTTATAAACCAAATAGAAATCGACACTGGTGTGTGAACTTGACCGCAGTGTCCATGGCTTGTAGGGCTTGGTTATAGCGCTCGAGCTCTTCATGGTGGCGGCGGTGGGCTTCCTCGTTCCGGCGCCCGTATTCTTCCTACTGTGTGAACTTGACCGCGGTGTCCATGGCTTGTAGGGCCTGGTTATAGCGCTCGAGCTCTTCGCGGTAGCGGCGGTGGGCTTCCTCGTTCCGGCGCTCGTATTCTTCCTGTCGGCGTTGAGTCTCTTCGTTGTAGCTCCGAGCGTCTGTGTGTCGCGTTGCAGCGCGTCGATGTTCATGCGCATCATCTCCTGGCGTAGGGCTTCGAGGTCCGATGTCGATGCGATGGGGCGATGCCGGATGACTCGCCCTAGTGGTAGCCGGCGGAATAAGAAGGCCCGACGGTCGTGTCTGTCTCCACCGGGTAGGGGGCCTCGATTTAGAGCTGGTCGGTGGGGACGGCGACGTGGTCCGTCTGGCCACGATACATCTCGTGCCAGACGTACACCTTGTTCGATCGAATCCAGGTGGGCGCCTTCATGAGCATCTTCATCTTTATCAGCATTTCCTCGTTCAGGGGGTTGCGCCCGCTGACTACCTCCATCTCGGGTGTGTTCTCTGGCCACAGTCAGAGTCCCCGAATGACTTTAGTAATGATTGCTCCTACGGCTATCTTTCCACAGCTCCTTGCGTCCGCCTGAGCACTGAAGGCGTGAGCCAGGGCCATCCCAAAATGGGCTGCTTCGCCTCGCTGCATCTTGGTTAGGTAAAAGAGATCGCGGAGGGTGACAGCTCCGTGCGAGTAGCCCCTCGGTGTGAGCGAAGTCGTCAGGAGGCGGTGGATGTAGCGCAGTCCTGGGCTCTTGAGCGAAGACGCTTTCGAAGTCTTCCCGCTGTAATCTGGCTCGCGTAGTCGCGCGATGTCAGCCCAGCAAGCCTGTCGCCCTCCCGGTTGCTGAAAGTATTCCCTATAGTACAAGTCCGGGAATGGTCCGTCGTGCCCGAAAAATGGCCGCGTTACTCCAAGCGCAAGGCAAAATTTGTCGACGTCCACCGTGTGCTCCTCGGTAAATGCCCGGAAGTGGACCTTATTATTGCCGTATTCGTCTTGGGAGAAGGTGGAAAGGAATTCCAACGTCAGCTCCTTGTACGCCGTTCGTCTATTTGGAAGAACGTGGTTCATCCACTGCGCGCCATGTACTGGGCGACTTGCTGTTCTATGTGGTACTTTGCCAGCGTATCGTGGTCGATCTGGTCCATGGGGATGAACTCCATGGACTGCAGCCTGGTGTACTGGGCTGCCTGGGTGTCATCTGTAAACTGACCCATGGCTTCTATCAGTGATGGCGGTGGCCCGCAGCGCCTTTGACGAACGGGCAAACGCGAGGCGGGGTCACGCTGAGCAGTCGTGCGGCTTCGACCCATAGTACCTAGAAGAAGGATGTGAGCTCCAGGAAAGTATAGTAATTAAAGTCACAGCAGCTTGACTCGACCAAAATAGCGACAAAAGACAGATATTATTCAAGAACAAATGAAAAACTCAAGGTGGTATTTTGTCGAACATGTGGCTTGCAAGCGAGAACATGCAATCGAATTCCAAAATCAACCTAGCAGGCAAACGTGCCCATATAATTCATCATAAAAACAACGCTAACTAACACCATCAGACGCATCGAAATCAAAAATCCCCAAAATTCAAATTTTAGGGTTTATCAACCTAAAATCAAAATTAATGAACGGAGTTAGCAAATTAAGCATACCCAAGGTGGAACCTATCATTTATCTATCCATAAAAGAGCAAGAGAAACATCAATTTAAACCCAATTTAGAAAATCCACAATTGAGACTTAATTAGGGTTGAGAAAGCAATTTATACCTTTGGAGCTTAATAAATCGAGATCAGGTTATGGAGGCTTAGGGGTTTCACCAGATTTTTGGGTTGGTGGTGGTGCAGCGTGAAGGAGTGAAGGGAGAAGAAGCAAAATCGTGAGAGGGAAGGGGAAGAGAGAGAGAGAGAGAGAGAGGAAAGAGAGAAGGAAAAGAAGAATTTTTTTTATTTTTTTTATTGTTTCCCGCATACGTCACGGCCGTGAAGGCTTAAGCCTCAGGCCGTGACTTGAGGCAGAGAGTGCCTCAGGGCTATGTCACGGCCGTGATGGCTTAAGCCTCAGGCCGCGACATTCGACAGTGTGCGAAGGGTCGCGAGATATGGACGTCACGGCCGTGAAGGCTTAAGCCGTTGGCGTGACGCCCCTTTTATTATAATTTTTTTTAATGCCCGTAAGTGTCACGGCCGTGAAACTTAGGCTTCTGGCCGTGACTTAAGGCAGAGAGCTCGATGTGAACTTGCTCTATGTCACGGCCGTGGTGGCTTAAGCCCGTGGCCGTGACAATGGACAGTGTGTGATGATAGGGACGTCACGGCCGTGAGTCCTTAAGGACACGGCCGTGACCGGTTTTTTCTTTTGGCTAAGCT
This sequence comes from Craterostigma plantagineum, assembly GCA_027422505.1. Lineage (NCBI taxonomy): Eukaryota > Viridiplantae > Streptophyta > Magnoliopsida > Lamiales > Linderniaceae > Craterostigma > Craterostigma plantagineum. Next base: position 549,313 of record JAPQWV010000274.1, on the reverse strand, counting down.
AATGTCTAAAACATAAACGAAAATATCTGGGTTACCTCCCAAGAAGCGCTTACTTTACCGTCTTCAGCCGGACATTTTTTCGTTCGCTCAGACAGACTGGAAGTCCAGGTAGAGAACTTCTTTTCGCTCACTCTCTCGCCTGCGTGATAGTGCTTTAACCTATGGCCGTTCACCTTGAAAGTACCCTGCTCCATACCTGAAATCTCAACAGTACCGTAAATGAAAACAAGGGTAACAGTGAACGGTCCCGACCAACATGATCTAAGTTTGTCGCGAAAGAGCCTAAGTCGAGAGTTAAAGAGGAGAACTTGGTCCCCTTCCAGAAACTCCCGTTTTGCCTAATTTTCTTGTCATGGTAAGCTTTCGAGCGTTTCTTATACATGTGAGGATTATCGTAAGCCGATAAACGCCGCTCGTCTAACTCGTTGATTTGGAGTTGCCGTTTTCCGCCGGCGTCCCCCAAATCAAAATTCAAAGACTTAATTGCCCAATAGGCCTTATGCTCTATTTCTACTTGGAGGTGACACGCCTTTCCATAGACTAATCTATACGGTGTAGTGCCTATAGGTGTCTTATATGCATTTCTATAATCCCAAAGTGCATCGTTTAACTTATTCACCACTCCCTACGGTTCCCTTCTATGGTCTTTTCTAAAATGCGATTCAATTCACGGTTCACTACTTTGACCTGACCGCTAGCTTGGGGGTGGTTGTGGCAGCCCCGCCTTCCACCACTACTTTCTACACTAGTCTACACGACTAATGTCCTAATAACAAAATAGATCTTGTAAAATCTGATATAAAAATTTTCCTTTTATAAAAAGGAATCGTAACGGTTTCTACAAAATCATCATGGGTCCTATTTACATAGGAAAGCGCGCATGCGGGTCAAAATAAATTTATCTACTGGGCCTCCACGAGGTCGCATCCATGCACACACTTCCATCTCAAAAGCCCACGGAAGCTTCAAAAGTTGGCCTCGCCGTGAAAATGATCACGTACCGTGATCGCGGGGTCCTACAACACATAAAACGTGGAATGAGCTTATAAAGCTCAGTAAGTGAAAATCATGCATGCAATGCACGTGACCTAAATAGCGAAGGCATCCGCGCCAATGCTATCTACTTCTCATATCATTCCTGACCTTTCTCACATTCTTCTTGACTTTTCATAACATATTTGGGCCCTCGGCTTTCAATCTTACTATGCACCATATAGAGCTCAAACCCCTAAGGGTATAAGTGGCAGTACACACACTGGGAGGCTAAACACGAGTACTCAATCTGTGCGTAACCCTATGGCGCCTTTCAATCCCAATGCGGTACACACTGAGAGGCTACTAGTGCCTTTCAATCCCAGTGTGATCCACACTGAGAGGCTACTAGTGCCTTTCAATCCCAATGCCGTCCCATTGAGAGGCTAACCCGGGCACACAAATTTCGTTTAACCCTAAGGCGCCTTTCCATCCCAATGCGGTCTGACACGCGGGCGCTTCTCACTGGTAACTTACTACGAGGTCGCCAACACTCGAGGTTCCCTCGGTGCCGCTCATACCCTCGAGTCACATCCTCCAGGTTGCATCTCCCGCTACGGGGTATTCCCCCTACCTTTCGTGAATCAGGTAATTCGGCTTCGTGAATCGCCGTGGTAGCATAGAAGAGCCGAGACTCATCATTGAGTCGACACAAATGCCTATATCGGCAAATATACATCGCTCTCAAGCGATCTTATACTCATGCACGCTATTTCCCTGACTCTCATACTAGTCGTGCGTGCACATGCTCATGCCATGAATATGCGTGCCATGTTCATATAATAATTTTCATCACATCAAATCACGTAAGTCACATAAGCAAGTAGTCGCATAAAATCATGAAAGGCACATAGACACATAATTCATACACATATAATTATGTGTTGTAGTTGCGATTTCCACTTACCTGGTATCCTTAGCTTATCGTACGGTTAAATCGCTAACCTTCGAACCCTAAGTATGGAAACATATAAAATTAGGGTTTGTTAGTCTAGTTAAAATTTTCCTGAAATTGGCTTAATTTGAAAACCCTAATTTCGACTTCTATAAATTTCGAAACACTAAAATTTAAAACTTTAACCTAAACTGAAAATTATTTTAAGATAGATCTCGATATATATTTATGCTACTATGGACTGAAAATCTCGACATCATATACACATAAATTTAACATAGATTTCGATATTATATGAATCTCGATATATGATATAGAATAAATGTCGATATATATAACATGCAAAGATCTCGAGTTGTATGATAATTAGATGTCGACATATGACATCTATGGATTTCGATATCTATATCAGGATAGTTCTCGACATTACACACTCAAATTTCGAGATGTGTTTTAACAATGAAATTTTAGGACTTAAAACAGTATATTAAAAATGTCAAGATATGTTTTTAAATTGTAACTTTAAGATGTCGAGATAACATGCAATGATTTCGAGGTAAAATACCCAAGGTTTCGAGGTTTGAATCCATATATGATTTAGAAATGTGTTTCGACATTATAACAGGTATTTCGACATTCTTGAATACTTATGAAGGTCTCGACATCGTTCCTACACAACAATTATGGTTTCGACATTTATCAAGATGGGAGTCTTATTACTCGACATTCCTTATGTCAAGCTTCGAAATTAATTTCAGAATTGGTCTCGACATTTTCTATCCTCATTCCCGACCTCGAGATCAATCCTACAAACTAATACAGTTTCGAGATTCCTAATCTGGAAAAATAGAAACCCTACCACCACATGACACACCTTACAGAATTTATCAATTCTACCGATCCAAACCTATCCTTCTCAAGAGCAGATTAAACATCTTGTAGACTTCAATATTTCTTGAACACTTGGTCAAGAATTCATTAAACTCGAATACCTTAAAACTTGGTAAAACAAATTTAACGCCTTGGTCCACTAAAACTCAAACTTAATAAGTCCAACTATAATAGTTCTAATTAATTCAAAACCCTCGTTAAAGTTTTCACAGTAATTGTCTTCTATTCTATTTAACATTCCTAAAGCATGTCAAAATACTATGAAAATATAAGGTTATAGTTAAGACTTATACCTTCCTCCAGTGTTTGAGTATTTGTACACTAATGGAGTCTTCTTTCTTCTCGAAGTGGTTTTCGAAATTCTTCTATATAGTGTATATTATTTCTATCGTTAGTTCTCATCTAATGGTATGAAAGCTTCCTTCTTATCCTTATTCTCATTTGGCGTGTCAACTTGTAGAAATGACGTCTACAATTTATGGTTTAATTCTTATCTTGACTTTCCTTTATGACCAAGTAATCAAACTTCTCTTAATTGTTATCTTATTTTCGATTTTTCTTAGGACATCGAGCTCAAGGATGTCGAGCTTTCAATATCAATTGATTTCGGGATTTTAAAATGTCGAGTGCTAAGGATTTCGAGTTTCATTAATTTTAATTGTGAAGTTTCGAGATCCTAGTTTAGCAAACATCCCCATTTCGGCACTTTATAATTTCGATATTACTCTTTCTCTAAATCAAGGATTTCGAGTTCTTTAAATCTTCGAGCTTTAACTGTTCCAGTTTCATGAATTTCGGTTCTTAAGAATTTCTAGACCTTGATGTAAATTTTAAAGATATCGAGGTGTTTAATAATTCAAATGTTTCGAGGTTGATTCATCAATACTAAGGTTGCAAGATGTGTTTCGAAATTATTCCTATCAATTCATGCACCCCAAAACGTGGTATTAACACTTAATGCATTAGATCAAATTTTCTAGGTTAGCTTACCATGTACTAGAAACCCGAAAATCAATAACTAACCTAAATTCAAAGTCTATGTTCCAGTTCATACATGTCATGTTAGCATATAATATGAAATCATTTAATCGATTGCAAATTTATTTAGACCTATCTATCGAAACAAATCCATGTTATTTCTTTGTCGCTGAGTCACCCCATAAGTTAATATATTAATATCATCTACAATTCTAAATATTGGTATTAGGTTATAAACCACAAATCATGTAGCATGTATGGAATACTATAGTTCATGTAACATGAAATTATATAACACATAAGTCCTGGCACGAGATCATGTAGGCATATATATATATATATATAAATATATATATAAATGGCGGCAATGCATATATGTAATACATAATTCACACAAGTCACGTGAAGTACTAAAAATCTTAATACTTTTGTTCCCCAATTAATCTGTGTTACAGCTAAGTCTCATATAATCTTAACCTTTTTATTTAACTAATCCAATAAAATATCAACTTAAATACTTTCACACTAATTATATTGTAAATCCCGTAAATAGATTTTACGGGTATTACACCCTCCCCCCCTTAAAAGAATTTCGCCCCCGAAATTCCGTCAGCTGGAATAATTCAGGGTATCGATTGGTAGGGAGTTGAATTGGCTAGGTTGGGTGACAGAAATTCACTCTAGGAAGTCATCAAGGAATCTCGAAAATTTTTTGATGATCGAAAGGAAAAGAACCCTAGTGAAGTAAACATGGAGATTGGTCTCGTTAGTGAAACTCGTATTATCTCGAAAAGCTAAGAATTCTTATAATTCTAACTTAGGCAGAGATCAAAGGTTATAAGCGTCCACCACGCTTTTGCTGCACCATTCTGATATTGAGAAAATATATTCTTCAGGATGAGCTGAAAGATAGGGGCATAGGGTTATACCCCAAATACGATTGGGTCTTAGGTTTCCTTCTAGGGATACAACTTCCTATTTTGAAAGCCTATTTGCTAGATAACAGTTCCGGCCGATTAGCCGAATTGGTATCCACCAAGTCGGCTGAAAAAAAAAATCCCAAGTCTTACCACATAAGTGGTGGATACAGAAAAAATGTGGCTCATAAGTCCATTAGAATGCATGTTGAGGTTTAATCGGTTAGAAGGGTACCTTCCGTCTCGGATGGATTGTTTTCGGTTTCTTCCGCCGTAAGCATGTATACTCGAGCGGGGGCCGTCAGCGGCTTGGTCCGGTTTGCTCCCTGACTTCCAGATACATTTTCTGGGCAGGCTACGGAATAGTGGCCTGTCTTGCCACATTTAAAACAGGTAGCATTTTGTGAAAAGCAGACGCCCAGGTGACGTCGTGCACATTTTGGGCATATGGGTGCATTTGGTTGGGGTCTCCCTTGATTCGGATTAGGCTGTTGAGGTGGTCCAGGGTGGTGTTGGAAATTAGGTTTCACGTTCTTAGGGACGAACGGTTTCTTCGGGTTATTCCCGTCCCCTTTGGATCCTTGTTCGAGCTTTCTTTTAATCTCCTGGGCTCGTACAATTCGGCTTTCAGCTTGTTCAGCCATCAGGGCTCGTTCCGCCATTTGGGCATACGCAACTCCTTGGAATCCAGCCATGCCGACATCACGATAGAGTTCTGGCTTCAAGCCCTCCATAAATCGTTCAATTTTCAGCGAGTCGGTGCTTACCATGTGGGTAGCGAATCGGGACAACTGTTCGAATTTCCTAATATAATCTGCCACCGTCATTGTTCCCTGGCGGAGATTGATGAACTCGTTCATTCTTTGTGCACGAACGGGAGCAGTAAAATACTTATTTCGGAAGAGTTCTTTGAAATGCTCCCAGGTCATTGTTATCGGATCTTCGAGAGTTAGGATCGTGTCCCACCAGTGGCCGGCGCTTCCCCTTAATAGGTACCCAGCGCACAAGGCCTTTTCGGTTTAAGGGGTACGACTATGTTGGAACATAGTTTCTAGGGTCCGGAGCCAATCCTCAGCCGAGGTTGGGTCAACAGCATCTTCAAAGGTTGGGGGGTTAAGTTTACGAAATCTTTCCCCGACCATTTCGATTCTGTCGGCCGGAGGGGATCCGTTATTTGATTGCCCACCAGCGTTTTGTTGCTGGATCAGTTGCTGCATTTGGGCAGATTGTTGGCGGACTAGTTCCGCGAGTTGGAGGATAGTCTCATCACGACTATCAGTAGAGGCTGCGGGTTCTTTACCTTTATCCGCACCCGCACTATTTCCATTTCTCGTTCTACCCATCGTTCTTCTATCCTAACGTTCCTACGATCAATAAATCATGTAATACCAGAAATTCATAAAAACATAAAACTTACAGGCAAGGCCGCTTCCGTGCTTTTGAGTGTTTGTACATGGACAGTCTGCAGAACCTATATCCTAAGCTCTGATGCCACCTGTGGCAGCCCCGCCTTCCACCACTACTTTCTACACTAGTCTACACGACTAATGTCCTAATAACAAAATAGATCTTGTAAAATCTGGTATAAAATTTTTCCTTTTATAAAAAGGAATCGTAACGGTTTCTACAAAATCATCATGGGTCCTATTTACATAGGAAAGCGCGCATGCGGGTCAAAATAAATTTATCTACTGGGCCTCCACGAGGTCGCATCCATGCACACACTTCCATCTCAAAAGCCCACGGAAGCTTCAAAAGTTGGCCTCGCCGTGAAAATGATCACGTACCGTGATCGCGGGGTCCTACAACACATAAAACGTGGAATGAGCTTATAAAGCTCAGTAAGTGAAAATCATGCATGCAATGCACGTGACCTAAATAGCGAAGGCATCCGCGCCAATGCTATCTACTTCTCATATCATTCCTGACCTTTCTCACATTCTTCTTGACTTTTCATAACATATTTGGGCCCTCGGCTTTCAATTTTACTATGCACCATATAGAGCTCAAACCCCTAAGGGTATAAGTGGCAGTACACACACTGGGAGGCTAAACCCGAGTACTCAATCTGTGCGTAACCCTATGGCGCCTTTCAATCCCAATGCGGTACACACTGAGAGGCTACTAGTGCCTTTCAATCCCAGTGTGATCCACACTGAGAGGCTACTAGTGCCTTTCAATCCCAATGCCGTCCCATTGAGAGGCTAACCCGGGCACACAAATTTCGTTTAACCCTAAGGCGCCTTTCCATCCCAATGCGGTCTGACACGCGGGCGCTTCTCACTGGTAACTTACTACGAGGTCGCCAACACTCGAGGTTCCCTCGGTGCCGCTCATACCCTCGAGTCGCATCCTCCAGGTTGCATCTCCCGCTACGGGGTATTCCCCCTACCTTTCGTGAATCAGGTAATTCGGCTTCGTGAATCGCCGTGGTAGCATAGAAGAGCCGAGACTCATCATTGAGTCGACACAAATGCCTATATCGGCAAATATACATCGCTCTCAAGCGATCTTATACTCATGCACGCTATTTCCCTAACTCTCATACTAGTCGTGCGTGCACATGCTCATGCCATGAATATGCGTGCCATGTTCATATAATAATTTTCATCACATCAAATCACGTAAGTCACATAAGCAAGTAGTCGCATAAAATCATGAAAGGCACATAGACACATAATTCATACACATATAATTATGTGTTGTAGTTGCGATTTCCACTTACCTGGTATCCTTAGCTTATCGTACGGTTAAATCGCTAACCTTCGAACCCTAAGTATGTAAACATATAAAATTAGGGTTTGTTAGTCTAGTTATAATTTTCCTGAAATTGGCTTAATTTGAAAACCCTAATTTCGACTTCTATAAATTTCGAAACACTAAAATTTAAAACTTTAACCTAAACTGAAAATTATTTTAAGATAGATCTCGATATATATTTATGCTACTATGGACTGAAAATCTCGACATCATATACACATAAATTTAACATAGATTTCGATATTATATGCTCGATATATGATATAGAATAAATGTCGATATATATAACATGCAAAGATCTCGAGTTGTATGATAATTAGATGTCGACATATGACATCTATGGATTTCGATATCTATATCAGGATAGTTCTCGACATTACACACTCAAATTTCGAGATGTGTTTTAACAATGAAATTTTAGGACTTAAAACAGTATATTAAAAATGTCAAGATATGTTTTTAAATTGTAACTTTAAGATGTCGAGATAACATGCAATGATTTCGAGGTAAAATACCCAAGGTTTCGAGGTTTGAATCCATATATGATTTAGAAATGTGTTTCGACATTATAACAAGTATTTCGACATTCTTGAATACTTATGAAGGTCTCGACATCGTTCCTACACAACAATTATGGTTTCGACATTTATCAAGATGGGAGTCTTATTACTCGACATTCCTTATGTCAAGCTTCGAAATTAATTTCAGAATTGGTCTCGACATTTTCTATCCTCATTCCCGACCTCGAGATCAATCCTACAAACTAATACAGTTTCGAGATTCCTAATCTGGAAAAATAGAAACCCTACCACCACATGACACACCTTACAGAATTTATCAATTCTACCGATCCAAACCTATCCTTCTCAAGAGCAGATTAAACATCTTGTAGACTTCAATATTTCTTGAACACTTGGTCAAGAATTCATTAAACTCGAATACCTTAAAACTTGGTAAAACAAATTTAACGCCTTGGTCCACTAAAACTCAAACTTAATAAGTCCAACTATAATAGTTCTAATTAATTCAAAACCCTCGTTAAAGTTTTCACAGTAATTGTCTTCTATTCTATTTAACATTCCTAAAGCATGTCAAAATACTATGAAAATATAAGGTTATAGTTAAGACTTATACCTTCCTCCAGTGTTTGAGTATTTGTACACTAATGGAGTCTTCTTTCTTCTCGAAGTGGTTTTCGAAATTCTTCTATATAATGTATATTATTTCTATCGTTAGTTCTCATCTAATGGTATGAAAGCTTCCTTCTTATCCTTATTCTCATTTGGCGTGTCAACTTGTAGAAATGACGTCTACAATTTATGGTTTAATTCTTATCTTGACTTTCCTTTATGACCAAGTAATCAAACTTCTCTTAATTGTTATCTTATTTTCGATTTTTCTTAGGACATCGAGCTCAAGGATGTCGAGCTTTCAATATCAATTGATTTCGGGATTTTAAAATGTCGAGTGCTAAGGATTTCGAGTTTCATTAATTTTAATTGTGAAGTTTCGAGATCCTAGTTTAGCAAACATCCCCATTTCGGCACTTTATAATTTCGATATTACTCTTTCTCTAAATCAAGGATTTCGAGTTCTTTAAATCTTCGAGCTTTAACTGTTCCAGTTTCATGAATTTCGGTTCTTAAGAATTTCTAGACCTTGATGTAAATTTTAAAGATATCGAGGTGTTTAATAATTCAAATGTTTCGAGGTTGATTCATCAATACTAAGGTTGCAAGATGTGTTTCGAAATTATTCCTATCAATTCATGCACCCCAAAACGTGGTATTAACACTTAATGCATTAGATCAAATTTTCTAGGTTAGCTTACCATGTACTAGAAACCCGAAAATCAATAACTAACCTAAATTCAAAGTCTATGTTCCAGTTCATACATGTCATGTTAGCATATAATATGAAATCATTTAATCGATTGCAAATTTATTTAGACCTATCTATCGAAACAAATCCATGTTATTTCTTTGTCGCTGAGTCACCCCATAAGTTAATATATTAATATCATCTACAATTCTAAATCTTGGTATTAGGTTATAAACCACAAATCATGTAGCATGTATGGAATACTATAGTTCATGTAACATGAAATTATATAACACATAAGTCCTGGCACGAGATCACGTAGGCATATATATATATATATATATAAATATATATATAAATGGCGGCAATGCATATATGTAATACATAATTCACACAAGTCACGTGAAGTACTAAAAATCTTAATACTTTTGTTCCCCAATTAATCTGTGTTACAGCTAAGTCTCATATAATCTTAACCTTTTTATTTAACTAATCCAATAAAATATCAACTTAAATACTTTCACACTAATTATATTGTAAATCCCGTAAATAGATTTTACGGGTATTACAGTGGTAAGGGGTGGATAGGTTGTGTCTAACACCGTAACGTTCTAACGTGCGTGCAAATTGGGTGTTACAGAAATGAGTGCCTCTATCACTAATGATGCATCTAGGTGCCCCAAAACGTGAAAATAGTGCTCGCAAACATCTTACGACTACACTAGCATCGTTAGTTGGTAAAGCTTGCGCCTCGGCCCACTTGGACACATAATCTACAGCAACCAGAATATACTTATTACCATACGAACTAGGAAATGGACCCATAAAGTCTATACCCCATACATCGAAAATCTCGCATACCAAAATGAAATTTTGAGGCATTTCGTCGCGTTTTGAGAGATTACCTGTGCGTTGACACTGATCACAAGTATCAACGTACCTCTGGGCGTCTTTGAAGATTGTGGGCCAGTATAACCCGCTCTCCAACACCTTTTGCGCAGTTTGATTGGCTGCGTAGTGCCCTCCGGTTGGTCCGTTGTGGCAGTGCACAGAATCTGTGTCGTCTCTGAAAAGGAGACGCATCGTCGTATCACGTGGTCTGGACATCGCCTGAAAAGGTACGGATCTTCCCAAAAGTAGTACCTCAGGTCAGAAAAGAATTTCTTCTTTTACTGACTAGTGTACTCATTTAGTAGGACCCTCGCAACAAGGTAGTTACCGTAATCTAAAAACCAAGGAGTATCATCACTTACCACTTGTATCGAGTACAGGTGCTCGTTTGGGAATCTGTCTTGTATAGACCTTCCGTCCTTGTGGTATATCTCGGACTCCTCTAGTCGAGAGAGGTGGTCTTCCGTCAGATTCTCTGCCTCCTTTTTGGCCCGGATCTCTATGTCGAACTCTTGAAGTAGTAGGATCCACCTGATCAGTCGGGGCTTGGCATTCGGCTTTGCTATTAAGTACTTAAGAGCAGAGTGGTCAGTAAAAACAATAACCTTAGACAGGATAGGATATGACCTGAACTTGTCGAAAGCGAACACGACTACAGCTCCTTCTCAGTGGTCGTGTAATTGGCCTGGGCTACGTCTAACGTCTTACTAGCGAGTAGATCGGCCTGAAATGGTTGTCCTTGCGCTGCCCTAAAACGGCCCAAACTGCAAGTCACTAGGATCACCAAGGTTGTAAAAAGCGCTAGGCGCTACCTAGTCGCCCGAGGGGGGCCTAGCGCCTAGGCCGTCTAGGCGGGGCCTAGGCGGTTTCTAGGCCGAAATTAGGCAGTGTATGTATTTTTTATTATTATTTTTCTATAGATCAAATATAATTTTTTTCTAAAACATTCTGTATAAATAATGTCAGTTCTAACACTGCATAAAATATAATAATATAAGAATTATGATTTAAGGATGATGTTTAATAAAGGTATCCTATTTTTTTATTTTAGTTTATATATTTTTTATATTTCCTTTCAATAGTTTAGTTTACGTAAGTATTATTTCAGTTTATTATTTTTTTAGTCCCGTAACTTATGGGGTGTGGCATTATAGGGACCGCTAACTTTGGCTGGGCATTATGGGGACTGTAAGTTTCCAAAATCGGACAATTTGTAGACATTATACATAATTTTAAGCCAAATTACCTCACGTGTGTGGCACGTCACCAATTTTATTACTGGAAAGCTTATGTGGCCCACATCATAAATTAAACGTCACTACAAAAGCCCACTTGGAGCCATGTCATAAAGCAACTAAAAGAAAAACAAAAAAAATCTCCTTTTCCCTCCCACCTCAACAAAACAATCGATTTCACAAATCTACTGCAATTGAAAAAGACAACCCTACAGTTCCTCCCTAATCGCATCCTTAACCCTTATCTACACTCCATTTTCTAGTGCTTATAAAATCCAAAATTTTTAACCTGCGCGACTTCAGCGACCGAAACCCTATTTTAGAGGGACATCTGAATTTGGTGAAATGACAAAAGAATGGTCGCTCTGCAAAAAACGACCCGAAAAATACCTCAACATGCCTCCACCCATGTACCGTAAGTGTTATTTGGCAGATTTGTTTTTCATTTTGAAGCAACAGTTGTCGTATGGATGGTTTATAGGCTAATTTTTTGGTGTTTCTCAACGCTTTTATTGACAGATCCTGAGAGCTTTAGCACGACATCAGCTTTGTACTATGGTGGAAAATTCCAGCATGTTCCCGAGACTAATTACTTGGGTGGAAAGGTGAGCAAATGGGATTATGTGGATAGGCGTTTGTTAAATCTTCGAAATGTGGATAAGTTGGCCAATTTTGATGGAATCCTGGGGCAGAAAAGGTACTACAACAGAGGGATGGGATTTCAGTTAGTTGTAGAAGACAGTCAATTGACCGAATTGATTAAACAGACATTACCTTCGAGAGAATTTCAGTTGTATGTTGATGTGGTAGGGCATAATGACAGTACTAGCGTTGCTGAAATGGTTGGGGAAGAAATCAATTGATGAATTGGTGGGGCAGAATGGTGTTGATGGTGTAACTGTGGAAGAAGATGAAATATTCAGTTATGAGATTGCTGTCGAAGAAGATGAAACGGATAGTGATGGGACTGCTACTGAAGATGGTGAGGAAAGAGTTGCTGAGATGGCTGGGAACGAGATGAATGAGGAAGAAAATTCAGCTGAATCTGAGGATGATGTGGTGGGAAGTGATTGTGAATTACATGATCACAAGGTGTCTTATGATGGTGAGGAAGAGGCAATGGCGTGTTCAATCCATGTACCATCTACGATCCACAATTCGAGTTGGGGATGATATTTAGCACCAAGGCTGAGTTCAGAAAGGCCATTTATTCTCACGCAATAAAAAATAAGAGAAATGTTTGGATCCCAAAGAATGACACATGGAGAGTTTATGGCAAGTGCAAGGTTGAATGATGTAAATGGAGGGTGCATGCACATAAGAAGGGTCAAGAGTGTACATGGCAGATTGTAAATTACTATCCTGTGCATGATTGTCCAACTTCATATGAAGTCAAGAATCTGAAATCTACGTGTCTTACGGAGAGATACCTTGCATCCTTTAAATCAGATCTTAATAGTAGTGTCAAAGGGTTTAGAACAGATGTTAGTACTGCTTTGAGAGTGAAGATTTCTAAAGAACAAGCTGCTAGAGCTAAGAGAAGGGCGCTGAAAATTCTAGAAGGAGAACCTGTAGATCAACATGCCAAATTATGGGATTATGCGGAGGAATTAAGACGCACTAATGTTGGATCTACGGTTGTATTGGGGACAAAGGAGATTGGAGGGGAAAACAGATTTGATAGGTTTTATGTTTGTTTTAAGGCATTAAAAGATGGCTTTCTAGCTGGATGCAGGAAATGTGTTGGGTTAGATGGATGTCATCTGAAGGGACCAAATAGTGGTATTTTGCTTGTTGCAGTGGGAGTTGATCCTAACAACAACCTGTACCCTATTGCTTATTCAGTTGTGGAGAATGAGAGTTTGCAAACATGGCAATGGTTTCTATTGATTCTGAAGGATGACTTGAGCATTGAGGATCAAAGCTTATATACTATTATCAGTGATAAGCAGAAAGGACTCATACAAGCTGTTCAAAGTGTCCTACCACTTGCAGAACACAGATTTTGTGTTAGGCACTTGTATAACAACTTTAAGAATGCGGGCTTTAGGGGATTGGAGTACAAGTTTAAGATGTGGAATGTTGCTAAAGCTTCTACTGTTGGTGAATGGAAAACAAAAATGAGAGAGTTGGCTGGTTTAAGTCAAGAAGCTGCAGATTGGTTTAATGATAAGCCCCCGAGCAATGGTGTAGAAGCCACTTTAAAATCGAGACAAAATGTGACATGCTATTGAACAATGGTTGTCAGACATTCAACAGCATGATTTTAGAGGCAAGAGAAAAGCCTATTCCTACTATGCTGGAGTGGATTAGAGAGTTTCTGGTGAGGAGGTTGCAGAAGAATAGAGACCGTGCAAACAGAAAATGGGATGATAATGGGATATGCCCGAGGATCAAAAAAATTCTGAAGAAACATGCTGACAAGTTGCCAGATTGCATTCCTTTGAAATCAAATGACTTGCACTATCAAGTCAATGAGATTAATGGTGGCCAATATGTGGTTGATTTGTCAAGACATGTGTGCACTTGTAGGAAGTGGGATTTGACTGGGATACCCTGCAAGCATGCATTGTGTGCAATATATGATCAACATAAAGATCCCGAGCTGTATGTTGATAAGTGCTATTCTGTACGAACTTACAAGAAGGTTTATGCACCCGCAATTATGGGGATCAGTGGCAATCTGTTATGGGAAGAAACTCATTTTCTACCTCCATTGCCACCTAACTTTGGAAGAAGACCAGGTAGACCAACTAAGGCTAGAAGAAGGGAAAGTGATGAGGCTGTGATGAAAGGGAGGAAAGGCAAAACTGTAATGGCACTGAGATCCAAGAGGAGGCAGGAGACTGTGAAGTGCAGCAAATGTGGCCAATATGGTCATAACTTGAGAACTTGTAAAGGTAAAAATTCTGCACTTATTTATTGCTTTTTATTACTTCACCTTGCTGACTTCTTTTTCAATCTATCTTTCAGCGGGAGCTAATGAAGAAAATACAATAGCACCATCTTCTGTTGATGAAGCTGATATCAGTGGGACAACATCAATGTTGTCCAATGACAGCGACCTTGCAGCTGCACAACAGGGTATGGATCTGAGAAATAGGACACTTTCACCTCCCACGCAGGTATGTTTCACTTGTCTGATTTCTATCTAATGCGAACTGTTGCTGAAAAATACTCATTTGATTGTAGGTAAAAAGAGAAGGAAAAAAGGCAAGGGAGCTTTCATTCGACCTAAAGCTGCACAAACCGAAAATGATTCATCACTCAGGTTAGCTACCTTGCACCTCAAAGAGTACAAAAAGCACCAAAGATGTGGGATCAACTGCTGCAGTCAAATTCTACTTCCTCTGGTGCGGAACCTGCAACTCAATGCTCACAAACACTTGTAGGGGGTCCATCTTTTTCTACCCGATCATCCTTGATTCGACACGTTAAAAGCTTACTTGCATCCAATCTCGGGCCCTCCAAAAAGTCATAAAATGTTCATGTTTTTTAGTGTTTTGCGGTTTTTGTAATGGTCTGTTGTTAGTGATATTATGGTCTAGTATTCCATATCATCCTTTTGACAGTATGTTGCTAGCATACTTTGTATTGAACTTGGCTGCACATGTTTTGACATTTTACTGGATCGCCCTTTTGACTGGTTGATATTATAACATTGTTGATGTTTGTTAGTAATGTCATTTGAACAGACAACTGAAACATGCATTCAATAAACTATTAGCAAAGAAATAATTCATTCCAAATCAAGGTGCATCTTAATACATTATTTGATGATGCATAACATATTTTGTAGCAAACACGTGAGATATTGGCCAATACACGAAAAAAAAGCAGACAAATCCAAGTGCAATAATGCGATATATGTTTGCCATCCTTTGTTTTCTTGTAACTTCTTTATTCATCTTTTTCATCTTCCTCTGCAAATTTTCAAGCTCTTGCTGCAGCTTCTCCTTCTCATTTTCCATCGATGACATCTTCCCCAATAAATCGACCACAATATTCTTCGATCGGGAACATAGGGGCGGATCCTCCCATTCAAAAAAAAATCACATCCATTTTTCTGAAACAATAAGCAAAAATTTTACTGGAAACAGCAAAGCAAAATCACACCTTCATAAAAATTACAGATCTCGGCACGTGAACTACCGAAAAAAAATGAATTAAAAAACACTGACCTTGTAATCTCGACAAGAGTGGAATCGACGACCAGGGTTTTTCTCGGTCCAAGAGGTTCTCAAACAAGCTGGTCGGCTACAGTGGCAGTATAGGCAGCTTTGGATTGAACTCATTCTTCTTCTCCCTTGTAAACCCTAAATATTGTACGATGCTTTGTGTTCAGGCAAAAAATCGAACTTGGGAACAGTTGTGGTCAGTGAGGTTCACAATTGAAAAATGGTTGCTTGGATCCAAACCATCTCTTTGTGGATGAGTGATTAGGGTGTAATTTTTTAGAGATGTTCGGCGAAATTGAAGGAGAACTTCGATCTTCAGTGATAAAGAGGGGAAAATAGATTTTTTTTTTTTCGTTTAGTTGATTTATGACATGGCTCCAAGTGGGTTATTGTAATGACGTTTAATTTCTGATGTGGGCCACGTAAGCTTTCCAGTAATAAAATTGGTGACATGCCACACACGTGAGATAATTTGGCTTAAAATTATGTATAATGGCTACAAATTGCCCGATTTTGAAACTTACAATCCCCATAATGCCCAGCCAAAGTTAGCGGTCCCTATAATGCCACACCCTCTAAGTTACGGGACAAAAAATATAATTAAGCCTTTTTGTATTTATGGTTTAATATTTCAATTTTCATATGTTTTATTTCAGTTTCAGAATTTTTTATTCCAGTTTTAATGTTTTTCTACATCGGTCAAAGAGATATTGTATCGAACTTTGAAATTTTACCTTGTCCCACACCGGATGGGTTTGTACAAAGAAAGGCAATCCGCTTTCAATATAAAGCATGCCACACACGTTTGAATCTCTCAAGTGCATGCCTAATAAAATTGGGCCTTGACTGCTTATGCGGGCTTTCATTAAGTTAAAATTTTGTATATTTTAATAACGATTAAGCGGCTGATTAATCGGGATATTCGACCGATTAATAGTAGAGCCGATTAATCGCCTGTTTAGGCTCTTTTCGCCACGGGGCTAGCCGATCAGCGCCTAGACGGCGCCTAAGCGGCCGCCCAGACCGTTTTTTACAACACTGAGCATCACACATTAGTTCAAAGGGCAGCCCCCAGTCGGGGGCGATCATAATTGGTGTTGCGATAAGTCGCTCCTTAAGCAAGTTAAAAGCATGCAAACATTCATCATTAAAATCAAACGGAGCATCCTTTTCTAGAAGCCTAGACATGGGTCGTGCAATTTTAGAAAAATCTTTACTAAACCTACGATAGAACCCAGCATGTCCTAGAAAACTTCTAATCGACCTTACGTTCGAGGGAACGGGCAACTTTTCTATAGTTTCTAACTTAGCTCGGTCCAGTTCGATTCCTTTAGAGGAGATCTAATGACCCTGAACTATGCCCTCTCGAACCATGAAGTGACACTTTTCCAAATTAAGTGCCAAGTTCGTTTCTTCACATCGTGCGAGTATAAGCATCAGATTTGACAGACAGGCATGCATAAATACCTCCATTACCTCACCTACCAGTCATCGAATATGGCCATCATGCATCGCTGGAAAGTGGCTGGGGCATTGCAAAGATATAATGGCATCCTTCGGTACGCGAACGTCCCGAACGGGCAAGTGAATGTGGTCTTCTCCTGGTCCTCTGGCGCTATAGGAATCTGCAAGTATCCTGGCCATCAGAAAAACAATAAAATGAGTGACCGGCTAACGTTTCTAACATCTGATCAATAAATGGTAAGGGAAAATGGTCTTTTCTCATGGCGTCGTTCAACTTCCTGTAATCGATGCAGACGCGCCACCCAGTCACGGTCCTCATCGGAATCAGCTCGTTCTTGTCGTTGGTGATGACCTCCATGCCCCTTTCTTTGGGACCACTTGGACCAGGCTGCCCCACGCGCTGTTTGAAATGGATAGATCATCCCCGCGTCTAGCAATTTGATCACCTCCTTCTTGACGACGTCCTTCATGTTGGGATTGAGGCGCCTTTGACGTTGAGCGGCCGGCTTGAAATTGTCCTCCATGAGGATCTTATGCGTGCAATAGCTCGGGTTGATACCCCTTATGTCTGAAATCTTCCACGCCAAGGCCTTCTTGTGCACTTTCAAAACGTCCAAGAGATGCCCATTCTGTTCGTCGTCGAGGCTCGATGAGATGATGACTGGTAGCGCTCCATTGCTACCAAGAAATGCATACTCGAGGCTCCTCGACTGAGCTCTTCTTGTCCTCTTCGCTGCTTTCGTCAATGGCTATGATGGGCTCGTCGACTTCCTCTCTACACTCATCGATCGCCATAATCATGTGAATGTCCTGCTCGCTGACCTGTGACAGACCTTGCACAGAAAAGAGAAAATCGTGCTCAAAGACGTCTAAGAAATAACACTTATCATCCTGCTCGTCACTCTTTTTCATCGAATCTGCTTGAATGTAAGTTTTTCGCCGTCTACTGTCAAGGTTAATGTCCCGTTTCTAACGTCTATCATGGTCTCTCCTGTAGCTAAGAACGGTCTACCTAAAATCAGGGGGACATTTTCATCCTCTTCCATGTCTAAAATAACAAAATCAGCAGGAATCACAAACTTATCGACCTTAACCAAGATATCCTCGATAACACCTCAATGGTACTTTAACGATCTATCAGCTAACTGCAAGCTCATGCTAGTGGGTCGTGGTTCGCCTAGTCCTAAGCGCTTAAACATGGAATAAGGCATTAAATTAATGCTAGCACCTAGGTCAGCTAACGCATTCTCAACTACTAACTCTCCTATAAGGCAGGGAATAGTAAAACTCCATGCGTCCTTAAGCTTCTTGAGCAGTTTGCTTTGGAGTATCGCTGAGCACTCTCCTCGCAGGCACACGGTGGAAACGCGTTCAAGCTTCATTCTGTTCGTCAGCAGGTCCTTCAGGAACTTGGCGAAGCTGGGCATCTGCATAATAGCTTCAACAAACGGTAAGTTAATATGCAATTCCTTACACATACTCATAAATTTACCGAACTGCGCCTCGTCCTTATCCTTCTTCAGTCGAGCCGGGTAAAGGATCTTCGGCTGGATGGCTTCACCGGTGGCCGCTCGATCTCCTTCGCCTTTTCCTTTTCGGGCTCGACATTCTCCTTCTCAGTTTAGGCCTTCTCGACATCGTCGCCTCTGACTTCCTCCACTTCAGGCTCGTCGTGGCTCTTGGTGTTCTCCTTCGCCTTCTTCTTGGCGAGCACTTCTTGTAGTTCTCATCCGTTCCTCACCGTCACCGCCTTGCAGTACTCCTTTGGGTTTGGCTTGGTGTAGCTTGGGAGCGATCCCTGAGTACGCCCCGCCAATTGTTTCGCCATCTGGCCCACCTGTTGCTCCAGCTTCTTGAGGGAGGCGTCTATGTTCTGGGCACGTATGTCGTTCGCTTCCATGTACTCCTCCATCTTCGTCATTCGACTCTCATGGGCTGCGGTGGTGTTGCTGAAGTTCGTGAGGAGAGTCTTCATCATGTCCTTCATCTCCGTCATATCGTCCGATCCTCCTGCGGGTGCATTCTGATACTGGCGTGGCGCCCCATTCTAGAAACCGGACGGCCTGGGCTAAAATCCCGGCGGTCCTTGCCCCTGGTGGTTCTGATTCCCATACACCAAGTTGGGATGTGCTCGAGGCTGGTAACTACGCTGGCCACCTTGGTAATTCCCCATGTAATCTACGTGCTCCAACGACTGCCCGAGTTGGCATTATGAGGTCTCGTGGGGTGCTCCACAAATCCCACACAATGGCACGTATGGCGTGTGTTGCATCGGTGCGGTGGTCGTCACGGCATCACGGGCTGCGTCTGCCCGGTTTTGGGAAGTAGGGCTCCAATCACCGTCTGCAGCTGAGACTTCTTCGCCGCGATCTGTTGCTGGAGCGCCTCAAACTTAGCATTCGTAGCCGTCTCCTCGCTCACGCCGAACATGTCTGGCGTCTTAATCCTCGTGTTGCCTCGAATGAAGTTGTACCTCGAGTAGTCCTCAATCAAATTCCAAGTGTCGGTCGTATTGAGCTTTACGAGCCCTCCTCCTGCGGCTCCGTCTAACATGTGGACAGTTTGATTATTGAGCCCCTCATGAAATCAGTTGATCTGGGCTGCCATCAATATCCAGTGCTGCGGGCACCTTTTCAGTAGTGCATGTATCGCTCCCACACCTCGTATAGGTTTTCTGATTCCTTCTGATGGACTAGGGAGATCTCTGTCTTCAATCTTAGCACCTTCTATAGCGAGAAGTAGTGGCCGATAAACGCGGGTCGCAGCTCCTCCCACGTAGTGACCGAGCGAGGGGGCAACTTCTCAAGCCAGTCCTTGGCTCTGAACTTCAGGGAGAATGGGAACAACATCAGCTTAATTGCATCGCTCGAGACCCCTTTAATATTGATGGTGTCGGTCACCGTTAGGAATGCCTTCAGATGCGAGTAAGGATGGTCATCTGGGTTGCCTTCGAACTGGGTCATCTGGAAAATCATCTGAAGCCAAGAGTGCTTCAGCTCGAAGTTACTGTTATTGTTCTCAATCGATGGGATAACGATCGCCGATTCTGTATCGTCGAGCGCGGAATTCTTGAGCAGATTTTGTAGTAATGGCTCCTCCTCGTGGACGGGCACTCTGCGGTCCGCCATTCTTACTTCCGTGTCTGGGCTATCTACGGACGCCTCTACACGAGAGTTTTGGGTCGACTCCTGCGAACTATCCTCTGAATAGCAGACTAACGGTTCCTGAGAGCTAGTGGAAGCTCCTTTGATATCGTACTTGATTTGCCTTCATAGCTTTCGTTCAAAATCTGGGTCTGCGTCAACAATGGGGCCCGATGGATGGCTTCGGGTCATTCACTGCTGAATTGTACCTTAAAGAAGCGAACTGAAAATTAGCGAAGAAATAAATAAATACGTTTAAAAGATAACGAGACTAATAATGATGTAGGAAAACAAATAACGCAAATAACACAAATAACGCAAATAATAAAAAGAAAAGAACACGTCAAATAAAAGTGGCTAAAGTACCGAACTACGGTGTCCCTAATATCAATCTATTCCCCGGCAACGGCGCCAAAAAACATGATCGACACGTGGTGTGCTAATATAAAATGCAAATGTGACAAGTGATAATTAAAACGAATACATAATTACTATCACCGACGTGCGATAGGCAGTGGACCTATCATTTGTATTGCAGTGAAGTGAGTAAACGAGTATCGAACACAAGGAGTGGACTGATTACTAGTAATAACCTATCGACTCGATATCTAGCCTAAATAAAATATGCAAATTATTTATGTTACGAACTGACCTAACAGATCACTCCTAAATCAGCGAGAGATTCAAAGAGCATGGCTAAAACTGGTAAGAGAGCTTTCAGATAATAAAGACGTGCTCGGGATTCGAATCCCGCTAGGTACTATCGGCTAAGACAATAAAATTGCTCCTACGCGATTAAGACTAAATCGCAGTAATTTCCTACCCGCTCACGGGTTTGCTGTCGCCCTAAACGCTCGCGGGGATCTAAAGTTTAATAATTACTAACGGCGAGTATCAAGAATTTGCTTTCGCCCTGAACTCGAATCCTATCCTCTATGAACGGCCTAATCGTTGTTTAGCTGTCGCCCTAAATGATTTTACACACAATCACTTTCACACATAGACATATTAAAGCGAAGAAATACTTTCATAGATAGATAAATAGTCAAAACACACGAGTCACGATAATATATGTCTTAACTACGAAATAACCTAGCGTTCATCCAATCCCAAACACATAGGGAGTTTAGCTACTCATACTTGACGGGAAAACAACGAAAGAAACATAAAATAAAGGTGAAGTACTAATGATCTTTCCTACTGGTGGATCTGGGATAGTCTCGTGGAAGGATCTTCGTTCTTCGTCAATTCTGCGTGGAATTCATCGTTGATCCGTCTCCTTCGCTCCGGGACGTGTTTTCCTGTTCTTTTCTGCTCTTTTTCGTCTCTAGATGGATTAGGGTTGATATCTGGTAAGTATCCTCCTTTCCGAGTCGAAATCGGGCCCTTATAATGATTTTTCGTACGCATCACGGCCTGGGACATGCGCCGTCACGGCCGTGACCAATATCGCTCTTGCTTCGCGCGCGTCTTGCCGGATGTCGGTCTGGGACATGACACATCATGGTCGTGACCACCATTGGTCCAACTCTCTGCCCGTTGTCACGGTCGCATGCTTGATACGTCACTGCCGTGACTGGTTACTGTTTGGGTCCGATGATCACTGCCCCTTGTCACGGCCTGTTGCATTAGGCATCACGGCCATGATAGGTGTATGTTCTGCCCTCTGTCCACTGTCACGGCCACGTTCACAACGTGTCACGGCCGTGACGCATGACAGTGTTCGTCATCTTCGCGCCGTTTTGCCCGAAACTCGTCCTAAGCTCCTTCAATATCAAAATAAGTGTAAATATGGTGAATAAATGCATAAAATGATTGCTAGAGCTCTATTATATCCCAATTAAATACTACGACAAATGCATTGAAATATGTTTATCAGCTGCCGCCACCGAGACTGACTAGGCCAAGGTCGAGCATGGTATAACAGCTACGTCGAGGTGAACCAAGGGAGTAAACATGAATATAAATGGGATAAGCTCATCACTCACCATAGATGGTAAAAAGCGGCGTAAGATACTTGGGCTTCGTATAATCCCGGCCAATGTTTCAACTTTGACCTAGGACGGAATCATATAATCGGTTTCAGTGTATGCGTGAGGGACTCATACACTTATTCAAGGGACCCGTGCTAGTAGAGCAAGGGACACAGATGCACCTATTTTAATAGAGTTTATTTACGATACAAGGGTCCAATAAAGATCGGGAGTGGAGTTTGTTTATGTCAAAGACATCCAGAAAATCATGGGTTTCTTGAACAAAGTGGAGTTTGTCAAATTTACTGATAGCAGTAGATTTGTATGTATCATATAGGTGCATCAGAGAATTTTAACATCAATAGCTAATTGAGGTGGTTTCATTTGAAGATACAGACAATCCTCCCAACCGAAATGAGTTATGGATGATCTGTAGACCACTCTGATTTTCTAAATCGGAGTATTGGTTGTTGTCGGGCTGAATTGCTCGTCTAATCACCTGAGGTTCACCCAACAATGAATTTCACATCTAGACACTTTTTGAGTTGATCTAGAGTCCGTCTGTTTGACTCAGAGAGCATAGTGGACGTGTCAATGGAGATAAACTGAACTTGACAGGAATGTGTTTTGCGTATACCATTTTGCTACCTCATAGAATGAGGAAAGACTCAATGTTGATGTCATGGACCCTATCGAAGATTTGAAGTCATTCAACAGTTATGTGACAACATCATTTTGACAAACTGATATACTAATTGAAACGTGATCTCATAGAGAGAATGAATGAAGTTTGTGCTTGAGTCGGGGAAGGTGACAACAAATACAACAGTTTCTGTGCTAGTGGATTTATTCATCCACCCTCAGGTAGGTATGCACTATTTGGTTAATTACATTATATGATAATTATATGCTTTTAATTGAATTTATTTATTTTAGTTATATCTAGATCTTAGCATAGTGCATTCCACAATTCTGTAATGATTTTGCTGGGGTGCATTCCGAGTTATCCATCAAACGTGCGGATAGGGACACCTTTAAGCCACGGATCGCTCGGATACGATCAAAAGAAAACACATATGATACAAATAATTGCAGCCACATATATCGATAAACGTAACAGGGTACAAGCCGCTTTACCCTTGAAGAATGTGTGGCTAAGCTTAACATCGATCCCCGATTTGAAACCGCAAATATGTTGAAAGCTAGAGTAATCTTGGCCACAGGAGCGTCACGTGGATCTTGAGGTGTATCACGACGAGAATCTACGTAGATGGCTAGCGAGAAACTCGAACCATTTTGACCAAGAAAGAGCAGCTCGAAATTTTTCTTTTCTCTCCAAGAATATAACTTATAACTTGAGAACATTGTTTATTCCGAAACCCTAGAGCATCAAAAATCAAAACAATCGATCTAATAAATTCTACAGATTTCGAGAGATTTCCCAAATACCAATCCACAATCACTAAAGCATCAAAAATCAAAACAATTTCATTGAACAATCAATTGATCACAATTATCATCCTCGATCTAATAAAATCTACATAAACAAGTTTACGCTAATAAAGATCCAAAAACAATCACTCAACTAGACATACGGTACGAAAATATTCTGACCACAGCTCACATACTTCTTCTATCGCATTCAATCGTAATTGAAGTGTTGTAGCATAAAATATGAACGAGAAGTACAATAAGCATACAAACTTAATCAATAAAGAAGGTAGTTTTATTTTTACATATACCGTCGTCAAGTTGTTGTGGCCTTGTCCTATATTTCTGAAGATGTCGTACCTGTACCGCATAAGTTAGAAGCCACACAATTCACTTGTCTTCGGTTGTTGAGGGCACTAGTTAACAATAATAAATAAATTAACACTAATTAGGAACAACTTTGCAAATCATAAAAAAAATACTAACCTTGCATCGCTTCCCACTAACGGGAGATTTTATCGCCCTGATATTCATAGTATACCATAATTATTATATTAAAAAAAATTATCACTACTATTTAACATTTAATAAAACTTACATGTTCAGTCGGTCACGGATAGCTAGCTTTCTAAGGCCTGCATTTGGCGTCACTGGATCGAACATAAATACCATGTTCGAAGCGAACTCGATGACCAACAAAACCCAATGGTCCCTAAATGAACTCAAAATTTAACTTCTATACGGAAAATATTAATGTGTGAAGAATAAATATAATAATATCAATGCTTACATCTCACAATGGGGTGCAAAAAATTAACTCCATGACGCCCACGATTCTTTGAAGGCTGCAGCATAGTAGTCTATATCGGTCGGCTCAAACCTAGACGACTAGGGTTTAAGAACCGGAACGGCAATGACGAGTTATGCAGATGTCTGAAATTTTGCAAAAAACTAAAATTTACGAAATAATAGTGTTAATTACTGAAATGACTAGTAACGATAACGATTATACCTCATGAAAAGCTGGATAACCAAAGCCTCCAAACTCACACGTCTAAACAAATCCCGAATATCCTTCATGTCTATGTACGTTCGAAAATCCTCTTGTTGAGGGTTATAATACACATCGCTCATCAAGAACATGAAATGGACGCTAAGACGATCTAGGCGGGGCGAGAGTGAATCGAAGACATACCGACCTTGTTCGCCTAGAGTTCTAACCACTTCAGGATCAAGGCATGCGATATCTTCGTCGGGGACGCTGGAGGACTTCCCCTTCCATGTGTTAGGTGACAATGAGGCGGGAGGTGCCTACATATGACATATATTCAAAATGGGAAAAAATCAATATATATAATATATTGTGTTCCTTACCCCATCCTGTGAATGTATCATACCTTTTGGCCATTGTACGAAGCTCCCCTAGCGTGCCAAGATCGCATGTTGGTATCGGAAGTCGGACCTCATCCTTTCCGTTAGCAAGAATATCGATCGTGACAACGACGTTGTCGCTCGCAACTGGGACGTTATGAATTTGAGCACGTCCCGTAAAAACTGTCCCTAGAGCGACAACTTGAATACGGCAGACAATTTGGTATATTTTGAGCATCCGTCATACAATGGCATATTATTGTCCCTAACTAGATGATCGAATATAGGAGGTCGTTTTTCATAATCCTCTAGAACATCAAACATCTCCTCAATAAGGTCATTGTCGTCAGACGAATTGTCAGCTACAAAATCATCGTCATCGTTAAGTGGCACACTAGTTCCTTCCCCCGCACACTAGTTTCAGCGACGACAGCCTCACCATGCCATATCCAATTAGTGTACCCGGGGTTTAAAACCATTGACTATCAAATGTTCTCGAACAACATCACTACTCCACCATCTCATGTTATTACTGTTACGACACGGACATGAAATCTTCGATTGTCTTTTTTTATCCTATTAGTTTCCTTAAATTTCATGAATTGCTCAACACCAGCAAAATACTCGGCCGTTGTCCGCTTACTATACATCCAACGTCGATCCATTCCAATTACCTAAACTATGTCAAATAAATTTAAAAATAATTCAAAGGTTAAACCTTACTTTCCAAACTAGCCCCAATTCGCCAAATGTTCGAAATTCAAGTAAGAGACAACATAGATTACACGATACTGCACCCAAATCGACAAAAAATCAACCAAATCGTGACCACACCCCTAAATTCAAAACAAAAACATCCCAAATTCACCCAATCTCAAAATAAACAACATTAGGTAACACGAAATTGCACCCAAATCGACAACAAATTAACCAAAGCGTGACCAAAAACTTAATTTTCGAAACATAAACAACCCGAATTCGCACAATCTCGAACTCGAAGTATGAAACAACATTGAATACACGAAATTGCACCCATACGACAAAACATTAACCCAAATCGTGACCTAACCCTAATTTTCGAAACAAAAACAGCCCCAATTCGCCCAATTTTGAACTTTAAGTATAAAACAACATAGAATACACGAAATTGCACCAAATCGACAAACAAATTAACCCAAACCGTGACCTAACCCTAATTTCTAACAAGAATACACGAAACAGCCCCAAATTCTCCTGATTTCGAAATTAAAATACAATAACATAAATTAATCTAAAATCGCCCCTATTTTCGACTAAATTAACATAAAATGGCATGCTCATCGTCCATTTCATCGAAAAACAAGTTAAAAGGGAAAAAAACCTAACTCGACGATGGGATGGGCCACCGAACTACCCAAGAGCTGCCGCGCGTCGAAGCACCTACTATGGAGTCGCCGAAACTGTGTTGTGTCGCCGCTAATTTTTGGAATTTCGTTGTCATTCGTTTTTAGGGATGAAAAAATTTACAGTGAAGGAAGAAGAAAGGGGGTGATTTAAAAAACTCTTACGCGACGGTCTTTAAGCGTAATCGTCACATAAAGCACACGCGACGGTTTCTGCAGAACAACCGTCACGTAAAGGTGAATTATACGCGACGATTTTGGCAAATAACCGTCGCGTAAAACTATTAAGATAAAAAAATAATATAATATTCGTCCGCTACCTTAAGGCGACGTTTTTTACACAATCGTCGCCTATAGTGCCGTGGCCTATTAACTACTCCCTCTGTCCCAAGTGTTTTCGGACATTCGGGAGTTGGACGGGAATTAACAAACTGAATATTTTAATAATATAGTACAATTAAAAGGTAAAAAAGTGTATATTTTGACACGTCTTTTAGGATTTTTAAATATTATTATATTGATTGTTTGTGACAGTTTTTTGCTAAATAAGGAAATGTACAAAAGATGTGAGACGCCCGATTTAGTAAATTGTATAAAATAGTTTGGGACGGATTGAGTATTATGTACTCGTGTTGGTACAATTCCATACTCACCCTAAAATTTAAGTTGGACCCATTAATTATTAACCCCATTATCAAATAATGACTTAACATAATGTTAATTTCGGCCCAAGACCTTATAACCCACACTTAAATTGATTTCGAGTACTTAGACTACAACTCATTTCTCGATAAGCCTCATCGATGTCCAACATTCATTTACCGTCAATCTTAACGTCACAATGTAAGTTATGTTTATTAAGTCTCTTCTTAATTGATAATATCTCAATGATCCTGTTTAATCCCGACCCTCTTGGTTCGTCTCGACCGACACTGGGAGGAATCCAAGATTTCGATATTCACTAGCCAATTTCGTGGTACCTAATCGATCCCAAATTGAGTACGAATTCGATCTAATAATTCACCAACCGACTATAAATCTTTGTCCTATGTATAAACACTTCACATGCCTCCCGATCGAGCGAGAGTCATGGAATTATCAGACTCACAAACTCGATTATTTGATAAATTTGTGACTGACAAAATGACAAAACTGCCCTCCACATCCCACGTGAGTCGGTTATTACTCTGGCCAGAGGCCTCGTAATTGCCCGTGCCCGAACATTCATAGGGCATGTATCTCCATTACTTACGAGATAGTGAATCCCTATCCGCGGTCAATGCAAGGCAATCACCTCCGTTGTCAAGACCGCATGCCGGCGACGACCCATGCACTCGGCAATTCGAGCCTAGCAAAACTAATCACAAGTCAAGACCCCAAAGTCAACTCCATTAGTGACCCACTTAAGGTTCATGTAGACTACAATAGTCAATTGATCTATCATTGACATTCCTCGAGTAATAAGCCATGTGATCGTTCGATTACGTGTCAATGTTTAAATACTAGCCAATTCCCGAAACTTATATCAATGTCCCGACCTCCCATTCCCTAAGACTTATGGACTAATTATTATTCTAGAATAATAGTTTAGTCGTGCCCCTCTCTCATCCAATGAGAACAGTTACTAAACTATGAATATTTGAATTTTAATTATTTGTCTTCTTACCGGATGCCAAGTAAGAATTGTTCAACAAATAAATAATATGCATTTCTTGGAATAATATCAAACAAAATAAATTCTATCAAATAATAAAGAAAATAATACATTGTTCGTCTATGCCCTATTTCTCGAATGAGATCCGAGGACATATCCCTAACAGATTTTCCCATGGATAAGTCACGAGAATGATGTTGTGATTCCAGAAATATCTTCGTGGATAAAGGAACAATAAAGCAGATTGACATGTCCGGATTTGATGTGAATGACCTAGCTCACACTACAATTCGAGGTGCATGGATTGTTAATACTGATCTCGCAATGCCGGTTTGAAACAAACCTTGAGAATCGCGCTTAAAAAGGGTCATCACAACGAGGATCAGTTTGCTTCTTTTAATCTAACTAGGTGTTGCCCGTATGGACCTTCATAGGGGCTTGGGTGGGCAGTTGACGAGACGTGTTCATACGGTTACAGTTACGGTTCACGGTTATGAACCGCCAGTTTACGGTTAATAAAGACGTCTTACCGTAACTGAACCGTGGTAATCACGGTTAAGGTTATGGTTTTGAACTGGCCGAGCCGGTTACGGTTACGGTTTTGAATGGCTGGTACGGTTTTCTAGTCCTTTTTTAAAAATTTCTTTCTCTTATAATAATTTAAATGAATTCAAAAACTTCGATATTTTTATATAAAAATGAAAAAAAAAAATTTCCATTCCAAGTTAGAAATTTATATAATAACCTTCAACATTTGAAAAACAATTACACCTTAAATATTAAAAGATATTACGATTATCATTCGTTCTTCAATTCGAAAATTTTCGAAGGACACTCATCGTAGGCATTCAGTTCCAAAGATCATGTTTATCACTCAATATTCATGTAAGTTTTCTAAGTCAAGTTTATGATAGTTTATTAAAAAATAAAATGGTGAATAAATTATCATTGGTTATTATGACAAGAACAATAAAATTATTTATTTAATTATTATTTAGAAGACGGTTATAACCGTCGGTTTACGGTTAGGAAAATGAAGAACGTAACCTAACCTTCATAATTGACGGTTCGGTTAAGGTTTGAACCGTAACCGTTGACCACGGTTAACCGAACCGTTGACCGTTCGGTTACGGTTACGGTTTTTCAAACCGTCTGAACACCTCTACAATTGAACACCCCCCCCCCCCCCAGCCGGATTTAAATAAAGATTTATACTATATATTTATTTCAATATTTGTTATATAATCTAGTGGTAATCACACTAGCCATAAATATCTCAGGGTGATTTAGTTGGGTTCGATTCATCGCAAGATATTTTTTTATTTTTTGCCCCTCAAAAATAATTTTCTTTCTTTTTTACCCCAAATAATTTTTATATACAGTTTGACCTCCCAATTGGCACGTCTGGGTCCGTCCATGTCCGTGCTTCGCATGTAATATTTTATGATCAAATTGAAACATGATTTATACGAATATAATATGTGAATTGAAGACTCTTCCTTATATTCTATGGTGTTAAAACTTTGTGTGTATATGTCGAAGAACTCGCTATCTCCAACTTGTTTCGTTTGATGATCATAATTCCTATTGGAGATATATCTCAATACATGACAACATATAACTCACTTGCATGAGAACCAACTTCAGAAGGTATACGTCAATTCTCTTTAGGCTCAACCCCCGACTCTTGTTAATTGACATTACTTTCCATGGATGTAAAGGCAATAATGAATTGTAAACCTTGATATACTGGCCAAAAAATTGGGCAGAAAAAGCTTCTTTAACAGGTATTGTGGCGGATGCCAAAGAGATGGCAATGTGTAGGATATGGGTATACCCATCTAGACCCATAAGCAAATCCAATTAAATAAATGGGTATGGGCATACCCAATATTGAATGGGTCTCAATAATTGGGTTTAGACTCAAACACATTAGATTAAACGGGTAAACAGGTCTTAAATGGACATTAAAAATAATGACGTAGAGAAGATCCTTACACCGCATATTCTAGTGGATAAGTCCTTATGATGACAGAAAATGACAACAAAGGAATAATTTAAATGTAAGTTTATTGCATTTAATTTTTTATACAATATAAAAGCTAATCATGACATGTAAGAATTGTTTAATTTTAGTCCAAACATTAAAAGTTAACAAATCTTGGTATTTAAATAATTATTTTCAATGGGGTCCAATATTCATTGAGTTTATTCATTGTTATTAAATAATTCAAAATATTCTTCCTTATTTTGCTAATGTTATCTTCTTGATCATAAACCATCAGTTTTTGCTCATCGATCACCAAACATTAGCTTGAAGAACTCAATTTCGTACCAATGCAATAAATACAAGTCTTATTCGAGATAACTATCGAAGACAACTAATTAACTTCGATCACCATCTTATTCATTCTTCATAAAATTACATTAATTCGAGGAAGTAAAAACAGAAAGTCCAGAAAAAGCAGAGTCTAGAGCTTGCTCTGTGCATTTCGTTCTCCTCGTCGTGGGCGGTGGTACTGTAGGCGCGAAATGCATCATCTGTTTGTAGTGCAGCCACGGCTTCAACAGCACGACGGCGTCGTACGTCCTCCCACCTCCGCCGCGTTGGGCGGCGGCCGAGGCGGAGATCTTGAGTACTTATATAAATAGGTAATACCAATTTAAGAGTCACAATTAATTTTATTGGGTTCGCGGGGCGGTTCGCGGGGCGGTTCCACGGGGCGGGGTCGGGAGGTTTCGGTTCGGACAGTTCTTACTGGCTCGCGGTTCCGGGGCCGGTTCCGGTTCCACGAGCCATAACCACGGAACCGCCCTAGCACCGCCCCATGGCCCCGCGGTTCCACGTGGTTCCGAGGAGGTTCCGGGGCAGTTCGACCCCTTTAATTTTTTTTAAAGGCAACATTAAAAAATTCATAAAAAATTCACTAAAAAATACGAAAAAATACAATGGAAAAAAATACATGGAAAAGAAAAAAATACAAGGAAAAGAAAAAAACGAAAAAAAAAATAAAATGGAAAAAAAATTAATGGAAAAGAAAAAAATACAAGAAAAGAAAAAAAATAAACTTTAAAAAACTACAGCTATGCTACATCGTGATTAATTAGTACAATTTTGCTCGCTTCTTCGTCCGAGTCGGAGCTTGATGCTTGAAATTCATCGACTGCATTCGCCTTTCTATTCTTCGATTCAGCCGAAATCCAATCCTTTAATAGCGTCAGCATCGCAAGTGAAGTCGGATTAAGACTCGTCCACCGATCTCCAATAATTCGACCTGAAGTCGAGAATGCGGACTCTGAAGCGACACTCGAAGCTTGCACGGGTAGAAGATCTCGTGCCATTTTCGCTAGAGTCGGGTAAAGCTTAGCATTCGTCTTCCACCACTCCAAAACATCGAACGCTTCGGGCGTTTCGAAGTTATGACTCAAATAGAGTTGAATCTCATTTGAGTTACTTCTAGACGATGAGGGCGCCCTACTCTTTTGCATCTTCAATTTGCGCAAGATTCCTCCATACCGCGCAAGCTACTCCCGCTCGAAGTTTCGGTCACGTGAGCCGTCGCCTCAACACCTATTCCTTGCTCCTGAGATACATAAAAAGCAAAAAGTTCTTGGAGAGAACGCATAATTGACGCCTTCTGGTCGTCAACATTTTCTCCAAGAAAGTTATTGTAATGCTCGAAAAAAATATCGAAAGTATCCTGACCACAGCTTGGGTCGAGCAAAGCCGTTAAGCCGTGGACTATTGGGATATTTTCCCAATATTTCCTGAACTTAAGTTCCATACCTTCGACAAAATTACACAAGTACGGGTTCGTTCGATATTCTAGAAATTTATAGCACATGCCAAATAGATTCGGAATAAATTTCGGCGACGGGATAATGAACGCCGGAAAATACCTCCGTTGCCAACTTGAATTCCTCAAGTAGCGACACGCACACTTCTAGAATATCCCAATCGGTATCGACTAAAATGATCACTTGGGAATCGACACCGACCACGCTGTTCCAATATGTGGTGACTGACACGCTCGAATACTAGCAAGTATACTAGGTCGTGCAAGTAGTATAAAATGGACGTAGTCCAAGTATCGATCCACGAGACAGCTCGATTAATTTTAAGATATTATTCTGAATTTTAATTTAGACTAATGCAAATTTCAAATATGGTATTTTTATGCTTTTTTATATTAAAAATAATCAAACCAGATAAAAGCGTAACTAAACAATGAAAGCAAATAGACTATTGGCGAATTAAAATCAATTAACGACAATGTGATCAAGGCGCATGCTCGGCACGAATTATTCCTACGTCTGCATGCAATCAATCATAAATAACCAAAATGAGTATCAGTCAAGGTAGAATTTCCTAAAATAATCGCTACTCGTTTGTCCCGCAATAACGATCCTATGCGATAGAGAACCAATCCCTATATTTCTATATGACTGTAGTTTCTACGCATGCATTTAATATTTATGAAATTCTCCGAGTTTAAACGCTTTCGGCGCTTAAGACCTCGGAAACCACACGAACGAAACCGAATTCCATTTCTGGTCAGTTTTACGTCGTGGTGCTTTATATTTATCGTTCTAACCGGTCTAATTACTTTGTCCGTCTCATAAACCAGTCAATTATCATGCATATGTTGATCAGATACATGCAAGCATTAAACTCAAACATAAAACACATAACTTATACTCATACGATTAAATACGATACGAATAACATTACGGTGAATTCATAATCCGGTCTCACATGACCTTAATCACAAAGAGACTTAAACACACATATTAATTAACGACAACAACGACGATTTAAACAAACACATAATTAAAACAGTAAAATAAAGGATAGAGATTACGCCCCTCACAGTAGTTTTGTCGAACGGTTGGTGGGCGATTTTTCTTAATAGCACCTAGCTCCAACACACCCTCTCAAACTGCTCAACCTCGTGTAGAAACCCCTAAGCTTGCAGCTGCCCAGCGGATCTGACACAGCAACTCACAGACCTCAACCTCTCGGCCTCTCTCTTTGCGTGGATTTCTTTTTCTGTTCGAAGGGCGCTCCACAAGCACGCACCTCACTAATGACACATAGATCGCACCCCCCTCTTTTCTTGATTAGAACATAGCTTATTTATTACCTCAGTCCCGAAGCCTCCTTCTGCCCTTCTCTTAAGAAACGTTTTATAGACGTGAGGTGAAACACGAGGGCAACCAAACATCCCTGATTTCCTCGAGCTGGGTTTCCCTTAATTCATGCGTCCTTTTTTTTTCCTTTGCCTGCTCTTTTTGCGTTGCTTGTCGTGTGTCCTCAACCGTAAAGTTTGGCCTTCTTTTCTTCCGTTGTTTCCGCGTTGTGTCGTGGTCATCTTCTTTAATAATGATAGCTCGATCGTTCCTCTCTCCCTCTTTGTATCTATTATATCATATTATATGTGAGTTGGGCTACATTCATGGGCTAAGGTTGGGCTAATGGGCCTGAAAATATTTGGGCTGATTTTGTTTGTTTTTCTTGGCTTTGGGTTCACAAAGTTTGGGCCGATTTCTAGCTCAAGTTTGTTCCCGAATTTTGGCCTTTTTAGCTTTTTACCTGTCAAATACGAAAAGTAATATTCGATAGGATTTTTTTTTGAATTTAGACATATAACTATGAATTACGCAATTTTTCGGGTCTAAAATGTTCGTAAAATCCTAACTTATCAACAACCCCCAAACTAGCTTCGATCGTCCTCGATCATAAAAGCGGAATAAACTAAATCAAGTTAGGATTTTACGTCGTCACTAAATGAGTTCTCATGTTTATTCTCAGAAAATTGAAAGCACAATCGACCGAGATCGTAATCAGCTAATGAATGATCTAGTCAAACATGGGACATGAAATAATATTTCGCAATCATATCATAGCACACAAATATTTCCAGAATCCTAACACGTATCAAGTGACAACTCTCACCTGGATCGCTCAAATCGCTCGTAGTGTTTAATGGGATCTGTATAAAAGCGCTCAACTCACGTCATAGAATGATATTACTCTAAGCTTGCAAAAATATCACATCATATTCACATAGTGAATCTCATGCACGAATCAAAAGGTCTTTATCAAGGTTGTAATGGGGCTCGTGGTAATAAGGGTGTGATATGTGGGATGAGTGAGGTG
Source organism: Craterostigma plantagineum (assembly GCA_027422505.1). Lineage (NCBI taxonomy): Eukaryota > Viridiplantae > Streptophyta > Magnoliopsida > Lamiales > Linderniaceae > Craterostigma > Craterostigma plantagineum. The sequence continues at coordinate 515,137 of JAPQWV010000274.1, read as the reverse complement.
ACATGGTCAAGCATATTAGTTACTAAATCGCTTTCCCCGTCTATAATCGATAGCACAAAATACGACTCAAAAAATGAAGACTCAAAAAATGAAGACTCAAACTACTATAAAAACTCACGACTATTATCGATAACTCGAGAAAATAATTCTAAAAACTACTGTAACCCTCTTTTTTTTTTCAACTATATATTTTTTTCTTTTTTTTTCTTCTTTTTTTTTTTCGATTCTCTTTTTTTTTATCCTTCTTTTTTTCTCTCTTTTTTTTTTTCAAATAAGTAAAATAAAATACCGCAACCAGAAAAAACAAGCCGTAATATTCATTCCTCTAAACTAATAGACTCAATACTTTGAAGAGACTAGTAAGCTAACATGCTGACAATGGGTTCGAGGATGAAGGATAAAAGAATGGGATAACGTGGCTAAATATCGTGGCTCCAAATCAATAAATAAGGCTAATAAGGCTCAAAGGGGCTCACTAATTGATAACTATGTCGGGTGCAGAGATATTTAGGCCAGTGACTCATCCTAAGCGCCTTTATCATTTTCGTACAAAAAAATTCACAGTGATATTGACATGCAAACAAAGCAAGTTCGAAAATAATCAGACTAAACGTGACCCTCATGAAAAAAAAAACATTGAGCAAGTATTATGTTGCTCTAATTTTTTTTTCGGCTCAAAGCTCACAATATTTTCTGGCTTTGTGTCTCATGATACGTGCTATTTTTCTGAAGCAATCAATGTGATCAGATAGTCATGCTAAAATCAAAACACGTAACATGCAGAACTTTCACACACAATTAGCTGAATCTTAATCTCGACACCAGAAAAATTTTAAAAATTTTCATCATCGACACGAGTTTTCACAAGTGACGTTCAAATCCTAACATTGATCAGTTAAACCAACTAACAAACCAAATCGATCGATATCATATAAAATCTAGCATGTGTCACCCTACCCCCAAACTAATTATCACATTGTCCCCAATGTGTATAAATTAAAGCACAGAAAGAGTTTAAGTGACACTGCCCTGAATAATCCGTTGATCGATGCATGACTGGTCGTGAGAAACCTTCCGTTCCTTCATAGATCGAGCTAGCTCTGCAGACAAACCACCCCCAAACTGACCATGAGCCTGCGAGGGAACAAACTAGACAACACCGTGATACAAATTTAAACACACTTAATAAGATGCGATAAATATAAAACTCGAATACGAAATAAAATAGTAATGCATAGGTAGTACTTGGGTTGCCTCCCAAGAAGCGCTGTTTTTATAGTCGTTAGCTCGACTTCTGAACCGATCAAGGTAGATCGGTATTTGGACTTGCTTCGCTGTGCTGGAGGTCCTTCAGCTTGCTGGTAGTTTCTCCAGAAAAAGTATCCCTGAAAGACATAGAACAACTCAAAGCAGTCGTATTAGTATTACGGGGTTCTTCAAGAATTATTGAAGTTACTTCTCCAAGATTCCCGTCGTCATATAATTTCAGGCGCTGTCCATTAACCTTATAAGAGTCCATCCCGTTTATTAGGATCTGTACGGCTCCAGATGGGAATACTTGCTCCACTACGTATGGCCCTGTCCATTTACTCTTTAGTTTTCCGGGAAATAGGCGCAGCCGCGAGTTGAATAGTAGTACACGATCCCCGACTTTGAACTCTCTCTGTGCAATCCTCTTATCATGGTATTTCTTCGTTTGCTCCTTATACAGTTTTGCATTCTCGTATGCGTTTTGGCGAAATTCTTCCATCTCATTCAGTTGGAGTAACCGGTTTTTACATGCCTCGACATAATCAAAGTTAAGTTTCTTAACAGCCCAATATGCACGATGTTCTAACTCAACAGGTAAATGGCATGCTTTTCCATAAACTAATTTAAAAGGTGAAGTTCCTATTGGTGTTTTAAATGCAGTGCGATATGCCCATAATGCATCATCTAGCTTCAGAGACCAATCTTTCCTAGAGGCATTCACTGTCTTTTCTAAAATTTGCTTAAGTTCTCTATTGGAAACTTCTACCTGTCCACTGGTTTGAGGGTGATACGGGGTTGACACTTTATGTTTGACACCATACTTCGACAATAAATTAGCAAATAACTTATTGCAAAAATGAGTACCCCCATCACTAATTATTGCACGTGGTGTACCAAAGCGAGTAAAAATATTTTTCTTAAGAAAGCGAATAACTACTCGTGCATCATTTGTTCTACATGCTTCAGCTTCAACCCACTTAGACACATAATCTACTGCAACAAGAATATATTTATTAGAGCATGAAGTAGGAAATGGTCCCATAAAGTCAATACCCCAAACATCAAATAACTCAACTTCTAGCATAATATTTAAAGGCATCTCATACTTTCTAGAAATACCACCAGTACGCTGACAACGATCACAAGAAATTACATAAGCATGAGCATCCTTAAATAAAGTAGGCCAGAATAAACCTGATTGAAGCACCTTAAATGCTGTCTTTGTAGGCCCATGATGTCCACCCGTTAAACCAGAATGACAATGCGATAAAACAGAATTTACCTCTACGGCGGGAATACATCGTCGAATTACCTGATCGGAGCAGATTTTGTACAAGAATGGATCGTCCCACAGATAATGCTTTGCATCAGAAAGAAATTTCTTCTTCTGATGAAAAGTTAACCCTGTTGGAATATCACCTGTAGCAGCATAATTTGCAAAATCCGCGTACCAAGGTAAAGACGTATCTAGTAATGCATACAATCTTTCATCAGGAAAGCGCTCGTCAATAGGTAATTTCCTATCCCGTTCATGTGAATTTTCTAGCCTAGATAAATGATCAGCTATCACATTTTCGACACCTTTCTTATCACGTATCTCTAGGTCAAATTCTTGAAGTAGTAAAATCCAACGAATCAACCTAGGCTTTGCATCTTTCTTAGCGAATAAGTATCTAAGTGCAGCATGATCAGTGTATACTATTACCTTATTCATCACAAGATACGAATGAAATTTATCTACCGCAAATACCACAGCTAGTAGCTCTTTTTCGGTGGTAGCATAATTTCTTTGTGCATCGTCCAAAGTCTTGCTAGTGTAGTAAATGGCCTGAAATATTTTATCCTTGCGTTGTCCAAGAACAGCACCTACCGCACCATCACTAGCGTCGCACATCAATATAAACGGCAAAGTCCAATCCGGTGCAACCATTACTGGCGCCGTGGTGAGTTTCTCCTTTAAAGTTTGAAAGGCTTGTAGACACTCATCTGTGAAGTCAAACACAACATCTTTAACGAGTAAGTTTGATAACGGCTTAACTATTTTTGAAAAATCTTTTATGAAGCGTCGGTAAAATCCTGCGTGTCCCAAAAAGCTCCTAACCGCCTTCACCGATGTGGGTGGTGGCAGTTGTTCAATTACATCGACCTTCGCTCGATCTACCTCAATTCCCTTGTGTGAAACCTTGTGGCCAAGAACTATGCCTTCCTGTACCATAAAATGACACTTCTCCCAATTCAAAACAAGGTTAGTTTCTTCACAACGTTTAAGAACAAAATCTAAATTATCGAGAGATGTATCGAACGTAGATCTAAACACAGAAAAATCATCCATGAAGATCTCCATAAATTTCTCAACTACATCATGGAAAATAGCAAGCATGCATCTTTGAAATGTAGCTGGGGCATTACATAATCCAAATGGCATACGTCTATACGCAAAAGTACCGTAAGGACAAGTAAAAGTAGTTTTTTCTTGATCCTCAGGTGCTATAGAAATCTGATTATATCCTGAATAGCCATCTAGAAAACAATAAAATTCATGTCCAGCTAATCGCTCTAACATTTGATCGATAAAGGGAAGTGGAAAGTGATCTTTACGTGTGGCATCATTTAATTTTCTATAGTCTATGCATACACGCCATCCTGTAACTGTCCTAGTAGGAATTAATTCATTCGAATTATTTTTAATCACAGTTATACCACCCTTTTTTGGCACAACTTGTGTCGGACTAACCCATGCGCTATCGGAGATAGGATAAATAATACCTGCGTCCAAAAGCTTGATTACCTCCTTCTTCACGACTTCTTGCATAGTTGGGTTCAAACGCCTTTGTTGTTGTACGACCGGCTTGTATGAATCCTCCATCAAAATCTTGTGCATGCAAATGGTCGGACTTACTCCTTTTATATCAGCAACCTTCCATGCGAATGCCCGCTTGTGTTCCCTTAGTACTCTCAATAGCTTTTCTTCCATGAGACCTGTCAATGAGGAAGAAATAATGACAGGTAAAGTGTCAGAGGCGCCAAGATAAACATACTTAAGATGACTAGGTAATGGCTTTAATTCCAAAGTTGGAGGATCCTCGATTGACGGTTGTGGTTGTGGTCCCAACGTTCGATCGAGTTGCTCAAATTTTGATCTAAATAACTTTCGGTAAGGTGTATTCGCCTCTAGACTCGCCACGATATATTCCAACTCATTTTCGTTATCAATATTTTCTCCTGTTAAGCATGCTTCCAACTCATCTTTGTTCCTGAAAGCCTTAAAATACTCAAAAGTGCATGAGTCAATACTATCAATAAACGAGCATGAATCATCATCAGCGGGATGTTTCATTGATTTATAAACATCGAATACTACCTTTTCGTCCCCTATTTGTAGAATGAGTTTACCATTACCGACGTCGATGAGCGCTCTTGCCGTATTTAGAAATGGTCTTCCAAGTATCAAAGGCATATCAGTATCTTCCTCCATGTCTAGTACCACAAAATCCGCTGGAAATTAGTGTTCTCCAACCTTCACGAGTACATCCTCGACGATTCCTCGCGGGTATGTGATCGACCTATCCGCTAGTTGGAGAATCGTAGATGTGGGTTTTGGCTCACCAACTCCTAATTTCTTAAGAAGAGAAAAAGGTAATAAATTGATGCTTGCACCTAAATCACACAACACATTAGTAAATGAAAGCGAGCCTATAGAACAAGGGATAGAGAAACTCCCTCTGTCTTTGATCTTCGGTGGTAGCTTCCTTTGTAGCACAGCTGAACATTCTTCATTTAGCGCTATCGTACCATGTTCCTCCAACTTGTTTCGATTCGACAATAGCTCCTTCAAGAATTTTGCGTACTTTGGTATCTGCAAAAGCGCTTCAACAAAAGGAATATTAATTTCAAGCTTCTTAAAAATATTAATAAAGCGTTCAAATTGCTTATCAGGTTTTCCTCTTCGTAGTGCAGCTGGAAATGGAGGTCGAATCTTTATCGGTGGTAGTGGCTCGGCCTTCTCTTCGGGCGGTGGAGAGTCCAACGTCTTCGTGATCGTGGAAGTACTCTGGCCGGTATCTTCTGTTTCGATCTCTTCCACTGCCTCTTGGGTTTCTGAAGCCGGCTCGAGCGTCTTTCCATTTCGTAGTTGAATGGCCTTAGCGTACTCTCTAGGATTTTTCTCGGTGTCGCTCAGGAGTGTGCCTTGTTTGCGCTCGGATACCGTGCTTGCAAGTTGTCCCACTGTTGTTGCAAGGTTGTGGATTGTGGCCTGTAGATCTTGAAAATTGGTGTTGACCCTCGTCTCTAGACTTTGGAAACGTTCCTCTGCCTTGCGATTCTCATTGCCTTGTATCGCTACCAATTTGTCGAGTGCTTCCTCCCAACTTGCTTTCGGTTGTTGTGGTTGTGTATTTTGCTGTCCTTGATGCTTCTGAAAAGGTGGTCGCTCTTGTTGGCTCGAAAATCCCGGAGGCTTCTCGTAGTGTGAATTGCCATACGATAGGTTTGGATGATTCCTCCAACTCGGATCGTAAGTGTTTGAGTATACGTTCTTTGATTTGTTGTGGACGAAGTTGGCCGACTCCGGATCCTTGGTTTGCATCGCATCTAGCCTCCGGTGAATAGCCTCAAATTGTGCTTCCATTGAACTATTTATCTCATGCACGCCAGCTGTCCGTCGGTCTAGATCTTGTACCGTGTATCTCGCCGGGTAGGCCGCAACCCTCTCGATGGTTGCGAGTGCGTCAGTATCTCCTAACTCCATGAAACTTCGCCCACACCCTCCATCAACGATTCGCTTATTTTGTGTGCTTAATCCTAAAAAGAATGATTGCATTTGTACGATCAATGGGATGTTGTGATTTGGGCATTGCCTGAGATGATTCTTGTATCTGTTCCATGCGTCGCTTAGTGTTTCTCCTCCTTGTTGTTTGCACGGGTAGAAGATCTCGTGCCATTTTCGCTGGAGTCGGGTAAAGCTTAGCATTCGTCTTCCACCACTCCAAAACATCGAACGCTTCGGGCGTTTCGAAGTTATGACTCAAATAGAGTTGAATCTCATTTGAGTTACTCCTAGACGATGAGGGCGCCCTACTCTTTTGCATCTTCAATTTGCGCAAGATTCCTCCATACCGCGCAAGCTACTCCCGCTCGAAGTTTCGGTCACGTGAGCCGTCGCCTCAACACCTATTCCTTGCTCCTGAGATACATAAAAAGCAAAAAGTTCTTGGAGAGAACGCATAATTGACGCCTTCTGGTCGTCAACATTTTCTCCAAGAAAGTTATTGTAATGCTCGAAAAAAATATCGAAAGTATCCTGACCACAGCTTGGGTCGAGCAAAGCCGTTAAGCCGTGGACTATTGGGATATTTTCCCAATATTTCCTGAACTTAAGTTCCATACCTTCGACAAAATTACACAAGTACGGGTTCATTCGATATTCTAGAAATTTATAGCACATGCCAAATAGATTCGGAATAAATTTCGGCGACGGGATAATGAACGCCGGAAAATACCTCCGTTGCCAACTTGAATTCCTCAAGTAGCGACACGCACACTTCTAGAATATCCCAATCGGTATCGACTAAAATGATCACTTGGGAATCGACACCGACCGCGCTGTTCCAATATGTGGTGACTGACACGCTCGAATACTAGCAAGTATACTAGGTCGTGCAAGTAGTATAAAATGGACGTAGTCCAAGTATCGATCCACGAGACAGCTCGATTAATTTTATGATATTATTCTGAATTTTAATTTAGACTAATGCAAATTTTAAATATGGTATTTTTATGCTTTTTGATATTAAAAATAATCAAACCAGATAAAAGCGTAACTAAACAATGAAAGCAAATAGACTATTGGCGAATTAAAATCAATTAACGACAATGTGATCAAGGCGCATGCTCGGCACGAATTATTCCTACGTCTGCATGCAGTCAATCATAAATAACCAAAATGAGTATCAGTCAAGGTAGAATTTCCTAAAATAATCGCTACTCGTTTGTCCCGCAATAACGATCCTATGCGATAGAGAACCAATCCCTATATTTCTATATGACTGTAGTTTCTACGCATGCATTTAATATTTATGAAATTCTCCGAGTTTAAACGCTTTCGGCGCTTAAGACCTCGGAAACCACACGAACGAAACCGAATTCCATTTCTGGTCAGTTTTACGTCGTGGTGCTTTATATTTATCGTTCTAACCGGTCTAATTACTGTGTCCGTCTCATAAACCAGTCAATTATCATGCATATGTTGATCAGATACATGCAAGCATTAAACTCAAACATAAAACACATAACTTATACTCATACGATTAAATACGATACGAATAACATTACGGTGAATTCATAATCCGGCCTCACATGACCTTAATCACAAAGAGACTTAAACACACATATTAATTAACGACAACAACGACGATTTAAACAAACACATAATTAAAACAGTAAAATAAAGGATAGAGATTACGCCCCTCACAGTAGTTTTGTCGAACGGTTGGTGGGCGATTTTTCTTAATAGCACCTAGCTCCAACACACCCTCTCAAACTGCTCAACCTCGTGTAGAAACCCCTAAGCTTGCAGCTGCCCAGCGGATCTGACACAGCAACTCACAGACCTCAACCTCTCGGCCTCTCTCTTTGCGTGGATTTCTTTTTCTGTTCGAAGGGCGCTCCACAAGCACGCACCTCACTAATGACACATAGATCGCACCCCCCTCTTTTCTTGATTAGAACATAGCTTACTTATTACCTCAGTCCCGAAGCCTCCTTCTGCCCTTCTCTTAAGAAACGTTTTATAGACGTGAGGTGAAACACGAGGGCAACCAAACATCCCTGATTTCCTCGAGCTGGGTTTCCCTTAATTCATGCGTCCTTTTTTTTTCCTTTGCCTGCTCTTTTTGCGTTGCTTGTCGTGTGTCCTCAACCGTAAAGTTTGGCCTTCTTTTCTTCCGTTGTTTCCGCGTTGTGTCGTGGTCATCTTGTTTAATAATGATAGCTCGATCGTTCCTCTCTCCCTCTTTGTATCTATTATATCATATTATATGTGAGTTGGGCTACATTCATGGGCTAAGGTTGGGCTAATGGGTCTGAAAATATTTGGGCTGATTTTGTTTGTTTTTCTTGGCTTTGGGTTCACAAAGTTTGGGCCGATTTCTAGCTCAAGTTCGTTCCCGAATTTTGGCCTTTTTAGCTTTGTTACCTGTCAAATATGAAAAGTAACATTCGATAGGATTTTTTTTTGAATTTAGACATATAACTATGAATTACGCAATTTTTCGGGTCTAAAATGTTCGTAAAATCCTAACTTATCAGTGACCAAATCCTTATAGCGCACAAAAGTGCTAAGGAGGTCAAATAAGGAGTTCCATCGGGTCGGAACCAATAGAGGGAACTTCTTATAGGAAAGACCGCTCGCAAGGACCGTTTGCTTCCACGACTGCCCCAGACGCCGCTCTCGTAATTTTTTCCCTATGAACTTGAATTTTTCTATTGTACTACCCAAAATGTCGTCAAAAGCGCACTTAACACATAAATTAATAACATGACAAGCGCACCTTACATGAAGTAGCCGACCGTTTAAGGGTAACCTTAGACGCTGTCGGAGAATGTCTATCGCTGCATCATTAGCACTAGCATTGTCTAAAGTAATTGACATAATTTTATCATGAATACCATATTTGTGCACAACATTCATGACATAAACAGATATAGTGTGTGCATTATGTTGCGACTCGAGGACGTCTAGGGCAAGAATTCTCTTTTGCATAGTCCACGTCTCATCGATCCAATGACCTGTAACCACTAGATACGATTGTGACGTGACATTTGTCCAAATATCAGTAGTCAAACTAATCCGACACGATATGTTGGACAAATGCGAGATCAAGTTCGCCTGATATTCCTTAAAAACTTCTAGCATATATTTCCTAAGTGTCTTACGACTTACATTATGGAATCCGGGTTGTATCATACTAGTGAATTCGATAAACCCTTTATTTTCCGCAATGCAAAACGGCTCTTCACAGTTTATTACAAATTTAACTAACGCCATCCTAGAAATTTCCCTAGTTATAACAAAATTTCTACCGGTACTAGAACTTATTTGTTGTTGCCTAGGTTCAGTGCCTATCGGTTCAAACGTGTGTCTATCTATTCTATGAGCGATCTCTAAATGCTTTAACATTGAACCCGTCCCACCGTGTCCGGGTTTTGTACTATATTTGTAAGGTTGGCGACAATCTTTACAATATGCATAACCATTTTGGGGATCCTCTTTATCTAAAACGATCTCGAAAAAATTCCATACCTTAGAGGTTCGTTTACGAACCGGAGGTTTTCTCTTTCCCGTTGCCGCCGTTGAGGTTTGGCTAGGTCCTTCTCCCGCCGGCACCGGCGTCGGTTCTTCGTCTCCATCGTCGTCGGCCGCTCCACGTCCACGAAAAGTCTCCTCCGCACCGAAAGCACCTACAAAATCAAAATTATCGTCGTTCGTATTTCTTGATGACGACGCCATTAGTAGAAAAAAATCGTGCAAGGTGTGTGTTTTTTATGTTGGTAATAATGTGATTTGGGTATAAAAGTGTGTATTATACGTAATAAAATATAAATCGTGATTTATCGTTGAGAGAATGTGTGTTAATTGAGAGGAGAATGAGAGAGATTTGTGTGAAAAAATGATGAAAATGGGTCCCTATTTATAGATTTTTCGGGTAGGGACTAAAAAAGAAAAAAAAAATGCATTTTGGTACAAGGACCAAAATGCAAAAAAAAATACCAATTCAATTATTAACACCAACGGCTATATAGCCGTTATGCCCAATTGCCCATTGCTCAACGGCACGAGCTTCAAGGGGTTCCGAACCGCGTGCCGGAACCGCGGGTCTGAACCGCGGTTGGGACCGCGGGTCTGAACCGCGGTTGGAACCGCGGTTCTACGGTTCCAAAATTCATTAACCGGCACGCCCCATCTCGGCGTGCCGGTTCCGGTGCGGCTCTCGGATCCGTACGAGGTTCCGGCGCGGTTCTGGAACCGCGGGGCGGTTACGGGGCGGTTCCCGATCGAATCGCCCCGTTACCCAGGTCTAGGCATGACCATGTCCAATTATATTTAAATGGGTATACCCACACCCGTTATTAGCGGGTAGAATCGTGCGGGTATGGGTAGGGTATGAAAAATTTGTCATCCCTACTGCCAATATCGGAAAGTTTATCATAAATTTTCCGTATCATATATTTTGCCCATGTTGAAGTCATATGGTAAACATATTTATTATTATTGTATTATTATTTTGTTACTCATTCAAAATTTCATATAATTGTTTGATTTTTGAATTTCATTTTAATATAAGCATTTAAACAATGAATAATACAAATTAAAATTATTTGTTTAGTAATAATGGTGGGTTTTCTTAAGATTGAGTGCATACACGACTTATATGGGGTATGTTTCCAACATCAATTTTGTGAGACTATAAAAAAATAGTCATTCATGTACAATTGCATGAATTACATGTGTCATAATAACGTGCGCGTTTAAATATTATTTGTTTAGTCATTTACAAATTCCTACTATTAGTTTGGAAATAATAATGTTTTCTAAGTTTGAGTTCACGCACGACTGGTTATGGGAATATGTTTCCGGAATCAGCTTTGTAGACTGCAATTGGTAGACTGCATGAACCACATATGTGAGAAAAAATGCAATGATGAATAAACCTGATGTGATTTTCCGGTCATAAAATTATTTTAGTAACTACTTTCTTGTATGGTGAGAACTGAATATGACTCATCTTGCCTTGCCCCGTAGATGCTAACTACGGTATTAATTTGCATAATCAACTTCATCGAACATTGATAAGTGGTCAGAACTGTTCTTGACTACGGTCATTGACATACGTTAACTGTGTTAATTAGAAAAAAGACATAAAATTGACTTATTCACATTTAACTTTGATGCGGGTACGACCCCGATCAACAAGATTTATGGTCTGGGAACTAAGGTGAGGGCCGGTTCGGATGAAGTCGTCGTTGGAATATACGAAAGAGGACGGAAAAGTAAAGAGACGATAATTTACGTGGTTCGGATTCGGGTGAATCCTACGTCCACGGGCCGCCGGAGAATATTCACTATTAATCGAGGAAGATTACACACTCAAGCTCACTTTCTCTCTTGTTTACAAGTGATTCTCGGCTATGAACAGTATGAAGAGGATAAAGAGAGGGAGAGGGAGTATCTGTGTAAAGAGAGGGTGAGGGAGTATCTGTGTGTGTTCTTGGTGTGTTAGTGTGTGTGGGGCGTGTGGAATCTGTTGTAGAATGGATAAGGAGCCCTATTTATACTTATGGGCGCGCCTAGGGTCTGGTACTGCTTCCCTCGTCAGGTCTCCTGTACGTTCCCTCAGCTCTTCCGAGCTCTTCTTCTGGCATTTCCATATGGTTCCGTAGCTTCCTGGGATATCTCCCTCTTCAGGTCTACTGGACACTTCCTTAGCTCTCTCGATTACTTCCTTTGGTCCCTCTGGATAGTTCCGTAGCTCTCTGGAAAATCTCCCGAGCTCCTCTGAACATCACCTTCGTACATCGCCCTGGTCGGACTTCGCACCTGGTCCTTGCCTCCTTCAGACCTAACCTCCTACTCTATTCCTTGTGAGTTGTCAGGTCAGGAGGAATGCTGGATCGAAGGTCACCCCTATCATCCAGTCCCCCAACTCTGAGTTGCAATATGCTGAGTATTGCAGCTCAGAGTATTATTAAGAAAGCATTCCTCCTCTGGTGTCCTTAAATTTCTTCCGCCATTTTCTCCCGTCACCCAAGAAGTCCCAAACAGCTCAGGACTTCGCATGTCTGCTAGCCCGTAGTTGGGCTCTTGATCAGTAGACCAGGTCTGTACTTGTTGGCGGAAAGCTGATCTTTGAAATCCTGATCAGATAGATCAGGTCCCCCTCACTAGCAGAAAGCTGGACTTGAAAATTCTGATCGCATAGATCAGGTCTTTATGAGTCGGACCAGATAACTCAAGTCTCCGTCTCTCAGTTAGATCTGGACTCAAAACATCCGGATGGGGTGCATCGGATCTTTGCTTGCCAGCATGAAGCCAGACTTAGGAACTTCGAATAAATGAATAGCCTCTTTAAACGCCAGCCCGGTGTTGGCTTAGAAATCCCAGGTAAATGGTGGGATCTTCTCAGGTCAACATAAAGCTGGACTCGTAAATTAGGATCGAGCAGATCCAGCTTGTGGGTGAGAACTAACCTGGAATCCGAAGAGCTGGCCTGCAAACATGTGAATCTTGACAAGATGGACCAGATCTCCCTTCATCAGCTCGAAGATGGTGTATGACCCCTGCTCCAGGAACCATGTCTTCGTATGTTGGCGTGGGGGTTGTGTTACAATGCTGTAGGCCCCCTCGGTTTCCTTAGGTAAGTGGGATGTCCACTCCGCTGGCCAACCTCCCGATCATGGCTCGTCTCCATGGAGCTAGCCGAGCTGCCGAAGCATAGAGATGCCACGGCCAGACAGCTGAAGGATGGGTTAGCAAGCTTGCAGTAGAACAGGAGCAGCTCCTCGAGTGAAAGGCTGCAAATTGGATCTGGACTTCATCCTGCATGAAGCCAATGTGGCGTAATTATCCGCCTTCGCTTGCGGGGAATCCTGTCTCAACTTCCAGCTCTCCAGCTCTCCGTGGTCCCTTCCTATCAGGGCTTTCTTGTGGCCAAACTTCGCTTTCCTGTGACCAAACTTCAGCGAACGGGTCGTGCTGATGCTTCAAGAACGCTGGGTCGAGCGTTGCCGGCCAGGTTGGAGCTGAACTTTGATATTCCGATGAAGTAGGCCGGGTCTACGAGTGCCAGCACGGGACTGGACTTAGATGTCCCAACAGATAGGTTAGGTATTATGCCCCAGCACGGGATTGGACTTAGATATCCCACTCCAGATAGGTTGGGTCTTTGAATGCCAGCGCAGAGATGGACTAAGATAACCCAAACATATAGCTTGATCCTTTTCGTGCCAGCACGGAGCTGGACTTTGATATCCCCATCCAGATGGATTAGGTTTCCTATGCTAGCACAGAGCTAGACCTATATTCACAACCACGTAGGTTGGGTACTCTGGTGCCAGTGCGGAGCTGGACTTAGATTTCCCAACAGGTAGGTTGGGTTTCCTGGTGCCAGGGCAAAGCTGGACTTAGGCATCCCAACAGTCAGGTTGGGTGTGTGCCAGCGCGGAGCTGGACTTAGATATCCCAATAGTTAGGTTGGGTGTTCCTGTGCCAGCATAGAGCTGGACTTAGGTATCCCAACAGATAGGTTGGGTCTTCTGGTGCCAGCGCGGAGCTGGACTTAGACGTCCCAACAGTTAGGTTGAGCTTCTTGTGCCAGCACAAAGCTGGACTTAGATATCCCGACAGTTAGTTGGGTCTTCGGGTGCCAGCGCGGAGCTGGACTTAGATATCCCAACAGTTAGGTTGGATTTCCCAACGCCAGCACGGAGCTGGACTTACATTTCCCAACAGATAAGTTAGGCCTTCGTGTGCCAGCACGGAGGTGGACTTAGATGCCTCGATCATAGATGTTGGGTTTCCGCATGCCAGCGCAAAGCTGGATTAAGATTTCCCACAGTTAGGTTGGGTTTCCTATGCTAGCGCGGAGCTAGACTTATATATCCCAAACACGTAGGTTGGGCCATCTGATGCCAGCGGGGAGCTGGACTTAGATCTCCCAACAGTTAGGTTGGGTCTTTACGTGCCAGCCCGGAGCTGGACTTAGATAGATATCCCAACAGTTAGGTTGGGTTTCCTTTTGGTGCCAGCACGGAGCTGGACTTGGATTTCCCAACAGTTAGGTTGCGTCTTCTGTTGGTGCCAGCACGGAGCTGGACTTGGATATTCCAACAGTTAGTTGGGTCTTTACGTGCCAGCCCGGAGCTGGACTTAGATAGATATCCCAATAGTTAGGTTGGGTTTTCTTTTGGTGCCAGCACGGAGCTGGACTTGGATATCCCAACAGTTAGGTTGGGCCTTCTGATGCCAGCGGGGAGCTGAGTCAAGGCTTAGAGGCTTCGTGGCATGTTTTCTTTGCATTTTGCTCATACCCTTGTCTCCTTTCGGAGGAATTTTTCTTCTTAAGTATTCTGGACGAGCTTTACTGTTAATGTTCGGACCTGTACTGCTACCACTCCCCACATCAGCACATTCGAAGTACGTGAAGAGTGTACCCCGGGGATGCCTGCTTCTTATGCACTCTCTCAGCATCCCATTGCAATTTGCATTCGAAATCTGCATTCAAGGAGTTGTTGGTAAATGGAAACGTGTACCTGGGGAGCTTCGGGTGAGCTAGGTCCGACTCTCCTCGTTTTCGCTTTTGACCAGGTTCGTAGGGTACGGGTGAACCTTTCGGTCTTTCGCAAGGCCAGCATTGGCTGGTTCGATCTTCTTTTTGGTGGTTGAGTCAGAGCCTAGGAGCTTTCTCTCCTACCTGGGATGCTTCGAAACTTGGGTATGTTTTTCACTTTGAGTCCTAACAGGTGTCCTAGTCCGGAGTAATCCGAAACCTGGGCGGCTTTTTCGCGATGAGTGCCAACAGGTGTCCTAGTCCGGAGTAATCCGAAACCTGGGCATTTTTTGTTCCGCGCGCCAACAGGTGTCCTAGTCCGGAGTAATCCGAAACCTGGGCGGCTTTTCCGCGATGAGTGCCAACAGGTGTCCTAGTCCGGAGTAATCCGAAACCTAGGCATTTTTTGTTCCGCGCGCCAACAGGTGTCCTAGTCGGGGTAATCCAAAACCTGGGCGGCTTTTTCGCAATGAGTGCCAACAGGTGTCCTAGTCCGGAGTAATCCGAAACCTGGGCATTTTTTGTTCCGCGCGCCAACAGGTGTCCTAGTCCGGAGTAATCCGAAACCTGGGCGGCTTTTCCGCGATGAGTGCCAACAGGTGTCCTAGTCCGGAGTAATCCGAAACCTAGGCATTTTTTGTTCCGCGCGCCAACAGGTGTCCTAGTCGGGGTAATCCAAAACCTGGGCGGCTTTTTCGCAATGAGTGCCAACAGGTGTCCTAGTCCGGAGTAATCCGAAACCTGGCCATTTTTTGTTCCGCGCGCCAACAGGTGTCCTAGTCCGGAGTAATCCGAAACCTGGACGGCTTTTTCGCGATGACTGCCAATAGGTGTCCTAGTCCGGAGTAATCTGAAACCTGGGCATTTTTTGTTCCGCGCGCCAACAGGTGTCCTAGTCCGGAGTAATCCGAAACCTGGGCGGCTTTTTCGCGATGAGTGCCAACAGGTGTCCTAGTCCGGAGTAATCCGAAACCTGGGCATTTTTTGTTCCGCGCGCCAACAGGTGTCCTAGTCCGGAGTAATCCGAAACCTGGGCTGCTTTTTTCCAGCCTGGTTCAAAGCTAGGGCTTATGGCCTCCTTTCCCATCTCGAGCTACATCGGAGCGTAGAGGTTTCGTGTCCAGTCTGGATCTATGCCAGGGCTTATGGGGTTTTACTCCCAGCCTGGGTGGGGCTTATGGACTTCGTTTCCAGCCTGGATTGAATCCAGGGCTTATGGTCTCCTGTTTCCAGTCTGGGTGTAAGCCAGGGCTTACGGTGTTCTCTGCCAGCTTTACTGTTAATGTTCGGACCTGTACTGCTACCACTCCCCACATCAGCACATTCGAAGTACGTGAAGAGTGTACCCCGGGAGATGCCTGGTTCTTATGCACTCTCTCAGCATCCCATTGCAATTTGCATTCGAAATCTGCATTCAAGGAGTTGTTGGTAAATGGAAACGTGTACCTGGGGAGCTTCGGGTGAGCTAGGTCCGACTCTCCTCGTTTTCGCTTTTGACCAGGTTCGTAGGGTACGGGTGAACCTTTCGGTCTTTCGCAAGGCCAGCATTGGCTGGTTCGATCTTCTTTTTGGTGGTTGAGTCAGAGCCTAGGAGCTTTCTCTCCTACCTGGGATGCTTCGAAACTTGGGTATGTTTTTCACTTTGAGTCCCAACAGGTGTCCTAGTCCGGAGTAATCCGAAACCTGGGCGGCTTTTTCGCGATGAGTGCCAACAGGTGTCCTAGTCCGGAGTAATCCGAAACCTGGGCATTTTTTGTTCCGCGCGCCAACAGGTGTCCTAGTCCGGAGTAATCCGAAACCTGGGCGGCTTTTTCGCGATGAGTGCCAAAGGTGTCCTAGTCCGGAGTAATCCGAAACCTAGGCATTTTTTGTTCCGCCCGCCAATAGGTGTCCTAGTCCGGAGTAATCCGAAACCTGGGCGGCTTTTTCGCAATGAGTGCCAACAGGTGTCCTAGTCCGCAGTAATCCAAAACCTGGCCATTTTTTGTTCCGCGCGCCAACAGGTGTCCTAGTCCGGAGTAATCCGAAACCTGGACGGCTTTTTCGCGATGACTGCCAATAGGTGTCCTAGTCCGGAGTAATCCGAAACCTGGGCATTTTTTGTTCCGCGCGCCAACAGGTGTCCTAGTTCGGAGTAATCCGAAACCTGGGCGGCTTTTTCGCGATGAGTGCCAACAGGTGTCCTAGTCCGGAGTAATCCGAAACCTGGGCATTTTTTGTTCCGCGCGCCAACAGGTGTCCTAGTTCGGAGTAATCCGAAACCTGGGCGGCTTTTTTCCAGCCTGGTTCAAAGCTAGGGCTTATGGCCTCCTTTCCCATCTCAAGCTACATCGGATCGTAGAGGTTTCGTGTCCAGTCTGGATCTATGCCAGGGCTTATGGGGTTTTACTCCCAGCCTGGGTGGGGCTTATGGACTTCGTTTCCAGCCTGGATTGAATCCAGGGCTTATGGTCTCCTGTTTCCAGCCTGGGTGTAAGCCAGGGCTTACGGTGTTCTCTGCCAGCCTCGATCTAAGCCAGGGCTTATGGACTTCGTTTCTAGCCTGGATTGAATCCAGGGCTTATGGTCTCTTATTTCCAGCCTGGGTTTAAGGCAGGGCTTATGGACTTCGTTTCTAGCCCGGATTGAATCCAGGGCTTATGGTTTCCAACTCTGTTTGGAGCTACGGCAGTGCTTAGGGGCTTTGGTTTCTCCCGGAGCTAGGAGACTTTGGTTGCCATCGGAGAGCTGGACCATCATACTTGCCAAATCTTCTGGGCACAGCCACAAGCAACTCCAACGTACGAGACGCAGTGAGCGTAATGAGATAATAAAAATAATAATGAAGTAATATTTAGTGATTGCCTAGCGAAACAGTGCATCATGGCAGGTTATATGTAAGCATGTACAAATAAATTCTATCACAGTATTATTCCTGATTCGATAATCTAGAAATGCCAGATTTTGAGATATGGGGTGGCCAAACTGTAGGTCAGTATCTAAGTCGGAAAGCTAAATAGGAGATCTGAAAGCTGAAGGTTAGTAGCTAAGTAGGACATCTGATTAGGAAAGCCGGAGGTCAAAGGTAGTGTACGGAGGAGGTACATAATCCCGACTAATCCTGACACGGAGTGTTGAAAAAGATGGGACTGTTCATGGCCGACCAGGGGACACATATAGGGTGTTGGTCGGGGAACATTATGGTCAGAGACAGGACATGTCAATCTGACAATAGTACGCCTGTCACTGGCTGTGCCTTCTGGCAGTCCTGATGGAGACCTACTGGGCCTGCGGCCCATTGGCAATAATTCTAGCAACCCCACAAATTGATCCAAGCCCATTAGAAAACCCTAGGCGAAATAACTAAAATACCCCCAACAATACCAAAATTCTATTTTGGCCCCTGGATTTCAGATTTCACAGCATTTAGCCCAAGGTAAATAACAGAATTTACCCCAATATTCCTGTAATTCTACAAAACACCCAAAAAGTCAAAAAACTTACAACCGGGACCCGGAGCGCGATTTCCGGCGGGGTCATCGCCGACGACCAGCGCGGCGGTGGCCACGGTGGTCGTCCTCCAAGTGCGACAGCCATGGGCGCGACGGTTCCACCTCAAGAGGTCTGAAATCGAGGCTTCCTTGTTGAATGATTTGGGACCTTCGCTCAGAGCTACGACGACTCGCCGATGATGTGCATATGAACGTCACGGTCGTTTCGGCTCCGGAGACGACTGGGAATGAACGACGAGTAACTCACGTATCGGGTTCGAGCTATGGGCGTCTTCAATTTTCATGATTTTCAAAAGACGTTGTTAGGAATCTTGTTCGTTTTCGGGACTTTATTCCCAAGAAATTCGTCGAGGAGAATGTTAATCGTCGTTCGGTAGGGGTCGTCAGTGACGATGGGCTTGGGTCGCCGCCGGCCATGACTGTAACGAAACCTCCTTGGTCAGTGGTGTTATGCAGCCTGCGATGGAGCTTCATGAACGGTGGGACATCGCTGCGAACTCAGAGCTACTGTCCGCCGTTGCCCGGATGATTGGCGGCGACTGCCAGCTGAGTCGGGAAGTCGTCGGCGCGACAGGCTAGGGTCGCTGACGACGGGGCCAAGGTGGCCGAAGGCCATATTAATGGCTAGACAAACTTGTGCTCGGCAGGTGTTCGATGAAATGCCATAGAAGAGAACCAAGAACGTCAGCCCAGAAAACTCTCAAAAACCATCGTCTAACACCAGCCACAAATCTATATCTCACGTTCCAACCCTCGTTTCCCACAGACGGCGCCATTTGATGCGGGCACGACCCCGATCAACAAGATTTATGGTCCGGGAAATAAAGGTGAGGGCCGGTTCGGATGGAATCGCGGTTGAATGTACGAAGAACGAAACGGAAAAAGGAAAGAGACAACTATTTACGTGGTTTGGATTCGGGTGAATCCTACGTCCAGGGGCCGCCGGAGAATATTCACTATTAATCGAGGAAGATTACACACTCAAGCTCACTTTCTCTCTTGTTTACAAGTGATTCTCGGCTATGAACAGTATGAAGAGGATAAAGAGAGGGAGAGGGAGTATCTGTGTGTGTTCTTGGTGTGTTAGTGTGTGTGGGGCATGTGGAATCTGTTGTAGAATGGATAAGGAGCCCTCTTTATACTTATGGGCGCGCCTAGGGTCTGGTACTGCTTCCCTCGTCAGGTCTCCGGACGTTCCCTCAGCTCTTCCGAGCTCTTCTTTTGGCCTTTCCATATGGTTCCGTAGCTTCCTGGGATATCTCCCTCTTCAGGTCTACTGGACACTTCCTTAGCTCTCTCGATTACTTCCTTTGGTCCCTCTGGATAGTTCCGTAGCTCTCTGGAAAATCTCCCGAGCACCTCTGAACATCACCTTCGTACATCGCCCTGGTCGAACATCGCACCTGGTCCTTGCCTCCTTCAGACCTAACCTCCTACTCTATTCCTTGTGAGTTGTCAGGTCGGGAGGAATGCTGGATCGAAGGTCACCCCTATCAAACTTGGAATGAGTTTTATACTTCAAAATGTTAAAACACTGCCGACTTTTTTAATACTGTGTTTGATTTGAATAAAGTGTAGCGTGGAAAAGAAAATATGAGAGAAAATAATTTCAATAGGTTTTCCTTTCTTTTCCTCACTATTTGGCGATGAAACTGGTTTTTCCTTAAGGTCTAAACATAACTATTTTTCTTTTTATTTTCTTTTCCTTAACATGAAAACCAAACACAAAAACTAATTTTATTTTCTGTTTCATTTTTGTTGCCGCACCAATTTTTACTAACCAAACACACCCTTAGGATTATGCTTGCAACTACCCAAAATTAGGGGTTCCACCAGATTGGACGCCTGTTTTTTATGGATTGTGAATTTGTGAGCTTAATGAGCTTATGGGGTACGTTTTCAACATCAGTTGTAGACTCTTAATAATATTAGTGATGTTTTTAGAACTATCCTCACGGGAGTCCTCATCCAATTTCTAAGTATAGGATTTGTTGGCCTCGAGTTTCACCCGTAAAATATTCGCTGGTTGAAAAGACGGATTATATTTTCCCTCGAAATACCCACCAAAAAAAGGGCGCGCTCGAGCATAAACCGAAAGAGGAAGATAACAAGGAGGAAGATGATGAATCAGAGGGAGGAAGAGGAAGAAGAGGGAATGAATTCCTGACCAGCCTCTGGAGGCTGGTTGAAATGAATTCTCGAGCAGCTGTCTGGCAAGAGTGCCCGAGGAGCTGTCAGGAAATAGCCTGGCAAGAGCCCGAGGAGCTGTCAGGGAGCAGTGCCCGAGCAGCTGCATTGAGCTGTCAGGAAGAAGTGCTCGAGCAGCTCCATTGAGCTGTCAGGAAGGAGTGCCCGAGCAGATTCAGTGAGCTTCTTGGCAAAAGTGGACGAGCAGCATCCCGAACAGCTGCCTAGCAAGAGCCCGAGGTTCTGTCAGGCAAGAGTACCCGAACAGCACCAATGCAAGAGCACCCGAACGTCCACCAAAAAGCTGAAGGCAAAAACGAGCTTGTGGAGTAGCCGAGGCCGTTCCCGACCCCGAGGGGCAAGAACTCGACAGGGGAAAACTGACGAAACGAAGATGATTTGAGAACGTGGGGTGGTGGAGAAACCACGTTCTCCGTGAAGCTCGCAAGAAAAGCGGGCTAGGGTGAAAGACTAGGTCAAGGCAAGATGAGATGAGGTCAGTAAAAATAGTAACGGTTCATTCATTTCCAGGTACACTTTCGAAGTAACAATAAATAGATTTACGAGCCTAGAGCACCTATCTTCACCCGTTTTCTGACTTAAGCGTCGGAGGGGCATCGTCGGAACCACTCTGGCAGCCCTCTAACTTGTTTTCTGTTGTACGTTGAGTGTTGGGTTCGACAAAAGAGATCGATTAGAGCAAGAGAAGCCCCGCCAAAAGGCCATTGCAAGAGGTCGTTTTACGCGGACCACATCAATGGCGCCGTCTGTGGAACGATATCAACATCAACATGGTGGATTCCGGAAATGATTCCTAGTCACCACCGAAAGAAGAGGTGTTCACGGCAGAGATAATGGAAAGAATGCTGAAAGGCACGTTCAGTGCTGTCTGGCAAGAGCAGCCAAGCAGCATCCCGAACAGCTGCCTGGCAAGAGCAGCCTAACAGATTCCTGAACAGCTTTCTGTGAAGAGCAGCCTAACAGCTTCCTGAACAGCTGTCTGGCAAGAGAAGCCCAGCAGCTTCCCGGACAGCTGTCTAGCAAGAGCAGCCAAGCAGCATACCTAACAGCTGTCTGTCAAGAGCAACCTAGCAGCTTCCCGAACAGCTGTCTGGCAAGAGCATCCCAGCAGCAGCTTCCCGAACAGCTGCCTGGCAAGAGCAACCAAGCAGCTTACCGAACAGCTGCCTGGCAAGAGCGGCCGAGCAGCCTCACGGCCAGCCATCAGGCAAGAGCAGTTGGGTAGACATTGAGTCCCCGATCGGAAGAGGAGGTTGAGGCCGAGCAAGATGGAAGAAGAAGAAGAAGAAGAAGAAGAAGAAGAAGAAGAAGAAGAAGAAGAAGAAGAAGAAGAAGAAGAAGAAGAAGAAGAAGAAGAAAGGCTGTGGAAAGAAGAGGAGGTTGAGACCGAGCAAGATGATCACCCAACCAAGAAGAGGAGGTTGAGGTCGAGCAAGATGGTCCCCAACCAAGAAGAGGAGGTTGAGGCCAAGCAAGGTGATTCCCAACCAGGAAGAGGAGCTTGAGGCCGAGCAAGGTGGTTGCCTCCCGAGATTAAAATCCCGTCGATTATCGAGGAACACAACACAATACACCGCAAAATCAAACACATGCTTGGGCTTCACCCGTAGAATTTTGTCGGATAGAAGAGATGTTGAATACACAGACTGGAAGACATTTACCCTCTAGAAAAGAGCGTGGGGGGAATAACCCGAATAGGATGAGAACGAACAGGGAGTAAGAAGGCAAATCAGGAAAGAGAAGAGGATGAATCTAACATAGGGAAGAGCAGCCCATCAGCTTCCTCAAGAGCTGCCTGGCAAGAGCAGCCCAGCAGCTTCCCGAACAGCTGTCTGGCAAGAGCAGCCCTGGAACAGCTACATAGCAAGAGCAGCCGGGCAGACACGAAGAACCCAAACGAAGTCAGCCGAGTAGACACGGAAAACCCGAAGAAGAAGAAGAAGAAGAAGGGGGAGGAGGCGGAGGAGGGGGAGGAGGAGGAGGAATTGTTGTGGAAAGAAGAGGGGGCAGAGGCCAAGCAAGATATTTCTAATCATGAGGAGGAGGTTGAGGTGTTTCCATCCTGAGAGAGGGAGGTTGGGGCCGATGGTTGTTCCCTCTGATTTTGTCCCGAGAAGAGGAGCAAGAGCCCGAGCAAGCCGATTCTGTCCCAAGAAGAGGAGCAAGAGCCCGAGAAAGATGATTTTGTACCGAGAAGAGGAGCAAGAGCCCGAGCAAGATGATTTTGTCCCAAGAAGAGGAGCAAGAGCCCGAGCAAGATAATTTTGTACTGAGAAGAAGAGCAAGAGCCCGAGCAACATGATCTAGTCCCAAGAAGATGAGCAAAAGCCCGAGCAAGATGATTTTGTTCCAGAGCCCGAGCAAGATGATTTAGGAGCAAGAGCCCGAGCAAGATGAGCGAGATTATTTTGTCCCAAGAAGATGAGCAAAAGCCCGAGCAAGATGATTTTGTTCCAGAGCCCGAGCAAGATGATCTTGTCTCGAGAAGAGGGGCAAGAGCCCGAGCAAGATGATTTTGTCCCGAGAAGAGGAGCAAGAGCCCGAGCAAGATGATTTTAAGAACAAGAGCAAGAGCCCGAGCAAGATGATTTTTCCCAATAAGAGGAGCAAGAGCCCGAGTAAGACGATTCGCAACCAAGAGGAGGAGGTTGAGGTGTTTCCATCCCAAGATAGGGAGGTTGAGGCCGATGATTGTTCCTTCCCGAGATCAAGACCCCGCTGATTACCAAGGAACTCAACACGACACACTGTGAATTAAACACATCAACTCATTCGCCAGTAATAAAGAGGAACCATTTCCTATCATTATTTTGATTCCTCGAACTTCCTTCGTGTATCATGCTAGGAGGGGGTCGACGATGGTTCGTACTAAGAAGGCGCAAGCAAAAGGAAATCTTATGAAATAAATGAGCTTTCCTTCCTCTCGGGGAACAAACCATCAAATAAATAGCAAATCTCAAGATCTCCACGGCGTTGAGAAATGAAGTAAAAAATGAAGAAGGAGAAGAAGATGCTGGGCAGCCTAGGGTTGGGAAAAAATTCGGTCGATTGGGAGAAGACGAAGTCGCAGTGTCGCTCGTAGCGAAAGACGGCATAATCCTAAAGGGATTAACCAAATGAACACAGGCAAAAGGAAAGACGAGATAACCAAGCAAAATGGGGAATCTCGCCCAGAATGACAACCGCACATTCTAAACTTGATGAAGTAAACCCAAAAACAAAGATAATGAGGGGAAAGAGAGAGGGAGGAGAACTTACCGGTGCCGATAAGGAAGGAGGCCCAAGAAAATTCGCCGAGAAGGACCAAACGACTTGGTGGCCAATTATTTTACCGATAGGTGACGCCCAAACACTCGTTACACTCTTTTTGGACTATTTTAGGGGGGCTATTGTTACCCTCGGAATTTCTAGCTACCGGTAAAATAACGTTAACTACGAAATAACCCGCAAACTGGAGGGCGCGAAAGAGGAATGTGAGAGTCCAAAAAGGGAAGGGGGCATCTCCAAGGTCGACGAAAGAGATCGATTAGAGCAAGAGAAGCCGCGCCAAGAGGCCGTTGCAAGAGGTCGTTTACGCGGATCACATCAGGATTATAATAATAGCTAGCATATATTAATTGTATATTGTAATAATTTTCCTCGTAAAGAAAGTTAATATATTATATATATATATATATATCATAGAGCACACACACAAACCTTGATGAATCGACAAATCCCACGGGTTTTCTAATCTTGTGCCTCTTCGACAAAAATAAATGTAAATCCTTAATATGAAGGATCTCTCGCGATTCCCTCTATTACCTAACTTGTCTTCCTATAGGAGAAATCTGCGTAATATCTCCACCAGTCCCTAGGCCTACATGAGGTGGCTGAAGATGTATAGAGCATCCAAGTTGTCTTGTTCCCAATCACCATGACGATCATATTCATATTCACTCTGTCAGTTTTTGCTATCTGGGTGATGAGAGTATATTGTACTACCCCATGGACAATATAATTGAGTGCACATGTCTGAGTTGTCGTTGATAAAGTGAGAAGTAATTGCCATGTAACCTTTTCTTTGGTTGGAGCAAGTCCACATGTTCGTATTGGCAACTCTTCTGGAATTATGCTCAACTAAGTCTTTGGGTGTAACGTTTTCTATTTCGAATATTTTCAAAATATTCTCTTCAAAGTATCCTAGACATTATTCTAAATGACGGGTTGAGGCTGTTACAATATCTCCGAAAGTCAATATGCTCAACCATTGATAAAGGATATTCATGCATCACTATCATATTTATCAACTCACTTTTGGAAATCTCTTCATCAAGGCTCTACAATAGTTGACCCGTCCACTTTAAAAGTACCCTTTGTCAACTTCAAATGTCTACCCGTGCAAGTATTTTCCATATGCTTTCTCAGATGTGTAGTTCCACTTTCTTTAAAAGTGTTAGGTCCTACGATTAACAACTCTATGATCCTAGGCATGAATTCTAAGTAATTCGATGATAATAATCAACATTGAATTTCGATCGAAAAACTCAAATGAAGAACAAGAGAGAGAATTCGACTAGAGTGAGAAAGTTACTATTGTTTCTCTCTCAAGAAATTGAATTGCAAGCCTTTCGGATCAATTTCCAAAACTTTCTCTATTCAGCACAATTTGTTTACATGTATTTATACCAAACAAACTTGGTATAAATATCAAAGTCCTAATCTAAGGACTACTATACTAAACGCCCCTAATTACAAGGACAACTAATAAAATCAAGCACAATTAAAATATATACTCTACAATCTCCCCCATTTGTGCTTGATTGCGTTTTCGCGCTGTTTGTCCTCGTCGGGCGTAATACGATCTGCGCAAGCCCAGCTCATACTCGAAGTTTCTGAGCGTTTCCCTCAGCTTCAAGCACTCCTCGATGTCGTCTAACAACTCCATCAGGAGCGGCTGTTCTATCACGAACATGAGGATCCTCATCATTGTATCTCTATTGATTTTTTCCAACCTCTGCTCGATATTCCTCATGATGACCTTGAGCGTCCCATCGCAAAACTTATGAATCTCAGTCTTCAGCATCATCCTAGTCTTGGCAATTGGATTGTGGTAAGTGATGCCTAGGACTGAGCTGATGTGCACGTGATTGCTTGGAAACCCTTCGATCGCAGGTCCTTTGTTGAGTGGTTCGTCCATGTTGACCTTCTTCATGTTGCTCTCCAGAGCCATCTGAAGGTCATGCGCAACAAAGTATTTGACTTGGCCCATCATGAACCTGTAGAGCCCTTCGAGGCCTTCTTTCTTAACGAAGCCTTGGGGACCTTTGTACTTCTCCACGTAAAGCTGATAGAGGTTGTATACCTCGTCGGCAGGGAGATAGGGAAGGTCGCTCTCTCTTAGTTCCTCTGAGGTTCTGTCCACTCGCTCAATGACGTATATTGGGGTTGGAAGTCCTCCTTTGGTACAGTAGATGCTGAGAAGCTGGCAAATTGGGGAGAGACTCTTATAATGACTCTTGACTTGTCCTTTAGTCATCCCCAGTCTTACGTCAGGTCCTAGTTGAGTCAGCATCCAGAGGTATGTCATCCTCTTCTGCTGATCCCAGTGGGAGATCCCTCTCAGCTCAAATTCGTTCGGCTTTTTGATTCTTTCCATTGACCTCCAAATATTCTCACGGACTTCTTCGAGGAAGGGTATCTCTATTCGGATATTTTCCCATGGTGTGTCGATCCGAACGGTCCCTAGCATTTGTCTTGTGGGGGAAACCGCTCGTTGTGTGATCAGCTCTGAAAGCCCTATGGGATCTTGTTCATGGTCTACACCTTCCTGAAGTTCGTCGTCTTCTATCAGCACGAGGTCCACCGAAGCTTGTTGCAAAATTTGTCGAACATCCTTGAGCCGTTGTACTTGATGCTCCTCGGGCATATAATGGGTCGCCCAGTGTTCTTCAAAATGAATTTGTTGAGATATTCATGTGGGTTGACGCCGTGTCCTGAAGGGCCCGGTTGTTCTTGAGCTGTTGAGGGAGTAGCTTGGGTTTGTGCCAGTGCTACGAGCATGGTCGCACTTGCTTCTTCTTCCGAAAGCAAAGGGGCTTGTCAGAATCGGTGGTGTGGGCGGAGGCGTCCGGAGGTTAAAGGTTGGTGGGTCGATATGGCTTAGAGTGGTGGTGCGGTGCGTGGTGTGGGTGGTTTGTGTTTGGGTTTGGGTTTGGGTTTCACCTGTTCCAGCGCTTGTTTGCGTTGCGCCCGAGCCTTGGCCTTGTTCTTGACCACTTGTAGATGTCAGTGGCCTCTTCTCCCCCTCATGATGGTCCTGATCGTCAGGATCGTCATGTCTGCGCCTTGAGCGGGAGCTTTGCCTCGACAAGTGTCAGTCGGTGGCTCAGGATGATCCACCAATCGCCTATAAAGAGATTCTTCGTGAGGCGACCGGATGGAGAGGCCGATCAGGCGAGCGAGTAGGATGTCGTGGAGCTCGGTTATTGGGACGGTATATGGGTTGATGAGGATGGATGAATTATGTAGAGGGTCGGTGGGTGTGGGTTGTGGAGGTGTGAGGTTGGGCTGTGACAAGGTGTCTTCGGAGACAGGTGCTTTCCAGGTGTCTCTGCGGGATGTCTGTATGGCAGTAAGAGCTCTCTCCATTATTTTGTCTTCAAGCGATTGAACAGCAGCGGAGAGAGCGGCTTGGAATTGCTCGTTCGTCACAAATGGTGCGGACGCCTCCTTGGATGTACCAGGACGACTGATGTCACCTGTTATTAACCCTTGAGCAGACACAGGCTCCTCAGGTTGGCTCACAGACACTTGAGGTTGTGACTGTATGAGACTTCCACCCAATCCTCGAGTCGAATCTTGAAGATTCTCCTCTATGGGTGTTAAGGCAGGCTAGGGTTGGGCCTGCGGACCAGACACCAGTGGATTTGGTTGCGGCTCAACATTGAGCGAAGAAGTGCCGGCAACTCTTGTAGAAGTGGTCAGCACGGTATCTGGTGCGGTGGTGACGGCGGGGAAGAGGGACTCCATTTGTATACTGAGTCGTCTGGGAGTCCGTCCTATCAGGCTAATCTCCTCATCTGACTCCATATCGGATTAGGTGGCTGTCTGAGGAGAGGGTTCATGCTCCATGTCCTCATGAGCCTGTTCCATCACCAATGGAAGTGAACTTTGCCCCATTTCAGCCTCGGGCTGTGCTTCTTATAGAGGAACCTCCTCAATAAGCTCTTCAAGCACGCCTACATGTACGGGCACTTCCACTTGAAGTTCGTGTTCAGGAGCCTCGAGCGCCATCTCGGTAGCTACGACGTCTATTAGGGTATCATCCACGTCGAGCATTTGCACTTCGACCAGAGGGGGCTCCTGTTCAAGCTCCTGAGCGACGTCATCAATCAGCGTGTCCTCAGGGCTTTGGTGTTGTTGTGGTTGGGGAAGGCTAACTCCAAAATCTGTAGGGGGGCCACGAATCATCTCCTCGGTGAGGTGATTCTCCCGTCAGTAAGTGCGGTATACGCCTCCTCTGGGGTCAGCGAAACGTAGAAGGTTGAGTGGAATTGGCATTGAAGGCTGGGCTAGGTCTACCAGCCTTGGGTTGTGGAAGAACTTGAGCCTTGGTGGCTGATATTTTCCTCCCGGAGGCAGGCGAGGAATGTTCTGCTCATGCATCTCCATAGCGGATGATGACGGAGAACCATCTCGCATACTGTACGTTCTTGGACCTTTTGTTCTCTTTTTGTCTGATCTGCTCTGCTAGATCGTTCCAGATCAGTTGAGCGAAATCGTAATTCCGCGAGAACATGACTCCGTGAAATATCCGGAGGATGTGGCCGTTGCCTTTGTCGAAGCTGCGTGCTTCGGGGATAGACACTTATTTATAATCCCGAATAGTGTCTTCCATGGATGGGGAATCCCGTTGCTCTGCATCTGAGCTAGCTTGGTGAGCGGTGGATGGTACCCCATCTGGAGGAAATCATGCACCAGTTCTGCATCTGATGGGAGGGGGTCGTAGGTTTTGGCTGTGAGGGAGGTCGAGCAGAATTCTGAACTCGTTCTTGCCCATGCAGATATGCCTTGTCCCTACAACCGTGGTAAAGTGGTATGCCCCGTCCAAGATGAGGCTCTTGATCATCCCCCAAAACTGTTGCAGGTAGACCATCGGCACTGATGCCTTCACTGTAAGTGCATGCCATAGTGGATGGCCTTGCAGAATGGACACGATGATGTCATCTGGACACCAGAAAGTGGTAAGGTCTAACCGGAAGTTCGTGTCGTGGACGTTGAGGAATAAGGCCTTCTCGTAAATGTGGTTATATGTAGGGTATTGATCCATCTGAAATCCACATAAGAAGTGAAAATCATTAATTCAAAAATTGCGTCGAAATTAATTTGAAGAATGTATGAATTAGCACATAGATATACGAGAGTGACACACAAAAAGGATAATATTTCGACCTATGCATAATAGTCATATGAGATTTAAGTCGAAAATTTATCTAAGTGTTTAAATGCACTGTTCACTCCGTCATATTTTTCGCACATAAAATTGAAATTCCAATTTTAATTTTCTAAGTACCGTTTTATTTTGCGATCGAAAATTTTATTCGCTGTTTAAAGCTACGGTGAAAAAGACTTAGATTTACGATCGAGAAAAATTTTCGCTGTTTAATTTTCTAAGTTTGTTTTGACCTTAAGACACGATACTGTAGCCGAGAAATTTTACGATCGAGAAAAATTTTCGTGTAGATTTACGTTCGAGAAATTAGATTTCCGAGTAAATTTACAATTGGAAAATTTTTCGCGCGTGAATAACATTTTTCGCTATGAAAATTAACGAGCGAGAAAGTATTTCGATTTTTTAAAAAGATTTTCGCAGTGAAATTTTACGATCGAGAAAGTTGTCAACGATAAACTAAGTCAACCATCGAGAAATTTCTCAATCGATCAAAGTTTCACGGCATTTTACGATCGAGAAATTTTATTTTCAAAAGAAATTTCGCTGCTTAAAATTATCGATCGAGAACAAAATTGAAATCGAAATTTTCGACAGTAAGTTTTGCGCTCGAAAGGTTTTTAAAGATATAGCATATATTTTATCTATTCCTCTCAGTAATATTTCGCTCACATAAAATCAAATTGAGTTTCTCGATTGGAAATAAATTTCGATCAACGTTATTTATATTAGTGACTAACTCAAAATAATTTGCGATCGAAAATCTTTTACGATGCAAACAATGACTTAATCAAATTGGAATTCAATTTTCACTGTGTGCGAGCGAGAAAGTTCTTGGATGTATTTAAACCTTTAAACTCTAGTTTAGTCATATCTGTCAATCGGATGCTACTAACGCATAAAATCGAAGTTATAATCACCCAAATGATACAGAATCATCGAAACTTGCCTATTATGCAGTTTATAACCCAAATTTTACTTAGAAATAGACCTATTAAACTGCTAACGAGGATTTCGAGTTCACAGAGTATGAATAGTCGAAAAATTTACACAGAATCATGCGAAATATTCAAAATACAGATGCAAATCTACTTTAAATGCACGATAAACCCTAACAGAAGTCAAATCTACCTTCTAAAGACGAAAATCAGTTGAAAAATTGAAAATGTTTTGAAGATTTTGACGTTCGTCTTTTAGGAGAAGTTTTTCGCTCGAGAAATTTGACTGTTGATTTTTGCGATCGAGGGTTTTGCGTGTATTTAGGGATTTTCGACTGCAACCTAATGATTTCGTTTGATATGGGCTGATTAGATGTTTTCGCCACTTAGAGGATTAAGCTCATTACGATCGAGAAACTTTCGATCAAGAAATTTGATTTGGTTACTGTTGAATTTTCGCTCGACAATTCCGATCGAAAATCTTTTTGGTTCCTGTTTAATTTTCGCTCATCAATATGAAGGTAAAAATTGCAATTTGGTCCCAAATCAATTTTCGCTCGAGAAACTGCGATTGAAGATTACAAATTCGCCCGAATTTCTCGATAGTAAGTTTTCCTTAATATTTCAGATTGATCCTAAATTTTAAGAATAGACCACAGAATTACTCCCCCTATGTGTAAACGAAAATGCAATTTAACTACCTGTATTTTCGAAGAATTGACATCTCCAAAATCGATCTTTGAAAAGCTGTAATAGTTAGAGCTAAGTGTCGAGAATATGAGAGTTAATAGGGAAGTAGTTTTTCTAATAAGGCTCCCCCTGAATTGTTTTACCAATGTCTTGAGTACATAGTCATGAAGATTTGTGAAGTCCTCCTTATTTAAGCGTTGTCCAAAGCGAGTCAAAATGAAAATTTTCTGGAACACTTAAAGGAAGAACATCAAAATATTTGGAGCTCAAAACATAAAGTGATTGTAGATGCTCCCCCTCAAATAGTGCACATGTATTGATTTAACACGTAATTATGCAAATCAATACAAGTAACAATCATATAACACGCAAGTAAACACTCAAGACTAGTTACATGTTCCCCTAATCATGTAACAAAGATTTGTGCGAGGGTATGAGCAAAGACAAATATTCGCATTTTAATCAATACAATGCCAATGCAAGTTAATCATGCATTCAGAATGTGCGATATTTTTCCTTTCACGATTTTTTTTTTTTCAGAAATTAAAAAATATTATTTTTCTATATCTATATGTATATAAAAAATTTATTTATTTTTATTTTATGTATATATGGGTCAAAATACGAGACATTTGAAAGAAGAAAATACCGTCAAGTCATGTCGTCAAACTAAAGTCCGAAGTTCATAGACTGGTCCATTTTGACAACTCTCACTAGGTTCGCTCTTGCACTCAATTATTTTTAACTTGGGATTTTTATATTTGTATCACTCAAGTCAACACAAGCAATTTTAAGTCAATTTACCAGTATCGAGGCATTTTTAGTCATTTCACCTAAGCGAGAGACCGCCGATTGGAATCAAAGGGTTGTAAGGGTTATAGTTTGGCTAGGACTTAGAAGGGAAGGAATTTAGACGAAAGTGAGCTTATCTCTTCGTCATCTTCCGTTTCTACGTCCGTCACCCTTTTTTTAATCTTTTCTCCATCTTTTTCTTTTAAGAACTATCCCTTTTTTTATGCTATGCTCAAGCTGAAGCTCCGCTTCTCCACGAGGCTATAGGAGATTATCGTAGGCGAAGTTCTTCTTGTTGGTTCTTGGGCCGATACCGTGCTCCTCTTCTCTTAACCCCTAGAGAGGTTTCAGAGATTATCTTTTTGGAGAAGTTCACGGTTATGGAATTCGTACCCAAGGCTGCGCTGCTCTTCTCGTTTCCCGATATAAGATCGGATTATCGTTGGAAAAGTTCACTTCGTGGTGCTCCTCTTTCCAGCCGTTCTGACGAGCCTGTGAGATTATCATTGGAGAAGTTCACAGCAGGATCCATGCCATCTTCTAAGAGATAGTCGGAAGGCAGGTTCCTTTGGTCTGATTTTTGCGCGTTGAGCAATGCCTTCTTTTGTCACCATCCCCATTTTCTTTTGTTTTCTCCCCCTCCTTTTCTCGTTTGAACAACCATCCAAAGAGTATAGAATACGGTTGAAGGCTAGAAATGGGATTCAAAGGAAGAAAGACGTCGGAGATGGCTCAAAGTGGATGACTAAGGGCTAATGTGAGGGAAAAATTTTATAAGGCCGAGTGAGGAATAACCTAGGCGCCCTTATCATTTTCCCAACGATCTAAGGCAAGGTGAATATGAAGCCAAGTATCACTAGTTAAGACAAGTAATTGATGTGTGACTCACTCGAGAAATAGATCCAAAGAAAGGAAAATAACAAGGCTAGAATCCTTACATATGTAGAGTGGCTTTGTGTCTAGTGGAGCAACCTAATGACCTTTAGACACAAGAATGCGACTTAGACTGACAAAATTAAGCAATTAAATCGATCGCATGTCGGGGTAAAATTCTAAGTGACTTTAGATCAAAGCATCCTAAAGGATTTCGTCATTCCCCTAAAATTATAGTTATAATGTTTTTGAATTATTATTTTAAAAAAAATTTATCTATTTAACGCGAGATAAAACAAATAAGCAAAGAACACATAGCCGTCGAAGTTGACACACAGTTCTGCTTTTTGGATGACCAGCAGACCGCTTTTCGCGTAGAAATTGAGCGCCACCGAACGTGCTTTTCCTGTCCATTCGGCAACCTGCATAATCAGCGTCATTATAGCCGATAAGTTTGAAATTCGTACTCTTTGGATACCATGTCCAAGGGTAGAGGTGCCCTTAAGGTACCGCAGAATCCTTTTAACCACGAGCATATGGGATTCTTTGCGATCGGCTTGAAAACGGGTACATAAGCAGGTGGCAAACATGATATCCGGCCGGCTCGAAGTGAGGTAGAGAAGAGATCCAATGATGATGCGATACAGTGTGACGTCGACCGATTTTTCAGAGGGATCGGCTGCAGCTTGGTGACATAGGAGTGCTGAGAGGCTTGCTCTGATCTTGATGGAATTTCTTCAGAATCTCCTTGATGTATTTTGTCTGACTGATGAAAATTCCATCTTCGAGTTGCCCGACTTGTAGTCCTAAGAAGAACTGCATCTCTCCCATGTGACTCATTTCAAACTTGCTTGTCATTAGATCTCCAAACTTCGTGCAAAGCCGTGGATTAGTTGATCCGAAGATGATGTCGTCGACGTATACTTGGACGACCAGCAGATCTTTGTCTTGCCATTTGATGAAGAGGGTTGTGTCTATCGTTCCCCGTATGAATCCAGACTTCACGAGGAATTCACTCAGGACATCGTACCAAGCACGAGGGTCTTGTTTTAGTCTGTAGAGAGCTTTGTCCAAATGATAGACGTGATCGGGATGTTCTTGATCGACAAAACCTTCTGGCTGAGCGACATAAACTTCTTCTTTTAAAACGCCATTGAGAAAGGCGGTCTACCTTGAAGTCTTTGTGAGCCGCATAAGCTAAAAGAAGTCGATGCCTTCCTGTTGACTGTATCCCTTCGCAACTAGCCTTGCTTTATTCCGGATCACTTCACCATCTTCATTCTTCTTCTTTTTGAATACCCATTTGGTTCCGACAATTGTTTTCCCATGCGGACAGGGTACTATGGTCCACACTTGAAGACGTTCGAATTGATGAATTTCATCATGCATCGCTATTACCCAATCCATATCTTGAAGTGCGTCTGCTACCTTGGTAAGCTCATTTTTACTTAAGAAGCAACTGAAGAGACTGTGTTGACGACGTGTCCTCACTCCATCCGAAGGATCGCCAATTATCTGATCAACCGGGTGACTTCTAGTCCACTTGCGCTCATAAGGCAAGGCTGAAGTTGATGCATCAGCCATCTGTGAGTCTAGATTTCCTATAGTCTCCGTTTGATCAATTGTTTGAGGAAGTTCTAATTCTGCACTTGGATCGATCGTCTCTGATGATTCTTCCTCAATAACCACTGTAGGTTCTTCGTTATTCTGTGGCAATTCTGAATCGGGTGAGGTAGGGACGTGAGAAGAACTTGGTACATCAGTCTCGTTGGGTGGAGAATCCACTCTAGGTGTAGCAGTGTGTGACCAATATACTGGCTTGAAGAGACAGTCCAAATCGTCTAATGCAAGTCTCGTTGCTTCTTCTGACGTTGAATTCGGAGTTGTTGCCATCTCCTGTTGGTTTTTTGCCAACACACCAGTGAAAATAGGTTCTGAACTATTGTATTCAGAAGCTATCTGGTTAGGTACGGGTCCTGAACTGAGGTGTACAGGAGCCATCGGGTTGAGCACGGGTTCTGGACTGAAGTGACCAGAAGCCATTTCGTTCACTTCGTGAAAAGTGACGTTATAGCTTTTCTTAATTGTATGGTTGGACTTGATGTATACTCGGTACGCTTTGGATGTTGAAGAATACCCGATGAAGGTTGCTTCGAATGCTTTAGGGTCGAACTTAGCACGTTGCTCTCGATCGTTCCCCACAAAGCACTTGCACCCGAAGACTTTAACGAATGAAATGTTGGGTACTCTTTTGTTGATAATTTCGTACGGAGTCTTGTCAAAGCGCTTGTGAACCACCGTCCTGTTTTGAGTGAAACAGGCAGTATTTACTGCTTCAGCCCATAGAAAATGTGGAAGACCAGAGTGGAGGAGCATCGTACGCGCGGCTTCCACTAGAGTTATGTTCTTTCGTTCGACTACTCCATTCTGTTGAGGAGTCTTGGCGGCTGAAAATTGTTGACTTATTCCAAGTTTCTGATAAAACTCACTGAGGTGATTGTTCTTGAACTCAGTACCGTTGTCTGTTTAAATGACTTGTATAGTCTGCTGCAGCAAATTTTGAGTGGAGTTCACGAAATTGACGATCAAGTCCCCTGTCTTATCTTTTGTTCGGAGGAACCTTGTCCATGTGTAGCGAGAGTAGTCATCGACGATAACTAGCACATACTTGCATCCATTGATACTCTGTGTCTGCATTGGCCCACAGAGGTCCATGTGGATTAGTTCCAATGGGCGAGAAGTAGACGAAATTTGTTTGACATGATGAGACGCTCGCTTCATTTTTCCTAATTGACATGCCGAACATTGATGCTCCCTTTGTAGTAGTATAGTTGGAAGACCGTGGACCAACTTTTTCGTAGAAAGGCGTTGGAGAGCTTTCATATTTAGATGAGACATTCATTGATGCCATAAGCTGTTCCTCTGTAAAACAGTCTGAGAGATGAGCCATACAGCTGTCGAGGGCCGCACGGATGTCAGGTTTATCGTGTATAGATTTGATTTCCTCGAAGTCCTTGAAGGAGTTCTGTGTCCTGACTATCCAAAATTCTGCACCGGTCAGCATGAAAGACGACCTGGAACCCTTTGTCACAGAACTGGCCTATGCTGAACAAGTTATGGCGGAGGCCTTCGACGAAGGAGACATCTTTTATAGTCAGATTCTCCAGAATGATATCCCCAAGTCCTAGAATCGGGGCTGAATTATTGTTTCCAAACCTGACTTCTCCATTCAGTTGGTCTTGATAGTTGCTCAGCAGCTCTTGATTTCCCGTCATGTGTGTGGAGCAACCAGAGTCAAGGTACCACACTTGATGGATCTGCAAAAACAATTTAGAGAGCTTTAGGTACCCACTTAAAAATGGGTCCTCTCAGATTAGCAGATTTAGATTTTGGTTCAGATATGGTTCCTAAGTTATTATCAATAGGGTTTAGCGACCCAAGTTTCCTTCGAGGAAGTAACTTTGGGTTTAGCTTTAGGAGACTTAGCCTTTATGGCTTTTGTTTTCTTAGGAGTTGTTTTAGTAACCCAAGTGGGTTGAACCTGACAGGGAAGTTGAATTTCAGCACGAGCAAATGCATGAGTAGGCTCGAGCGAGGAAAAGATCTTTTCATTGAATAGTCTCCTAAGGTGCTTGGGGGATTCAATCTTAACAGAATACCTTAGGTGAGAACAAGCATGTATAGCGCCATATGCTTTCTTTATGGCTGGATCTTGTTTCCTACGTGTCATCCTAGATGCATTGTCTTAGAATTATTAATTTTTGTTTTCGATGTGGAGCCTATTTCGAAATTAGTACTCCTAAATGTGATTGGTTTGAGGGAGTGTGTAGAAGCAATTGTTTGAAACGAGGAAATGGCTCTTTTATTTTTCCGAGTGTTTTTTATTTTTTGCAGAAGGAGAAGCAATTCTCTATCTTTATTCTAGACACCCACACCTTCGTATCTAGTGCTGGCCCTACGCTCCCTGTAGACGTAGGTGAAATAGTGTTAGGCTTAGCACTTCTAATAATACGTTTATGATCTACCGAAGGCGCTTTTTCAATTTTCACGCTTTTTGGAATAGCGTGGGAAATAACTTGGGATGTTGAAGAAGCTTTGAGATTCTCAATCTCTTCTAGGAACTTTTTCTTTTCAGCTTCAAAATTCTCTCGTTCTATTTCTAATGAACCTCTTAACTCCTCTATTTTCCTAACAATAGGTGGTATATAGAGAGAATTTTCAGAATGATAATTTTGTGCTTCTTCTTTAACAGAAAGGTCTTCGGGTAGATTAATTGACTCAAGACTCCAACCTTTGGGAAGTTCCCTAATGTTGTAGCTTTGATTCAATTCGGTGTAGGAGAAGGGAATTTCAACCCCAGTCTTGGTTTTTCTTTTGGTTTATTCTAATGCATCTATCTCTTTAGCATTAGTAAAAACTATAAGATTTGTTAATCCAAACCCATGTATTGAATGTCGTGAAGTTGCTTACAATCAACTTTTGACAAACACCGTGGGTTCTCAAAGCCTAAGCCAAATTTATAATCACAAAATTCTAAGTCCTTGGGTTGATTTAAGAATATTGTCTGTTCAGTCTGTTCCCTTCTAACAAGAAGATCTTCTAACTTTCTAACCTTAGCATATAACTTCTTTCGTTCTTCCCCTGAAAGAGCATAGTTGTTTTCTATTGTAATTTTGGAGACTTGACAGGCATCTAATTCTACACCAAGTTTACTAACTTTTGCATTTGATTCTTCTAATTTGGCTTCTAAGTTAGTAATCGTAGTGGTAGCGGTTATCCTACAATTGAGGGTCACTTTCTCATTGAGATTCCTAATTAAACAGTTGTAGTTATTTGCTAGCCTATCCTCCAATTCTTTAATTTTCACACTATACTGCTCTGTCTTAGATGAACTAGTCTCCCTAGAATGTAAGCTCTTAGTGAGTTCCTCTATCTTCGTATGGGAACTTTTAAGTTCGGATTCGAGACTAGTGATCTTCTCTTTAGATCTAGACAATTTGTCTTTTACTTCCTTTATACATTTCTGCTCATGTTTCATGTTAGCGTATTCAATTTTATACGATTCTAACATGGTCAATATTGTGGAAGGAGAAACTACCTCTTTTGACGATGTGGATGCGTTGTCTTCGTCCGTCCGGTTGGATGTTTCGGCGTCCGATTCATTGTCGAGACGGGCCATGAGGGCTAAATCCTCTTCTTCAGAACTCGACGTGTCCTCGAGCCATTGGTCTTGTTCGGCCATGAGAGCTACTCCAGCTTCCTTCTGTTTAGTCAATTGGAGCTTCCTGGAGTAGTAGTTGGCATCTCTCTTCTTTGGAAGAGTGCACTCTCTGGCAAAGTGACCTGACTTGCCACAGTT
This sequence comes from Craterostigma plantagineum, assembly GCA_027422505.1. Taxonomy (NCBI): domain Eukaryota; kingdom Viridiplantae; phylum Streptophyta; class Magnoliopsida; order Lamiales; family Linderniaceae; genus Craterostigma; species Craterostigma plantagineum. The sequence goes on along the minus strand of JAPQWV010000274.1, from coordinate 477,779 downwards.
GAAGCATTTGTTAGCCTCTTTTGGGTTCTTGACTTTGGAGCTCTCTGGTGCACGTTCTTTGTTTTTAGATCTTGCAGTCCGAAGTCTGTTGGCTGAGGTTGAAGACTTCTTCTTGAAGTACTTCTTACTCATTATTTTTCCTATCAAGGCCAACTGCTTCCCTAGGGCTTTTATGTTTGGCTCAACGTCGGAGTCCGATTCTTCTTCCGACTCTGAAGGTGAAGGAGGCCTAACGATCTTTTCTTTTCTTGATTTTGAGCTCCTCTTCTCCGAGAGACTAAGGCAACAGTGTCATCGATCTGTTTGCCCTTCTACTCCTTGTGAATCTCGCTTATATCATCCTCATGTTGTGCGTTGTCAAATACGGCATGGATATCCAACTCCTCTAGATCTTTATTCTGTCGAATTTGAGTGCATATTTTCTTCCATAACGCAGGCAAAGAAGAGAGAAATCTGATGTTTGTCTCCATATTGGTCTTCGTGATTTCTATCTTCCTCATCTCGTTGAGAAGAGTGAGGTATCTTTTGTAGCGACCCTCACTTTCTAATACTAATTTGTGGCGGATTTTCGCAACGTAAGTCGCGGAAGGCCCGTCTAATTAAAAACTTTTTCTAAAATAAAATATATTACAATCATATTCGTCTACATCGTCGTCACTATACAAGGGTCGTAGCCCTCAAAATGACAAAACGCTCAAAACCCTAATCGCTCCACAGGTCGCATCCATGTACAGCTCTGCCCTCAAAAGTCCGTGGAGCACCGCCGTCAGCCCGCCTTAACCTCGACGTACATTAGCGTCGGGTTCGGTACCTACAACACGTAAAACCCTGAGCTATTTGCTCAGTAGGTGAAATATGCGTGAATGCAGCGTGCGCTCGATCCTATCCCATATACCTCACAATGCACGCTCGACCCTGATCACGACTCATCACATCCCACGACTCCCCGTGACTCTACACTACACCCTCGGGTATCCCACTCAGGTCGCTTTAGAATGGGAAGGCTTCTCAAGTCTCTTTAGAGTCGCCCTTTTTCCCGAGTTGAGGTTCACGTTCGGTCTGCCCACTCAGGTCTCTTTAGAGTGGTACGTACTAGAACCTTCACCTCGCCTATCGCTCGCTCGGCCCACTCAGGTCGCTTTAGAGTGGTACGTACTAGAGCATTGGGCAGCCTACTCAGGTCTCTTTAGAGCGGCATACACCCAAACCACTAACGTCCCAACGCTCGGGCGGCCAACTCAGGTCGCTTTAGAGTGGCACGCACCCAAGCACCATCCTATCGCTCGGTCAGCCCACTCAGGTCACTTTAGAGTGGTACCTACTGGAGCACGGGCAGCCTACTCAGGTCTCTTTAGAGCGGCGTTCACCCACCCTCTATCCGACACACGGACCACACCACTCGTCGACATCCCGACGTACCGTTCCTCACGGTACTCCATTCCCTCGCACTGACATGGAATGCAAGTGCAGTGCAAATAATGTATGACGTGCAGCATGATTACATATGACGTGCAATAATAATAACACACATGAAACACGTAATTCGTCAAGTCACAATATTCACCTAGTTCACATAATCAATAATCACGTAAATTTACCAGTTTCAAAACATATACACATATATACACATAAATGGGTTACGTGTCGTAGATGAAAAGTTTCACCTACCTGTCGTCCGTAGATATCAGCTACTGTTCCGGTTAAATCCCTAATTTCAACCTTAAGCATAAATTATAACATTAGTATACTATTGAATTTAAGTCAACCTACGAAAATAAATAAATAATTATTTATAACTTTGCGAGTTCTAAAACCCTAATTTGTGAAATACACTAATTCGCGAAACTAATTTCGCGACATATTTCACGCGTGCAAACATTTTGCGAACTTCTCCCTGATTCGCAAAGCTCTAATTTGTGAAGTTAATTCGCATCCTCAATTAGGAACTCGTATTCTTCTCCTAGAAATTCGTGACGTGCCCTATGTATAATATTTTCTATTCCTTAAGCCTCGTGAAGTCCAACTCACAATTTGTACAATTCTCATATAAATTCGTGAAGTGCATATGCTATATTATTTTCTATTCCCAAGTGAAGTCTTATCTAGCTTATATTATTTCTTTATTCCATGGTACTTCGTGGCTTTTCCATAATGCTAGTCAATTCATAAAGTTGTTGCCTAGTCTCAATTTGTCAAATGTTCATTGGTTTGTGAAATGGCTAACGCATGCATCACCTTCCACTAACCTATTTATTTCGTGATTTGTCATTGGTTCAAAAGTCTATATTAATTCGCCAAATACCATTCACTACTCACTGTCCCTATCAACTATCAATTCGCCAACCTATATAATTCGTAAAGTTAGATTAATTCACACGGTTACTTGGCCACGTGGTATTATCCTTTGCAGTTCGCGAAATACCTAGTTTACGAATCCATAATTCGCCAATTAGCTCAATTCGCAAAGCTCTTCGCCAAATGGGATTCGCAAACTTTTCTTAACTCAGTGAAATTCTTAATTCGTGAAATCCTCAATTCGCGAACCTTAATGATTCGTGAATTTAACACCTTGTGACTCCTACTAAAATTTATAACACTTTTAAAACATTGGGATTTTCGATCAAAATATTGTTCTTCCCGGGAACAGTTTAAATATCTCAAGAACTCAAAAACCCTCAACCACTATACTTGTACAAATCATATTCTCATGTAATTTATTGGGTCTAACAATCCTTAACTTTGAGAATAACTGAACCCTCGATCAAAACTCATTTTTTCCTAAGAACAATTTGAATATTATGAGAGTTTCATGATCATAAAAACTGTAAATATTTTCAAAAACCATCGTTAGTAGATTTTATAAAAACCTAGTAATATTCAAACTATCATACCTAATAATCTTCTAAGCATATTAATATATGAATTTAACAGATTAAGATCAGAATAACGGTTTATACCTTTCCAAGCTTAGCTTAGTTCGATTTCTGCTTTTCTCTCCACTTCCACTTCCGATGGCTTTCTAACCTATGATGTTAATCACTTATTTTCCTCTTATCCTTTGTTTGACGTGTCTTACTAGCCAAATGACATCAACATTTCGTTGATCCTTATCTAGGTCATATGATAAGTATTATTCTATTGTTATTTTACTTTTCCCTCGCAATTCCCCAATCACTATTATTTTATTCCTATGTTTTGCGAGTCCCTTACTTCAATTCGTGAAGTGTTTGTATATAGATATATATGTACTTCTCGTATCATTAGGTTGGAAACAAATATAATAAGGACATAAAGGTGACGTTAGATTGCCTTGAGGTTAAGCAACATTAATACTTATCATCATTCTATGGCTTGGGCTTCATTTAAGTGGTATTAGTTTATTGGGCCTTATTCATGTATAAAATATAGCCCAATATTGTAAGTCATGATATTATTATTATTATTTCTAAATCGTTTGGGCCAAGATGAAAACCTTCTTGGGCCATATTATTTCAACACCTATTAATTATTAAATTTATTTTAGGTTGGGCCGAATTACTTATTTGGGCCCGTTGGAATATTTTCAGAGAATATTTTATTATTTTGGGTTCATTCGAATTTTCGTTCATAAATATTTCATAGGAATTTTATTCCTAATTATTTATGTGCTAATTATCCTGAAATTTTCTATCGTAATCCCGCTTTAAAATTTGCGGGTATTACATCTTTGGTAGATCTCATATAGACTCTCCTCCGGCTTTGCTTTGAAGGAGTCGTAAGCAGTGAGAATGTTCGCCTTTTTGGCCTTTATGCCAACTTCTGTCCTCTGCACCATCCTATGCAGTTCATCCCACATTCCTTTAGCCGATGAAAGGCTGTCAATCTGTCTATATATGTCGTTGGGGATGCCCTGCATGAGGGTATTCATGGCTACTATATCAGCCTTAGCTCGAGCCCTTTCCTCTATAGAGTATTCTCTAGGCTCCTTTAGTCGCCTAGAAGGTGGAATTGGAGGAGTAGCTGTTTCATCACCGGGTACATGGACCCAGAATTGTGCCGATCCCTCTTCAAGAGACTGCAGTAGATTTTCAGCTTGATCTTTTAAAGTGATGAAATTGAGGAAGCGGCTTCTCCAAACGGTATATTCGCCTCGTTGCAAAATCGGGGGATGGTTGTCATTTTCGAGAGAATAAGCATCCATTTTGTGTTGTAGTTGAGTAGTTGAAGGATCTTCGTTAAGTGTTTTGAAGGTTTGAAGATGATGTAATGTGCTTCACAAGTGACAAAGTTCGTTAGTAGCGTTTGATTCGAAAATGATCGAGAATTGATTTCGATTCAATCTTTAAAGTTTGATCGAAATTAATTTCTTCGATTTGAAAAGATGGTACTGTTTTCGCGCGTCAGGTACTGTTCAAAAATTTTCGAGCGGAAAATATTTCGACTTGAACGTTATTTTACGCTGAGAAATTGTGCAAACAGTTAGATCAATCGTAAAATTATGGAGTAAGGTTTTGCGATCGAAAATTTTAAGCATCGAAAAATTTTGTTGACCATAATCCACAATGTAGAGACTCGAAAAATTGAACAGAATTCTCGAGCGTAAAATTTCTTTTAATTGCTTTTGGTCGTAGAGGTACAGTACCCTAAGGAGTTTCTCGTTGAGTCAAATCTAAATGGTTGACCGAAAAAGTTTACGCGCGAGAATCAAATATGTGTGAACGACTAAGTTTTTCGAGAGAAAAAGTTTTGCGCGGGGGTCAGAATAGTCAATTCTCGTCGAAATTTTTATCGCTCGCAAATTTTTCTAAACACGTTCTTCCCAACAGCGACTTCAGTAAGTAATCCGTATTCTAATTGAGCAAAATTTCTCGCACAGAGGTTTTCGATCGAGAAATTAATTTCGATCGAAGACTTAGCGAGAAAAATTAAAATTCACCGTTTAAACGCAGAATACAATTTTAACACAGATTCAAGCAAATACTGGAAATTAATCAATGAAACTACAGGTATATGCTCGGAATCAGCTACTGAGTATTCACGAACAGAAGATTAAACATGTTTTGAAGCAAATAATGTTAAATTTGATGAAAATCAAAACACGTTCATACTGTTTTCGCACGAACAGTAATCTCACAGAATCAAAAATTCTACTCAAATCATGATTCTGATTGCTACCGATCTAATCCTGATTGATTAATACTACTTATGCGAGCACATAAACATCAAAATCAGATCAAATAAGCATAGAATTAAGACTGTTTGATCGATCGCGCCAAAACTATTCTTCGTTGGAACAGTGACAGAATAAAATTTCGATCAAATTCTAACAATTTTCGTTTCAAAATAGAACGAATCTGCTCTATACCAATTTTTAGGTCCTACGATTAACAACATTATGATCCTAGGCATGAATTCCTAAGTAATTCGATGATAATGATCAACATTGAATTTCGATCGAAAAACTCAAATGAAGAAGAGAGAGAATTCGAGTAGAGTGAGAAAGTTACTATTGTTTCTCTCTCTAGAAATTGAATTGCAAGCCTTTCAGATCAATTTCCAAAACTTTCTCTATTCAGCACAATTTGTTTACATGTATTTATTCCAAACAAACTTGGTATAAATATCAAACTAGTCCTAATATAAGGACTACTATACAAAACGCCCCTAATTACAAGGACAACTAATAAAATCAAACACAATTAAAATATATACCCTACAAAAGGTATATTCCGTGCAAGTACTTCATGCACAAGAAAGCGTAGAATCACAATACATACATTTCGCCTAACTTCACCATCCACATGAATTTTATCAAAATATTCCCAAACCCTTGAAGTTGCCTTCCTAATCCTCTTAGAGGACGACTCTTGTGTTTCACTTTCTTTTTATTTCGACATCTTCCAAACGAGTTTCTTGTTGAGTTTGCGTGTTGTCTGCCAACGTCATACTCTATCAAAATAAACCCACAAATCAAATATAAGTGCTACATGAACAAAGAATATATAACATGGCCAAATGTAGAATTCCTAAAACCATTAATGCTCAGGCAATTGAGAAACTAATTCCTAAAACAAGCTGCAACAACACTAATGAGTAATAGCTATCGTGCTTTCGGCTGATTTTCCAGAGAAATAGCTAAATCAGCCTGAGAAAAAAATCACAGAACACTATACTATATAAAACTTTGGAAATCTAGCGAGCCTTAGGCAAGGGAGGGGAATCATAGATTTCTTCAATGGAGCTCGTACACAAAATAACCCACTAGGAATTAAACAACAATAATCACGTCTCATGCTTAATGGAAATCACAGAAAGAATCACTTAGGGCAGATTCATACACAAAACAACCCACAAACTACCCATCATCATGACCAATAGAGCTCGATATTTCAGCTCTAAGCTCTACCTTGATCAGTGAAGAGTGAAACGGGCATTAATCTCAAATCACAGACACCCAAAGAAATCGAGAAAATGAAAATGTTCATCGGACAAAACCAGAACATAAACAAGCACGTGATTGGAATCGTCTGTAAGTTAGGGGAAATGAAAATGATAGTTGGGGAGGAATCGTCTGTAATTTAGGAATTTAGGGTTAAATGTTTTATTTAGGGTTCAAATACTAAACTTCATTTCTAACAATTGGGCTTAAAGTTAGTAAAAGGGTAAATAAGTAATACCCCTAAGAGCCACAATTAATTTTATTGGGCTTGGGCATGATCCATGTCCAATTATATTTAATTGGGTATACCCATACCCGTTGTTAGCGGGTAAAATCGTGCGGGTATGGGTAGGGTACGAAAATGTTGACATCCCTAGATGATACCTTGCACCCATAGGCACCTTCATACATTATACACGTTGATTCAACGTTTGAATAATATGAGTGATGTTTACATTTATTGGTTTGTGCTTAGCTTACTCGAATGTATATTCCCTAGGCGAGAGTGAGCACTGATGTTTACATTTTAAATATTTGAATTAAAATAAGTTGGGGTGAAAATTTAATTATTAACAAGTGTTATGCTATTTGAAGATAAAATAGTGAAAATTTATAATTTTAAGTATTTTCGTGGTTAAAATGAACATAAAAATAGTTAGAATTAAAAAACTTAACTAAGGTTTTGTAATAGGTTTAAAAACTCAACTAGTTTTGTAATTCCATTCTCAAAATAATATCATTTGTGTAATTCTCTCGATAATATTACTCGACGCAGTCCTAAAACACTAACGTTAATAATAGTTAGGATAACATTATACACCAGTCGATCACTACTAATTTGAGGTTGAAGAAAGTCTTATTATAATCAGTGGTGCTATTACATTGTAGCAAACATATAACAATCTTACTATTATATATTATAACTGTTCGACGAGTCGTACAACATGAACCTCATAGGAAACAGTCTTACAAACTCTACGACATTATAAATAGTAATTGTAGCAAATATGACACTACCACTTGCCATTTCACCTGTAGAAAAGAAAGTAAGGCTAAACAGTACTGCAAGCTCCAGTTGTTTTATGCCTTCAGCTGCACCCAATCCACAGATAAATCCAACCAGCATTGTTAATCGCCCGCCCCTTAACGCGAACCCAAAATAGGAGAATATACTACTGGTGTACACAATTGGAGTTCCTTTTTATTCGGAAAGAAGTCTTTCTCGATCGCAATCACGTAGCTGCTCTTCGTTCCAATATTTTTTCAAGATGGAGAAGTTCAGCGTCAGCTCGCCTTCTAGATGCAGAATCAACTTGCCCTCAGATTTCGTCTATTATTGGTACCTTCAGTCTTGCATTGTCCATCCCTCCCCGGGGAAATGTTTACTAATCAGATGCTCATTCTATTGAAGGATGTGTAGCGTAGTTGTAGATCTTCTCAAAGTATATATTCTTTCTTTTCAAAGTTTTTTTTTTTTTTTTTTTTGCTTTCCACTATATTTTATTTTGTATTTATTTTTTGTAACTTTTAAATCAAAATTTCGGAATTAAAATCAGATTCTAACAAAATAGAAATAGGAAAAAATAAATAAAAAAAAAAAATGGGTTTTTAACCGCCCCAAAACCGCCTAGAAACAATATTATTTTTATTAGTGTTTCCAGCCATGCACAAGGTGCAGCAATAAAAATGACCATATTTTTCTCTACAACAATATTATTATTTATTAGTTCACTATTTAATAATCTAATTCATCAATTCAGACATTTTAGATTACAAATAATCATCAATATAAATGAGACAAGTAAACTTCATATATTAAACACGTAAAGGTTATATCAATAATATGCTTAGACATAAAACATAGAAGATTGCCAACCAATTAAGACATATAAAAGAACCCGTATATTTCTAACATATAAGAAATACTAAATATAAAAATAAACAAAATACGATAAACTTTTTCATCTCGTGAAAATAACTCAGAAAATAATGTCGAAGAGATGCAAACATGAAAAATATGTAAGCATGGAAACTCACTTGGATCTCTTCCATGAAAACTTTTTGGCGTTCCGAAATCTATATATTATAAAAAGCTGGTAGTATTGTTGTTGTTATTATTATTAAGCTGGTAAAAAATCTACATATTATAAATATTTATGTGTTCCGAAATGTGTAAAGTTTACACCTCTTTCTGAAAGTTTTTTATCACACACCTTAGTGATTGAGAAGACAAGATCCAAAAATGTATATTATTATTATAGTGCCAAACAATAGTACCTTCGCTTATACAAATATGATCGTTTTGCTAAAAAATAATTAACTTAATTAATTAATGCAATCCTGGACTTCCCTTTCTGCAAAGTGGTCCTTTGTTAATGCAAGGCGATGGACCACTGTGATAATAACGACCTTTCGGGAGCATGCTGAATAAGAATTCCTGCTCAGGGTCGTAATGCATAAGAGACTCTTCATTATTCTTCAATGTTAAATCGGGCCTTGCTTCTGCATGAATAAACAACATTGCAAAAAATAGTGCAGCATAGAGAAATATGTTGTAATAAGACTTCATCGTTTGCATTTTTGTTTAGGGTTTTCTCTTCTTATATTTTATTATGTTATGTAGGTAGACCTGTTGTTGTCATTATATAGGTGGACCAGATGTGTGTGATTTCTTGTTTGTAGTTGATTGGTAATAATTTTTCTTTTTAATACTAATTATTAATTTAAATCCGTAAGGTTATGGTCTTCAATGTTGGATGATGCCCCATCAAGAACAACCTTGCCCACCTATTGTCTATATAATAAGAATATCCCTACAATTTTATTTCCAGTTGTTCATTCGTTGATTGTTATTTAATTGTTTATTCCTTCCAATATCAAATACTCATTTAGATCTGCGAGATTATGGTATTCAGTTTTATTGCAGATGTATTTAAGAACTGCCTGATCTCGTATTATGTATTATATGTCTATATATTAAGAAAAACTCTCCAAATTTAAATATTCTTTTCTTGCGCAAACTATTTTCATTATATATATTGTATAAGTTTTATTTTTTATTTTTTATATCAACGAAATATTAACATATGAGTTTTTTTAATTAATAGATTTCTTATTGGAAAATAAAAATAGGTTTAAGATTTCAGGTTTTCATATCTTGTATGTTTCTCTTTCTTCATAGGTAGATTAGGAATCAATGTCTCATGTATGCTCGAATTGTCAATTTTTTGTGCTAAAAATTTTTCGAGATGAGGTTCCTATATAGAATTCTTTCAGAGCACACACACACATATAATATATATATATATATATATATATATATATATATATATATATATATGTGCCAATTCAAAGTAAATACTATTATCCTAGGGCAACTCCTCAAAATGTATTGTTCGAAGAACAAGAATTTACACTCAATAATTCGTATAATGGTAAAAGTATCATATGAGTGAAATTTAGATGGTCATACCGAGAGACAATATCATTCATAGAATGTTAATGTATAGCACAATTTGCAAAGCTAATCATAATAGTGATAGAGTTGTTGCTAAAATGATCGTTGCTGGCTTTACTGCTCAGTTAAAAGGTTGGTGGGATAATTATTTAACTCCAAGAGAACAAGAAGATATTATCTGACCATGATAGAAGAAAACGACGAAATCATCGAAAACGCCGTTTATACATTATGCGTATATATTATAGAACATTTCACAGGCCGATATTCTGAAAATATCAGATCTCTTCTCCAAAATCTTAGGTGTAAAACTCTTACATCCTTTAGGTGGTATAAAGATACTTTACTTAGTCGAGTCATGGAACTCCCTGAGTCTAATAGTACTCACTGAAAATCTAAATTTATAGATGGCCTACATGCACTCTTCGCAGAAAGAGTAAGAAATAACCTTAGGAAATGAGAATCAAGTATTAATTATAACTCCTATAGCTACGGTAAACTTATAGGGGGTGTTTGTTTTGGGGTGATACTCCAAAACATCACCGTAATCCTCTCGTCGCTTTATCATCATCATGTTTGTTTAACCTATGTAATGAGTCATCACCGTAATGACATATCACCTAGGTGATAAAAATGGGGTGATATTCTACCTTTTGGATCACCCCGTTAAAGCTAGGTGATCTTACATCACCGTGATGGGGTGATCTTTCAAATTTGTATTTGGACAACATTACCCCTTAATTTAGCATTTATACATAATATATCTTTATTCATATTTTAAATTATATAATTAGATTATTTAAATCTTAAATTATCTTTATTCATATTTTAAATTATATAATTAGATTATTTATATCTTAAATAATATATTTAATAATAACTAATTATATTGAATAACGATACGGAAAACTTATTATTAGTTCTTCAAAATATTAAACTCGATATTAATATAGTAATCATTATTATGTAAATATCATCTCAATATTTATATAATCCACATAATTTAGATAATATTCGTAGGGTTAAATATGACATTTATGCAATATACCCACACATCACCGTGATTAGACAAACACAATATTCTAATATCATAATATTGATATGCAATATGAATATCACCAAAAACAAATGATATATCACCTTGATCCACATCACGGTAATATTCACATCACGGTGATGTTGGATCACAGGAAACAAACACCCCCATAGGAACTTGCATACAAGAAGGTTTTAGCCTTATGCAATGAAATAAAATTAAATAAACAAGTCAAGAGACATTCTCTAGACGAAAAGAAACAATTAGGAGAATTCTGTGGCCAATTTGGCATGGAAAATCCTTCTACGAGTAAAACTCGTAAAGAACATAAAACTAAGAAATATTCTTCTAAACAATACGAAAGAAGAAAAAATCGAAAATTTAAAAGAAGAGAACACAAATTCTCAAAAGATAATCAATACAAAAATAAATTTCCTCCTATTGTTTGTCGAAAATGCGGAAAAGTGGGTCATAAAGCAAAGACTTGCTGGACCAAAAAGAAAATTAATAATAAATAATGAATTAAAAGAAAAATTATCAAAATTCTTATAAAATCTGATAGTGAATCAGAATCTTCTCTAACGATGAAATAATAATATCATCGAAGAAATCTCATCGTCAGAGTCTGATGAATGCCAACATTTTCAAATAGGACGACCATGTTCTAAGAAGTTAGATAGTTCAGAATCTGAAATAGAAGATAATAATTTATATCAATTAATATCACAATTTCAAGAGATAAATGTTCTTGATAATAATCCTTTCGAAATATTAAAAGAAGCAGATGATCCAGATTTAAAAAATCTAATTATAAAAAGAATAATTCAAAAAGAGGAAGAAACTTCAAAAGAAGTTATTATTAAATCTGAACCTTACAGAATGTCCGAAGTAATGAAATTACTTCATAATAAAAATAATTTTAATAAAAATGAATCACCCACTAATATTAAAGACTTAACATCAGAAATTTCAAATTTAAAAATTGAGATTAGAAATCTAAAATTAAGTCATATAGACTTAGAAATTGTTGAAGAAATTGTTGAAGAATTTACTAACGAAGAATTTGCTAATATTTCAGAAAATGTTGAAAATAACAATTATCTTTCAACTTTAGAAATAATCACTTCTAAAAAATGGTTAGTAAAAATATGATTACTAATTGACGAAAAATTTCAAAAGAATCTTATTGCGTTAATTGATAGTGGAGCAGATTTAAACTGCATCCAAGAAGGAATAATTCCTACCAAATATTTCCACAAAACAACCCATTATCTTAGGTCTGCAAGCGGAGAAAAATTGCAAATTAATTACAAAATTCCTAAGGCCTTCATTTGTAAAAATAAGGTTTGTATTCCTACGTCATTCTTGTTTGTCAAGAATATTACGAACCAAGTAATTCTTGGTACTCCATTCCTTAAAAACATATTCCTATAAAAAATATTGATGAATACGGATTTAAAGGAAGCTTCGAAAATAAAGAAGTGTACTTGGAATTTATTACTGAACCCTTTTCTAGGATTCTTAATGAAATTAAGGATTCTATTCTTATTAAAGCAAAAGAAATCAGGTAAATTACCTTAAGCAAGAAATTAGTATACTTACGATTGAAGATGAGCTTCAGAATCCTAAGTTACAAGAAAAAATTAAATTACTGCATAATGAATTTACGTTGCAAATATGTAACGATCTTCCTAATGCTTTTTGGAATATGAAGAAGCATATAGTTTCTTTACCCTATGAAGATGATTTTAGTGAGTCCTACTAAAGTTTGTCCCTCTCAAATGAATTCTGAATTATTAGAGCTATGCAAAAAAGAAATAGCTTCTCTTTTACATAAAGGTTTAATAAAACTTTCGAAATCACCTTGGTCGTGCACTGCATTTTATGTTAATAATCATGCCGAAAAGGAAAGGGGAGCACCCAGGTTAGTTATTAATTATAAACCATTAAATAAGGTTTTAAAATGGATTAGGTATCCTATTCCGAATTAAAAAGGTATGTTAGGTAGATTATTTAATGCCATTATATTTCCTAAATTTGATTTAAAATCAGGTTTTTGGCAAATTCAAGTTGCTGAAAAAGATACATATAAACTGTTTTTACAGTCCCAATTAGACAATTTGAATGGAACGTTATGCCTTTTGGTTTAAAAAACGCTCCTTCTGAATTTCAAAAATATTATGAACGATATTTTTATTCCTTATAGTAATTTTATCATCGTTTATATTGATGATATTTTGATCTTTTCAAAAGATATCAAAACATATTTTAAGCATGTTGATATATTTAAGAAAATTGTTATTCAAAATGGATTGGTTATATCAAGTCCAAAAATGGTTCAATTTCAAACTAAAGTTCGATTAATAGAAGTATTGAGTTTGCGTCCAAATTTCCAGGTCAGATTTTTGACAAACTCAGCTTCAAAGATTTTTAGGGAGTCTTACATTTCTCCTTTATAAAAATCTTGCAATTGACACATCTATTTTATATGATTGGTTAAAAAAGATTCCTTGCCAGTGGACAAATAGTCACACTGACGCAATTAGAAAAATTAAGAACAAGGTTACGCATTTACCATGTTTGATGCTTGCTAACCCTAATTGGCAGAAAATTATAGAAACCGATGCGTCTGATTTAGGTTTTGGAGGAATCTTAAAACAAATTTCTCCAGAAGATAAGAAAGAATATTTAATTAGGTTCTATTCGGGGAAATGGAATAATGCTCAGAAAAATTATGCTACTATAGCTAGAGAAGTATTTGCTATTGTTAAGTGCGTCCTTAAATTTCAAGATGATTTATATAATCAAAAGTTTTTGATAAAACAGATATGTCCCAATATGGGAGAAATTTCCCCTCTAATAGTGGTGGAAGAGGTGGAAAAGACATTATTGCTCAAATGGGCATAAAAAGCTCGTTAAGGAAAATCTATCAGCTCTTCAAGTAATACTTTGAGTGGCGAAGAGTATAAGGAATTTCTTGAATTTAAAAAGCAGAAAGCTAAGTCCTCTAACGAAGGAACTTCTTACGCTAAAATAATTGCGGAAGAAGAAGATGACGTTGACTATGAGAAAATTTCTCATACTGAGGTAATAATATTACTTGAATTTTAAGATTTAAAATGGTCTGAGGAACATTGGACTTTAATGTCGATGTATTTAGAAAAAGCATCATATGCTGCCACGTTTATAAAAATCGTGATAATTATGGAAATATTCTTAAATCCACAGAACGTGTGATTTTGATCATTTTACTGCGGGAAATTCCCAAACTGCTTTGAAAAAAGGTTATAGCTTTAGTAAAATTATATTCATGCAAATTATTTCGCCTGAAAAATGTGCTATTCACCCTTTAAAGGATAGAGAATATTTTCGCCCTGCGTTAAAACTCTAATTAAATTTAATTATTATGATTATATCGATGCCTTTTATAAAGTGTTTTTATACCAGAATGACAATAAGAAACATTCTTGGTGGTTAAGATTTTTGCGGATGTTTATAAGTCCGAAATCCCTAATTGGTTTTATCAATGGTGGCTTTCTCATGGAGCCTCAATTGAAATTCTTAAATAACCTTTCTTTGGATTATACCAAGAATGGGTTAAAATATCTCCGAGTCTGATAGAAGCGGAGCATAAACAGGAATGTATTGAAGGAATGGCTTCTTTACACTTTTATATTGAATTTAGTATTCCATGGATTTGGAGATGGACTCCAGAAGTGGGTTATACCCAACAAAAAAGTCCATGTCTTAGATGAAATTTTTATATAAAATTTTGGAAAAAAAAACGATAAGAAAGACTGCTACTGGTAAATATGAAAGCCAACAGACAATTGATAAAATCGAAGAGAAAATTTCTCAGTACAAGGAGATGATTAATAATCATCAACAGAGGGAACATCCGAGTCCTTTGAAATAATTTCAAGAAGGATGAATATACAAAAGGAAAAAATGAAGAATGAAGAAATTGTTCAGGCTTATCTTGACCTAATGAAAAAAAACATCCACAAGAATCTTGGTATTGAAGCTTCGGTGGATTTCTCAACGGAGATTTCGTCAAAAGATGAAGAATTTTGTCTTGGTGGAGAAGGACAAGAACCGGAAGATCCAGATCCGGATAATATTATGGTGGATGATGCAATCGACCTCCTCAAAGATGCGAATACCAAGAAAGTCCAAGAAAAGGATAAGAAGAAATAATGCCCCACTTTGTCCACTTTCTAAAGTGAGGATTATTACGAAGACTTTTGTAATTCCAGATTATCCAAGAACACTTCAACAGATTAAACCTTCGTAGAATGTGAATAGTGTGCTTTTAGAGGTTTAGTGTTGAATACGTGAGATTTTTGCAAAATGGAAACTTGGATTAATGAGTGTTAGGGTTTAAGCTTAAATACCTTGAGAGGTATTTAAGCTTATTGGGCCCCTAACAAGCCCATTACAAACACAAACACACTACATAAATAAAACATATAAAGTACACTGCAAAGATATATTAAGGCTTAGAATAAATATTTTGGACACTTTTAAAATATTCCTAACATTCTCCCCCTAAGTGTCCAAAGTACATATGAGCCTATTTTCTAAGTCTTCACTTCTTCTTTTTCTTTGAGCGAGGAAGGTGGAGGTTCCCTGTGGGCCAAGTAGGTCTTCTTGAATCCTAGGGCGTGCTCGAACTGTCTGATGTCATTCCGAAGAACAATTCAATATCTGATCTTTTCACGAGTTTCCGTAGAACTTCCTTTTCTTCTAGCTCCGTGCCTTCTAATTTGTCGTCTTCAGAAACTGTCTTCTTCTTTGTCACAAGTTGGTTAAGGATAATCTTCAATGTTCCATCTTTGGAGGCATCTGAAAGAAGGAATACTTGTAATTCCTGTTTCAGAGCTTGAAGGTAAGTGACCCCAGGAGATGGTTCAAGAAAGATGTATCCCTCTCCATACTTGTCGAGATCCTTATATCTGTTAAGCGGACAAGTTAGGTTGACTTTGCTCATATTGTTTTCCAAGGCCATTTGGAAGTCATGTGATGCAAAGTACTTGATCTGTCTCAGCATGCACTCTTTGATAGCTCTGTAACCATCTCTTTTTGTGTGAGTGTCAAGGGTGAACTTGTTGCGATAAATATTGTAAATCTTGTTGAGTTCGCCCAGTGGGAAGTAGGGAAGATAGGCCCATATATCTTCCTACCGCCCATTCGACATCCTTGACATCACAGATGGCTGTTTGGTCTCTGAGGTATTTTCTGTACTGATCCCTATTCATACCTCGCTGGGCTAAGCCTTCTCAGAGCATAATCTGATGACTAAGTCCCCTAGCCGTCCCTTTTAAGTGCATTAGGCCTCGAAGATTCAGCTCGTTGACTCCCTTTATTTCTTCCTCCTTCCGCCAGATCTTTGGATAGAGATCCTCAAGAAAAGGTGCCTTGATCTTCGCGTTCCTCCAACGGGTTTCTATGAACTCGTAGCCCGGCGTCGGTTCCTCGGGCACTTGATGTCGAAGGAGTTCAGGAAGCTCTGGAAGATCTTCCACAGGATTTTCTCCTTGCTCCTCTTCCCCTCGCTCAATGAAACAGTGGTCTGCTGCCGCCGCCTTCAAAATCTCGCGGACATTTTCAATCCTAAGGCGGGACTCTTCTTCTGTCTCTGTTCTCGTCATCCATTCCTCTTCTAAGATGTATCTGTCGATGTAGCCTTGAGGATCATTTGGACGAGGGTTTGTGGTTGTTTGGACTGATTGGGTGGAGATCCTCAGAGAGCCAGACTCTGCTTCGCCAAGAGAAATTGTCTGGTTCGGCCCTGGCGTAGTTTGTCTGCCCCTAGAGGACTTTGGTGGTGGGTTGGATTGTCGGGAAGAACCTCCTCCACGAGTTTGAACACCGCGTCCTCATCCGCCGAGAGTGATTCTTGGTCTCTTCTCCCCCTCAGGACGATCCTGATCATCAGTATCGTCATGACGACGCTTCTGACTTGAGCCTTCTTGACGTCACGTGGTTGGGTTAGGTATGATTCCACCTTTAATCAGCTTTTTGTAGAAATCTTCTTCTTCCGGAGTCCGCTGTTTGTCGAGGGTAATAATGCGAGAGATACCTACATCGAAGAGCTCAAGTAGAGGCATGCTGTATGGACTGGGTTCAGGCGGTACTCGTGGTGGTGGTAGTGTGATGAGGCGAGGCTGTGACGGCTGGTCTACCATGGGTGCCTTTCCTTTGTCCGTGGAGGCTGATTGCATGGCATCCTTAATGAGTCCTCGAACCCGTGGTAAGGTCACGGATTCAAAGAACTCAAAAGGCGATTTTCAGATAGGCCGTCGTCACAGTTACGGGAGTTGGGGTTGGTGCACCGGCATCACTAGGATTTGCCGTTATCACACGTTCAGAACTAGCATCTGTACGGTGGCCCTTGTCAACCGAAGTCGGATGGACTTCAGTTTCCAGGGGTCTTCCGATCTCTCCTTGCGACACATCTTTCGGAGATGGTGCTCGGGTCGCTGTGGCCACGTCAGTGTGACGGGCTTGGGTGGAGCTGTCACCGAGATCGCCAAGGCGTCTCGTTAGCACGCGTCCAGAACTAGGTTCTGGTCGGTGGCTCTCTGATGATGAGCTGCTGAGGTCATCATCATCGGTGAGACTTCCGTCCAATCCTCGAAGGGCCTCGATCTGAGGCTCTTCTATGGACGTTGACGCCTGAGGATCAGGCAGAGACTCGGGCTGTGTCGTGGGAATAGTTATGATTTGTTGTGGAATGGACACAGAAGCCGAGGCGAATCTGAAAAGGGGGGGTTCTGAGGATTTTGAGACACTTGCCTGTTGGGAGACAAGCAAATGGTCGGGTTCGGGTTGAACGTGCACCGGTGGGTCAATGTCGGTGTCTTTTATCCTAGAGGGTGACCCGGCCTTTTCTGACTGAGCTAGTGCTGTCGTAGTTGTCTCGGGAACATCTATTAGTGGTTGTTCGAGTCGTTCGGCATGTGGTTGTTCCTCGAGCGATTGTTCAGGTATGGTTTGTTCAGAGGATGGTGGTGGTTGGTCAGGGATTGCTTCTTGAGATGTAGTCTGTCGTGCGTGTGGGACAAATTCGGTTTCTGTGGTTTCTCTCAGTATCTCACTTGCTTGTTCTCTCTCTCTCTCGTTTCTACTCTCTCAGACTCACTAACCCCTGGGTTAGACTCGGGTGGGTTGGCCTGAGTCATGGGGTGTGGAATATTGTAATCTTTGCAGTATTTTTCAATGTCTTCTGGGTTAGCTAGTAGTAAGGTAGCGCGCGGAATGGGCATCGGTTTTCGTGAGTATTTCTCATCCGTTTTCCTTTTTGAAGAAATTTGAGTTTGGGTGGGGTGTAGTTCTCTTCTTGCGGTCGTGGTGGTATCCCCGGTGTTGTAGTCATAAAGTGGTGGATCATCAGTGAAAACCACCGGGGATAGGGTAGATTCTGTGTCTTCTTCGATTTGGATTTTGATCTCTGATGAAGCTGATCGTCCAGGTCCATTCCTATTAGCTTGGCATAGTCGTATCCTTTCCTGAAGACGATCCTGTGAAAGATTCGGAGAATCGTGATGTTGCATCGGTCCCATCCGGAGTGCTTTGGTGAGAAGCACTTGTTGACAATTGCAAAGAGGGTTCGCCATGGGTGTGGAATCATAGATTGTTGAAAACGGGAAACATACTCGAGTGAGCTGTAGTAACCCATTTTCAACATATGTGCGATTATCTCGTTCTCGGATGCCTCTTCTTCATATTCTGGTTGAATTGGCAGCCGAAGAATTTGTCGTATGAAATCCTTTGTGATTCTGACAGTCTCGTTTGCTATTTTGGCTTCATAGTAGGTGGTGTTGTCTGGCGAAATTTTGGTAGTCATAGTTCCCCAGAACTGTTGAAGGTACACGGTAGGTACGGGAACTGATGCAAAGAAGGCGTATCCCAGATGGTGGTTTCTCAGGATGGATGGTATGATCTCTTCCTTACACTTGAAAGTATTCAAGTCGATTTGAAAGTTGTTGTCCTTGATCACAATCCATTTGGAGGTAGAGTAGACGAGATCTGTTGGAGTAGTCATTCTGTCGAAACTGCAATTCAGAGAGAAAACGAATTTGTGAATGAAGTATTTAAAAAATTTGTTGAAGTAACGAAGAACTGTTCGGCCCAAAAATTTTCAGTGTTTTTCACGAATGTAAAGTTTTAAAATTTTGATCAAGTGAGTTTCGCGAATTGAAACGGACTTTCAAAACGGTTGCAAGATTTGTTTTTTGCGAATTAGTTTTGAACTTGATGATGTACGGGTCTGTGAAGACTGGAATTTATTTAAAAATTTTGCTAAGTTCGTTTTGCGAATTGGTTTTGAAAATTGCGATGATTCAATTTGCGAATTGACTGAATCGGGGTTTGCGAACTTGATTTTAAAATACTTGTGAAATGTAGTTCGAAAAACTAGTTCGCAATTTAGAAATTTTGCGAATAACATATTTTGTGAATATGGAGATTGGCATGTCTGTCAAAAGGAATTTCGCGAATCGATTTAGAACTTTTAATAAAAATTTGGCAAAGTGTGAATTGACAGTTCGCGAATTGCGAATGAGAAAAGATTTGCGAATAACAGATTGCGAATTCGACAGTTCGCGAATTGACTAGATCAAGCACAACCCGCGAAACATCAGTTCGCGAATTGCATCTGGGATGGCAGTTCGCGAATTTAGATTCGTAAAATTTTTGTTGGTCAATCGGTCAATTTAAAAGTGCGAAAGCATTTTACTAACACATTTTACGAATTCATTTTGCGAACTTATTCTACGAATGAATTCGCAAAAACATATATTCAATTTGCGAATCACGAACAGAAGGATCAAAAAGTAAACTTTTGAGTAAACCCAGAAAAACCCTATTCGCAGAACATTGATTTCAAACGAAATTGAAGAATAAAACCCAGAAAAACCCTACGAACTGTGCAGAACATTGATTTCAGATTCAACATTGAACAATCCTGTCTACACAGTTCGTACTCATTTATCACGATAATCATCTAAACTAAATACGAGTTTATTTCACGATAATCGTATAAAACACACAAGATCAAACATAATAAACACAGAAAACGAACTCCCTGTTCTTTTCCGATGTCGAACCTGCAAAGACGAAGAAAATACACGAAAAATTAAAATTTAAGGACTGTTTCTTCCTTACCTCAACGAAGTCTGTGAGTGTGTGGGTGTGGACGGAAAGAACATCAACGAAAATCCAGTAATCTAGTTGAGTTCGACGCGTTTGAGAGATTTTGAGATTTTTAGGGTTCGTGAAATCTGATTTGGGGAATTCGCGAATTAGATAAAGGAAATTTCGCGGGCCGAAAGGTAAAGATTTAGTTAAAAACTGGGCCGCGAAATTTTTAGTTAAAGAGGCCCACTGAGAGTTCGCGAATTATCCCTTGGTGAAATTTTGAATAATCAGTTCGCAAATCAGAAATTGAAAACTTTGACGAACTAGAAGAAAGAAGATTTAAAAATTTACGGTTCGCAGATTTGGAAATAAAATGAATTCGCAAAATGTCCATGAGTTATCACGAAGTTCGCGGATTATGATTTCACGAATTGTTCACTAAGAGTTTTTTTTTTTTTAGCGAATTATGATTTCGCGAATTGAGCTTTTGATTCGCAAACGAGTAAAGTTTACGAACCTTTTGAGGCCAGTAGATTTGGATCGCAAAAAAAAGATTGTAATGTGAAGTTCGTGAATCTTAATTCTAATAATTGATTTGCAATGGAATTTTAGAATTTGACCTAGGAAGAAAAAAAATGAATGTACGAGATTTTCAACTTACCAACAATATCAAGTAATCTAGTAATGACCCAAATACTACCAATTTTGACGCGATCAATCACAAGGACAAATCTATGGGTTTTTCAAGATCGATTTTCATGATACGATATCCTTATTGGAGAAGAAAAAATCGTCGCCTTAGTCAAAAATTCGTCTTAATGTCGGGACAATAAATGACGTATGTTTCCTTTGTGTTTATAAATAGATATGTCTCAAATCTCATTGAAGTACCTTACATCTAAGAACTAACTCATCTCTTATTTTTCTCCTTTACAGATGAATTGGCAGAAGAAGGAAGAAGAGATGAAGCTCGAGGAACAGGCAGAGTTAAGACGTAACTTTGAGCATACTTTGGATATGCTGGTTATTGAGATTTTCCTTCTTTTGAGCTTATTCGTTGTTTTACTTGCTGTTCTGCTTTGGGTCTTAATCGGGCATACGAGTTTTTAAGAGTTATCTGCGTATTATGAATGTTTTATGTGTTTGAGAGAGTTGTTCGTGTTTTGAAGAATTTTATGTATTTGTTGAAAAACTCCCCCTAGATGCAATGCCTATCGAGTATCTTAAAGTTGAATGATTGATGAATTCACTTACTCCCCCTCGATGCATGGATATAGCTTTTCTCCCCCTCGATGTAACGCCATCAGCATTGGCGCTACATCGACTTATTGGAAACAAGAAACAATTATTGAAAATTAAAAAGTTGAACAAAAAATAAAGTCCTAATTAACTAATTAACATAATAAACACGCACAGAATAAGAGAGAAGTGAAACATAGCAAATAGATAAATATTGAACTGTAGGAGGCATAATTGAAATTAAAAATTGAGGTTCAACATTCCCAACTTTGCAACTAAGAATTGGAAGCGTTTTTCATCCAATGCTTTTGTAAGCAAATCGGCTAGTTGAATCTCTGTATTGACAAAGTACATTTCTATTATGCCTCTTTCTACATGGTCCTTTATGAAGTGATATCGAAGATCTATGTGCTTAGTGCGTGAGTGATGAACAGGGTTACATGTAATTGCGATAGCACTCTTGGAATCACAGTAAATAGGAATTCTATTTAGATCAAACCCGTAGTCCCATAGTTGAGTTCTGATCCACAAAATTTGTGAGCAGCAACTTGCTGCAGCGACGTATTCTGCTTCCGCCGTGGAAGTTGACACACAATTTTGTTTCTTCGAGGCCCAACAGACAAGTTTATCGCCTAGGAATTGGATGTGTCCAGAAGTGCTTTTCCTGTCCAGTCTGCATCCTGCAAAATCTGCGTCAGAATACCCTATTAGTTTCATACTTGAGTTCTTAGGATACCACAGTCCAAGGTCTGGTGTTCCTTTCAAATACTTCAAGATTCTTTTGACAGCATGAAGATGCGACTCCTTGGGGTTAGCTTGAAATCGAGCACAGAGGCATGTAGAGAATAAGATGTCTGGTCGACTGGCAGTGAGGTAGAGCAGTGATCCAATGATTCCTCTGTAATGAGTAACATCTACAGGTTCACCTAAGTGGTCTGCATCGAGGGAACATGAGGTTGACATTGGTGTGCTTGAGGATTTGCTTTTGTCGATCCCATATTTTCTGAGAATATCGTGGATGTACTTTGATTGATTGATAAAAATCCCATCCTGAAGTTGTTTGATTTGTAATCCGAGGAAGAATGACATTTCTCCCATCATACTCATTTCAAATTGTGATTGCATCAGAATGATAAATTCTTCACAAAGTTTAGGGTTAGTAGAGCCAAAAATGATATCATCCACGTAGATTTGTACAAGCATGATATCAACACCGTCTTTCTTTACGAACAAAGTAGTGTCGATTTTCCCTTTAGTGAAACCTGAGGAGATAAGAAAGTCGGATAGCACCTCAAACCAGGCCCTTGGAGCTTGTTTAAGTCCGTACAGTGATTTGTCGAGTTTGTAAACAAAGTCAGGATGATCAGCATTGAGAAATCCGTCTGGCTGTGACACATACACTTCTTCTTTCAGAATTCCGTTCAAGAAGGCTGTTTTTACATCCATTTGATAGACAGTAAAGTCTTTGTGTGCTGCATATGCAAGGAATAACCTAATAGCTTCAATTCTGGCTACAGGGGCAAACGTTTCATCGTAATCAATTCCTTCATGTTGATTATATCCCTTAGCAACGAGCCTGGCTTTGTTTCGAACTACAACACCATCTTCATCCTTTTTGTTTTCAAATACCCACTTTGTTCCGATCACAGTCTTCCCTTTTGGACGAGGAACTAAGTTCCAAACTTTGAGACGTTCGAATTGATTAATCTCCTCTTGCATAGCCACTATCCAGTTAGGATCCCGTAGTGCGTCAACTGCTCTTTTAGGTTCTGTTTGGCTCAAGAAACAGGTGAAATTACATTCATTTGAATGTGATCTTCTAGTCGTTACTCCTGTATTGGGATCTCCTATTATTTGATCTGTAGGGTGATGTCGAACCCATTTCTTTTCGTGGGGTAAAGTCGTTTCGTCTATTTGTGCTCCTCACTTAGTGGATAGTCGATTGCAGTCGCGGTAGTGTTGTCGGCTGAAGTTGAAGAGGAGGTCTCTGTCTGCGTTGTTGTCAGATTTGTTGGGATCGAGGCTTCTGTATCTGAGGGTGGAATTGTCTGATTAGGAATAGGTTCTGACTCATAAGTTGACGAACTAGGACTGGATTCAGTATTTGGAAAGGGATCGGTGGATGGTCTTGTCTGATTTTGAGAGATATATATGTTCAAAAAGTATATCCAGATCCAGTTCCTCTTGAGCTCGTTGAGTGTAGCATGTGGGGTTGCTTTGTCTAGAATTGTTAGTTGTTTGTTGATCTGGCTTCAAACTTCCTTGTCCGATCCCAGTTCTGAAGAGTTCCGTTCAGAGGCATCTCTCGAACACTCTCCTTCTTCTTTATGAGAGTGAATAAGGTGTAGTGTTCTAGATACTTGTCCCAAACTGCTATGTCCAGTAGAAAGTTCGAGTCCCTCATCAAAGGTGACATTGATACTTTCAATGATCATCCTTCTGTCTCTGAGAAATATCCTGTACGCCTTAGATTGTGCGAAGTAGCCTACGAAGATTCCTTCAGTTGCTTTTGGATCAAGCTTGGACTTGTCTTCGCGGTCGTTGGCGACGAAGCACTTGCATCCAAAAATTCAAAAATGGGCAATGTTGGGCAATCTTCCGTTTATGAGTTCATAGGGCGTCTTACCAAATCTTAGATGAATGTTTGTGCGATTCTGCGTATAGCAAGCAGTATTCATTGCTTCAGCCCAAAGGAAATGAGGTAGTGATGATTGGATGATCATTGTTCGGGTAGCCTCTACGAGTGTTCGATTTCGGCTTTCGACAACCCCATTTTGTTGAGGTGTGTAGATAGCAGAAAACTGTTGAGTAATCCCTATGGATTCGTAGAAGTCACTGAGCTGTTGATTCTTGAATTCTGTTCCATTGTCTGATCTAACTATTTTAACACTGCTCTGGAGTAGGCTCTGTGTTGTTCTGATTGGTTTGGAATATGTTCGACTGTCTCTGATTTAGTTCGTAAGAAGCGTACCCAAGTATATCGTGAATAGTCGTCGACGATAACCAGCATATACCGCTTTCACTTATGCTTTCAGTTCGTATCGGGCCACACAAATCCATGTGTAAAAGCTCTAGAGGATGTTGAGTGGATGTTGTGTGTTTTGTAGGATGTGAAGCTTTTTCATTTTACCTTTCTCACAAGCAGAGCACATATGCTCTTTTTGGTACTTCAGTGGTGGGAGTCCAATAGCCAATTTGTTGGTTGACAGCTTGTTCAGGGTCTTGAAGTTAAGATGAGATAACCGTTGGTGCCATAAGTCATTTTGAGTTGAAGTTGCTTTGGAGATTAGGCAGATATCAGTCTTTGGTTTGACAGTTCTAATATCAATGGTGTAAAGATTTGTCTTGCGAGTTCCAGTGAGAAGTTCTTCACCATTGACATTGAGAAATTTTGCAAGTTTTCTTTAGAAACACAACTTGGAGTCCAAAATCACTGAACAAAGCGTACCAGTCCTCCTGGTCTATCAACGTAGTTGCTCAACAGTTCCTTTGTCCCAGTCATGTGTGTGGAGCAACCAGAATCTAAGTACCACACATGAAGGGCCTGCAAAATAAAACTAGAGGGTTTTAGGTACCCATTGAAATATGGGTCCACCTCTATTATGTTCATTAGTCCGTTTAGACTCCCTAGATTTTCCTTTGTTGGTGGATGACACAGAGTCACTAATTATTTCTAGGGTTGGGATTTGAGTTCCTGCAGTCTGAAGCTTTGGAACCCATTTGTGCACAGGTTCTTTGATAGCTTTGGTTTTGATTCGTGTCTTGACTTTGTATTTTTGTTTTTAGGAATTGTTTTGTGAGTTTGCTTGGTGACATGATCATGCACGAAATCTTTGTTTTTGATTTAGAAGACAATTTTTTGATACATGGCGAAATAAAGAAGGTACAAAGTTTTGGGAGGAAAATACTCAATGACAAAAGGTGTATTGAGATCACTATTCTCCTTCAAGATATCTTCCTTTTTAACCCATACTTGCCCCTTCAATGGCTCTTTGGTGGGTCCTGAAAATTTCAATGTATTAGTGCAGGAAATTTTGTCATGCGAAACTAAGGTGTATGAAATTGTGTGTAATCTTAATTTTTCTGTAAGTGAAGATATTTCCTGAAGAAGTTTCTGCCTTTCTTCACCAAATGACTTTCTCTCGCTTTCGATAGTGGAGTGAAGATCACTGATTTTCTTTATACAATCAGGCATATATCCTGTTGCATATGTAACCATCGGTGCCGTACTTTCCGAAACACCTGAGGTTTCTCCTTCATTTGGACGTGGAATATCTGACTCAAATTCTGTTATTGCTGGACGACTTCCTTCTTTAAAACTATCATTTAATTCTGTGTAGTTAAATGATGTTTGAGTTTAATGTGTGTTGATGTCTCATTTTCACTGACAAAAGGCATGAGATTTGCCAGACAACCTGTCTGCATGAATTTGAGATCATATAGATAAGGTGAACTTGATATGCCTAGTTTTAACTTACATGTGTTTTCAAAACCTAGTCCTTTATGGGGATTATAGAAATCAACGTTAGCTGGTTTGTTCAAGAAGATCGTTTGTTCTAACTGATCTCGTCGGGTTAAAACGTCCTCCAATTTTTTTATTTTGGAGTACAGTCTTTCCCGTTCTTTACTTAGTAAGTCATATTTAATTGTAGCGTCCATTGCCTGATCTCTATGAGATTTCATTTCCTTTTCTAAATCCTTGGCTTTAGCTTCGGATTTTTGCACTTGTATTCTAGCTTAGCAATTTTTCATTTGCTACAATTACACGATTCTTCTCACATGCATAATCATATCTAAACTTATCTAATACTACTAAATTCTTCTCTCTAAGTTAGCTTCTAGTTCTATTTTCTTTTTCCCCAATTTGTTAGATTTATATAAGGATAAAAATTCATTTTTCATCTTAAGTAAGGAATCATAATCTGCTTCACTTACCTCCACTATGTCTGAATTGTTAGAGGTTTCCCTGTCTGACTCGCTACCTTCAGCTCCAGCTCCATCTGCTTCGTCATCTAGTTTGGCCATCAGTGCTACGTTCTCATTATCGCTGTCTGAGGTATCTTCAAGCCAATGATCCTCTTCTGCCATTAAGACCAGTCCTTTTTCTTTTTGTTCAGCTAATTGAACTTTTCGGCGGTAATAGTTAACATCCTTTTTCTTAGGGCATTCTGCACTCTCTGGCAAAGTGTCCATTCTTACCGCAGTGAAGCATTTGCCGCCTTGATGAGGAGTTTCAGAGTTGTTTTCCTCATCCTGAGTCTTTCCTTTAGAGTTGGAGGATGTTCTTTGACGATTGGAGGAGGAACCAGTCTTCTTATAATATTTCTTCTGCACGAAATTCGAGACCAGAGCGAGTTGCTTAGCAAGATCTTTGAGGGTGATTTCCTGGTCTCCATGTTTCGTAAGATCCTTGGATTCGTCATCAGAATCAGAGTCTTCTCCCCTCTTAACTTGTGATGACTGGATAATTTCTTTGTCCTTGAATTGTTTTCTTGATGATCGTTCAGTCATAAGAGCAAGTGAGTCGCTTCCTATTGATTGATTTCCTCCCTTCGTTTCTCCACATGATTGGAATGTTGATTGAGGTAGTCGAATAATGTATGAATGCTAACTTTGGTTAGGTCGTTCATTTGTCTTATCATAATTGCAGTAGCCTCCCATTCTGGATGAAGTGATCCTAAGAATTGATATTGATCTCCATTACACATTTTGTGACTCCATTCATCTTTAGCTCGTTTAGAAGAACAAGAAATCGATGGAAGGTTTCTTGGAGAGTTTCCCCTTTGTTAGCATGAAAGCGGTCATAAGAGATGAGTGTGTTCGCCATTCTTGCCATGACTTCCGTCCCCTGCATCATATTCGAAGAGCATCCCACATTTCTTTGCGCTATGTAATACCCGTAAATTTTAATACGGGATTTTGATGTAATATAACTATAATTTGTTAATTTCAAAGCTTAAATTATATTAATATGATATATGGAAATGGGCTTAGACCTAATGTTCGAAACTTAGGCCAATAATTTATTTAAATAAAACTAAGAATGAGTTACTTAGGCTCAAAAGAAAATTCATCATTAAGCAACTTGTCCAATCGATCCCTAAGTTCAAGACTTCATATATATCTCATAGAAAACCTCAAACACTCTAGCATCAAACGAAAAACTCAAGGAGCTGAGACACTCCAAAACGAAACAAGGATTTTCAAAATAAGGTATGGGAAAGTTTTCGTGTTTGATATGTTTAAGATACTTTCAATATATTTATATATATCTTACGTGATGTATAATAGTCTTAAGAAGCTTTGTAACTTACCATGTTTAGAAAAAACCCTAAGCTTTTGGGATTGGTTTAGGTTCATAAAGAAATGAGTAATATAATGTCAATGGTCTCGAAATATAGTACTCTTTTGAACTTAGTGTATTCGGTAGAAATTATGATTGTTCTGGGATCTTCAAATAGCTTTGGGTCAGTAAGGATTTTCGAAGATGAACATGGAAATATATGAATCTCGCTCTTTAGGGTTTTCGGCATTGTTAGGTTTGCAAGGATCTCGACATTTATAAAGATATCGAAATGTATGATAGGTGAATGTCGAGAGGCTTTAGAAAAAGATTTCGAGATGTCGATATTTATTATGACTAGATCTCGATATGTATAATAACTAGATGTCGATATTGGGAGAAGATGTCGAATCATAATAAAAGTCGACCTGATATCTCGACAAATGACTTGATAATTATTAGTAATAGATCTCGACATTTGTCTTTTCTCAACTTAATATCTCAACGTTATTTATTGTAAATCTCGACATTATTTATGTGCAAGATCTCGACATCCACATGCTCGACATTTCACAAGGGCTTCGATATTTTCCTTTAAGTGCTCGACATTTATTAGATATCTATATATGATGGATCCCGAGATTTTTGTATAAATAATATATGAGGTTTCGACATCTATAGGATGTCGTATGGCCTGAAGAGCTCGACATTTATTAGATATAGATCTCGACATTTTTCAAGGGGTTCGACTTTTTCAAGAAATGATGGTCGCGACATTTTCATAGCTATAATAAGGTCTCGATATCTATTTGTTTGCTATAAGCTTCGAATTTATAAAACACTGATAATAAGATCTCGACATTTTGAGGATAAGATGTCGACATTTGTGAGATTTCGACATTGTGTTTTAATTAATCAAATTTTCGGTATTTTAGAATTTGCTATTTCTAGGTTTTCAATATTTTAGGGTGTATTTATTTTAGGAATATTATTATTTTTAGGTTTTCATAATTTTAGGGATTTCTATAATTAGGGTTTGGGAACTTGAAACTATGCAGTTAGCAAATATACTAATATGATAACATTTATTTATTCAGAGGATCGACTTATAGGAATTCCATCAGGACTTCTTATTTAGCATATCGGGAGGACAGGTAGGTGGATCTCCATCTACAATACGTAAACACAATTATGTGTTTTCATGTGATTATGTGATTTACTGTGAATTATGTGATTTATATTTTTACGTACGTTTCATGTGAATCATGTTTTTATATGTATTGCGATTATATGCATGGCACATGCATTTCACGTCAGGCTAAAAGATGATTTTACTCAGTAGATATCATCGGAAGCATCTGAAAATGATTATACTTGAGTATTGGACAAGAACAAATAATATTCAAGTTCAACACTGACATCATATTTTTAAGTTATCTGCGATAACATGACGTAAACAGCAGTATCGTAAGAATAGATAGGAAACTTGTCATAAGCAGAGTGCAGTTATTATCTATCTCAAATAACATCAAACCTGGGATATTTCCTCTTTCTGGCCATCGGGCATTTTCTTTTGTGCAAGCATGTCTTCCTCCTTTTTCTAAATAGCAATCATTACCAGAACCTTCAAATTTAAGTGAAGACAAATAGAAAAGAAATCAACACCATGCTTTTCTTCAGTAGAAGCACAAACCTTCAATTCTGAAGAAGATCGCCAAGAGGTGGTAACCCATCTAGAAGAGTCCGGGCAATATATTCATTTGATCGAGCTTGCTTGAAGAAGGAATGTTTTAAAAGCTTTTTTGCAGATGGTCTTTTCGAAGGATCTTTAACCAAACAACTAGCAATCATCTCCTTAAAAGACTAGAGACAAAGACAGTTTATCAGTTAAACAACAACTAACCTGTATGATTCAGTAACTTTACTACAAATGCATATACCTTCGAAAAATTTTTTGTCACTCTCATAATCAAGACCAGGTGGTGCGTTCTGTAATGTCATAAGCAGTACCTGAAGGAAGAAATAAATGTTCAAGAGATCTGAGGAATGAAATGAAGAGCTTCAGTGTCGAAAAATGTCATATGGTGCCTTTTTTATAAGCAGTTCACCTTCATCGGAGGATACTTGGAGAAAGGGGCATGACCATGTGCAAGCTCCAGAGCAGTGATCCCAAAAGACCAAATATCAGCTCTGCAGTATCATCAAACAACTTCATGTAACCATTAACAAATCATATTTTAAAGTTGTGGTGAGCACAAAAGTACAGTAAGAACAGATGAACATACTTGCAATCATAACCATGCAATTGCTCCATAACCTCCGGAGCCATCCTACAAGATATTGCAACATGATTCTGTTATATGAAGTTAAGAAACAATGATGACGACAACATACTGATCTCAAAAAGTGCAAGTGGGCCCTTTGAGACAAGTTTATCCGTGCATGCCAGAATACAATAACACATTTTGAACATGATAATTTTCTTACCAGCAAGGTGTGCCCACGAATGTATTTCTCCTTTGTTGTCTATCACCTGAATCGAAAAGGCATGCAGATACGCCAAAATCTCCCAGTTTGATACCACCACGTGGATCAATAAGTATATTGCCAGCCTGACAGATAAAGATGAATTGAGGAAAAAAAAGTACGATAATATTGACAAAGAGAATCGTATAACTATTTAGACAATTTCACTTTAGTCTGTGAACTCACTTTAACATCTCTATGGATATGTCCATGCTCGTGTAGATAGTCCAATCCCTTTAACACTTCACGCAAAATGGTAGCAATCACAACCTCCTCGAAGCCATCGGGATGTGCAGCCTTTAAAATGTGGAGACAAGAACCTCCAGCCATGTAAGGCATTATAACCCACAAAGTGTGATCATTTACAAAAGAACAATGCGATTTGAGAACATTCGGATGATCAACAAGGACCATTGTTTGAGCTTCCCTTGAAATATTATTCTGCACAAAGAAGCTGCGTAAGATATCAACCTCATCTTGTTTTCTGGCAATAAAACAAGCAACACAAATAATGCTCTAAACTTCTACTCAATTTCATATAATATGATTCAACATATGGACTTCTACATATTTACAGCTAAATTAGATAGAGCTCAGATGCAGAGAAAAACCTGTAGCCTCCAAACTTCACATTTTAATACAAGAACAAAGCAGATACCCTAACAGACAAACTCTACAACATCAAGGAATAAATTTGGCTCTGCGCATTCGTGGCCATGTTTTCCTCTAAGAGCAAATCAATAGGCCAATAAATCACCTCGGTGAAGAAAACAAACAAGCAGACATACAAAGAGGGACATCTGATTACCAAATCGCAGTTGCTCCTTTCAAAGTCCAGAATTTTAATTGCAACGATCTCATTCAAAGGGACACAGAGCGCACGATGGACCGAAGCACTAGCTCCATTTCCGACCTCTTCGTACAGAGTGTAATGTTCTGATCCAATTGGATACTTTTTCTTCTCCTTCTCCTTCTCCTTCTCTTTCTCCATCACTGCACGCACGATAACAAAATGAGCACCCGATACCAAAAACAAAACTAGCAATCGGCAGAAATCAACATTCATTCCAGCTAAATTATCCAGCACAACATAACTTCTCAAAAGGAGCGAAAAAAAAAAAATACATCCTCTTAGAGAAGTTCAGCCTCTTCTCCCCCGAGACGTTCTCGCAATTTTTAGAAGCTTATCGTAAATCCGTTTGCATGTGATGTCAAATCGGAATCAATTATGCGCAAAAAAGGTGGCGATCACGGGACGAGGTGCGTGATTCACACAAAAAACCACAAAATTGAAGATGCATTTATAAATGGTAACAAAATAAATTCAGCGAAACTTGTAAAAATAGTAAATGCGCCATTTTACCCTTCGGAAGCGGACGTTGATTGCACGGAGAATGCGCTGATGAGATATTTATATTTCTCAGCGGAAAAGGAGAGATATATGTTTGTGGATTATGATGATGAGTCGATGACGAAAGGGTTTGTTAATTGTTACGTCTAAAGAATTTAGCGAGGAAAAGGAGGAAAGAGATCACAGCTGATATTTGGAGGGAGGCTTCGTTTTTCGTATTTTATATTATGTATTTACATTTCCACTACGGCGATAAGTGCAACGAGAACCTTTTATTTCTGTATATTTCGACGAAAACCCCAGCCATTGATTGCTTACATATGATATGATTATTATTTTATATTAATAAAAAATTAAAAAAGTATTTGAATAGTATTTTTATTTGGGGTTGTGAAGATGTATTGGTTAATATGAGAGGCTTCCTTATAATTACTAAGTTAAGGTGGTTGACTGTAATATCTTAAAGTTCAGGTAAACCTTTGATCTTCGAACCAAGAATGTGTGCTGCAGAAGACGTTTCTAAATTTGCTCTGGAGATTTGGAACATTTCTGCAAGTCAAAGGGGTTGGACAGAAGTTATATCAATATTAAATTACAAAATAGAATATAATATTACCAGCGCTAGTCCCAGCGGCATTACTTGGCTTGGCATTAATTCTGGTCTTAAATTACCAAATAAATACTCCTCTCTAGTCTTTAAACAAGTCGCTTTAGTTAATTTTTTCTGTTCTGCAAAGGAGGTCGTTTTGATATTTGTAAGAAAAAGTGAATGTAAATTTCCAGAATTACCCATCTTGTTTCTTGATAATGAAGGAAAAATTGAATGGATAAGTTGAATAGTGGTTAATAGATCAAATAATTAATTAGGGTCAAGAAAGACATTTTAACTCTTTTCTTAATATGCGTGTTGATATCTAGAACGACATGATTTGAAGACCCGATATTTACTTTTTAGTTTAGTTGTTATTTTATTGGCATAATAAATGGCATCTTCAATGTAATAACGATGGTGTGAATATCACGGGTCTTTATTTAGTCTTTTTCATTTGCACGCCACAAGTTATGTCGACTAAATAGTTTGTTAGTTTAAGCATATTTTATCTCTTTTGTTTCTGTATCATGATAATGATTCTTTCCACTACAAAAGGCGGAATGTGTAATATTTTTGCGAAACTAGGCTTTTCGTAGGTTTTTTATGAGTAGGGCAGAAAAAAACCTGTAAATAAAGTTTTTTGCATTATGAGATGTTGTAGGTTTTTTGAGAGGTTTAGCAGAATAAACCTGGGTTTTTTGGGTGTGCGTGTCAGCTTTTATTATATATTTATAAAAGAATATGAGAAAATAGACATTGAAAATAAAATTAATATATAAATAAAATTTAACGTAATTGGAATGCGTTCCCAAAAAAACCTTTTTTAGGTTTATTGTTGGGGAGAAGTTTTATTTTGGAGATATAGGTTTTTTACTTGTGATGTGAGTTGGCACCCAAAAACATGCTTTTTAGGTTTATGCATTAAGGAAGGCCTAATCTATATAGTATGGAATAGAGATGGATATCAAAACATAAATAATACTTTTATTAAGTTCTTCTCATATTATTACACCGAAGGAATCGAACCTATTTATAGGAGAAAATATAGTTAACGTGTTTCAAATGGCATCCACTAACTACTAACCAACCCGGCCGCAACGCTGATAAGTACAATATATGCAGAGAAATTTCTTAAAAGTGTCTATAGTCCAGTGATCCCCCCAACTGAAGATCCTATCATGTAAAGACCTAAGTTCGACCCCACAATTTTGATCATTTTATCTTATTTTTGAATATAAGTAGATATTAATTGTTTGGGCTAAAACTTTGACCCCAGGCCCAATGGGCTGGGTCCGCCACTGCTACTAACAACAAACTATAATCATAATACTCCCCTTGGATGTTTAATGATAGATTCTTCAAAATTTAATGGTATAGCTGCCTCATTAAAAATCTTACTTGGAAAACCACATGGGAAAAACCACAGTGGAGGAAAAAAACTGCACCCATATTTACTACCCATATACTCAACGGAATAGTTCCCAAAATAAAATTCTGTCCATGCAAGTGCTAAGTTGACGGTTGGGTTTTCGACATCAAATATCAATTTCGATAGCGTAAGAGGTTGATACCACGAGATTATGCATATGAGGATTCGACAAATAGGAAAAAATGGTTATATTGATGTACAACAAGTGCGATCTAACGAAAATCTCGCAGATTTATTTACGAAAGTACTTCCTCCTATAATTTTTAGAAAGTTGGTACATTTAATTGGAGTTCGAAAACTTCGAGATTTGAAATAATATTATTACCAGGGGTAGTAAATATGGGTGCAGTTTTTTTTCCTCCACTGTGGTTTTTCTCATGTGGTTTTCCAAGAAGATTTTTAATGAGGCATACGTGAAACTTCACTTGCTCATGCTTGATCTATAAAGTGGGGAGGTGTTTGAGGTATTTAACGAAGTTTCTCGTATTCTTGACAATTTAGGTTTGTGATCGGAATTTATAGGACGTGCATATGGAAATATGGTTTTTATATGATTTCGAAGGTAGTGATTTTATAAAGATTTCCGAAGGATAGGGTTTTTCTCAAGGTTAATTTTTGAAAATTGTTAATCACGAAGAGTGCTAAGTTTTTGAACAAGGAATCTATTTTGCTACTTATTATGTTCATGTTTCTAAGTTACGATTTAGCATGTTTAGGTGCTAGCTTACATGAAAATTCATATGTGCTCATGTTTATCTAAGTTTGATTTCAATAGTATTAAAATGGTTGAAGTTTGAACGTGTTTGATGGTCTTCATGTTTTTGATGAATTTATAATTTTGATAGAAGTTTATGAGATTTTTGAATGAAAATGTGTTTTCAAAAGATATTGGATTCTCGAAAGAACTCAATTTCAGAAGCTAAGGAATTTGAAACAAGAGGATTTTCGAAGACAATGTCGAAAGGAATTTTGAAACGAAATTTTCGAAAGAAAATTTCGAATGAAATTGCGAAAGATTGAGTTTACGAAATAGATTTTCGAAAGTGAATTTCGAAGGGAATTTGCGAAATAAATTTCGAAGTGAAATATAGAAAGGAAGCAAATCAATCTGAAAAGAAATTGCGAACGGAATTTCGTAAGCAGAAATTTGCGAAAGAGAATTTCGAACGGAATTTTGAAACCGATTTTCAAAATAAGTCAAATTTTCGAAAGAAATTCCTGGACTATTTCCCGAAGCGAAGCGAATTGCCGAACCCATTTTTGAACGATTTTTTTCCTCAGGAGACTTTCTAACAAAATTCATGAAACACTTGATTTTAGAAATAGATCAAATGTAAATACTTAACTGATCTCGAACTTGCGTATCAATGATATTATATTTCGAAACATGAATTTTCCAACACTTAGGAAATTCGGAAGTACATCCAATCCACTAAATTAGCTAAGTTCGATACTAAGTGAAACATTATGCTTAAAAGAAAGAAAGCCGGGATTATAAATAAAGATTTGATCATGCGTAACCAACA
Organism: Craterostigma plantagineum; assembly: GCA_027422505.1. Classification (NCBI taxonomy): domain Eukaryota; kingdom Viridiplantae; phylum Streptophyta; class Magnoliopsida; order Lamiales; family Linderniaceae; genus Craterostigma; species Craterostigma plantagineum. The sequence continues at coordinate 442,781 of JAPQWV010000274.1, read as the reverse complement.
TGCATATCACGACATATACAGCATTATAAGGACCTTATACTCATCGAACATGATATCTTCATAGGTCAAGATTTCGATAAGGGGCAAGGATAAAGTCGAGTAACGAACGGGGCTATAAGTCATACTGTGAATATGATATGCAACATATGTTCCATTTCTATGTGTTTTACGTGTATGTTTATATGAATTTAATGGTTTATAATTCTACGATATACGCTCTTTTTGAAATGATTGGGTTTATGTGCCGTATATGCTCCTACGAATCAAAGGTGGTTTGATAGATTTACGAAATATGTGAATTAAGAATATGAGTATAGCATTGTATACATGTACACAGGAAGAAGTAAATGTTAGTGAATGATAGATGATTTTGTGATTTACATTCTATATGGAGTTGACTGGAATTTGTATGGCTACAACGTGTTTCTATGGGATATATGTAGTTTGATGAATATATGATATACGTTTTGATACACGGTTGCATATATAATATTGCATTCATACATGAAATGAAAGGAAAAACCGTTGTGACTGCTACTACATTCTACGGTTATATCCCTACAAATCGGGGGATACTATGGTTACATCCCTACAAATTGAGGGATTACAGAGTGTTGTACAAGCACACAATAATATCTAAGGTTACATAGTCCCGTACATGCGCCCCTACGGGGTCAGTAGTACGAGTTCTAGTCGGTAATATATCTAAGGTTACATAGTCCCGTACATGCGCCCCTACGGGGTCAGTAGTACGAGTCTAGTCGGTTCATAACGGGAGTATCAAGTGTACACGAGCATATAGTATTGCATACGATCTACGGATCTGATTGAAAGAAATGATTATGTGAATTGCATACGATCTACGGATTCTACGGATCTGATTGAAAGAAATGAGTATGTGAATTGCATACGATCTACGGATCTGATTGAAAGAAATGTTTATATAGTATTGCATACGATCTACGGATTCTACGAATAATGGTCATGTGATATGTTTTATGAGCAATGGTTACGTGATTTTGTGTTTGGAATTAAAGTTGAAAGTGAGAAGTTTATATGAATTTCGATGGAAAAGAATGTTTATAGGATTGAAATGTTACGACATTCAACGAAAATGTATTGTTTGATTATTACAGTTTACGTGAACTTGAATGGAAAGGATTTGCTTATTTGTTACAATATTTACAGAAGGGAATATGTGATAAATATTGTCTATGTGAATATTTATGCAAAAGAATTATGTATATGTTACCATTGTAATTCTGGTGATTGATCTACTGATTTGGAACGATGATTATATGATTTTATGGGCGATGGTTATATGATGGAATAATATATGATAGAATTTTTTACATGAACGTTCATGGGAAGAACTGAATATTTGTTCGATTTTATTTATCTTATTTAATTTACTAATTTTACGATCGACGCTTATATGATGCGATTTTGATGGAAAGAAAATGATTATTTGCTACGATGATTATGGTGAAATATACGATAAAAATTGTTTACGTGAATATTGATAAAAAGGAAGTGATTATTTATTATAGTTTTATTATGTGAACAACAGTAGAAGTTATTATTACGAGTTACAATTTTTTCTTTTATTATTGTGATATCATCGAATAACATGTTGCGATCATACTCAGTGAAGTTGTCTCCACAGTTTGTAGATATTTAACAGGGACATAGAGCGCATTCTCATATAAAGCATGGATTCAAGGTTGGTCGGCTATGCTCTCATCCTACTCCCCGGAGTTTATCGTATGCATATAGTTTAAGGAACATTGGCAATTTTTTGTATGATGCTAAAATAATTACAGTGTGATAGTGTGTATGTGAAAAGGTATAGACCGGATGTACGCCCTCGTATATGTTTTTAGGGAAAGGAAAGAAAAGCGAAAAATTTTATGTGAAAATGTTAGAACTGCGCAAATACAAAAATAGAAAAACGGGGCGTTACAATCAATGCCTGGCAGCTACCCTTCGTTGTCTAGACTGCATGTCGCCGCTGACCCATGTTCGACCCAGAACAATGCGGGCCCAGCAAACTAGTGATAAATCAACACCCAGAAGTCACCTCCGTCAAAGACCCTTTAGTCTAAGGTCCACGTACACTACTATAGTCAACCGATCGATCATTGACGCTTCCCAGAGTAATAGGCCGTGGATCGTCGATTACGAGTCGCGTCCAAATACAAGTTAATCCCCTGTTCAACTTATATCAATGTTACTACCTCTCAGGTCCTAAGTGAATGATTGGCACAATCATTTATAAGTTGTCAACAAATAAGTCGTGATCAACATTCAGTCACCCTACCGAAGTCTAAGACTTATAGACGTATTTAATATCCAATAATAATAGCTCACTGGTGCCCCCTCTCTCACCCCCATGGGAATCGGTGACTAAACTCGCTATATTTGGGTTTTATTTATTTACCGTCAAACTGGATGCCAAGTAAATACTAATGGTAAATAAATAATATGCTAGATAGAATGCAATGCCAATTATTTATTCCACAAATAAATATTCAAATACAATATTCTCATATACAGCGAATAATACATCAAGTAAATATGTCCCCTATTCATTTCATCCTCAAATAGCATTTCTAGCGCACATCCCTAACATTGATCGGATCCTCGAAGACCGGATCATCGGCAAACCGAAAGGGAAGATGTTTTCCCGCATAAAAGCTTTGCAGGTTCTTTGTGCACAATGTCGTTGTTGTATTTATACAAAGATACTGCACTCGTACAGCATTGTCCAATAGTGGACGAACCCTGGGTTCCTCTGAACATTTGACTTTCGGTTTTGTGGAATACCTATCTTAGTTGGGTGCTTCGACCTGATATGGGCATTGTAGCAGCCATATCTTTGGCCCTTTTTAAAGTCATAACTCTTACCACAATAGTTACATATTATTTTAAATAAATATGTATACTAGTCGGTACCTTCTTGAAGTGTATTGCGAAGAGGTCCGAGCATAGCTTCGTACCGGTGGTGCCGCCTTCCGATTCGGCCTGCACCTATGGCGCGCACGTACCTTCTCCGATGTCGGTCCCGTCCACATTGGCTCTCTATCCGAGCTGAGTACTTCGTTGAGAATAAACTTCGTTGGGGTCGTATCTTGGTAGTTATCTTGCGATGAACTACCAACAATTTTTCCCCCTCGATTTCGATGCCACGACGGTTTAAAATAGTATAAGACTAAGTAAGGTACCGAATTTGGGATTCTCGTGGCGAGCGAGCCGAGGGCGAGGGCGAGCCGGTGATGGCATGTCGGCGAGGAGAGGGTGAGTGACGGGGCGAGGCAAGGCGAGGGCTAGGGCGATGGCGAGGTAACGTGAGATGAGGCCAGGCGAGGGTAGTATTTTAATTAGTGTTTTTTTCTAGTTTATGGAGTAGCAGCGAAATTAAGACTTGGTTGATGAAGATTTGATTGAGTATGATTCAGAGAGATTAGTTATGATTTTTTTTATTTGGGTGGGGGTATTTTATAGAATTTTTGAACAAATGACTGTAATCGGGTACCCGACCCGAAAATATCGAACCCAGAAAAACCTGACGCAGTTTTGTGTTCCGATATCTATATGGGTAATAGTATTTACTTTGAATTGGCCTACTAGCATATTTTGTATGCTTGAGTTTATTAATTTCTTCCTTAAATGTGTTCTGAATATTCTGAATATTATCGGAATTTTCAAGTCGATCTTCAAATTCTTCACTTAAAGTATTAATCTTAAGATTCTTAAGTTTTTCTTCAAGTAGATTTTTCATATGAGAATCGATTTTAATTTAAAATCAATAATTTCAGGAGGAGGCTGAACACTCGGAGAAGCTTTATTAACGGTTCCAAGTTCAATTTTATCTTTTAAAAGATGATTTTTAATATCTTTTACTGAAGACGAAATTTCTTCAATATTTTAATAAAGAAATTTGTTCTCCTAAAACAATAACATACAAATTTGTATAATTTTGTTGTTTTAAAAGACAATTAATATGGCTTATAGTCACAGTAAGCGCATCGTTTTCAAATAATTTTTGAAAAGCATTCAAATATCTAATTTTATTTTCTTTTTCCATTTGAAAACTAGTTTGAGGAGGGTAAATTGAATTTAGATTTTTCCCCGTTGAAAGCTTATAATTTCTTTCAAGAACATATACCATATTTTTCCAAAAACCAAGGAATAAAGGGTGAGATTTCATTTCTTCTTGACAAATCATTGTAAAAATTTTCTTGGAAAATATTTTTATCCTCTTTATTAAAGCTTTTGAAAAACCAGTTTCAAAAAAGTTCCCATTTGAGTAGATTAAATTCTTGATTAATTTTCTTTCATGCCGGTGAACCCGGACTAAAGTCAATTTTGGGTTTTAAATCCATTAAACATGAAAATCCATTTCTGACTAGGTTATTTCCTCGTCTTGATTTTTTAAAACTCCATGTACACGATTATCTGGATTAATTCTTAATTCTTCTACTTTATTTTGAAGGTAATCACTAGAGGTTGATTCCCTAATTTGAGAGGTCGAAGCTCTAGAAGGAGATCTTATCAAATAATCACATGGTGATATAGTCATTCTAGATTTAGGAGTTTGATAGATCTTTGATTTTCAGGGAATTGTATTTCTTCACATTAATGGATCTTCGAGTTGTAATATTAGATCTAGTAAAATTAGTTTCTACTAGAACGGTTTCGTTGATGGGTTTATCAACGATTTTACACTGAGGATTGAGCGTATATAAAGGCTTATAATAAATCCTATAACAGATACATATTACCTCCGATCCTGGAGCGTAACTATATCCGTGAGTTTTGACATTTAACGTCAGAGCATCCAAAATATTGACATCGGTCAATGATAATTGGAGATTCGGATAGACATCAAAATAAACAGGCCATGAGCAAGGCTAGACTGAATTATTCCCATAAGGAATTGTTTCCAGTCGAGATTTCTACCATCTCTAAGAACTGCTATAAAACTCTCTGGTAAACCTTCTAAAGTCAGAGGCTTAAAGGCTACCTGTACTAACCCGATATGAATAAACTTATGATTCATTCTATTTTTTTCTAAGTCTCTATTACTTAGAAGTCTAATAATCATTTCTTCATTATTCAAAGAAATTGTTTCTTCAGTAGTTTTTACTACCTGTTTCAAGCCTAATTTCTCGAAAGTTCCTAATGCATAGATTATTTTATAATTTATCCTAGGAATTGTCCAACGATTTAATTTATCTAAATCTTGAGGAATATCACACTCCTCTTCAATATTATTTTAACAGTATCTTTTCGTCTCATCAAATTTAACATTTGATAAAGACCGTTAAACTATACCTCAACTTCTTAATACCCCCACCATGGCTCTGATACCATACGGAGAGGATCTTTACTAATTTTTGAAAAACTGTACAAAAAGGTGATGAATGATACGTGGCATCATCAACCTATCGAACCAAGAAAATGGTACTTGGCGCTGCTAAACCTATCGGTCCAGTTATCAAACTGTAAACAGTTTGATCCCGTTCGGTCCAAAGGTAGTCCAGCCGATATACCAAAATCAGAATTTCGTTCAAAGGTGGTTTAGCCGATATACCATACATCAAAACAGTTAAAAAAATAAATTATTTTTGTGATTGTTAGAATTAAATCGTCGGATACAAGGATTTTTACATAATAGAATTTTCATTTAATTAATTCAATCGATAACAGCCATCGCCCTCAAACGCCTTCCTTACGGCAACACGGGCTTGCCAAGAGGCGATACAGAATTAATCAAAATCAGATTTTATTACAACCTTTATCCAAAATTTTAATTCTTTCAATCGATTTTTCAAAAGATTTTTATAAAACAAAATATGAAATACGTCATATTTATATATATATATATATATATATATATATAACCATGATTAAGGTACTAGGGCATCTTGGTGTAGTTTAACGAAGGAATTAGGCTTCCATTAAGGCTAAAGCGAGACAAAATAAATATGTAAAAACAAAATATAAAACTTACTTTAGAGAAGAGTCGTACAAGAAACTTCAACTTTTATTTCTTCAAATATTTTACAACATAGAGGGAATTACAAGAGAGTAGAGAGAGAGGTGAGTGCGTAAGAAGATGCGTGCATAGCAAATGGCTTAAGGCCATTTTTATAGACAAAGCAAACAAAGAAAAGTACATGGTAAACATTAATAATTCGCCAAAGAATTTCTTCGACTCTTGTTCTTGCTTTATGAGCTGGCTCCATCATCTTTAAATGTTGGCCATTCCTTTTTTAAGGAAGAATAGTAATTGGTCGTTGCTTTGTTAAAGTAATCAACTTTACCTCGAAAGTTGTTATGAATATTTAAAAGTGTCCAAAATATTTATTCTAAGTCTTAATATATCTTTACAGTGTACTTTATATGTTTTATTTATGTAGTGTGTTTGTGTTTGTAATAGGCTTGTTAGGGGCCCAATAAGCTTAAATACCTCTCAAGGTATTTAAGCTTAAACCCTAACACTCATTAATCCAAGTTTCCATTTTGCAAAAATCTCACGTATTCAACACTAAACCTCTAAAAGCACACTATTCACATTCTACGAAGGTTTAATCTGTTGAAGTGTTCTTGGATAATCTGGAATTACAAGTGGTATCAGAGCAAGCGTGTAGGTGAGGAAACTTCATTCCAAGTTCTTTAACATCGTCAATATAAGTTATTGGATTTTTCAACTTTCGTTTCAAAGCTCAGTATCGTGGGTTTAAGTTTTTTTCTGAGATAGTTCTGCAACTAAGACGGCTGGTTGGTTTCTACATGTTCTGAGAATTTCTGAATCAGTTTCTGTCAATTTGTGTCAAACTTCTGGATTTCTGCTGGAGAAACCGAAGAACAGCTTCGTTGTTCGGCCTGATTTTGAGATTGCGAATGTCACTTGAGTTGGATTTGAATTCGCCATTTCTAAATTTGCGATTCAGTTTCACGAATTCAAGTTGAGGACCGACCGTGAATTGAAGGAATCAAGTCAACCCGTGGAATATCTCTTCAATTTTTGCGAAACCAAAGTTTACGAATCAAGAAATACACACTGCCTCATTTCGCGAATTGCATTTCAGAGAGAAGTTTCACGAACTCTCTGATAGCCTCTTTTGCGAATTCTTGAAAGTTGCCAACCAGAAAAGATAGAATTTTGCGAATCCAGTAGAAGAATTTCGCGAACTTCAACTCCGCATAATTTTGCGAATCCAGTAGAAGAATTGTGCGAATTTCGTTGCCCGCAGACTTTCGCGAATCCAGTCGAAGAGCTTTTCCGAAATTCAATCTCCGCAAAATTTGCGAACTCGTTCGAAGAATTTTTGCGAACTTCAACTTCCGGTAGAAATTCGCAGACTCTTTCACACTTTTGCAAATTCATCTCATTCTGCGAATTGGGACAATTGTACATGTCACTGGACATTTCGCGAATCCTTCATTAGTTTGCGAATCAGTACAATCTTGCGATTGGCGAACCTTTGTCGTTTTGCGAACTTGTTAAATTCTAGTTAAAGTACGCCCATCAACACACATCGCAATCCTCACATAGCGAAATCCACGAATCTGAACAAATTCCACGAACTAATTTTTTGAGTCAAAGTCAAACTCTAAAGTTTTAGACTTTGAACCAATTTCATTTCAAATCAACTTTTCCTCACATTACACGTTAACGATCAATCCAAAACACAAGCAATGGATTCTTTCAGTATGGGAAATGATGTTAGACCTCCCATCGTCCGACATGGAGAATACGCAGTCTGGAAGAGAAGGTTCATCAACTTCATAGAAAGCAAGGACAACTCAGAGAACCTTCTGGAATCTATTTACAATGGACCTACACAGTATTGGACCATAATTCCCGCCACTACTGACACCACTCCTGCAAGAGAGGAACAGAGGATCTTAAAAACTGCTGACCAATGCAGTGATGAGAAAAACTGCGACTTAAGGCAGACAAAGTGGCGAAATCATGCATGATGCAAGCCATTCCCAATGACATTTTGATGCAACTCGAATGTGGTGATAGTGCAAAAGAAATGTGGGATGCTCTTCGAATTATGATGCAGGGGGCGGAAGTCAATACAATGGCAAGAATGGCGAACACACTCATCTCTTATGACCGCTTTCATGCTAACAAAGGGGAAACTCTCCAAGAAACCTTCCATCGATTTCTTGTTCTTCTAAACGAGCTAAACATGAATGGAGTTACAAAAAGTGTAATGGAGATCAATATCAAATTCTTAGGATCACTTCATCCAAAATGGGAGGCTACTGCAATTATGATAAGACAAATGAACGACCTGACCAAAGTTAGCATTCATACATTATTCGACTACCTCAATCAACATTCCAATCATGTGGAGAAACGAAGGGAGGAAATCAAATCAATAGGAAGCGACTCACTTGCCCTTTTGACTGAACGATCATCAAGAAACAACTCAAGGACAAAGAAATTATCCAGTCATCACAAGTTAATGAGGGAGAAGACTCTGATTCTGATGGCGAATCCAAGGATCTTACGAAACATGGAGACCAGGAATTACCCTCAGAGATCTTGCTAAGCAACTCGCTCTGGTCTCGAATTTCGTGCAGAAGAAATATTATAAGAAGACTGGTTCATCCTCCAATCGTCAAAGAACTTCCTCCAACTCTAAAGGAAAGACTCAGGATGAGGAAAACAACTCTGAAACTCCTCATCAAGGCGGCAAATGCTTCAACTGCGGTAAGAATGGACACTTTGCCAGAGAGTGCAGAATGCCCAAGAAAAAGGACGTTAACTATTACCGCCGAAAAGTTCAATTAGCTGAACAAAAGAAAAAGGACTGGTCTTAATGGCAGAAGAGGATCATTGGCTTGAAGATACCTCAGACAGCGATAATGAGAACGTAGCACTGATGGCCAAACTAGATGACGAAGAAGATGGAGCTGGAGCTGAAGGAAGCGAGTCAGACAAGGAAACCTCTAACAATTCAGACATAGTGGAGGTAAGTGAAGCAGATTATGATTCCTTACTTAAGATGAAAAATGAATTTTTATGCTTATATAAATCTAACAAATTGGGGAAAAAGAAAATCAAAGAACTAGAAGCTAACTTAGAGAAGAATTTAGTAGTATTAGATAAGTTTAGATATGATTATGCATGTGAGAAGAATCGTGTAATTGTAGCAAATGAAAAAATTGCTAAGCTAGAAATACAAGTGCAAAAATCCGAAGCTAAAGCCAAGGATTTAGAAAAGGAATGAAATCTCATAGAGATCAGGCAATGGACGCTACAATTAAATATGACTTACTAAGTAAAGAACGGGAAAGACTGTACTCCAAAATAAAAAAATTGGAGGACGTTTTAACACGACGAGATCAGTTAGAACAAACGATCTTCTTGAACAAACCAGCTAACGTTGATTTCTATAATCCCCATAAAGGACTAGGTTTTGAAACTCATGTAAGTTAAAACTAGGCATATCAAGTTCACCTTATCTATATGATCTCAAATTCATGCAGACAGGTTCACCTTATTTCAGAGAACCTTCTGGAATCTATTTACAATGGACCTACACAGTATTGGACCATAATTCCCGCCACTACTGACACCACTCCTGCAAGAGAGGAACAGAGGATCTTGAAAACTGCTGACCAATGCAATGATGAAGAAAAACTGCGACTTAAGGCTGACAAAGTGGCGAAATCATACATGATACAAGCCATTCCCAATGACATTTTGATGCAACTCGAATGTGGTGATAGCATGTGGCGACCCTACTTTTCTAATTAGAATTAGTGGCGGATTTCCGCAACGTAAGCCGCGGAAGGCCCGTCTAATTAAAACTTTTTCCTAAAATAATATACACTAATATAAAAATACGTCTACATCGTTATCTCTGTACACGGGCCGAAGCCCCAAAAATATCAAAAGAACAAAATCCTACAGACGCTCCACAGGTCTTCATCCTGTATCGCACCGCCCTCAAAAGTCCGTGGAGCACCGCCACCAGCCGCCTCAGTCACGACGCGTATCAGCGTCGGGCTCAGTACCTACAACACGTAAACACTGAGCAATTTGCCCAGTAGGTGAATAAAATGCATGTATGCAAGTGTGCACTCAACCCCAATCCCAATATCTCGCAACATGATTTAATGCACACTCTTTCTTTTCCCACAATTCCTATTCCACACAACACAGGGCCCTAGGTTAGGCTCACGCGCGCAATAAATATCGTGGGTGGTCACATGATCACACCCGAATCCAATGTCATGGGTGGTTAAACCCGTATCCATAAGTCATGGGCGATAACGCCCGTATCCATATATATATATATATATATCATGGGTGATAACACCCGTATCCCTTCTGGCGGTGTGCACCTCGAACCGACCACGTCCGAGTAGACAGATCGATCACGTCTGTCTCCGCCAGGAATCCTGTGAGCCCAACCGGTCACAAATATTCTCAATCTACCCCACGTACCAACATCTCGAATCATCACCGTCTCAATACGGTGGAAATCATCTTTTAGCCTGACGTGAAATGCATGTGCCATGCATATAATCGTAATAACATATAAAAACATGATTCACATGAAACGTACGTAAAAATATAAATCACATAATTCACGTAAATCACATAATCACATGAAAACACATAATTGTGTTTACGTATTGTAGATGGATGATCCACCTACCTGTCCTCCCGATATCGCTAAATAAGAAGTCTGATGGAATTCCTATAAGTCGATCCTCTGAATAAATAAATGTTATCATATTAGTATATTTGCTAAACTGCATAAGTTTTCAAGTTCCCAAACCCTAATTATAGAAAATCCTAAAATTTATGAAAACCTAAAAATAATAATATTCCTAAAAATAAATAAACCCTAAAATATTGAAAACCCTAGAAATAGCAAAATTCTAAAATACCGAAAATTTATTAATTAAAACACAATGTCGAAATCTCACAAATGTCGACATCTTATCCCTCAAAATGTCGAGATCTTATTATCAGTGTTTTATAAATGTCGAAGCTTATAGCAAACAAATAGATATCGAGACCTTATTATAGGCTATGAAAATGTCGAGACCATCATTTCTTGAAAAAGTCGAACCCCTTGAAAAATGTCGAGATCTATATCTAATAAATGTCGAGCTCTTCAGGCCATATCGACATCCTATAGATGTCGAAACCTCCATATATATTTATACAAAAATCTCGGGATCCATCATATATAGATATCTAATAAATGTCGAGCACTTAAAGGAAAATATCGAAGCCCTTGTGAAATGTCGAGCATGTGGATGTCGAGATCTTGCACATAAATAATGTCGAGATTTTACAATAAATAACATTGAGATATTAAGTTGAGAAAAAGGACAAATGTCGAGATCTATTACTAATAATTATCAGTCATTTGTCGAGATATCAGGTCGACTTTTATTATGATATCGACATCTTCTCCCAATATCGACATCTAGTTATTATACATATCGAGATCTAGTCATAATAAATATCGACATCTCGAAATCTTTTTCTAAAGCCTCTCGACATTCATCTATCATACATTTCGATATCTTTATAAATGTCGAGATCCTTGCAAACCTAACAATGCCGAAAACCCTAAAGATCGAGATTCATATATTTCCATGTTCATCTTCGAAAATCCTTACTGACCCAAAGCTATTTGAAGATCCCAGAACAGATCATAATTTCTACCGAATACACTAAGTTCAAAAGAGTACTATATTTCGAGACCATTGACATTTATATTACGTCATTTCTTATGAACCTAAACCAATCCCAAAAGCTTAGGGTTTTTTCTAAACATGGTAAGTTACAAAGCTTCTTAAGACTATTATAACATCACGTAAGATATATATAAATATATTGAAAGTATCTTAAACATATCAAACACGAAAACTTTCCATACCTTATTTTGAAAATCCTTGTTTCGTTTTGAGGTGTCTCAGCTCCTTGAGTTTTTCGTTTGATGCCTAGAGTGTTGAGGTTTTCTATGAGATATATATGAAGTCTTGAACTTAGGGATCGATTGGACAAGTTGCTTAATGATGAAATTTTCCTTTGAGCCTAAGTAACTCATTCTTAGTTTTATTTAAATAAATTATTGGGCCTAAGTTTCGAACATTAGGTCTAAGCCCATTTCCATATATCATATTAATATTATTTAAGCTTTGAAATTAACAAATTATAGTTATATTACATCAAAATCCCGTATTAAAATTTACGGGTATTACATAGCGCAAAAGAAATGTGGGATGCTCTTCGAATTATGATGCAGGGGACGGAAGTCATGGCAAGAATGGCGAACAGACTCATCTCTTATGACCGCTTTCATGCTAACAAAGGGGAAACTCTCCAAGAAACCTTCCATCGATTTCTTGTTCTTCTAAACGAGCTAAAGATGAATGGAGTCACAAAATGTGTAATGGAGATCAATATCAAATTCTTAGGATCACTTCATCCAGAATGGGAGGCTACTGCAATTATGATAAGACAAATGAACGACCTAACCAAAGTTAGCATTCATACATTATTCGACTACCTCAATCAACATTCCAATCATGTGGAGACTGAACGATCATCAAGAAAACAATTCAAGGACAAAGAAATTATCCAGTCATCACAAGTTAAGGAGGGAGAAGACTCTGATTCTGATGACGAATCCAAGGATCTTACGAAACATGGAGACCAGGAAATCACCCTCAAAGATCTTGCTAAGCAACTCGCTCTGGTCTCGAATTTCGTGCAGAAGAAATATTATAAGAAGACTGGTTCCTCCTCCAATCGTCAAAGAACATCCTCCAACTCTAAAGGAAAGACTCAGGATGAGGAAAACAACTCTGAAACTCCTCATCAAGGCGGCAAATGCTTCAACTGCGGTAAGAATGGACACTTTGCCAGAGAGTGCAGAATGCCCAAGAAAAAGGATGTTAACTATTACCGCCGAAAAGTTCAATTAGCTGAACAAAAAGAAAAAGGACTGGTCTTAATGGCAGAAGAGGATCATTGGCTTGAAGATACCTCAGACAGCGATAATGAGAACGTAGCACTGATGGCCAAACTAGATGACGAAGCAGATGGAGCTGGAGCTGAAGGTAGCGAGTCAGACAGGGAAACCTCTAACAATTCAGACATAGTGGAGGTAAGTGAAGCAGATTATGATTCCTTACTTAAGATGAAAAATGAATTTTTATCCTTATATAAATCTAACAAATTGGGGAAAAAGAAAATAGAACTAGAAGCTAACTTAGAGAAGAATTTAGTAGTATTAGATAAGTTTAGATATGATTATGCATGTGAGAAGAATCGTGTAATTGTAGCAAATGAAAAAATTGCTAAGCTAGAAATACAAGTGCAAAAATCCGAAGCTAAAGCCAAGGATTTAGAAAAGGAAATGAAATCTCATAGAGATCAGGCAATGGACGCTACAATTAAATATGACTTACTAAGTAAAGAACGGGAAAGACTGTACTCCAAAATAAAAAAATTGGAGGACGTTTTAACCCGACGAGATCAGTCAGAACAAACGATCTTCTTGAACAAACCAGCTAACGTTGATTTCTATAATCCCCATAAAGGACTAGGTTTTGAAAACACATGTAAGTTAAAACTAGGCATATCAAGTTCACCTTATCTATATGATCTCAAATTCATGCAGACAGGTTGTCTGGCAAATCTCATGCCTTTTGTCAGTGAAAATGAGACATCAACACACATTAAAACTCAAACATCATTTAACTACACAGAATTAAATGATAGTTATAAAGAAGGAAGTCGTCCAGCAATAACAGAATTTGAGTCAGATATTCCACGTCCAAATGAAGGAGAAACCTCAGGTGTTTCGGAAAGTACGGCACCGATGGTTACATATGCAACAGGATATATGCCTGATTGCATAAAGAAAATCAGTGATCTTCAGTCCACTATCGAAAGCGAGAGAAAGTCATTTGGTGAAGAAAGGCAGAAACTTCTTCAGGAAATATCTTCACTTACAGAAAAATTAAGATTACACACAATTTCATACATCTTAGTTTCGCATGACAAAATTTCCTGCACTAATACATTGAAATTTTCAGGACCCACCAAAGAGCCATTGAAGGGGCAAGTATGGGTTAAAAAGGAAGATATCTTGAAGGAGAATAGTGATCTCAATACACCTTTTGTCATTGAGTATTTTCCTCCCAAAACTTTTGTACCTTCTTTATTTCGCCATGTATCAAAAAAATTGTCTTCTAAATCAAAAACAAAGATTTCCGTGCATGATCATGTCACCAAGCAAACTCACAAAACAATTCCTAAAAACAAAAATACAAAGTCAAGACACGAATCAAAACCAAAAGCTATCAAAGAACCTGTGCACAAATGGGTTCCAAAGCTTCAGACTGCAGGAACTCAAATCCCAACCCTAGAAATAATTAGTGACTCTGTGTCATCAACCAACAAAGGAAAATCTAGGGAGTGTAAACGGACTAATGAACATAATAGAGGTGGACCCATATTTCAATGGGTACCTAAAACCCTCTAGTTTTATTTTACAGGCCCTTAATGTGTGGTACTTAGATTCTGGTTGCTCCACACACATGACTGGGACAAAGGAACTGTTGAGCAACTATGTTGATAGACCAGGAGGACTGGTACGCTTTGTTCAGTGATTTTGGACTTTAAGTTGTGTTTCTAAAGAAAACTTGCAAAATTCTCAATGTCAATGGTGAAGAACTTCTCACTGGAACTCGCAAGACAAATCTGTACACCATTGATATTAGAACTGTCAAACCAAAGACTGATATCTGCCTAATCTCCAAAGCAACTTCAACTCAAAATGACTTATGGCAGCAACGGTTACCTCATCTTAACTTCAAGACCCTGAACAAGCTGTCAACCAACAAATTGGCTATTGGACTCCCACCACTGAAGTACCAAAAAGAGCATATGTGCTCTGCTTGTGAGAAAGGTAAAATGAAGAAAGCTTCACATCCTACAAAACACACAACATCCACTCAACATCCTCTAGAGCTTTTACACATGGATTTGTGTGGCCCGATACGAACTGAAAGCATAAGTGAAAGCGGTATATGCTGGTTATCGTCGACGACTATTCACGATATACTTGGGTACGCTTCTTACGAACTAAATCAGAGACAGTCGAACATATTCCAAACCAAATCAGAACAACACAGAGCCTACTCCAGAGCAGTGTTAAAATAGTTAGATCAGACAATGGAACAGAATTCAAGAATCAACAGCTCAGTGACTTCTACGAATCCATAGGGATTACTCAACAGTTTTCTGCTATCTACACACCTCAACAAAATGGGGTTGTCGAAAGCCGAAATCGAACACTCGTAGAGGCTGCCCGAACAATGATCATCCAATCATCACTACCTCATTTCCTTTGGGCTGAAGCAATGAATACTGCTTGCTATACGCAGAATCGCACAAACATTCATCTAAGATTTTGTAAGACGCCCTATGAACTCATAAACGGAAGATTGCCCAACATTGCCCATTTTTGAATTTTTGGATGCAAGTGCTTCGTCGCCAACGACCGCGAAGACAAGTCCAAGCTTGATCCAAAAGCAACTGAAGGAATCTTCGTAGGCTACTTCGCACAATCTAAGGCGTACAGGATATTTCTCAGAGACAGAAGGATGATCATTGAAAGTATCAATGTCACCTTTGATGAGGGACTCGAACTTTCTACTGGACATAGCAGTTTGGGACAAGTATCTAGAACACTACACCTTATTCACTCTCATAAAGAAGAAGGAGAGTGTTCGAGAGATGCCTCTGAACGGAACTCTTCAGAACTGGGATCGGACAAAGGAAGTTTGAAGCCAGATCAACAAACAACTAACAATTCTAGACAAAGCAACCCCACATGCTACACTCAACGAGCTCAAGAGGAACTGGATCTGGATATACTTTTTGAACATATATATCTCTCAAAATCAGACAAGACCATCCACCGATCCCTTTCCAAATACTGAATCCAGTCCTAGTTCGTCAACTTATGAGTCAGAACCTATTCCTAATCAGACAATTCCACCCTCAGATACAGAAGCCTCGATCCCAACAAATCTGACAACAACGCAGACAGAGACCTCCTCTTCAACTTCAGCCGACAACACTACCGCGACTGCAATCGACTATCCACTACGTGAGGAAGCACAAATAGACGAAACGACTTTACCCCACGAAAAGAAATGGGAGATCCCATAATAGGAGATCCCAATACAGGAGTAACGACTAGAAGATCACATTCAAATGAATGTAATTTCACCTGTTTCTTGAGCCAAACAGAACCTAAAAGAGCAGTTGACGCACTACGGGATCCTAACTGGATAGTGGCTATGCAAGAGGAGATTAATCAATTCGAACGTCTCAAAGTTTGGAACTTAGTTCCTCGTCCAAAAGGGAAGACTGTGATCGGAACAAAGTGGGTATTTGAAAACAAAAAGGATGAAGATGGTGTTGTAGTTCGAAACAAAGCCAGGCTCGTTGCTAAGGGATATAATCAACATGAAGGAATTGATTACGATGAAACGTTTGCCCCTGTAGCCAGAATTGAAGCTATTAGGTTATTCCTTGCATATGCAGCACACAAAGACTTTACTGTCTATCAAATGGATGTAAAAACAGCCTTCTTGAACGGAATTCTGAAAGAAGAAGTGTATGTGTCACAGCCAGACGGATTTCTCAATGCTGATCATCCTGACTTTGTTTACAAACTCGACAAATCACTGTACGGACTTAAACAAGCTCCAAGGGCCTGGTTTGAGGTGCTATCCGACTTTCTTATCTCCTCAGGTTTCACTAAAGGGAAAATCGACACTACTTTGTTCGTAAAGAAAGACGGTGTTGATATCATGCTTGTACAAATCTACGTGGATGATATCATTTTTGGCTCTACTAACCCTAAACTTTGTGAAGAATTTATCATTCTGATGCAATCACAATTTGAAATGAGTATGATGGGAGAAATGTCATTCTTCCTCGGATTACAAATCAAACAACTTCAGGATGGGATTTTTATCAATCAATCAAAGTACATCCACGATATTCTCAGAAAATATGAGATCGACAAAAGCAAATCCTCAAGCACACCAATGTCAACCTCATGTTCCCTCGATGCAGACCACTTAGGTGAACCTGTAGATGTTACTCATTACAGAGGAATCATTGGATCACTGCTCTACCTCACTGCCAGTCGACCAGACATCTTATTCCCTACATGCCTCTGTGCTCGATTTCAAGCTAACCCCAAGGAGTCGCATCTTCATGCTGTCAAAAGAATCTTGAAGTATTTGAAAGGAACACCAGACCTTGGACTGTGGTATCCTAAGAACTCAAGTATGAAACTAATAGGGTATTCTGACGCAGATTTTGCAGGATGCAGACTGGACAGGAAAAGCACTTCTGGACACATCCAATTCCTAGGCGATAAACTTGTCTGTTGGGCCTCGAAGAAACAAAATTGTGTGTCAACTTCCACGGCCGAAGCAGAATACGTCGCTGCAGCAAGTTGCTGCTCACAAATTTTGTGGATCAGAACTCAACTATGGGACTACGGGTTTGATCTAAATAGAATTCCTATTTACTGTGATTCCAAGAGTGCTATCGCAATTACATGTAACCCTGTTCATCACTCACGCACTAAGCACATAGATCTTCGATATCACTTCATAAAGGACCATGTAGAAAGAGGCATAATAGAAATGTACTTTGTCAATACAGAGATTCAACTAGCCGATTTGCTTACAAAAGCATTGGATGAAAAACGCTTCCAATTCTTAGTTGCAAAGTTGGGAATGTTGAACCTCAATTTTTAATTTCAATTATGCCTCCTACAGTTCAATATTTATCTATTTGCTATGTTTCACTTCTCTCTTATTCTGTGCGTGTTTGTTATGTTAATTAGTTAATTAGGACTTTATTTTTTGTTCAACTTTTTAATTTTCAATAATTGTTTCTTGTTTCCAATAAGTCGATGTAGCGCCAATGCTGATGGCGTTACATCGAGGGGGAGAAAAGCTATATCCATGCATCGAGGGGGAGTAAGTGAATTCATCAATCATTCAACTTTTAAGATACTCGATAGGCATTGCATCTAGGGGGAGTTTTTCAACAAATACATAAAATTCTTCAAAACACGAACAACTCTCTCAAACACATAAAACATTCATAATACGCAGATAACTCTTAAAAACTCGTATGCCCGATTAAGACCCAAAGCAGAACAGCAAGTAAAACAACGAATAAGCTCAAAAGAAGGAAAATCTCAATAACCAGCATATCCAAAGTATGCTCAAAGTTACGTCTTAACTCTGCCTGTTCCTCGAGCTTCATCTCTTCTTCCTTCTTCTGCCAATTCATCTGTAAAGGAGAAAAATAAGAGATGAGTTAGTTCTTAGATGTAAGGTACTTCAATGAGATTTGAGACATATCTATTTATAAACACAAAGGAAACATACGTCATTTATTGTCCCGACATTAAGACGAATTTTTGACTAAGGCGACGATTTTTTCTTCTCCAATAAGGATATCGTATCATGAAAATCGATCTTGAAAAACCCATAGATTTGATGTTATCCTTGTGATTGATCGCGTCAAAATTGGTAGTATTTGGGTCATTACTAGATTACTTGATATTGTTGGTAAGTTGAAAATCTCGTACATTCATTTTTTTTCTTCCTAGGTCAAATTCTAAAATTCCATTGCAAATCAATTATTAGAATTAAGATTCACGAACTTCACATTACAATCTTTTTTTTGCGATCCAAATCTACTGGCCTCAAAAGGTTCGTAAACTTTACTCGTTTGCGAATCAAAAGCTCAATTCGCGAAATCATAATTCGCTAAAAAAAAAACTCTTAGTGAACAATTCGTGAAATCATAATCCGCGAACTTCGTGATAACTCATGGACATTTTGCGAATTCATTTTATTTCCAAATCTGCGAACCGTAAATTTTTAAATCTTCTTTCTTCTAGTTCGTCAAAGTTTTCAATTTCTGATTTGCGAACTGATTATTCAAAATTTCACCAAGGGATAATTCGCGAACTCTCAGTGGGCCTCTTTAACTAAAAATTTCGCGGCCCAGTTTTTAACTAAATCTTTACCTTTCGGCCCGCGAAATTTCCTTTATCTAATTCGCGAATTCCCCAAATCAGATTTCACGAACCCTAAAAATCTCAAAATCTCTCAAACGCGTCGAACTCAACTAGATTACTGGATTTTCGTTGATGTTCTTTCCGTCCACACCCACACACTCACAGACTTCGTTGAGGTAAGGAAGAAACAGTCCTTAAATTTTAATTTTTCGTGTATTTTCTTCGTCTTTGCAGGTTCGACATCGGAAAAGAACAGGGAGTTCGTTTTTCTGTGTTTATTATGTTTGATCTTGTGTGTTTTATACGATTATCGTGAAATAAACTCGTATTTAGTTTAGATGATTATCGTGATAAATGAGTACGAACTGTGTAGACAGGATTGTTCAATGTTGAATCTGAAATCAATGTTCTGCACAGTTCGTAGGGTTTTTCTGGGTTTTATTCTTCAATTTCGTTTGAAATCAATGTTCTGCGAATAGGGTTTTTCTGGGTTTACTCAAAAGTTTACTTTTTGATCCTTCTGTTCGTGATTCGCAAATTGAATATATGTTTTTTGCGAATTCATTCGTAGAATAAGTTCGCAAAATGAATTCGTAAAATGTGTTAGTAAAATGCTTTCGCACTTTTAAATTGACCGATTGACCAACAAAAATTTTACGAATCTAAATTCGCGAACTGCCATCCCAGATGCAATTCGCGAACTGATGTTTCGCGGGTTGTGCTTGATCTAGTCAATTCGCGAACTGTCGAATTCGCAATCTGTTATTCGCAAATCTTTTCTCATTCGCAATTCGCGAACTGTCAATTCACACTTTGCCAAATTTTTATTAAAAGTTCTAAATCGATTCGCGAAATTCCTTTTGACAGACATGCCAATCTCCATATTCACAAAATATGTTATTCGCAAAATTTCTAAATTGCGAACTAGTTTTTCGAACTACATTTCACAAGTATTTTAAAATCAAGTTCGCAAACCCCGATTCAGTCAATTCGCAAATTGAATCATCGCAATTTTCAAAACCAATTCGCAAAACGAACTTAGCAAAATTTTTAAATAAATTCCAGTCTTCACAGACCCGTACATCATCAAGTTCAAAACTAATTCGCAAAAAACAAATCTTGCAACCGTTTTGAAAGTCCGTTTCAATTCGCGAAACTCACTTGATCAAAATTTTAAAACTTTACATTCGTGAAAAACACTGAAAATTTTGGGCCGAACAGTTCTTCGTTACTTCAACAAATTTTTTAAATACTTCATTCACAAATTCGTTTTCTCTCTGAATTGCAGTTTCGACAGAATGACTACTCCAACAGATCTCGTCTACTCTACCTCCAAATGGATTGTGATCAAGGACAACAACTTTCAAATCGACTTGAATACTTTCAAGTGTAAGGAAGAGAACATACCATCCATCCTGAGAAACCACCATCTGGGATACGCCTTCTTTGCATCAGTTCTCGTACCTACCGTGTACCTTCAACAGTTCTGGGGAACTATGACTACCAAAATTTCGCCAGACAACACCACCTACTATGAAGCCAAAATAGCAAACGAGACTGTCAGAATCACAAAGGATTTCATACGACAAATTCTTCGGCTGCCAATTCAACCAGAATATGAAGAAGAGGCATCCGAGAACGAGATAATCGCACATATGTTGAAAATGGGTTACTACAGCTCACTCGAGTATGTTTCCCGTTTTCAACAATCTATGATTCCACACCCATGGCGAACCCTCTTTGCAATTGTCAACAAGTGCTTCTACCAAAGCACTCCGGATGGGACCGATGCAACATCACGATTCTCCGAATCTTTCACAGGATCGTCTTCAGGAAAGGATACGACTATGCCAAGCTAATAGGAATGGACCTGGACGATCAGCTTCATCAGAGATCAAAATCCAAATCGAAGAAGACACAGAATCTACCCTATCCCCGGTGGTTTTCACTGATGATCCACCACTTTATGACTACAACACCGGGGATACCACCACGACCGCAAGAAGAGAACTACACCCCACCCAAACTCAAATTTCTTCAAAAAGGAAAAACGGATGAGAAATACTCACGAAAATCGATGCCCATTCCGCGCGCTACCTTACTACTAGCTAACCCAGAAGACATTGAAAAATACTGCAAAGATTACAATATTCCACACCCCATGACTCAGGCCAACCCACCCGAGTCTAACCCAGGGGTTAGTGAGTCTGAGAGAGTAGAAACGAGAGAGAGAGAGAACAAGCAAGTGAGATACTGAGAGAAACCACAGAAACCGAATTTGTCCCACACGCACGACAGACTACATCTCAAGAAGCAATCCCTGACCAACCACCACCATCCTCTGAACAAACCATACCTGAACAATCGCTCGAGGAACAACCACATGCCGAACGACTCGAACAACCACTAATAGATGTTCCCGAGACAACTACGACAGCACTAGCTCAGTCAGAAAAGGCCGGGTCACCCTCTAGGATAAAAGACACCGACATTGACCCACCGGTGCACGTTCAACCCGAACCCGACCATTTGCTTGTCTCCCAACAGGCAAGTGTCTCAAAATCCTCAGAACCCCCCCTTTTCACATTCGCCTCGACTTCTGTGTCCATTCCACAACAAATCATAACTATTCCCACGACACAGCCCGAGTCTCTGCCTGATCCTCAGGCGTCAACGTCCATAGAAGAGCCTCAGATCGAGGCCCTTCGAGGATTGGACGGAAGTCTCACCGATGATGATGACCTCAGCAGCTCATCATCAGAGAGCCACCGACCAGAACCTAGTTCTGGACGCGTGCTAACGAGACGCCTTGGCGATCTCGGTGACAGCTCCACCCAAGCCCGTCACACTGACGTGGCCACAGCGACCCGAGCACCATCTCCGAAAGATGTGTCGCAAGGAGAGGTCGGAAGACCCCTGGAAACTGAAGTCCATCCGACTTCGGTTGACAAGGGCCACCGTACAGATGCTAGTTCTGAACGTGTGATAACGGCAAATCCTAGTGATGCCGGTGCACCAACCCCAACTCCCGTAACTGTGACGATGGCCTATCTGGAAAATCGCCTTTTGAGTTCTTTGAATCCGTGACCTTACCACGGGTTCGAGGACTCATTAAGGATGCCATGCAATCAGCCTCCACGGACAAAGGAAAGGCACCCATGGTAGACCAGCCGTCACAGCCTCGCCTCATCACACTACCACCACCACGAGTACCGCCTGAACCCAGTCCATACAGCATGCCTCTACTTGAGCTCTTCGATGTAGGTATCTCTCGCATTATTACCCTCGACAAACAGCGGACTCTGGAAGAAGAAGATTTCTACAAAAAGCTGATTAAAGGTGGAATCATACCTAACCCAACCACGTGTCGTCAAGAAGGCTCAAGTCAGAAGCGTCGTCATGACGATACTGATGATCAGGATCGTCCTGAGGGGGAGAAGAGACCAAGAATCACTCTCGGCGGATGAGGACGCGGTGTTCAAACTCGTGGAGGAGGTTCTTCCCGACAATCCAACCCACCACCAAAGTCCTCTAGGGGCAGACAAACTACGCCAGGGCCGAACCAGACAATTTCTCTTGGCGAAGCAGAGTCTGGCTCTCTGAGGATCTCCACCCAATCAGTCCAAACAACCACAAACCCTCGTCCAAATGATCCTCAAGGCTACATCGACAGATACATCTTAGAAGAGGAATGGATGACGAGAACAGAGACAGAAGAAGAGTCCCGCCTTAGGATTGAAAATGTCCGCGAGATTTTGAAGGCGGCGGCAGCAGACCACTGTTTCATTGAGCGAGGGGAAGAGGAGCAAGGAGAAAATCCT
Organism: Craterostigma plantagineum; assembly: GCA_027422505.1. NCBI lineage: Eukaryota > Viridiplantae > Streptophyta > Magnoliopsida > Lamiales > Linderniaceae > Craterostigma > Craterostigma plantagineum. The sequence continues at coordinate 419,827 of JAPQWV010000274.1, read as the reverse complement.
GTGGAAGATCTTCCAGAGCTTCCTGAACTCCTTCGACATCAAGTGCCCGAGGAACCGACGCCGGGCTACGAGTTCATAGAAACCCGTTGGAGGAACGCGAAGATCAAGGCACCTTTTCTTGAGGATCTCTATCCAAAGATCTGGCGGAAGGAGGAAGAAATAAAGGAAGTCAACGAGCTGAATCTTCGAGGCCTAATGCACTTAAAAGGGACGGCTAGGGGACTTAGTCATCAGATTATGCTCTGAGAAGGCTTAGCCCAGCGAGGTATGAATAGGGATCAGTACAGAAAATACCTCAGAGACCAAACAGCCATCTGTGATGTCAAGGATGTCGAATGGGCGGTAGGTAGATATATGGGCCTATCTTCCCTACTTCCCACTAGGCGAACTCAACAAGATTTACAATATTTATCGCAACAAGTTCACCCTTGACACTCACACAAAAAGAGATGGTTACAGAGCTATCAAAGAGTGCATGCTGAGACAGATCAAGTACTTTGCATCACATGACTTCCAAATGGCCTTGGAAAACAATATGAGCAAAGTCAACCTAACTTGTCCGCTTAACAGATATAAGGATCTCGACAAGTATGGAGAGGGATACATCTTTCTTGAACCATCTCCTGGGGTCACTTACCTTCAAGCTCTGAAACAGGAATTACAAGTATTCCTTCTTTCAGATGCCTCCAAAGATCGAACATTGAAGATTATCCTTAACCAACTTGTGACAAAGAAGAAGACAGTTTCTGAAGACGACAAATTAGAAGGCACGGAGCTAGAAGAAAAGGAAGTTCTACGGAAACTCGTTGAAAAGATCAGATATCGAATTGTTCTTCGGAATGACATCAGACAGTTCGAGCACGCCCTAGGATTCAGGAAGACCTACTTGGCCCACAGGGAACCTCCACCTCCTCCTCGCTCAAAGAAAAAGAAGAAGTGAAGACTTAGAAAATAGGCTCATATGTACTTTGGACACTTAGGGGGAGAATGTTAGGAATATTTTAAAAGTGTCCAAAATATTTATTCTAAGTCTTAATATATCTTTGCAGTGTACTTTATATGTTTTATTTATGTAGTGTGTTTGTGTTTGTAATGGGCTTGTTAGGGGCCCAATAAGCTTAAATACCTCTCAAGGTATTTAAGCTTAAACCCTAACACTCATTAATCCAAGTTTCCATTTTGCAAAAATCTCACGTATTCAACACTAAACCTCTAAAAGCACACTATTCACATTCTACGAAGGTTTAATCTGTTGAAGTGTTCTTGGATAATCTGGAATTACAAAAGTCTTCGTAATAATCCTCACTTTAGAAAGTGGACAAAGTGGGGCATTATTTCTTCTTATCCTTTTCTTGGACTTTCTTGGTATTCGCATCTTTGAGGAGGTCGATTGCATCATCCACCATAATATTATCCGGATCCGGATCTTCCGGTTCTTGTCCTTCTCCACCAAGACAAAATTCTTCATCTTTTGACGAAATCTCCATTGAGAAATCCACCGAAGCTTCAATACCAAGATTCTTGTGGATGTTTTTTTTCATTAGGTCAAGATAAGCCTGAACAATTTCTTCATTCTTCATTTTTTCCTTTTGTATATTCATCCTTCTTGAAATTATTTCAAAGGACTCGGATGTTCCCTCTGTTGATGATTATTAATCATCTCCTTGTACTGAGAAATTTTCTCTTCGATTTTATCAATTGTCTGTTGGCTTTCATATTTACCAGTAGCAGTCTTTCTTATCGTTTTTTTTTTCCAAAATTTTATATAAAAATTTCATCTAAGACATGGACTTTTTTGTTGGGTATAACCCACTTCTGGAGTCCATCTCCAAATCCATGGAATACTAAATTCAATATAAAAGTGTAAAGAAGCCATTCCTTCAATACATTCCTGTTTATGCTCCGCTTCTATCAGACTCGGAGATATTTTAACCCATTCTTGGTATAATCCAAAGAAAGGTTATTTAAGAATTTCAATTGAGGCTCCATGAGAAAGCCACCATTGATAAAACCAATTAGGGATTTCGGACTTATAAACATCCGCAAAAATCTTAACCACCAAGAATGTTTCTTATTGTCATTCTGGTATAAAAACACTTTATAAAAGGCATCGATATAATCATAATAATTAAATTTAATTAGAGTTTTAACGCAGGGCGAAAATATTCTCTATCCTTTAAAGGGTGAATAGCACATTTTTCAGGCGAAATAATTTGCATGAATATAATTTTACTAAAGCTATAACCTTTTTTCAAAGCAGTTTGGGAATTTCCCGCAGTAAAATGATCAAAATCACACGTTCTGTGGATTTAAGAATATTTCCATAATTATCACGATTTTTATAAACGTGGCAGCATATGATGCTTTTTCTAAATACATCGACATTAAAGTCCAATGTTCCTCAGACCATTTTAAATCTTAAAATTCAAGTAATATTATTACCTCAGTATGAGAAATTTTCTCATAGTCAACGTCATCTTCTTCTTCCGCAATTATTTTAGCGTAAGAAGTTCCTTCGTTAGAGGACTTAGCTTTTTGCTTTTTAAATTCAAGAAATTCCTTATACTCTTCGCCACTCAAAGTATTACTTGAAGAGCTGATAGATTTTCCTTAACGAGCTTTTTATGCCCATTTGAGCAATAATGTCTTTTCCACCTCTTCCACCACTATTAGAGGGGAAATTTCTCCCATATTGGGACATATCTGTTTTATCAAAAACTTTTGATTATATAAATCATCTTGAAATTTAAGGACGCACTTAACAATAGCAAATACTTCTCTAGCTATAGTAGCATAATTTTTCTGAGCATTATTCCATTTCCCCGAATAGAACCTAATTAAATATTCTTTCTTATCTTCTGGAGAAATTTGTTTTAAGATTCCTCCAAAACCTAAATCAGACGCATCGGTTTCTATAATTTTCTGCCAATTAGGGTTAGCAAGCATCAAACATGGTAAATGCGTAACCTTGTTCTTAATTTTTCTAATTGCGTCAGTGTGACTATTTGTCCACTGGCAAGGAATCTTTTTTAACCAATCATATAAAATAGATGTGTCAATTGCAAGATTTTTATAAAGGAGAAATGTAAGACTCCCTAAAAATCTTTGAAGCTGAGTTTGTCAAAAATCTGACCTGGAAATTTGGACGCAAACTCAATACTTCTATTAATCGAACTTTAGTTTGAAATTGAACCATTTTTGGACTTGATATAACCAATCCATTTTGAATAACAATTTTCTTAAATATATCAACATGCTTAAAATATGTTTTGATATCTTTTGAAAAGATCAAAATATCATCAATATAAACGATGATAAAATTACTATAAGGAATAAAAATATCGTTCATAATATTTTTGAAATTCAGAAGGAGCGTTTTTTAAACCAAAAGGCATAACGTTCCATTCAAATTGTCTAATTGGGACTGTAAAAACAGTTTATATGTATCTTTTTCAGCAACTTGAATTTGCCAAAAACCTGATTTTAAATCAAATTTAGGAAATATAATGGCATTAAATAATCTACCTAACATACCTTTTTAATTCGGAATAGGATACCTAATCCATTTTAAAACCTTATTTAATGGTTTATAATTAATAACTAACCTGGATGCTCCCCTTTCCTTTTCGGCATGATTATTAACATAAAATGCAGTGCACGACCAAGGTGATTTCGAAAGTTTTATTAAACCTTTATGTAAAAGAGAAGCTATTTCTTTTTTGCATAGCTCTAATAATTCAGAATTCATTTGAGAGGGACAAGCTTTAGTAGGACTCACTAAAATCATCTTCATAGGGTAAAGAAACTATATGCTTCTTCATATTCCAAAAAGCATTAGGAAGATCGTTACATATTTGCAACGTAAATTCATTATGCAGTAATTTAATTTTTTCTTGTAACTTAGGATTCTGAAGCTCATCTTCAATCGTAAGTATACTAATTTCTTGCTTAAGGTAATTTACCTGATTTCTTTTGCTTTAATAAGAATAGAATCCTTAATTTCATTAAGAATCCTAGAAAAGGGTTCAGTAATAAATTCCAAGTACACTTCTTTATTTTCGAAGCTTCCTTTAAATCCGTATTCATCAATATTTTTTATAGGAATATGTTTTTAAGGAATGGAGTACCAAGAATTACTTGGTTCGTAATATTCTTGACAAACAAGAGTGACGTAGGAATACAAACCTTATTTTTACAAATGAAGGCCTTAGGAATTTTGTAATTAATTTGCAATTTTTCTCCGCTTGCAGACCTAAGATAATGGGTTGTTTTGTGGAAATATTTGGTAGGAATTATTCCTTCTTGGATGCAGTTTAAATCTGCTCCACTATCAATTAACGCAATAAGATTCTTTTGAAATTTTTCGTCAATTAGTAATCATATTTTTACTAACCATTTTTTAGAAGTGATTATTTCTAAAGTTGAAAGATAATTGTTATTTTCAACATTTTCTGAAATATTAGCAAATTCTTCGTTAGTAAATTCTTCAACAATTTCTTCAACAATTTCTAAGTCTATATGACTTAATTTTAGATTTCTAATCTCAATTTTTAAATTTGAAATTTCTGATGTTAAGTCTTTAATATTAGTGGGTGATTCATTTTTATTAAAATTATTTTTATTATGAAGTAATTTCATTACTTCGGACATTCTGTAAGGTTCAGATTTAATAATAACTTCTTTTGAAGTTTCTTCCTCTTTTTGAATTATTCTTTTTATAATTAGATTTTTTAAATCTGGATCATCTGCTTCTTTTAATATTTCGAAAGGATTATTATCAAGAACATTTATCTCTTGAAATTGTGATATTAATTGATATAAATTATTATCTTCTATTTCAGATTCTGAACTATCTAACTTCTTAGAACATGGTCGTCCTATTTGAAAATGTTGGCATTCATCAGACTCTGACGATGAGATTTCTTCGATGATATTATTATTTCATCGTTAGAGAAGATTCTGATTCACTATCAGATTTTATAAGAATTTTTGATAATTTTTCTTTTAATTCATTATTTATTATTAATTTTCTTTTTGGTCCAGCAAGTCTTTGCTTTATGACCCACTTTTCCGCATTTTCGACAAACAATAGGAGGAAATTTATTTTTGTATTGATTATCTTTTGAGAATTTGTGTTCTCTTCTTTTAAATTTTCGATTTTTTCTTCTTTCGTATTGTTTAGAAGAATATTTCTTAGTTTTATGTTCTTTACGAGTTTTACTCGTAGAAGGATTTTCCATGCCAAATTGGCCACAGAATTCTCCTAATTGTTTCTTTTCGTCTAGAGAATGTCTCTTGACTTGTTTATTTAATTTTATTTCATTGCATAAGGCTAAAACCTTCTTGTATGCAAGTTCCTATGGGGGTGTTTGTTTCCTGTGATCCAACATCACCGTGATGTGAATATTACCGTGATGTGGATCAAGGTGATATATCATTTGTTTTTGGTGATATTCATATTGCATATCAATATTATGATATTAGAATATTGTGTTTGTCTAATCACGGTGATGTGTGGGTATATTGCATAAATGTCATATTTAACCCTACGAATATTATCTAAATTATGTGGATTATATAAATATTGAGATGATATTTACATAATAATGATTACTATATTAATATCGAGTTTAATATTTTGAAGAACTAATAATAAGTTTTCCGTATCGTTATTCAATATAATTAGTTATTATTAAATATATTATTTAAGATATAAATAATCTAATTATATAATTTAAAATATGAATAAAGATAATTTAAGATTTAAATAATCTAATTATATAATTTAAAATATGAATAAAGATATATTATGTATAAATGCTAAATTAAGGGGTAATGTTGTCCAAATACAAATTTGAAAGATCACCCCATCACGGTGATGTAAGATCACTTAGCTTTAACGGGGTGATCCAAAAGGTAGAATATCACCCCATTTTTATCACCTAGGTGATATGTCATTACGGTGATGACTCATTACATAGGTTAAACAAACATGATGATGATAAAGCGACGAGAGGATTACGGTGATGTTTTGGAGTATCACCCCAAAACAAACACCCCCTATAAGTTTACCGTAGCTATAGGAGTTATAATTAATACTTGATTCTCATTTCCTAAGGTTATTTCTTACTCTTTCTGCGAAGAGTGCATGTAGGCCATCTATAAATTTAGATTTTCAGTGAGTACTATTAGACTCAGGGAGTTCCATGACTCGACTAAGTAAAGGATGTAAGAGTTTTACACCTAAGATTTTGGAGAAGAGATCTGATATTTTCAGAATATCGGCCTGTGAAATGTTCTATAATATATACGCATAATGTATAAACGGCGTTTTCGATGATTTCGTCGTTTTCTTCTATCATGGTCAGATAATATCTTCTTGTTCTCTTGGAGTTAAATAATTATCCCACCAACCTTTTAACTGAGCAGTAAAGCCAGCAACGATCATTTTAGCAACAACTCTATCACTATTATGATTAGCTTTGCAAATTGTGCTATACATTAACATTCTATGAATGATATTGTCTCTCGGTATGACCATCTAAATTTCACTCATATGATACTTTTACCATTATACGAATTATTGAGTGTAAATTCTTGTTCTTCGAACAATACATTTTGAGGAGTTGCCCTAGGATAATAGTATTTACTTTGAATTGGCACATATATATATATATATATATATATATATATATATATTATATGTGTGTGTGTGCTCTGAAAGAATTCTATATAGGAACCTCATCTCGAAAAATTTTTAGCACAAAAAATTGACAATTCGAGCATACATGAGACATTGATTCCTAATCTACCTATGAAGAAAGAGAAACATACAAGATATGAAAACCTGAAATCTTAAACCTATTTTTATTTTCCAATAAGAAATCTATTAATTAAAAAAACTCATATGTTAATTTTCGTTGATATAAAAAATAAAAAATAAAACTTATACAATATATATAATGAAAATAGTTTGCGCAAGAAAAGAATATTTAAATTTGGAGAGTTTTTCTTAATATATAGACATATAATACATAATACGAGATCAGGCAGTTCTTAAATACATCTGCAATAAAACTGAATACCATAATCTCGCAGATCTAAATGAGTATTTGATATTGGAAGGAATAAACAATTAAATAACAATCAACGAATGAACAACTGGAAATAAAATTGTAGGGATATTCTTATTATAGACAATAGGTGGGCAAGGTTGTTCTTGATGGGGCATCATCCAACATTGAAGACCATAACCTTACGGATTTAAATTAATAATTAGTATTAAAAAGAAAAATTATTACCAATCAACTACAAACAAGAAATCACACACATCTGGTCCACCTATATAATGACAACAACAGGTCTACCTACATAACATAATAAAATATAAGAAGAGAAAACCCTAAACAAAAATGCAAACGATGAAGTCTTATTACAACATATTTCTCTATGCTGCACTATTTTTTGCAATGTTGTTTATTCATGCAGAAGCAAGGCCCGATTTAACATTGAAGAATAATGAAGAGTCTTTTATGCATTACGACCCTGAGCAGGAATTCTTATTCAGCATGCTCCCGAAAGGTCGTTATTATCACAGTGGTCCATCGCCTTGCATTAACAAAGGACCACTTTGCAGAAAGGGAAGTCCAGGATTGCATTAATTAATTAAGTTAATTATTTATTAGCAAAACGATCATATTTGTATAAGCGAAGGTACTATTGTTTGGCACTATAATAATAATATACAATTTTTGGATCTTGTCTTCTCAATCACTAAGGTGTGTGATAAAAAACTTTCAGAAAGAGGTGTAAACTTTACACATTTCGGAACACATAAATATTTATAATATGTAGATTTTTTACCAGCTTAATAATGATAACAACAACAATACTACCAGCTTTTTATAATATATAGATTTCGGAACGCCAAAAAGTTTTCATGGAAGAGATCCAAGTGAGTTTCCATGCTTACATATTTTTCATGTTTGCATCTCTTCGACATTATTTTCTGAGTTATTTTCACGAGATGAAAAAGTTTATCGTATTTTGTTTATTTTTATATTTAGTATTTCTTATATGTTAGAAATATACGGGTTCTTTTATATGTCTTAATTGGTTGGCAATCTTCTATGTTTTATGTCTAAGCATATTATTGATATAACCTTTACGTGTTTAATATATGAAGTTTACTTGTCTCATTTATATTGATGATTATTTGTAATCTAAAATGTCTGAATTGATGAATTAGATTATTAAATAGTGAACTAATTGTTGACCTTTTTGGTCCATACATGTTAGAAAGTTTTGATGAACGATGTAATTGTAATGACGTTAGGTCTATAAAATAAGCAATTCGATTTGGGAAAAATAAAACGTCTAAGTTCATGATAATATTCGTCCATGCATTGTGTATGAGCAATAAATTGTTAAAGTGTTGAATATTTGAATTGCATGTGATTTTGTGATGATTTGATGGAACTATGTGATCGCGTGTTATAGACAGTCCATGAGATAGGATATATCGTTATGTGCTATATATGGAAATAATGCATGAGATATCCTACCGAGCTATATATGGAAAATATGCTGTTTATATATGGAAAGTGATATATCCGTTGATACCAGTTTATTCCTGGACGAAAATCATATGCACGATCCTTGCTTGCCTTGCACTGAATTAAATGCGAAATATTAAATTGATATCTTTCCTTGTGCTGATTGGATTATTATATTTAGGAAAGATTTGATTTGATTAAACCTTATGGATAAGATGCTCTTATATGGTATGTGCTATAACGGGTGAGATCTCTGAATTAAGGAAAGTAGTGCCATGATGTGATAAATCGATTTATGTAAGCTCTGATCTGATTCTTGTGCTAAACATGGTAAATATATTGATTAAATGCTATGAGCTGTACATGGAAAACGTGCTTATGCCTTGCTATCTTATGTGCCATACTTGGAAAGTAAATCTAAAGTTACTCGTTACTATGAACTGATAGCAGGGAATCACTTATGGAAAATGTCGATATGGAAAATATATGCGAAATGGTTGAAATTGCTTGAGTACGAAAATTAAGCTTTATATGGAATATAATCATGCTTTAATGTGCTATATGACCGTTGTGACGATTTATTAGAAGCATGATTTATATGGTATGATTGATTCGAAAGCTACATGGAAACTATGCTTGATTTGGTGATTATTGTTTGATATGACTTTCCATGTGAAGTGCTATTAGAAAAGGATTTATATGAACTGCACTTCAGACTTACGAAGTACAGAGAACAGAGCAGTGAATTTGCGAATCTAAGCGTACGAGAGATTTTTGAGCAGAGAGATACTATGATATTCCTGAGCTAGTCACTTGCGATAGCTTTCTGCCTACCCGAACTCTAACTTGCCTATCCATCACTGAGCGAGTGATTCATCAGATATTCCATCATCCCCTGCCATATATTCTGTCTTCGGACGTGTTGTCTTCGGACGTGAGCAATACCAAGGAGGCAAGGTCGACGTTTACGCACACGTGAAGGGAAGGACAAGTCCGGGGGCCCTTCGGTAGCGAGCTGTGTCTGTCGGGATCAAGGAGATTCCGAGGAACGAAACTCGGCGTGTGGTAACCTAGTAGTGTCTAGTGTTCGACTTGTTTCGGTTGTGTATTGGGCTGACCAATCAGTTTTGTATCCAGCTACGGTGCATTATAGTGATTGGTTAAACTCTTGGGAAGAAAATCCCAAGGAGAGGAGTAAACCCCAGTTGGGGATATAACCTCTATAAAAATCCTGTCTCGCATTTACTTTTCAGTTATTTCTTTATCGCTGTGAGACAGACCCGACACACATCCGACGTTACTAGGATATATCAGGCATACTAGTTACAAACATCAGTAGGTATAACTAAGTCACCACACTAAGGTTTTGAAAAAGAAGCATAAAATTTTATTAGCCTAATTCACCCCCCCTCTTAGGCACTTTTATATCTTCATTTGGTATCAGAGCAGGTTAATCAAACGACGGGCCTAACAAGCCTGAGTTAAAGATCTAATGGCTTCTTCGAGTTTTGATGTTTTTGCAGAAGGACAATCTCATTCCAGGCCACCACTTTTCGATGGAACAAACTATGCTATATGGAAAAATCGTAATGAAGGAATTCCTGCTTGCTACTGACTATGACCTGTGGGATATCATCACCACTGGACCTTACAATCCGAAGAAGGCGGATGGAACTCCAAAGAAAGGTGCCGAGTACGATGCAACAGACAAGCGAGGAATATCCTTGAATGCCAAAGCTAAGAACATGATCGCCTGCGCGCTTACAAGAGAAGAATACAATCGTGTGAGCTCATGCGAATCTGCCAAGGATATGTGGGAGATGCTTCAAGTCACACATGAGGGAACCACTCGAGTCGTACAAGAAAGAATAGCCCTCTTAACTCACCAATACGAGCTGTTCAAAATGGAGGACAACGAGACCATAAGCCATATGTACGCGAGATTCATGAACATCATCAATCAAATGTTCTCGTTGGGAAAGAAAATACCGGACGGTGAGAAAGTACGGAAAATACTGAGATCTCTTCCAAGAGAGTGGAATCCCAAAGTAACTGCCATCTACGAAGCAAAGGACTTGGACCAACTTTCCGTGTCAGAATTGATTGGATCTCTTACAACCTACGAGATGACTCAGATCTCCATCAAAGAGAAGCCAACGGTCCGAAGTCAACCAAACATCGCATTTAACACCGAACAAGAAAATGATTCTGAAGGTGAAGAAGAAACTGAGGAGGACCTAATGGAGCAAATCGCCATGCTGACCAGGAGGTTTGAAAAGTTTCGGATGAAAAGAAAGTTCAAGGGAAACTCCAAGTTCCAGCAACGGAACAAGGGAATATCATCATCCGGGAACAACGTGCAGAAATGTTTCAAATGCAACAAGCCAGGCCACTTCGCCTCAAACTGCCCTATGGAAAATGGTGACAAAAAGGTAAAGAAGCAGAAAGCAATGGTCACTAACTGGGAAGAGGCCGAAAGTGAAGAGGAGGAAGATCTCGCCTACATGGCCAATGACGATGATCAGGTATCAGATTCATCTACTATTAAGAAAATTTACTTTCTAAATGAATTATTTGCTAGGCAAGATGAATCTCATGATAACGCTTCCTCAGTTCCTGAAGTAGATGAAAAGGAAGAGATGTTTGAAATTATTCAAAACGCAGAAAGAAGAATTAAGTCGCTCAACTCACAAGTAAAGAGTCTGATTAGACAACGAGATGATGTAGCTAGAGAAAAGCATCAAACAGAGTTAGAAAATGAGCGTCTGAAAGCAGAGCTAGAAACTCTTAAGGAAGAAAAAGTCTTATGTAGTTGCGAAAAGCTTAGGAAGCAAGAAAATAGGTCTAGAGACACGTCCGTCCTTAAGGATTTCTTAGAAGAAAATAAAAATGTTAGACTTTTTGTAGGACAACATAATCTCAACATGATACTTGATCTTCCTAGACATGTTGGAAATACAGGGATAGGATATTCCACAACACCTAAGCATGCTGCACCTTCACTAGATATTAAAAAGCCTAAATGTTTTTCATGCGGCCGTCACGGTCATTATGCTAACCACTGTTTCTTGAAGAAAGCTGATAAAACTAGATATATCTGGAGGCCAAAGCAGATTCCTAAGAATCAAGGTTCTAACACTGGCGCGCCTGCATTTATGAGATCACAGTCTGTGACAGATGATATATCATGTGTTAACAAGAGTCACTTTACAACTAACCCTTTAGGACCCAATCGAAGTTGGGCACCTCAGAAAAGAAATGATTCATGCAGGTACAAAGAAGAAAATCCAGCAAAAAGAACAAGTGGTACCTCGACAGTGGGTGTTCCCACCATATGACAGGTGATATCAGTAAGTTTGTGTCGGTGAAAGCCTATGATGGAGGGTATGTCTCCTACGCCGACAACACTAAAGCTAAGATCATTGGGGTTGGAACTGTTGTGCTTAGCAGTTACACAGGATAACACCTGGTTATGGCATAGACGCTTAGGACATGCCAACATGGAATTACTGTCTCACATCACAAGCAATGCACTGGTGCGAGGTGTTCCTGATATAAAGTTTGTCAAAGACAAAACATGCAAGGAATGCCAAATGGGCAAGCAGACCAAGACATCGTTCAAGGCAAAGAATGTGATATCCACATCCAGACCTCTGGAATTACTGCATCTCGACCTTTTTGGTCCTGTCCAAACGATGTCTCTGCGAGGTAAAAGATATGCTTTTGTTATCGTTGATGATTATTCCAGGTATACTTGGGTGATATTTCTTGCACATAAGAATGAGGCACTAGATAATTTTGCATCGCTAGTTAAGAGACTTGAAAATGAAAAAGAAACAAACTTATGTAGGATACGCAGTGATAACGGACTGGAATTTGATAGTAAGTCATTTGCATCATTCTGTGATCAGTACGGATATAGTCATAACTTCTCTGCCCCCATAACTCCTCAACAGAATGGCGTAGTTGAACGTAAAAATAGGGTATTACAGGAAATGGCTAGATCTATGTTACATGAGTATGATATTCCTAAACAGTTTTGGGCGGAAGCTGTTAGTACAGCTTGTTATGTGTCTAACCGTGTTTTCCTTAGGCCGATATTAAAGAAGACTTCTTATGAAATCTGGCATGGTAGAACTCCGAATATAAGTTACTTTCGAGTGTTTGGATGCAAATGTTTTATCTTGAACGATAGAGATAAGAGAGGAAAATTTGACTCTAAGGTTGATGAAGGGATATTCCTTGGTTACAGTCTTCACTCTAAGGCATATCGGGTTTATAATAAAAGGAAATTGACTGTTCAGGAGTCCATACATGTTACCTTTGATGAAATGCCTAACGCAGATGCTACTGATGAGGAAGGTATAGATTTCCCTGTGCAGAATTACAGGATACTGAAGATGGTAAGGATGATATTCCTGAAGACGAAAATGTAGAGACACTGGAACCGGAAGCAAATGAGCTACAACCTAGAAAATGGAAACATGCTTCCAGTCATCCAACAGATCAAGTGATAGGAAATATCAGATCTGGAATCAAAACTCGAGCAACTGTACGAAATCAGGATACAGAGGAATCTCATGATGTACTACTTTCAATGATGGAACCAAAAACAGTCCATGAAGCCTTGGATGATATATCCTGGGTCTCTGCCATGGAAGATGAGTTGGCTCAGTTCGAAAAGAGCCAAGTGTGGACACTCGTGGAGAGACCAGATGAAAAGTCCATCATAGGAACCAAATGGGTTTTCCGCAACAAACTCGATGAACATGGTAATGTCACAAGGAACAAAGCGAGGTTAGTTGCAAAAGGTTATTCCCAGGAGGAAGGTATTGATTTCGATGAAACCTTTGCTCCAGTAGCTAGATTAGAGTCCATACGTGTCTTACTTGCATATGCATGTTTTAAACGTTTTAAACTCTTTCAAATGGACGTAAAAAGTGCATTTTTAAATGGCTTTATAAATGAGGAGGTCTATGTAGAGCAACCACCGGGCTTTGCTAGGGAAGATTTTCCAAATCACGTTTTTAAATTAAATAAAGCATTATATGGTTTAAAGCAGGCTCCTAGAGCATGGTATGAAAGGCTAAGCAAGTTCTTGATTGACATAGGATTCTCGACTGGAACTATTGATAACACACTGTTTATTAAGTATGAAGGAGATCACATGATACTGGTACAAATATATGTTGATGATATCATATTTGGTAGTACTGATATCCTTCTTTGCGAGAAATTCTCTAAGTCTATGCAGAAGGAATTTGAGATGAGCTTAATGGGCGAGCTAAACTACTTCCTTGGGTTGCAAATAAAGCAACTTGACGGTGGAACCTTTGTATCCCAGACTAAGTACAGCAAGGAATTACTGATCAAATTCGGGATGAACGATTCCAAAGCAATTTCCACTCCCATGCATCAGACCACCAAAATAGACAGTGGTGAATCAGGTACACCAGTTGATCAAACGGAATATCGAGGTATGATCGGTAGCCTTCTTTACTTAACTGCTAGTCGTCCTGATATCATGTTTGCTGTTGGTATGTGTTCGAGATATCAATCTGACCCTAGGGAATCTCACTTGACAGCAGTCAAGCGTATACTTAGATATGTCAAGGGTACTGTTAATTATGGTTTGTGGTACTCTCATTCGGATGAATTCCCATTAATGGGATATTCCGATGCCGACTATGCCGGCTGTAGGGAAGATAGGAAAAGTACTAGTGGAACTTGCCAATTACTTGGAAATTCCCTAGTAACTTGGTCTAGTAGAAAGCAAAATGCTGTCGCCCTCTCCACAACCGAAGCTGAATATATGGCCTTAGGAAATTGTTGTCACAAGTTCTTTGGATGAAACAAACCCTTAGTGATTTCGGGTTAAGTTATGACAAAATTCCTATTAGGTGTGATAGTACTAGTGCCATTAGTATTACTAAGAATCCCGTGCATCACTCTCGTACTAAGCATATTGAGGTTAAACATCATTTCATACGAGACCATGTTCAGAAGGGGAATATCAGTGTGGAATTCGTAGGAACAAATGATCAGCTTGCTGATATCTTCACGAAACCCTTAATAGAGGCAAGATTCTGTGACATCCGTGATCGATTGGGAATTCTCGAGCTAAATGAGGTTAGTAAATCTGCCTAATTCTATTAATTCACTTTAGGTTATTCTATTTTAGTTAAAGACTCTTAGTTATCATATCTTAAGATATTCAGCCCCTAGAATATTTCCGTGGATCTTACAGATCTTTCCCTAAGTATGATTCTAGTATTTTAGGAAGAAATTCGTAGATAGACATTCCTTCAGCCATCCAGTTTATTTTAGGAATATCCGATCTCTTGGATCTGCTCTTGAATGTGATCAGGTTATTTTAGGAAGGAATTCGTAGATATCATCTCAGCCGTTCAGTTATTTTAGGGAACCCATTTATTTAAACTATATTCCTTTCAGCCCAGTCAAATCCCTTCCATAATTATGAGATCCTGTCAAATCAGCCCGATATCTCTGACAGTTTTCCACTTTCCAACTTTGAAATTTCAAAATTCAAATTTCAAATCCATCCTTATCCATTCCAAGAATAAACCGACTCCACTTCTTTAAAAGATCAAAACCGTTCCTCAATCTTCATCATTCAATCATCCTCTTCAAACATCCCCTCGACATTCAAACCTTCTTCAATGGCCAAAACTTCCAAAGCTGTCAACCCTGAATCATCAAGCCGCAAACGTAAGGAGCCCATGTCTGACACTGATGAAACCCCGCTCAAATCTCCTTTCAAATCGCCAAAATCAGCCTCGCCTTCTGCTCGTAAAACTCGTTCCAAAGCCAAACCTTCCGAAAAGATCTCCAGTCCTTCCAAAATCGCCAAGAAGAAGAAGAAGACCAAGAAATCCAAGACACCTGAACCCGAAAGACCTGCCTCAAGCTCCGAAATTCCTGAAGAAGTTCCTGAGGATACCCAGAAATCGCCCTCGCGATCCCCAACTCCAATCGAAACTCAGAAATCACCTTCACCTCCACCAAAGTCTCCTGAAAAACAGCCCTCACCACTTGATAAGGCCTCGCCACCTCAGCCATCAAGTTCAAAATCCTTTGCCATCCCGCTTATCGATCTGACCAAACCTAGTGAGATCCCAGTTGAAATGCTTTTTCTGGAAGAAAGTAACCGCACCACCTACAAAAGCTTCCACAAAAGAGATATCGCTCGTGGACGCGGAGTTGCCTTCGACAAACTGCCCCCTGGGAACGTTATCACCTGGCTTAAAGATTTTGGATGGGAGTATTTCCTGAGCCTCAACACACCCCACTTCCCTGAAGCAGTCAAACTGTTCTATGCTAATCTCGACTACGACGAGTTCGAAGGGCATGTTAACATCCGTTCCTATGTTCTCGGCCATAAGATCGAGTGGACCACTCAAAAGATGAATGCTATGCTGGGAGTTGCTGATGAGGGACTTCGGCACTATGATATGAATGACTGGTGCCACACCAATGAGTTTGATCTCGGTAATGTCTTTCATACACTCTGGAATACCCGCACGAAACCTCGATTCTCTGACGGTGAAGCACTGAACCAACTCCCTATCGACTACTTCTTCCTGCACAAGCTTCTCAACATGACTCTCTGGAGTGCCAAAATTGGCAGCGGCGGCCACTCGACGACGATGAACTTCATGAGCACCTTTGCCGTCTACATGGTATCCCAAAACCTCAAGTTCAACCTCGGATATGTCATCATGAAACACATGATCCAGGCCTACGAAAGCAGAGACAAAGCGCTGCCTTATGGCATGCTACTCACTCACTTATTTGAGTGCGAGGGCATTGTGTTGCCGCCTGGCTGGGAAGACAAATCCGTCCACATCGTGGACCAAGTGACCTTGAAGCGGATGGGGATCCACTACACAAAAAGCCAAGGTTGGTTCAAGGCAAAGGAAGTTAGGTCAGTGGATAGCGCACAGAAGCGAGCTGCTGCGAAGGGAAAGGCAAAAGTGAAAAGCGACGATGATGAGGATTATGAAGATGAGCTCAGCGTCGGGAAGACTGGAATCTCCGTATTGCGCCGTGATATCTCTGATATCAAAGCTGACAATCAGAAGCGATTCCGCAAGATCAAAGAACAGTATACCGAAATGTCGCTGAAACTCTCCAAGCTCACCAAGCTCGTCAAGCAATCCCTTCCAAAACCCGCTGTTTCCGACTCCTCCTCAAGCCAGTAGGCTGCCTATCTAGTTCCGTTCTGCTCTTAGTCTGCCCCTAGGATATTCCAGTATCGCTCAGTTTTTAGGTTTACCTCCCGCCTTTTTGATAATGAAGGGGGAGTAGTAAGGTAAGTTTAGGCGTTTAGCGTCTAAGTGTTTTAGTGGTAAGTGATGTATAGGGAAGCTCGTTGAACCCTAATATAATATTTTGCTGCTATCATGATATATCTTCTATGCTTAACATTTTCTTTGCTATGATCTTCGGATATATCATATGCTGATCTCATACTCTGATGCTTAACTGTGAGATTTGACTTGCGTGAAACTTCTTGATAAGTGCTAAGTGCCTGCTGCGATGATTACATGATTACTTGAACCATGCTTGGAAAATGCGCACTTAGGCAGGGGGAGCACACTCACGGGTAATTTCGAAATTCTTGTACTTAAGATATAACATAGAAATTAATAGGAAATATCCGCATTTAGACAGGGGGAGCAAAATTAGTTCAAAGATATATCTTAGCATGTCTTAGAGATAACTGCACATAGGCAGGGGGAGCAAATGGGTATCACATGTGATTAGGAAATATCGTATGCTCTGCTTTGTGATTATGGAACACTTAGACATATGCACTAGGACTTGCATAATCGAATATGCTTACTTGCTTCCGTGCTGCATCAATTACATGTCATCATCAAAAAGGGGGAGAATGTTGACCTTTTTGGTCCATACATGTTAGAAAGTTTTGATGAACGATGTAATTGTAATGACGTTAGGTCTATAAAATAAGCAATTCGATTTGGGAAAAATAAAACGTCTAAGTTCATGATAATATTCGTCCATGCATTGTGTATGAGCAATAAATTGTTAAAGTGTTGAATATTTGAATTGCATGTGATTTTGTGATGATTTGATGGAACTATGTGATCGCGTGTTATAGACAGTCCATGAGATAGGATATATCGTTATGTGCTATATATGGAAATAATGCATGAGATATCCTACCGAGCTATATATGGAAAATATGCTGTTTATATATGGAAAGTGATATATCCGTTGATACCAGTTTATTCCTGGACGAAAATCATATGCACGATCCTTGCTTGCCTTGCACCGAATTAAATGCGAAATATTAAATTGATATCTTTCCTTGTGCTGATTGGATTATTATATTTAGGAAAGATTTGATTTGATTAAACCTTATGGATAAGATGCTCTTATATGGTATGTGCTATAACGGGTGAGATCTCTGAATTAAGGAAAGTAGTGCCATGATGTGATATATCGATTTATGTAAGCTCTGATCTGATTCTTGTGCTAAACATGGTAAATATATTGATTAAATGCTATGAGCTGTACATGGAAAACGTGCTTATGCCTTGCTATCTTATGTGCCATACTTGGAAAGTAAATCTAAAGTTACTCGTTACTATGAACTGATAGCAGGGAATCACTTATGGAAAATGTCGATATGGAAAATATATGCGAAATGGTTGAAATTGCTTGAGTACGAAAATTAAGCTTTATATGGAATATAATCATGCTTTAATGTGCTATATGACCGTTGTGATGATTTATTAGAAGCATGATTTATATGGTATGATTGATTCGAAAGCTACATGGAAACTATGCTTGATTTGGTGATTATTGTTTGATATGACTTTCCATGTGAAGTGCTATTAGAAAAGGATTTATATGAACTGCACTTCAGACTTTCGAAGTACAGAGAACAGAGCAGTGAATTTGCGAATCTAAGCGTACGAGAGATTTTTGAGCAGAGAGATACTAAGATATTCCTGAGCTAGTCACTTGCGATAGCTTTCTGCCTACCCGAACTCTAACTTGCCTATCCATCACTGAGCGAGTGATTCATCAGATATTCCATCATCCCCTGCCATATATTCTATCTTCGGACGTGTTGTCTTCGGACGTGAGCAATACCAAGGAGGCAAGGTCGACGTTTACGCACACGTGAAGGGAAGGACAAGTCCGGGGGCCTTCGGTAGCGAGCTGTGTCTGTCGGGATCAAGGAGATTCCGAGGAACGAAACTCGGCGTGTGGTAACCTAGTAGTGTCTAGTGTTCGACTTGTTTCGGTTGTGTATTGGGCTGACCAATCAGTTTTGTATCCAGCTACGGTGCATTATAGTGATTGGTTAAACTCTTGGGAAGAAAATCCCAAGGAGAGGAGTAAACCCCAGTTGGGGATATAACCTCTATAAAAATCCTGTCTCGCATTTACTTTTCAGTTATTTCTTTATCGCTGTGAGACAGACCCGACACACATCCGACGTTACTAGGATATATCAGGCATACTAGTTACAAACATCAGTAGGTATAACTAAGTCACCACACTAAGGTTTTGAAAAAGAAGCATAAAATTTTATTAGCCTAATTCACCCCCCCTCTTAGGCACTTTTATATCTTCACTAATAAATAATAATATTGTTGTAGAGAAAAATATGGTCATTTTTATTGCTGCACCTTGTGCATGGCTGGAAACACTAATAAAAATAATATTGTTTCTAGGCGGTTCTGGGGCGGTTAAAAACCCATTTTTTTTTTTATTTATTTTTTCCTATTTCTATTTTGTTAGAATCTGATTTTAATTCCGAAATTTTGATTTAAGAAGTTACAAAAAATAAATACAAAATAAAATATAGTGGAAAGCAAAAAAAAAAAAAAACTTTGAAAAGAAAGAATATATACTTTGAGAAGATCTACAACTACGCTACACATCCTTCAATAGAATGAGCATCTGATTAGTAAACATTTCCCCGGGGAGGGATGGACAATGCAAGACTGAAGGTACCAATAATAGACGAAATCTGAGGGCAAGTTGATTCTGCATCTAGAAGGCGAGCTGACGCTGAACTTCTCCATCTTGAAAAAATATTGGAACGAAGTGCAGCTACGTGATTGCGATCGAGAAAGACTTCTTCCGAATAAAAAGGAACTCCAATTGTGTACACCAGTAGTATATTCTCCTATTTTGGGTTCGCGTTAAGGGGCGGGCGATTAACAATGCTGGTTGGATTTATCTGTGGATTGGGTGCAGCTGAAGGCATAAAACAACTGGAGCTTGCAGTACTGTTTAGCCTTACTTTCTTTTCTACAGGTGAAATGGCAAGTGGTAGTGTCATATTTGCTACAATTACTATTTATAATGTCGTAGAGTTTGTAAGACTGTTTCCTATGAGGTTCATGTTGTACGACTCGTTGAACAGTTATAATATATAATAGTAAGATTGTTATATGTTTGCTACAATGTAATAGCACCACTGATTATAATAAGACTTTCTTCAACCTCAAATTAGTAGTGATCGACTGGTGTATAATGTTTATCCTAACTATTATTAACGTTAGTGTTTTAGGACTGCGTCGAGTAATATTATCGAGAGAATTACACAAATGATATTATTTTGAGAATGGAATTACAAAACTAGTTGAGTTTTTAAACCTATTACAAAACCTTAGTTGAGTTTTTTAATTCTAACTATTTTTATGTTCATTTTAACCACGAAAATACTTAAAATTATAATTTTCACTATTTTATCTTCAAATAGCATAACACTTGTTAATAATTAAATTTTCACCCCAACTTATTTTAATTCAAATATTTAAAATGTAAACATCAGTGCTCACTCTCGCCTAGGGAATATACATTCGAGTAAGCTAAGCACAAACCAATAAATGTAAACATCACTCATATTATTCAAACGTTGAATCAACGTGTATAATGTATGAAGGTGCCTATGGGTGCAAGGTATCATCTAGGGATGTCAACATTTTCGTACCCTACCCATACCCGCACGATTTTACCCGCTAACAACGGGTATGGGTATACCCAATTAAATATAATTGGACATGGATCATGCCCAAGCCCAATAAAATTAATTGTGGCTCTTAGGGTATTACCTATTTACCCTTTTACTAACTTTAAGCCCAATTGTTAGAAATGAAGTTTAGTATTTGAACCCTAAATAAAACATTTAACCCTAAATTCCTAAATTACAGACGATTCCTCCCCAACTATCATTTTCATTTCCCCTAACTTACAGACGATTCCAATCACGTGCTTGTTTATGTTCTGGTTTTGTCCGATGAACATTTTCATTTTCTCGATTTCTTTGGGTGTCTGTGATTTGAGATTAATGCCCGTTTCACTCTTCACTGATCAAGGTAGAGCTTAGAGCTGAAATATCGAGCTCTATTGGTCATGATGATGGGTAGTTTGTGGGTTATTTTGTGTATGAATCTGCCCTAAGTGATTCTTTTGTGATTTCCATTAAGCATGAGACGTGATTATTGTTGTTTAATTCCTAGTGGGTTATTTTGTGTACGAGCTCCATTGAAGAAATCTATGATTCCCCTCCCTTGCCTAAGGCTCGCTAGATTTCCAAAGTTTTATATAGTATAGTGTTCTGTGATTTTTTTCTCAGGCTGATTTAGCTATTTCTCTGGAAAATCAGCCGAAAGCACGATAGCTATTACTCATTAGTGTTGTTGCAGCTTGTTTTAGGAATTAGTTTCTCAATTGCCTGAGCATTAATGGTTTTAGGAATTCTACATTTGGCCATGTTATATATTCTTTGTTCATGTAGCACTTATATTTGATTTGTGGGTTTATTTTGATAGAGTATGACGTTGGCAGACAACACGCAAACTCAACAAGAAACTCGTTTGGAAGATGTCGAAATAAAAAGAAAGTGAAACACAAGAGTCGTCCTCTAAGAGGATTAGGAAGGCAACTTCAAGGGTTTGGGAATATTTTGATAAAATTCATGTGGATGGTGAAGTTAGGCGAAATGTATGTATTGTGATTCTACGCTTTCTTGTGCATGAAGTACTTGCACGGAATATACCTTTTGTAGGGTATATATTTTAATTGTGCTTGATTTTATTAGTTGTCCTTGTAATTAGGGGCGTTTTGTATAGTAGTCCTTATATTAGGACTAGTTTGATATTTATACCAAGTTTGTTTGGAATAAATACATGTAAACAATTGTGCTGAATAGAGAAAGTTTTGGAAATTGATCTGAAAGGCTTGCAATTCAATTTCTAGAGAGAGAAACAATAGTAACTTTCTCACTCTACTCGAATTCTCTCTCTTGTTCTTCATTTGAGTTTTTCGATCGAAATTCAATGTTGATCATTATCATCGAATTACTTAGGAATTCATGCCTAGGATCATAATGTTGTTAATCGTAGGACCTAAAAATTGGTATAGAGCAGATTCGTTCTATTTTGAAACGAAAATTGTTAGAATTTGATCGAAATTTTATTCTGTCACTGTTCCAACGAAGAATAGTTTTGGCGCGATCGATCAAACAGTCTTAATTCTATGCTTATTTGATCTGATTTTGATGTTTATGTGCTCGCATAAGTAGTATTAATCAATCAGGATTAGATCGGTAGCAATCAGAATCATGATTTGAGTAGAATTTTTGATTCTGTGAGATTACTGTTCGTGCGAAAACAGTATGAACGTGTTTTGATTTTCATCAAATTTAACATTATTTGCTTCAAAACATGTTTAATCTTCTGTTCGTGAATACTCAGTAGCTGATTCCGAGCATATACCTGTAGTTTCATTGATTAATTTCCAGTATTTGCTTGAATCTGTGTTAAAATTGTATTCTGCGTTTAAACGGTGAATTTTAATTTTTCTCGCTAAGTCTTCGATCGAAATTAATTTCTCGATCGAAAACCTCTGTGCGAGAAATTTTGCTCAATTAGAATACGGATTACTTACTGAAGTCGCTGTTGGAAGAACGTGTTTAGAAAAATTTGCGAGCGATAAAAATTTCGACGAGAATTGACTATTCTGACCCCCGCGCAAAACTTTTTCTCTCGAAAAACCTAGTCGTTCACACATATTTGATTCTCGCGCGTTAACTTTTTCGGTCAACCATTTAGATTTGACTCAACGAGAAACTCCTTAGGGTACTGTACCTCTACGACCAAAAGCAATTAAAAGAAATTTTACGCTCGAGAATTTCAATTTTTCGAGTCTCTACATTGTGGATTATGGTCAACAAAATTTTTCGATGCTTAAAATTTTCGATCGCAAAACCTTACTCCATAATTTTACGATTGATCTAACTGTTTGCACAATTTCTCAGCGTAAAATAACGTTCAAGTCGAAATATTTCCCGCTCGAAAATTTTTGAACAGTACCTGACGCGCGAAAACAGTACCATCTTTTCAAATCGAAGAAATTAATTTCGATCAAACTTTAAAGATTGAATCGAAATCAATTCTCGATCATTTTCGAATCAAACGCTACTAACGAACTTTGTCACTTGTGAAGCACATTACATCATCTTCAAACCTTCAAAACACTTAACGAAGATCCTTCAACTACTCAACTACAACACAAAATGGATGCTTATTCTCTCGAAAATGACAACCATCCCCCGATTTTGCAACGAGGCGAATATACCGTTTGGAGAAGCCGCTTCCTCAATTTCATCACTTTAAAAGATCAAGCTGAAAATCTACTGCAGTCTCTTGAAGAGGGATCGGCACAATTCTGGGTCCATGTACCCGGTGATGAAACAGCTACTCCTCCAATTCCACCTTCTAGGCGACTAAAGGAGCCTAGGGAATACTCTATAGAGGAAAGGGCTCGAGCTAAGGCTGATATAGTAGCCATGAATACCCTCATGCAGGGCATCCCCAACGACATATATAGACAGATTGACAGCCTTTCATCGGCTAAAGGAATGTGGGATGAACTGCATAGG
This sequence comes from Craterostigma plantagineum, assembly GCA_027422505.1. Classification (NCBI taxonomy): domain Eukaryota; kingdom Viridiplantae; phylum Streptophyta; class Magnoliopsida; order Lamiales; family Linderniaceae; genus Craterostigma; species Craterostigma plantagineum. The sequence goes on along the minus strand of JAPQWV010000274.1, from coordinate 396,319 downwards.
ATGGTGCAGGACAGAAGTTGGCATAAAGGCCAAAAAGGCGAACATTCTCACTGCTTACGACTCCTTCAAAGCAAAGCCGGAGGAGAGTCTATATGAGATCTACCAAAGATACCTCACTCTTCTCAACGAGATGAGGAAGATAGAAATCACGAAGACCAATATGGAGACAAACATCAGATTTCTCTCTTCTTTGCCTGCGTTATGGAAGAAAATATGCACTCAAATTCGACAGAATAAAGATCTAGAGGAGTTGGATATCCATGCCGTATTTGACAACGCACAACATGAGGATGATATAAGCGAGATTCACAAGGAGTAGAAGGGCAAACAGATCGATGACACTGTTGCCTTAGTCTCTCGGAGAAGAGGAGCTCAAATCAAGAAAAGAAAAGATCGTTAGGCCTCCTTCACCTTCAGAGTCGGAAGAAGAATCGGACTCCGACGTTGAGCCAAACATAAAAGCCCTAGGGAAGCAGTTGGCCTTGATAGGAAAAATAATGAGTAAGAAGTACTTCAAGAAGAAGTCTTCAACCTCAGCCAACAGACTTCGGACTGCAAGATCTAAAAACAAAGAACGTGCACCAGAGAGCTCCAAAGTCAAGAACCCAAAAGAGGCTAACAAATGCTTCAACTGTGGCAAGTCAGGTCACTTTGCCAGAGAGTGCACTCTTCCAAAGAAGAGAGATGCCAACTACTACTCCAGGAAGCTCCAATTGACTAAACAGAAGGAAGCTGGAGTAGCTCTCATGGCCGAACAAGACCAATGGCTCGAGGACACGTCGAGTTCTGAAGAAGAGGATTTAGCCCTCATGGCCCGTCTCGACAATGAATCGGACGCCGAAACATCCAACCGGACGGACGAAGACAACGCATCCACATCGTCAAAAGAGGTAGTTTCTCCTTCCACAATATTGACCATGTTAGAATCGTATAAAATTGAATACGCTAACATGAAACATGAGCAGAAATGTATAAAGGAAGTAAAAGACAAATTGTCTAGATCTAAAGAGAAGATCACTAGTCTCGAATCCGAACTTAAAAGTTCCCATACGAAGATAGAGGAACTCACTAAGAGCTTACATTCTAGGGAGACTAGTTCATCTAAGACAGAGCAGTATAGTGTGAAGATTAAAGAATTGGAGGATAGGCTAGCAAATAACTACAACTTTTTAATTAGGAATCTCAATGAGAAAGTGACCCTCAATTGTAGGATAACCGCTACCACTACGATTACTAACTTAGAAGCCAAATTAGAAGAATCAAATGCAAAAGTTAGTAAACTTGGTGTAGAATTAGATGCCTGTCAAGTCTCCAAAATTACAATAGAAAACAACTATGCTCTTTCAGGGGAAGAACGAAAGAAGTTATATGCTAAGGTTAGAAAGTTAGAAGATCTTCTTGTTAGAAGGGAACAGACTGAACAGACAATATTCTTAAATCAACCCAAGGACTTAGAATTTTGTGATTATAAATTTGGCTTAGGCTTTGAGAACCCACGGTGTTTGTCAAAAGTTGATTGTAAGCAACTTCACGACATTCAATACATGGGTTTGGATTAACAAATCTTATAGTTTTTACTAATGCTAAAGAGATAGATGCATTAGAATAAACCAAAAGAAAAACCAAGACTGGGGTTGAAATTCCCTTCTCCTACACCGAATTGAATCAAAGCTACAACATTAGGGAACTTCCCAAAGGTTGGAGTCTTGAGTCAATTAATCTACCCGAAGACCTTTCTGTTAAAGAAGAAGCACAAAATTATCATTCTGAAAATTCTCTCTATATACCACCTATTGTTAGGAAAATAGAGGAGTTAAGAGGTTCATTAGAAATAGAACGAGAGAATTTTGAAGCTGAAAAGAAAAAGTTCCTAGAAGAGATTGAGAATCTTAAAGCTTCTTCAACATCCCAAGTTATTTCCCACGCTATTCCAAAAAGCGTGAAAATTGAAAAAGCGCCTTCGGTAGATCATAAACGTATTATTAGAAGTGCTAAGCCTAACACTATTTCACCTACGTCTACAGGGAGCGTAGGGCCAGCACTAGATACGAAGGTGTGGGTGTCTAGAATAAAGATAGAGAATTGCTTCTCCTTCTGCAAAAAATAAAAAACACTCGGAAAAATAAAAGAGCCATTTCCTCGTTTCAAACAATTGCTTCTACACACTCCCTCAAACCAATCACATTTAGGAGTACTAATTTCGAAATAGGCTCCACATCGAAAACAAAAATTAATAATTCTAAGACAATGCATCTAGGATGACACGTAGGAAACAAGATCCAGCCATAAAGAAAGCATACGGCGCTATACATGCTTGTTCTCACCTAAGGTATTCTGTTAAGATTGAATCCCCCAAGCACCTTAGGAGACTATTCAATGAAAAGATCTTTTCCTCGCTCGAGCCTACTCATGCATTTGCTCGTGCTGAAATTCAACTTCCCTGTCAGGTTCAACCCACTTGGGTTACTAAAACAACTCCTAAGAAAACAAAAGCCATAAAGGCTAAGTCTCCTAAAGCTAAACCCAAAGTTACTTCCTCGAAGGAAACTTGGGTCGCTAAAGTTCCTATTGATAATAACTTAGGAACCATATCTGAACCAAAATCTAAATCTGCTAATCTGAGAGGACCCATTTTTAAGTGGGTACCTAAAGCTCTCTAAATTGTTTTTGCAGATCCATCAAGTGTGGTACCTTGACTCTGGTTGCTCCACACACATGACGGGAAATCAAGAGCTGCTGAGCAACTATCAAGACCAACTGAATGGAGAAGTCAGGTTTGGAAACAATAATTCAGCCCCGATTCTAGGACTTGGGGATATCATTCTGGAGAATCTGACTATAAAAGATGTCTCCTTCGTCGAAGGCCTCCGCCATAACTTGTTCAGCATAGGCCAGTTCTGTGACAAAGGGTTCCAGGTGGTCTTTCATGCTGACCTGTGTAGAATTTTGGATAGTCAGGACACAGAACTCCTACAAGGACTTCGAGGAAATCAAATCTATACACGATAAACCTGACATCCGTGCGGCCCTCGACAGCTGTATGGCTCATCTCTCAGACTGTTTTACAGAGGAACAGCTTATGGCATCAATGAATGTCTCATCTAAATATGAAAGCTCTCCAACGCCTTTCTACGAAAAAGTTGGTCCACGGTCTTCCAACTATACTACTACAAAGGGAGCATCAATGTTCGGCATGTCAATTAGGAAAAATGAAGCGAGCGTCTCATCATGTCAAACAAATTTCGTCTACTTCTCGCCCATTGGAACTAATCCACATGGACCTCTGTGGGCCAATGCAGACACAGAGTATCAATGGATGCAAGTATGTGCTAGTTATCGTCGATGACTACTCTCGCTACACATGGACAAGGTTCCTCCGAACAAAAGATAAGACAGGGGACTTGATCGTCAATTTCGTGAACTCCACTCAAAATTTGCTGCAGCAGACTATACAAGTCATTTGAACAGACAACGGTACTGAGTTCAAGAACAATCACCTCAGTGAGTTTTATCAGAAACTTGGAATAAGTCAACAATTTTCAGCCGCCAAGACTCCTCAACAGAATGGAGTAGTCGAACGAAAGAACATAACTCTAGTGGAAGCCGCGCGTACGATGCTCCTCCACTCTGGTCTTCCACATTTTCTATGGGCTGAAGCAGTAAATACTGCCTGTTTCACTCAAAACAGGACGGTGGTTCACAAGCGCTTTGACAAGACTCCGTACGAAATTATCAACAAAAGAGTACCCAACATTTCATTCGTTAAAGTCTTCGGGTGCAAGTGCTTTGTGGGGAACGATCGAGAGCAACGTGCTAAGTTCGACCCTAAAGCATTCGAAGCAACCTTCACCGGGTATTCTTCAACATCCAAAGCGTACCGAGTATACATCAAGTCCAACCATACAATTAAGAAAAGCTATAACGTCACTTTTCACGAAGTGAACGAAATGGCTTCTGGTCACTTCAGTCCAGAACCCGTGCTCAACCCGATGGCTCCTGTACACCTCAGTTCAGGACCCGTACCTAACCAGATAGCTTCTGAATACAATAGTTCAGAACCTATTTTCACTGGTGTGTTGGCAAAAAACCAACAGGAGGTGGCAACAACTCCGAATTCAACGTCAGAAGAAGCAACGAGACTTGCATTAGACGATTTGGACTCTCTCTTCAAGCCAGTATATTGGTCACACACTGCTACACCTAGAGTGGATTCTCCACCCAACGAGACTGATGTACCAAGTTCTTCTCACGTCCCTACCTCACCCGATTCAGAATTGCCACAGAATAACGAAGAACCTACAGTGGTTATTGAGGAAGAATCATCAGAGACGATCGATCCAAGTGCAGAATTAGAATTTCTCAAACAATTGATCAAACGGAGACTATAGGAAATCTAGACTCACAGATGGCTGATGCATCAACTTCAGCCTTGCCTTATGAGCGCAAGTGGACTAGAGGTCACCCGGTTGATCAGATAATTGGCGATCCTTCGGATGGAGTGAGGACACGTCGTCAACACAGTCTCTTCAGTTGCTTCTTAAGTAAAAATGAGCTTACCAAGGTAGCAGACGCACTTCAAGATATGGATTGGGTAATAGCGATGCATGATGAAATTCATCAATTCGAACGTCTTCAAGTGTGGACCATAGTACCCTGTCCGCATGGGAAAACAATTGTCGGAACCAAATGGGTATTCAAAAAGAAGAAGAATGAAGATGGTGAAGTGATCCGGAATAAAGCAAGGCTAGTTGCGAAGGGATACAGTCAACAGGAAGGCATCGACTTCTTTAGCTTATGCGGCTCACAAAGACTTCAAGGTAGACCGCCTTTCTCAATGGCGTTTTAAAAGAAGAAGTTTATGTCGCTCCGCCAGAAGGTTTTGTCGATCAAGAACATCCCGATCACGTCTATCATTTGGACAAAGCTCTCTACAGACTAAAACAAGACCCTCGTGCTTGGTACGATGTCCTGAGTGAATTCCTCGTGAAGTCTGGATTCATACGGGGAATGATAGACACAACCCTCTTCATCAAATGGCAAGACAAAGATCTGCTGGTCGTCCAAGTATACGTCGACGACATCATCTTCGGATCAACTAATCCACGGCTTTGCACGAAGTTTGGAGATCTAATGACAAGCAAGTTTGAAATGAGTCACATGGGAGAGATGCAGTTCTTCTTAGGACTACAAGTCGGGCAACTCGAAGATGGAATTTTCATCAGTCAGACAAAATACATCAAGGAGATTCTGAAGAAATTCCATCAAGATCAGAGCAAGCCTCTCAGCACTCCTATGTCACCAAGCTGCAGCCGATCCCTCTGAAAAATCGGTCGACGTCACACTGTATCGCATCATCATTGGATCTCTTCTCTACCTCACTTCGAGCCGGCCGGATATCATGTTTGCCACCTGCTTATGTACCCGTTTCAAGCCGATCGCAAAGAATCCCATATGCTCGTGGTTAAAAGGATTCTGCGGTACCTTAAGGGCACCTCTACCCTTGGACATGGTATCCAAAGAGTACGAATTTCAAACTTATCGGCTATAATGACGCTGATTATGCAGGTTGCCGAATAGACAGGAAAAGCACGTTCGGTGGCGCTCAATTTCTACGCGAAAAGCGGTCTGCTGGTCATCCAAAAAGCAGAACTGTGTGTCAACTTCGACGGCTATGTGTTCTTTGCTTATTTGTTTTATCTCGCGTTAAATAGATAAATTTTTTTTTAAAATAATAAAATAATTCAAAAACATTATAACTATAATTTTAGGGGAATGACGAAATCCTTTAGGATGCTTTGATCTAAAGTCACTTAGAATTTTACCCCGACATGCGATCGATTTAATTGCTTAATTTTGTCAGTCTAAGTCGCATTCTTGTGTCTAAAGGTCATTAGGTTGCTCCACTAGACACAAAGCCACTCTACATATGTAAGGATTCTAGCCTTGTTATTTTCCTTTCTTTGGATCTATTTCTCGAGTGAGTCACACATCGATTACTTGTCTTAACTAGTGATACTTGGCTTCATATTCACCTTTCCTTAGATCGTTAGGAAAATGATAAGGGCGCCTAGGTTATTCCTCACTCGGCCTTATAAAATTTTTCCCTCACATTAGCCCTTAGTCATCCACTTTGAGCCATCTCCGACGTCTTTCTTCCTTTGAATCCCATTCCTAGCCTTCAACCGTATTCTATACTCTTTGGATGGTTGTTCAAACGAGAAAAGGAGGGGGAGAAAACAAAAGAAAATGGGGATGATGACAAAAGAAGGCATTGCTCAACGCGCAAAAATCAGACCAAAGGAACCTGCCTTCCGACTATCTCTTAGAAGATGGCATGGATCCTGCTGTGAACTTCTCCAATGATAATCTCGTAGGCTCGTCAGAACGGCTGGAAAGAGGAGCACCACGAAGTGAACTTTTCCAACGATAATCCGATCTTATATCGGGAAACGAGAAGAGCAGCGCAGCCTTGGGTACGAATTCCATAACCGTGAACTTCTCCAAAAAGATAATCTCTGAAACCTCTCTAGGGGTTAAGAGAAGAGGAGCACGGTATCGGCCCAAGAACCAACAAGAAGAACTTCGCCTACGATAATCTCCTATAGCCTCGTGGAGAAGCGGAGCTTCAGCTTGAGCATAGCATAAAAAAAGGGATAGTTCTTAAAAGAAAAAGATGGAGAAAAGATTAAAAAAAGGGTGACGGACGTAGAAACGGAAGATGACGAAGTGATAAGCTCACTTTCGTCTAAATTCCTTCCCTTCTAAGTCCTAGCCAAACTATAACCCTTACAACCCTTTGATTCCAATCGACGGTCTCTCGCTTAGGTGAAATGACTAAAAATGCCTCGATCACTGGTAAATTGACTTAAAATTGCTTGTGTTGACTTGAGTGATACAAATATAAAAATCCCAAGTTAAAAATAATTGAGTGCAAGAGCGAACCTAGTGAGAGTTGTCAAAATGGACCAGTCTATGAACTTCGGACTTTAGTTTGACGACATGACTTGACGGTATTTTCTTCTTTCAAATGTCTCGTAATTTGACCCATATATACATAAAATAAAAATAAATAAATTTTTTATATACATATAGATATAGAAAAATAATATTTTTTAATTTCTGAAAAAAAAAAATCGTGAATGGAAAAATATCGCACATTCTGAATGCATGATTAACTTGCATTGGCATTGTATTGATTAAAATGCGAATATTTGTCTTTGCTCATACCCTCGCACAAATCTTTGTTACATGATTAGGGGAACATGTAACTAGTCTTGAGTGTTTACTTGCGTGTTATATGATTGTTACTTGTATTGATTTGCATAATTACGTGTTAAATCAATACATGTGCACTATTTGAGGGGGAGCATCTACAATCACTTTATGTTTTGAGCTCCAAATATTTTGATGTTCTTCCTTTAAGTGTTCCAGAAAATTTTCATTTTGACTCGCTTTGGACAACGCTTAAATAAGGAGGACTTCACAAATCTTCATGACTATGTACTCAAGACATTGGTAAAACAATTCAGGGGGAGCCTTATTAGAAAAACTACTTCCCTATTAACTCTCATATTCTCGACACTTGCTCTAACTATTACAGCTTTTCAAAGATCGATTTTGGAGATGTCAATTCTTCGAAAATACAGGTAGTTAAATTGCATTTTCGTTTACACATAGGGGAGTAATTCTGTGGTCTATTCTTAAAATTTAGGATCAATCTGAAATATTAAGGAAAACTTACTATCGAGAAATTCGGGCGAATTTGTAATCTTCAATCGCAGTTTCTCGAGCGAAAATTGATTTGGGACCAAATTGCAATTTTTACCTTCATATTGATGAGCGAAAATTAAACAGGAACCAAAAAGATTTTCGATCGGAATTGTCGAGCGAAAATTCAACAGTAACCAAATCAAATTTCTTGATCGAAAGTTTCTCGATCGTAAACAGTAATGAGCTTAATCCTCTAAGTGGCGAAAACATCTAATCAGCCCATATCAAACGAAATCATTAGGTTGCAGTCGAAAATCCCTAAATACACGCAAAACCCTCGATCGCAAAAATCAACAGTCAAATTTCTCGAGCGAAAAACTTCTCCTAAAAGACGAACGTCAAAATCTTCAAAACATTTTCAATTTTCAACTGATTTTCGTCTTTAGAAGGTAGATTTGACTTCTGTTAGGGTTTATCGTGCATTTAAAGTAGATTTGCATCTGTATTTTGAATATTTCGCATGATTCTGTGTAAATTTTTCGACTATTCATACTTTGTGAACTCGAAATCCTCGTTAGCAGTTTAATAGGTCTATTTCTAAGTAAAATTTGGGTTATAAACTGCATAATAGGCAAGTTTCGATGATTCTGTATCATTTGGGTGATTATAACTTCGATTTTATGCGTTAGTAGCATCCGATTGACAGATATGACTAAACTAGAGTTTAAAGGTTTAAATACATCCAAGAACTTTCTCGCTCGCACACAGTGAAAATTGAATTCCAATTTGATTAAGTCATTGTTTGCATCGTAAAAGATTTTCGATCGCAAATTATTTTGAGTTAGTCACTAATATAAATAACGTTGATCGAAATTTATTTCCAATCGAGAAACTCAATTTGATTTTATGTGAGCGAAATATTACTGAGAGGAATAGATAAAATATATGCTATATCTTTAAAAACCTTTCGAGCGCAAAACTTACTGTCGAAAATTTCGATTTCAATTTTGTTCTCGATCGATAATTTTAAGCAGCGAAATTTCTTTTGAAAATAAAATTTCTCGATCGTAAAATGCCGTGAAACTTTGATCGATTGAGAAATTTCTCGATGGTTGACTTAGTTTATCGTTGACAACTTTCTCGATCGTAAATTTCACTGCGAAAATCTTTTTAAAAAAATCGAAATACTTTCTCGCTCGTTAATTTTCATAGCGAAAAATGTTATTCACGCGCGAAAAATTTTCCAATTGTAAATTTACTCGGAAATCTAATTTCTCGAACGTAAATCTACACGAAAATTTTTCTCGATCGTAAAATTCTCGGCTACAGTATCGTGTCTTAAGGTCAAAACAAACTTAGAAAATAAACAGCGAAAAATTTTCTCGATCGTAAATCTAAGTCTTTTTCACCGTAGCTTTAAACAGCGAATAAAATTTTCGATCGCAAAATAAAACGGTACTTAGAAAATTAAAATTGGAATTTCAATTTTATGTGCGAAAAATATGACGGAGTGAACAGTGCATTTAAACACTTAGATAAATTTTCGACTTAAATCTCATATGACTATTATGCATAGGTCGAAATATCATCCTTTTTGTGTGTCACTCTCGTATATCTATGTGCTAATTCATACATTCTTCAAATTAATTTCGACGCAATTTTTGAATTAATGATTTTCACTTCTTATGTGGATTTCAGATGGATCAATACCCTACATATAACCACATTTACGAGAAGGCCTTATACCTCAACGTCCACGACACGAACTTCCGGTTAGACCTTACCACTTTCTGGTGTCCAGATGACATCATCGTGTCCATTCTGCAAGGCCATCCACTATGGCATGCACTTACAGTGAAGGCATCAGTGCCGATGGTCTACCTCCAACAGTTTTGGGGATGATCAAGAGCCTCATCTTGGACGGGGCATACCACTTTACCACGGTTGTAGGGACAAGGCATATCTGCATGGGCAAGAACGAGTTCAGAATTCTGCTCGACCTCCCTCACAGCCAAAACCTACGACCCCCTCCCATCAGATGCAGAACTGGTGCATGATTTCCTCCAGATGGGGTACCATCCACCGCTCACCAAGCTAGCTCAGATGCAGAGCAACGGGATTCCCCATCCATGGAAGACACTATTCGGGATTATAAATAAGTGTCTATCCCCGAAGCACGCAGCTTCGACAAAGGCAACGGCCACATCCTCCGGATATTTCACGGAGTCATGTTCTCGCGGAATTACGATTTCGCTCAACTGATCTGGAACGATCTAGCAGAGCAGATCAGACAAAAAGAGAACAAAAGGTCCAAGAACGTACAGTATGCGAGATGGTTCTCCGTCATCATCCGCCAATATATGGAGATGCATGAGCAGAACATTCCTCGCCTGCCTCCGGGAGGAAAATATCAGCCACCAAGGCTCAAGTTCTTCCACAACCCAAGGCTGGTAGACCTAGCCCAGCCTTCAATGCCAATTCCACTCAACCTTCTACGTTTCGCTGACCCCAGAGGAGGCGTATACCGCACTTACTGACGGGAGAATCACCTCACCGAGGAGATGATTCGTGGGCCCCCTACAGATTTTGGAGTTAGCCTTCCCCAACCACAACAACACCAAAGCCCTGAGGACACGATGATTGATGACGTCGCTCAGGAGCTTGAACAGGAGCCCCCTCTGGTCGAAATGCAAATGCTCGACGTGGATGATACACTAATAGACGTCGTAGCTACCGAGATGGCGCTCGAGGCTCCTGAACACGAACTTCAAGTGGAAGTGCCCGTACATGTAGGCGTGCTTGAAGAGCTTATTGAGGAGGTTCCTCTATAAGAAGCACAGCCCGAGGCTGAAATGGGGCAAAGTTCACTTCCATTGGTGATGGAACAGGCTCATGAGGACATGGAGCATGAACCCTCTCCTCAGACAGCCACCTAATCCGATATGGAGTCAGATGAGGAGATTAGCCTGATAGGACGGACTCCCAGACGACTCAGTATACAAATGGAGTCCCTCTTCCCCGCCGTCACCACCGCACCAGATACCGTGCTGACCACTTCTACAAGAGTTGCCGGCACTTCTTCGCTCAATGTTGAGCCGCAACCAAATCCACTGGTGTCTGGTCCGCAGGCCAACCCTAGCCTGCCTTAACACCCATAGAGGAGAATCTTCAAGATTCGACTCGAGGATTGGGTGGAAGTCTCATACAGTCACAACCTCAAGTGTCTGTGAGCCAACCTGAGGAGCCTGTGTCTGCTCAAGGGTTAATAACAGGTGACATCAGTCGTCCTGGTACATCTAAGGAGGCGTCCGCACCATTTGTGACGAACGAGCAATTCCAAGCCGCTCTCTCCGCTGCTGTTCAATCGCTTGAAGACAAAATAATGGAGAGAGCTCTTACTGCCATACAGACATCCCGCAGAGACACCTGGAAAGCACCTGTCTCCGAAGACACCTTGTCACAGCCCAACCTCACACCTCCACAACCCACACCCACCGACCCTCTACATAATTCATCCATCCTCATCAACCCATATACCGTCCCAATAACCGAGCTCCACGACATCCTACTCGCCGCCTGATCGGCCTCTCCATCCGGTCGCCTCACGAAGAATCTCTTTATAGGCGATTGGTGGATCATCCTGAGCCACCGACTGACACTTGTCGAGGCCAAAGCTCCCGCTCAAGGCGCAGACATGACGATCCTGACGATCAGGACCATCATGAGGGGGAGAAGAGGCCACTGACATCTACAAGTGGTCAAGAACAAGGCCAAGGCTCGGGCGCAACGCAAACAAGCGCTGGAACAGGTGAAAACCAAACCCAAACACAAACCACCCACACCACGCACCGCACCACCACTCTAAGCCATATCGACCCACCAACCTTTCACCTCCGGACGCCTCCGCCCACACCACCGATTCTGACAAGCCCCTTTGCTTTCGGAAGAAGAAGCAAGTGCGACCATGCTCGTAGCACTGGCACAAACCCAAGCTACTCCCTCAACAGCTCAAGAACAACCGGGCCCTTCAGGACACGGCGTCAACCCACATGAATATCTCAACAAATTCATTTTGAAGAACACTGGGCGACCCATTATATGCCCGAGGAGCATCAAGTACAACGGCTCAAGGATGTTCGACAAATTTTGCAACAAGCTTCGGTGGACCTCGTGCTGATAGAAGACGACGAACTTCAGGAAGGTGTAGACCATGAACAAGATCCCATAGGGCTTTCAGAGCTGATCACACAACGAGCGGTTTCCCCCACAAGACAAATGCTAGGGACCGTTCGGATCGACACACCATGGGAAAATATCCGAATAGAGATACCCTTCCTCGAAGAAGTCCGTGAGAATATTTGGAGGTCAACGGAAAGAAAAAAAGCCGAACGAATTTGAGCTGAGAGGGATCTCCCACTGGGATCAGCAGAAGAGGATGACATACCTCTGGATGCTGACTCAACTAGGACCTGACGTAAGACTGGGGATGACTAAAGGACAAGTCAAGAGTCATTATAAGAGTCTCTCCCCAATTTGCCAGCTTCTCAGCATCTACTGTACCAAAGGAGGACTTCCAACCCCAATATACGTCATTGAGCGAGTGGACAGAACCTCAGAGGAACTAAGAGAGAGCGACCTTCCCTATCTCCCTGCCGACGAGGTATACAACCTCTATCAGCTTTACGTGGAGAAGTACAAAGGTCCCCAAGGCTTCGTTAAGAAAGAAGGCCTCGAAGGGCTCTACAGGTTCATGATGGGCCAAGTCAAATACTTTGTTGCGCATGACCTTCAGATGGCTCTGGAGAGCAACATGAAGAAGGTCAACATGGACGAACCACTCAACAAAGGACCTGTGATCGAAGGGTTTCCAAGCAATCACGTGCACATCAGCTCAGTCCTAGGCATCACTTACCACAATCCAATTGCCAAGACTAGGATGATGCTGAAGACTGAGATTCATAAGTTTTGCGATGGGACGCTCAAGGTCATCATGAGGAATATCGAGCAGAGGTTGGAAAAAATCAATAGAGATACAATGATGAGGATCCTCATGTTCGTGATAGAACAGCCGCTCCTGATGGAGTTGTTAGACGACATCGAGGAGTGCTTGAAGCTGAGGGAAACGCTCAGAAACTTCGAGTATGAGCTGGGCTTGCGCAGATCGTATTACGCCCGACGAGGACAAACAGCGCGAAAACGCAATCAAGCACAAATGGGGGAGATTGTAGAGTATATATTTTAATTGTGCTTGATTTTATTAGTTGTCCTTGTAATTAGGGGCGTTTAGTATAGTAGTCCTTAGATTAGGACTTTGATATTTATACCAAGTTTGTTTGGTATAAATACATGTAAACAAATTGTGCTGAATAGAGAAAGTTTTGGAAATTGATCCGAAAGGCTTGCAATTCAATTTCTTGAGAGAGAAACAATAGTAACTTTCTCACTCTAGTCGAATTCTCTCTCTTGTTCTTCATTTGAGTTTTTCGATCGAAATTCAATGTTGATTATTATCATCGAATTACTTAGAATTCATGCTAGGATCATAGAGTTGTTAATCGTAGGACCTAACACTTTTAAAGAAAGTGGAACTACACATCTGAGAAAGCATATGGAAAATACTTGCACGGGTAGACATTTGAAGTTGACAAAGGGTACTTTTAAAGTGGACGGGTCAACTATTGTAGAGCCTTGATGAAGAGATTTCCAAAAGTGAGTTGATAAATATGATAGTGATGCATGAATATCCTTTATCAATGGTTGAGCATATTGACTTTCGGAGATATTGTAACAGCCTCAACCCGTCGTTTAGAATAATGTCTAGGAATACTTTGAAGAGAATATTTTGAAAATATTCGAAATAGAAAAGTTACACCCAAAGACTTAGTTGAGCATAATTCCAGAAGAGTTGCCAATACGGACATGTGGACTTGCTCCAACCAAAGAAAAGGTTACATGGCAATTACTTCTCACTTTATCAACGACAACTCCGACATGTGCACTCAATTATATTGTCCATGGGGTAGTACAATATACTATCATCACCCTGATAGCAAAAACTGACAGAGTGAATATGAATATGATCGTCATGGTGATTGGGAACAAGACAACTTGGATGCTCTATACATCTTCAGCCACCTCATGTAGGCCTAGGGACTGGTGGAGATATTACGCAGATTTCTCCTATAGGAAGACAAAGTTAGGTAATAGAGGGAATCGCGAGAGATCCTTCATATTAAGGATTTACATTTATTTTTGTCGAAGAGGCACAAGATTAGAAAACCCGTGGGATTTGTCGATTCATCAAGGTTTGTGTGTGTGCTCTATGATATATATATATATATATATATATAATATATTAACTTTCTTTACGAGGAAAATTATTACAATATACAATTAATATATGCTAGCTATTATTATAATCCTGATGTGATCCGCGTAAACGACCTCTTGCAACGGCCTCTTGGCGCGGCTTCTCTTGCTCTAATCGATCTCTTTCGTCGACCTTGGAGATGCCCCCTTCCCTTTTTGGACTCTCACATTCCTCTTTCGCGCCCTCCAGTTTGCGGGTTATTTCGTAGTTAACGTTATTTTACCGGTAGCTAGAAATTCGAGGGTAACAATAGCCCCCCTAAAATAGTCCAAAAAGAGTGTAACGAGTGTTTGGGCGTCACCTATCGGTAAAATAATTGGCCACCAAGTCGTTTGGTCCTTCTCGGCGAATTTTCTTGGGCCTCCTTCCTTATCGGCACCGGTAAGTTCTCCTCCCTCTCTCTTTCCCTCATTATCTTTGTTTTTGGGTTTACTTCATCAAGTTTAGAATGTGCGGTTGTCATTCTGGGCGAGATTCCCCATTTTGCTTGGTTATCTCGTCTTTCCTTTTGCCTGTGTTCATTTGGTTAATCCCTTTAGGATTATGCCGTCTTTCGCTACGAGCGACACTGCGACTTCGTCTTCTCCCAATCGACCGAATTTTTTCCCAACCCTAGGCTGCCCAGCATCTTCTTCTCCTTCTTCATTTTTTACTTCATTTCTCAACGCCGTGGAGATCTTGAGATTTGCTATTTATTTGATGGTTTGTTCCCCGAGAGGAAGGAAAGCTCATTTATTTCATAAGATTTCCTTTTGCTTGCGCCTTCTTAGTACGAACCATCGTCGACCCCCTCCTAGCATGATATACGAAGGAAGTTCGAGGAATCAAAATAATGATAGGAAATGGTTCCTCTTTATTACTGGCGAATGAGTTGATGTGTTTAATTCACAGTGTGTCGTGTTGAGTTCCTTGGTAATCAGCGGGGTCTTGATCTCGGGAGGGAACAATCATCGGCCTCAACCTCCCTATCTTGGGATGGAAACACCTCAACCTCCTCCTCTTGGTTGCGAATCGTCTTACTCGGGCTCTTGCTCCTCTTATTGGGAAAAATCATCTTCTCGGGCTCTTGCTCTTGTTCTTAAAATCATCTTGCTCGGGCTCTTGCTCCTCTTCTCGGGACAAAATCATCTTGCTCGGGCTCTTGCCCCTCTTCTCGAGACAAGATCATCTTGCTCGGGCTCTGGAACAAAATCATTTTGCTCGGGCTTTTGCTCATCTTCTTGGGACAAAATAATCTTGCTCATCTTGCTCGGGCTCTTGCTCCTAAATCATCTTGCTCGGGCTCTGGAACAAAATCATCTTGCTCGGGCTTTTGCTCATCTTCTTGGGACTAGATCATGTTGCTCGGGCTCTTGCTCTTCTTCTCAGTACAAAATTATCTTGCTCGGGCTCTTGCTCCTCTTCTTGGGACAAAATCATCTTGCTCGGGCTCTTGCTCCTCTTCTCGGTACAAAATCATCTTTCTCGGGCTCTTGCTCCTCTTCTTGGGACAGAATCGGCTTGCTCGGGCTCTTGCTCCTCTTCTCGGGACAAAATCAGAGGGAACAACCATCGGCCCCAACCTCCCTCTCTCAGGATGGAAACACCTCAACCTCCTCCTCATGGTTAGAAATATCTTGCTTGGCCTCTGCCCCCTCTTCTTTCCACAACAATTCCTCCTCCTCCCTCCTCCTCCGCCTCCTCCCCCTTCTTCTTCTTCTTCTTCGGGTTTTCCGTGTCTACTCGGCTGACTTCGTTTGGGTTCTTCGTGTCTGCCCGGCTGCTCTTGCTATGTAGCTGTTCCAGGGCTGCTCTTGCCAGACAGCTGTTCGGGAAGCTGCTGGGCTGCTCTTGCCAGGCAGCTCTTGAGGAAGCTGATGGGCTGCTCTTCCCTATGTTAGATTCATCCTCTTCTCTTTCCTGATTTGCCTTCTTACTCCCTGTTCGTTCTCATCCTATTCGGGTTATTCCCCCCACGCTCTTTTCTAGAGGGTAAATGTCTTCCAGTCTGTGTATTCAACATCTCTTCTATCCGGCAAAATTCTACGGGTGAAGCCCAAGCATGTGTTTGATTTTGCGGTGTATTGTGTTGTGTTCCTCGATAATCGACGGGATTTTAATCTCGGGAGGCAACCACCTTGCTCGGCCTCAAGCTCCTCTTCCTGGTTGGGAATCACCTTGCTTGGCCTCAACCTCCTCTTCTTGGTTGGGGACCATCTTGCTCGACCTCAACCTCCTCTTCTTGGTTGGGTGATCATCTTGCTCGGTCTCAACCTCCTCTTCTTTCCACAGCCTTTCTTCTCTTCTTCTTCTTCTTCTTCTTCTTCTTCTCTTCTTCTTCTTCTTTCTTCTTCTTCTTTCTTCTTCTTCTTCTTCTTCTTCTTCTTCTTCTTCTCTCTTCTTCTTCTTCTTCTTCTTCTTCTTCATTCTTCTTCTTCTTCTTCTTCTTCTTCCACTTGCTCGGCCTCAACCTCCTCTCCGATCGGGGACTCAATGTCTACCCACTGCTCTTGCCTGATGGCTGCCGTGAGGCTGCTCGGCCGCTCTTGCCAGGCAGCTGTTCGGTAAGCTGCTTGGTTGCTCTTGCCATGCAGCTGTTCGGGAAGCTGCTGCTGGGATGCTCTTGCCAGGCAGCTGTTCGGGAAGCTGCTAGGTTGCTCTTGACAGACAGCTGTTAGGTATGCTGCTTGGCTGCTCTTGCTAGACAGCTGTCCGGGAAGCTGCTGGGCTTCTCTTGCCAGACAGCTGTTCAGGAAGCTGTTAGGCTGCTCTTCACAGAAAGCTGTTCAGGAATCTGTTAGGCTGCTCTTGCCAGGCAGCTGTTCGGGATGCTGCTTGGCTGCTCTTGCCAGACAGCACTGAACGTGCCTTTCAGCATTCTTTCCATTATCTCTGCCGTGAACACCTCTTCTTTCGGTGGTGACTAGGAATCATTTCCGGAATCCACCATGTTGATGTTGATATCGTTCCACAGACGGC
Source organism: Craterostigma plantagineum (assembly GCA_027422505.1). Taxonomy (NCBI): domain Eukaryota; kingdom Viridiplantae; phylum Streptophyta; class Magnoliopsida; order Lamiales; family Linderniaceae; genus Craterostigma; species Craterostigma plantagineum. Next base: position 379,281 of record JAPQWV010000274.1, on the reverse strand, counting down.
GTCATTGATGTGGTCCGCGTAAAACGACCTCTTGCAATGGCCTTTTGGCGGGGCTTCTCTTGCTCTAATCGATCTCTTTTGTCGAACCTAACACTCAACGTACAACAGAAAACAAGTTAGAGGGCTGCCAGAGTGGTTCCGACGATGCCCCTCCGACGCTTAAGTCAGAAAACGGGTGAAGATAGGTGCTCTAGGCTCGTAAATCTATTTATTGTTACTTCGAAAGTGTACCTGGAAATGAATGAACCGTTACTATTTATACTGACCTCATCTCATCTTGCCTTGACCTAGTCTTTCACCCTAGCCCGCTTTTCTTGCGAGCTTCACGGAGAACGTGGTTTCTCCACCACCCCACGTTCTCAAATCATCTTCGTTTCGTCAGTTTTCCCCTGTCGAGTTCTTGCCCCTCGGGGTCGGGAACGGCCTCGGCTACTCCACAAGCTCGTTTTTGCCTTCAGCTTTTTGGTGGACGTTCGGGTGCTCTTGCGTGGTGCTGTGTGCTGTTCGGGTACTCTTGCCTGACAGAACCTCGGGCTCTTGCTAGGCAGCTGTTCGGGATGCTGCTCGTCCACTTTTGCCAAGAAGCTCACTGAATCTGCTCGGGCACTCCTTCCTGACAGCTCAATGGAGCTGCTCGAGCACTTCTTCCTGACAGCTCAATGCAGCTGCTCGGGCACTGCTCCCTGACAGCTCCTCGGGCTCTTGCCAGGCTATTTCCTGACAGCTCCTCGGGCACTCTTGCCAGACAGCTGCTCGAGAATTCATTTCAACCAGCCTCCAGAGGCTGGTCAGGAATTCATTCCCTCTTCTTCCTCTTCCTCCCTCTGATTCATCATCTTCCTCCTTGTTATCTTCCTCTTTCGGTTTATGCTCGAGCGCGCCCTTTTTTTGGTGGGTATTTCGAGGGAAAATATAATCCGTCTTTTCAACCAGCGAATATTTTACGGGTGAAACTCGAGGCCAACAAATCCTATAGAAATTGGATGAGGACTCCCGTGAGGATAGTTCTAAAAACATCACTAATATTATTAAGAGTCTACAACTGATGTTGAAAACGTACCCCATAAGCTCATTAAGCTCACAAATTCACAATCCATAAAAAACAGGCGTCCAATCTGGTGGAACCCCTAATTTTGGGTAGTTGCAAGCATAATCCTAAGGGTGTGTTTGGTTAGTAAAAATTGGTGCGGCAACAAAAATGAAACAGAAAATAAAATTAGTTTTTGTGTTTGGTTTTCATGTTAAGGAAAGAAAATAAAAAGAAAAATAGTTATAGTTATGTTTAGACCTTAAGGAAAAACCAGTTTCATCGCCAAATAGTGAGGAAAAGAAAGGAAAACCTATTGAAATTATTTCTCTCATATTTTCTTTTCCACGCTACACTTTATTCAAATCAAACACAGTATTAAAAAAGTCGGCAGTGTTTTAACATTTTGAAGTATAAAACTCATTCCAAGTTTGATAGGGGTGACCTTCGATCCAGCATTCCTCCTGACCTGACAACTCACAAGGAATAGAGTAGGAGGTTAGGTCTGAAGGAGGCAAGGACCAGGTGCGATGTTTCGACCAGGGCGATGTACGAAGGTGATATTCAGAGGTGCTCGGGAGATTTTCCAGAGAGCTACGGAACTATCCAGAGGACCAAAGGAAGTAATCGAGAGAGCTAAGGAAGTGTCCAGTAGACCTGAAGAGGGAGATATCCCAGGAAGCTACGGAACCATATGGAAAGGCCAAAAGAAGAGCTCGGAAGAGCTGAGGGAACGTCCGGAGACCTGACGAGGGAAGCAGTACCAGACCCTAGGCGCGCCCATAAGTATAAAGAGGGCTCCTTATCCATTCTACAACAGATTCCACATGCCCCACACACACTAACACACCAAGAACACACACAGATACTCCCTCTCCCTCTCTTTATCCTCTTCATACTGTTCATAGCCGAGAATCACTTGTAAACAAGAGAGAAAGTGAGCTTGAGTGTGTAATCTTCCTCGATTAATAGTGAATATTCTCCGGCGGCCCCTGGACGTAGGATTCACCCGAATCCGAACCACGTAAATAGTTGTCTCTTTCTTTTTCCGTTTCGTTCTTCGTACATTCAACCGCGATTCCATCCGAACCGGCCCTCACCTTTATTTCCCGGACCATAAATCTTGTTGATCGGGGTCGTGCCCGCATAAAATGGCGCCGTCTGTGGGAAACGAGGGTTGGAACGTGAGATATAGATTTGTGGCTGGTGTTAGACGATGGTTTTTGAGAGTTTTCTGGGCTGACGTTCTTGGTTCTCTTCTATGGCATTTCATCGAACACCTGCCGAGCACAAGTTTGTCTAGCCATTAATATGGCCTTCGGCCACCTTGGCCCCGTCGTCAGCGACCCTAGCCTGTCGCGCCGACGACTTCCCGACTCAGCTGGCGGTCGCCGCCAATCATCCGGGCAACGGCGGACAGTAGCTCTGAGTTCGCAGCGATGTCCCACCGTTCATGAAGCTCCGTCGCAGGCTGCATAACACCACTGACCAAGGAGGTTTCGTTACAGTCATGGCCGGCGGCGACCCAAGCCCATCGTCACCGACGACCCCTACCGAACGACGATTAACATTCTCCTCGACGAATTTCTGGGGAATAAAGTCCCGAAAACGAACAAGATTCCTAACAACGTCTTTTGAAAATCAAGAAAATTGAAGACGCCCATAGCTCGAACCCGATATGTGAGTTACTCGCCGTTCATTCCCAGTCGTCTCCGGAGCCGAAACGACCGTGACGTTCATATGCACATCATCGGCGAGTCGTCGTAGCTCTGAGCGAAGGTCCCAAATCATTCAACAAGGAAGCCTCGATTTCAGACCTCTTGAGGTGGAACCGTCGCGCCCATGGCTGTCGCACTTGGAGGACGACCACCGTGGCCACCGCCGCGCTGGTCGTCGGCGATGACCCCGCCGGAAATCGCGCTCGGGTCCCGGTGTAAGTTTTTTGACTTTTTGGGTGTTTTGTAGAATTACAGGAATATTGGGGTAAATTCTGTTATTTACCTTGGGCTAAATGCTGTGAAATCTGAAATCCAGGGGCCAAAATAGAATTTTGGTATTGTTGGGGGTATTTTAGTTATTTCGCCTAGGGTTTTCTAATGGGCTTGGATCAATTTGTGGGGTTGCTAGAATTATTGCCAATGGGCCGCTGGCCCAGTAGGTCTCCATCAGGACTGCCAGAAGGCACAGCCAGTGACAGGCGTACTATTGTCAGATTGACATGTCCTGTCTCTGACCATAATGTTCCCCGACCAACACCCTATATGTGTCCCCTGGTCGGCCATGAACAGTCCCATCTTTTTCAACACTCCGTGTCAGGATTAGTCGGGATTATGTACCTCCTCCGTACACTACCTTTGACCTCCGGCTTTCCTAATCAGATGTCCTACTTAGCTACTAACCTTCAGCTTTCAGATCTCCTATTTAGCTTTCCGACTTAGATACTGACCTACAGTTTGGCCACCCCATATCTCAAAATCTGGCATTTCTAGATTATATCAGGAATAATACTGTGATAGAATTTATTTGTACATGCTTACATATAACCTGCCATGATGCACTGTTTCGCTAGGCAATCACTAAATATTACTTCATTATTATTTTTATTATCTCATTACGCTCACTGCGTCTCGTACGTTGGAGTTGCTTGTGGCTGTGCCCAGAAGATTTGCAAGTATGATGGTCCAGCTCTCCGATGGCAACCAAAGTCTCCTAGCTCCGGGAGAAACCAAAGCCCCTAAGCACTGCCGTAGCTCCAAACAGAGTTGGAAACCATAAGCCCTGGATTCAATCCAGGCTAGAAACGAAGTCCATAAGCCCTGGCTTAAACCCAGGCTGGAAATAAGAGACCATAAGCCCTGGATTCAATCCAGGCTAGAAACGAAGTCCATAAGCCCTGGCTAGATCGAGGCTGGCACGAGAACACCGTAAGCCCTGGCTTACACCCAGGCTGGAAACAGGAGACCATAAGCCCTGGATTCAATCCAGGCTGGAAATGAGTCCATAAGCCCCCACCCAGGCTGGGAGTAAAACCCCATAAGCCCTGGCATAGATCCAGACTGGACACGAAACCTCTACGCTCCGATGTAGCTCGAGATGGGAAAGGAGGCCATAAGCCCTAGATTTGAACCAGGCTGGAAAAAAAAGCCGCCCAGGTTTCGGATTACTCCGGACTAGGACACCTGTTGGCGCGCGGAACAAAAAATGCCCAGGTTTCGGATTACTCCGGACTAGGAAACCTGTTGGCAATCATCGCGAAAAAAGCCGCCCAGGTTTCGGATAACTCCGGAACTAGGACACCTGTTGGCGCGCGGAACAAAAATGCCCAGGTTTCGGATTACTCCGGACTAGGACACCTATTGGCCAGTCATCTGCGAAAAAGCCGTCCAGGTTTCGGATTACTTTTTATATCTTCACTAATAAATAATAATATTGTTGTAGAGAAAAATATGGTCATTTTTATTGCTGCACCTTGTGCATGGCTGGAAACACTAATAAAAATATATTGTTTCTAGGCGTTTCTGGGCGGTTAAAAACCCATTTTTTTTTTATTTATTTTTTCCTATTTCTATTTGTTAGAATCTGATTTTAATTTCCGAAATTTTGATTTAAGAAGTTACAAAAATAAATACAAAATAAATATAGTGGAAAGCAAAAAAAAAAAAAAAACTTTGAAAAGAAAGAATATATACTTTGAGAAGATCTACAACTACGCTACACATCCTTCAATAGAATGAGCATCTGATTAGTAAACATTTCCCCGGGAGGGATGGACAATGCAAGACTGAAGGTACCAATAATAGACGAATCTGAGGGCAAGTTGATTCTGCATCTAGAAGGCGAGCTGACGCTGAACTTCTCCATCTTGAAAAAATATTGGAACGAAGTGCAGCTACGTGATTGCGATCGAGAAAGACTTCTTTCCGAATAAAAAGGAACTCCAATTGTGTACACCAGTAGTATATTCTCCTATTTTGGGTTCGCGTTAAGGGGCGGGCGATTAACAATGCTGGTTGGATTTATCTGTGGATTGGGTGCAGCTGAAGGCATAAAACAACTGGAGCTTGCAGTACTGTTTAGCCTTACTTTCTTTTCTACAGGTGAAATGGCAAGTGGTAGTGTCATATTTGCTACAATTACTATTTATAATGTCGTAGAGTTTGTAAGACTGTTTCCTATGAGGTTCATGTTGTACGACTCGTTGAACAGTTATAATATATAATAGTAAGATTGTTATATGTTTGCTACAATGTAATAGCACCACTGATTATAATAAGACTTTCTTCAACCTCAAATTAGTAGTGATCGACTGGTGTATAATGTTATCCTAACTATTATTAACGTTAGTGTTTTAGGACTGCGTCGAGTAATATTATCGAGAGAATTACACAAATGATATTATTTTGAGAATGGAATTACAAAACTAGTTGAGTTTTTAAACCTATTACAAAACCTTAGTTGAGTTTTTTAATTCTAACTATTTTTATGTTCATTTTAACCACGAAAATACTTAAAATTATAAATTTTCACTATTTTATCTTCAAATAGCATAACACTTGTTAATAATTAAATTTTCACCCCAACTTATTTTAATTCAAATATTTAAATGTAAACATCAGTGCTCACTCTCGCCTAGGGAATATACATTCGAGTAAGCTAAGCACAAACCAATAAATGTAAACATCACTCATATTATTCAAACGTTGAATCAACGTGTATAATGTATGAAGGTGCCTATGGGTGCAAGGTATCATCTAGGGATGTCAACATTTTCGTACCCTACCCATACCCGCACGATTTTACCCGCTAACAACGGGTATGGGTATACCCAATTAAATATAATTGGACATGGATCATGCCCAAGCCCAATAAAATTAATTGTGGCTCTTAGGGGTATTACCTATTTACCCTTTTACTAACTTTAAGCCCAATTGTTAGAAATGAAGTTTAGTATTTGAACCCTAAATAAAACATTTAACCCTAAATTCCTAAATTACAGACGATTCCTCCCCAACTATCATTTTCATTTCCCTAACTTACAGACGATTCCAATCACGTGCTTGTTTATGTTCTGGTTTTGTCCGATGAACATTTTCATTTTCTCGATTTCTTTGGGTGTCTGTGATTTGAGATTAATGCCCGTTTCACTCTTCACTGATCAAGGTAGAGCTTAGAGCTGAAATATCGAGCTCTATTGGTCATGATGATGGGTAGTTTGTGGGTTATTTTGTGTATGAATCTGCCCTAAGTGATTCTTTTTGTGATTTCCATTAAGCATGAGACGTGATTATTGTTGTTTAATTCCTAGTGGGTTATTTTGTGTACGAGCTCCATTGAAGAAATCTATGATTCCCCTCCCTTGCCTAAGGCTCGCTAGATTTCCAAAGTTTTATATAGTATAGTGTTCTGTGATTTTTTTCTCAGGCTGATTTAGCTATTTCTCTGGAAAATCAGCCGAAAGCACGATAGCTATTACTCATTAGTGTTGTTGCAGCTTGTTTTAGGAATTAGTTTCTCAATTGCCTGAGCATTAATGGTTTTAGGAATTCTACATTTGGCCATGTTATATATTCTTTGTTCATGTAGCACTTATATTTGATTTGTGGGTTTATTTTGATAGAGTATGACGTTGGCAGACAACACGCAAACTCAACAAGAAACTCGTTTGGAAGATGTCGAAATAAAAAGAAAGTGAAACACAAGAGTCGTCCTCTAAGAGGATTAGGAAGGCAACTTCAAGGGTTTGGGAATATTTTGATAAAATTCATGTGGATGGTGAAGTTAGGCGAAATGTATGTATTGTGATTCTACGCTTTCTTGTGCATGAAGTACTTGCACGGAATATACCTTTTGTAGGGTATATATTTTAATTGTGCTTGATTTTATTAGTTGTCCTTGTAATTAGGGGCGTTTTGTATAGTAGTCCTTATATTAGGACTAGTTTGATATTTATACCAAGTTTGTTTGGAATAAATACATGTAAACAAATTGTGCTGAATAGAGAAAGTTTTGGAAATTGATCTGAAAGGCTTGCAATTCAATTTCTAGAGAGAGAAACAATAGTAACTTTCTCACTCTACTCGAATTCTCTCTCTTGTTCTTCATTTGAGTTTTTCGATCGAAATTCAATGTTGATCATTATCATCGAATTACTTAGGAATTCATGCCTAGGATCATAATGTTGTTAATCGTAGGACCTAAAAATTGGTATAGAGCAGATTCGTTCTATTTTGAAACGAAAATTGTTAGAATTTGATCGAAATTTTATTCTGTCACTGTTCCAACGAAGAATAGTTTTGGCGCGATCGATCAAACAGTCTTAATTCTATGCTTATTTGATCTGATTTTGATGTTTATGTGCTCGCATAAGTAGTATTAATCAATCAGGATTAGATCGGTAGCAATCAGAATCATGATTTGAGTAGAATTTTTTGATTCTGTGAGATTACTGTTCGTGCGAAAACAGTATGAACGTGTTTTGATTTTCATCAAATTAACATTATTTGCTTCAAAACATGTTTAATCTTCTGTTCGTGAATACTCAGTAGCTGATTCCGAGCATATACCTGTAGTTTCATTGATTAATTTCCAGTATTTGCTTGAATCTGTGTTAAAATTGTATTCTGCGTTTAAACGTGAATTTTAATTTTTCTCGCTAAGTCTTCGATCGAAATTAATTTCTCGATCGAAAACCTCTGTGCGAGAAATTTTGCTCAATTAGAATACGGATTACTTACTGAAGTCGCTGTTGGGAAGAACGTGTTTAGAAAAATTTGCGAGCGATAAAAATTTCGACGAGAATTGACTATTCTGACCCCCGCGCAAAACTTTTTCTCTCGAAAAACTTAGTCGTTCACACATATTTGATTCTCGCGCGTAAACTTTTTCGGTCAACCATTTAGATTTGACTCAACGAGAAACTCCTTAGGGTACTGTACCTCTACGACCAAAAGCAATTAAAAGAAATTTTACGCTCGAGAATTTCAATTTTTCGAGTCTCTACATTGTGGATTATGGTCAACAAAATTTTTCGATGCTTAAAATTTTCGATCGCAAAACCTACTCCATAATTTTACGATTGATCTAACTGTTTGCACAATTTCTCAGCGTAAAATAACGTTCAAGTCGAAATATTTCCCGCTCGAAAATTTTTGAACAGTACCTGACGCGCGAAAACAGTACCATCTTTTCAAATCGAAGAAATTAATTTCGATCAAACTTTAAAGATTGAATCGAAATCAATTCTCGATCATTTTCGAATCAAACGCTACTAACGAACTTTGTCACTTGTGAATCACATTACATCATCTTCAAACCTTCAAAACACTTAACGAAGATCCTTCAACTACTCAACTACAACACAAAATGGATGCTTATTCTCTCGAAAATGACAACCATCCCCCGATTTTGCAACGAGGCGAATATACCGTTTGGAGAAGCCGCTTCCTCAATTTCATCACTTTAAAAGATCAAGCTGAAAATCTACTGCAGTCTCTTGAAGAGGGATCGGCACAATTCTGGGTCCATGTACCCGGTGATGAAACAGCTACTCCTCCAATTCCACCTTCTAGGCGACTAAAGGAGCCTAGGGAATACTCTATAGAGGAAAGGGCTCGAGCTAAGGCTGATATAGTAGCCATGAATACCCTCATGCAGGGCATCCCCAACGACATATATAGACAGATTGACAGCCTTTCATCGGCTAAAGGAATGTGGGATGAACTGCATAGGATGGTGCAGAGACGGAAGTTGGCATAAAGGCCAAAAAGGCGAACATTCTCACTGCTTACGACTCCTTCAAAGCAAAGCCGGAGGAGAGTCTATATGAGATCTACCAAAGATACCTCACTCTTCTCAACGAGATGAGGAAGATAGAAATCACGAAGACCAATATGGAGACAAACATCAGATTTCTCTCTTCTTTGCCTGCGTTATGGAAGAAAATATGCACTCAAATTCGACAGAATAAAGATCTAGAGGAGTTGGATATCCATGCCGTATTTGACAACGCACAACATGAGGATGATATAAGCGAGATTCACAAGGAGTAGAAGGGCAAACAGATCGATGACACTGTTGCCTTAGTCTCTCGGAGAAGAGGAGCTCAAATCAAGAAAAGAAAAGATCGTTAGGCCTCCTTCACCTTCAGAGTCGGAAGAAGAATCGGACTCCGACGTTGAGCCAAACATAAAAGCCCTAGGGAAGCAGTTGGCCTTGATAGGAAAAATAATGAGTAAGAAGTACTTCAAGAAGAAGTCTTCAACCTCAGCCAACAGACTTCGGACTGCAAGATCTAAAAACAAAGAACGTGCACCAGAGAGCTCCAAAGTCAAGAACCCAAAAGAGGCTAACAAATGCTTCAACTGTGGCAAGTCAGGTCACTTTGCCAGAGAGTGCACTCTTCCAAAGAAGAGAGATGCCAACTACTACTCCAGGAAGCTCCAATTGACTAAACAGAAGGAAGCTGGAGTAGCTCTCATGGCCGAACAAGACCAATGGCTCGAGGACACGTCGAGTTCTGAAGAAGAGGATTTAGCCCTCATGGCCCGTCTCGACAATGAATCGGACGCCGAAACATCCAACCGGACGGACGAAGACAACGCATCCACATCGTCAAAAGAGGTAGTTTCTCCTTCCACAATATTGACCATGTTAGAATCGTATAAAATTGAATACGCTAACATGAAACATGAGCAGAAATGTATAAAGGAAGTAAAAGACAAATTGTCTAGATCTAAAGAGAAGATCACTAGTCTCGAATCCGAACTTAAAAGTTCCCATACGAAGATAGAGGAACTCACTAAGAGCTTACATTCTAGGGAGACTAGTTCATCTAAGACAGAGCAGTATAGTGTGAAGATTAAAGAATTGGAGGATAGGCTAGCAAATAACTACAACTGTTTAATTAGGAATCTCAATGAGAAAGTGACCCTCAATTGTAGGATAACCGCTACCACTACGATTACTAACTTAGAAGCCAAATTAGAAGAATCAAATGCAAAAGTTAGTAAACTTGGTGTAGAATTAGATGCCTGTCAAGTCTCCAAAATTACAATAGAAAACAACTATGCTCTTTCAGGGGAAGAACGAAAGAAGTTATATGCTAAGGTTAGAAAGTTAGAAGATCTTCTTGTTAGAAGGGAACAGACTGAACAGACAATATTCTTAAATCAACCCAAGGACTTAGAATTTTGTGATTATAAATTTGGCTTAGGCTTTGAGAACCCACGGTGTTTGTCAAAAGTTGATTGTAAGCAACTTCACGACATTCAATACATGGGTTTGGATTAACAAATCTTATAGTTTTTACTAATGCTAAAGAGATAGATGCATTAGAATAAACCAAAAGAAAAACCAAGACTGGGGTTGAAATTCCCTTCTCCTACACCGAATTGAATCAAAGCTACAACATTAGGGAACTTCCCAAAGGTTGGAGTCTTGAGTCAATTAATCTACCCGAAGACCTTTCTGTTAAAGAAGAAGCACAAAATTATCATTCTGAAAATTCTCTCTATATACCACCTATTGTTAGGAAAATAGAGGAGTTAAGAGGTTCATTAGAAATAGAACGAGAGAATTTTGAAGCTGAAAAGAAAAAGTTCCTAGAAGAGATTGAGAATCTTAAAGCTTCTTCAACATCCCAAGTTATTTCCCACGCTATTCCAAAAAGCGTGAAAATTGAAAAAGCGCCTTCGGTAGATCATAAACGTATTATTAGAAGTGCTAAGCCTAACACTATTTCACCTACGTCTACAGGGAGCGTAGGGCCAGCACTAGATACGAAGGTGTGGGTGTCTAGAATAAAGATAGAGAATTGCTTCTCCTTCTGCAAAAAATAAAAAACACTCGGAAAAATAAAAGAGCCATTTCCTCGTTTCAAACAATTGCTTCTACACACTCCCTCAAACCAATCACATTTAGGAGTACTAATTTCGAAATAGGCTCCACATCGAAAACAAAAATTAATAATTCTAAGACAATGCATCTAGGATGACACGTAGGAAACAAGATCCAGCCATAAAGAAAGCATACGGCGCTATACATGCTTGTTCTCACCTAAGGTATTCTGTTAAGATTGAATCCCCCAAGCACCTTAGGAGACTATTCAATGAAAAGATCTTTTCCTCGCTCGAGCCTACTCATGCATTTGCTCGTGCTGAAATTCAACTTCCCTGTCAGGTTCAACCCACTTGGGTTACTAAAACAACTCCTAAGAAAACAAAAGCCATAAAGGCTAAGTCTCCTAAAGCTAAACCCAAAGTTACTTCCTCGAAGGAAACTTGGGTCGCTAAAGTTCCTATTGATAATAACTTAGGAACCATATCTGAACCAAAATCTAAATCTGCTAATCTGAGAGGACCCATTTTTAAGTGGGTACCTAAAGCTCTCTAAATTGTTTTTGCAGATCCATCAAGTGTGGTACCTTGACTCTGGTTGCTCCACACACATGACGGGAAATCAAGAGCTGCTGAGCAACTATCAAGACCAACTGAATGGAGAAGTCAGGTTTGGAAACAATAATTCAGCCCCGATTCTAGGACTTGGGGATATCATTCTGGAGAATCTGACTATAAAAGATGTCTCCTTCGTCGAAGGCCTCCGCCATAACTTGTTCAGCATAGGCCAGTTCTGTGACAAAGGGTTCCAGGTGGTCTTTCATGCTGACCGGTGCAGAATTTTGGATAGTCAGGACACAGAACTCCTTCAAGGACTTCGAGGAAATCAAATCTATACACGATAAACCTGACATCCGTGCGGCCCTCGACAGCTGTATGGCTCATCTCTCAGACTGTTTTACAGAGGAACAGCTTATGGCATCAATGAATGTCTCATCTAAATATGAAAGCTCTCCAACGCCTTTCTACGAAAAAGTTGGTCCACGGTCTTCCAACTATACTACTACAAAGGGAGCATCAATGTTCGGCATGTCAATTAGGAAAAATGAAGCGAGCGTCTCATCATGTCAAACAAATTTCGTCTACTTCTCGCCCATTGGAACTAATCCACATGGACCTCTGTGGGCCAATGCAGACACAGAGTATCAATGGATGCAAGTATGTGCTAGTTATCGTCGATGACTACTCTCGCTACACATGGACAAGGTTCCTCCGAACAAAAGATAAGACAGGGGACTTGATCGTCAATTTCGTGAACTCCACTCAAAATTTGCTGCAGCAGACTATACAAGTCATTTGAACAGACAACGGTACTGAGTTCAAGAACAATCACCTCAGTGAGTTTTATCAGAAACTTGGAATAAGTCAACAATTTTCAGCCGCCAAGACTCCTCAACAGAATGGAGTAGTCGAACGAAAGAACATAACTCTAGTGGAAGCCGCGCGTACGATGCTCCTCCACTCTGGTCTTCCACATTTTCTATGGGCTGAAGCAGTAAATACTGCCTGTTTCACTCAAAACAGGACGGTGGTTCACAAGCGCTTTGACAAGACTCCGTACGAAATTATCAACAAAAGAGTACCCAACATTTCATTCGTTAAAGTCTTCGGGTGCAAGTGCTTTGTGGGGAACGATCGAGAGCAACGTGCTAAGTTCGACCCTAAAGCATTCGAAGCAACCTTCATCGGGTATTCTTCAACATCCAAAGCGTACCGAGTATACATCAAGTCCAACCATACAATTAAGAAAAGCTATAACGTCACTTTTCACGAAGTGAACGAAATGGCTTCTGGTCACTTCAGTCCAGAACCCGTGCTCAACCCGATGGCTCCTGTACACCTCAGTTCAGGACCCGTACCTAACCAGATAGCTTCTGAATACAATAGTTCAGAACCTATTTTCACTGGTGTGTTGGCAAAAAACCAACAGGAGGTGGCAACAACTCCGAATTCAACGTCAGAAGAAGCAACGAGACTTGCATTAGACGATTTGGACTCTCTCTTCAAGCCAGTATATTGGTCACACACTGCTACACCTAGAGTGGATTCTCCACCCAACGAGACTGATGTACCAAGTTCTTCTCACGTCCCTACCTCACCCGATTCAGAATTGCCACAGAATAACGAAGAACCTACAGTGGTTATTGAGGAAGAATCATCAGAGACGATCGATCCAAGTGCAGAATTAGAACTTCCTCAAACAATTGATCAAACGGAGACTATAGGAAATCTAGACTCACAGATGGCTGATGCATCAACTTCAGCCTTGCCTTATGAGCGCAAGTGGACTAGAGGTCACCCGGTTGATCAGATAATTGGCGATCCTTCGGATGGAGTGAGGACACGTCGTCAACACAGTCTCTTCAGTTGCTTCTTAAGTAAAAATGAGCTTACCAAGGTAGCAGACGCACTTCAAGATATGGATTGGGTAATAGCGATGCATGATGAAATTCATCAATTCGAACGTCTTCAAGTGTGGACCATAGTACCCTGTCCGCATGGGAAAACAATTGTCGGAACCAAATGGGTATTCAAAAAGAAGAAGAATGAAGATGGTGAAGTGATCCGGAATAAAGCAAGGCTAGTTGCGAAGGGATACAGTCAACAGGAAGGCATCGACTTCTTTTAGCTTATGCGGCTCACAAAGACTTCAAGGTAGACCGCCTTTCTCAATGGCGTTTTAAAAGAAGAAGTTTATGTCGCTCAGCCAGAAGGTTTTGTCGATCAAGAACATCCCGATCACGTCTATCATTTGGACAAAGCTCTCTACAGACTAAAACAAGACCCTCGTGCTTGGTACGATGTCCTGAGTGAATTCCTCGTGAAGTCTGGATTCATACGGGGAACGATAGACACAACCCTCTTCATCAAATGGCAAGACAAAGATCTGCTGGTCGTCCAAGTATACGTCGACGACATCATCTTCGGATCAACTAATCCACGGCTTTGCACGAAGTTTGGAGATCTAATGACAAGCAAGTTTGAAATGAGTCACATGGGAGAGATGCAGTTCTTCTTAGGACTACAAGTCGGGCAACTCGAAGATGGAATTTTCATCAGTCAGACAAAATACATCAAGGAGATTCTGAAGAAATTCCATCAAGATCAGAGCAAGCCTCTCAGCACTCCTATGTCACCAAGCTGCAGCCGATCCCTCTGAAAAATCGGTCGACGTCACACTGTATCGCATCATCATTGGATCTCTTCTCTACCTCACTTCGAGCCGGCCGGATATCATGTTTGCCACCTGCTTATGTACCCGTTTTCAAGCCGATCGCAAAGAATCCCATATGCTCGTGGTTAAAAGGATTCTGCGGTACCTTAAGGGCACCTCTACCCTTGGACATGGTATCCAAAGAGTACGAATTTCAAACTTATCGGCTATAATGACGCTGATTATGCAGGTTGCCGAATGGACAGGAAAAGCACGTTCGGTGGCGCTCAATTTCTACGCGAAAAGCGGTCTGCTGGTCATCCAAAAAGCAGAACTGTGTGTCAACTTCGACGGCTATGTGTTCTTTGCTTATTTGTTTTATCTCGCGTTAAATAGATAAATTTTTTTTAAAAATAAAATAATTCAAAAACATTATAACTATAATTTTAGGGGAATGACGAAATCCTTTAGGATGCTTTGATCTAAAGTCACTTAGAATTTTACCCCGACATGCGATCGATTTAATTGCTTAATTTTGTCAGTCTAAGTCGCATTCTTGTGTCTAAAGGTCATTAGGTTGCTCCACTAGACACAAAGCCACTCTACATATGTAAGGATTCTAGCCTTGTTATTTTCCTTTCTTTGGATCTATTTCTCGAGTGAGTCACACATCGATTACTTGTCTTAACTAGTGATACTTGGCTTCATATTCACCTTGCCTTAGATCGTTAGGAAAATGATAAGGGCGCCTAGGTTATTCCTCACTCGGCCTTATAAAATTTTTCCCTCACATTAGCCCTTAGTCATCCACTTTGAGCCATCTCCGACGTCTTTCTTCCTTTGAATCCCATTCCTAGCCTTCAACCGTATTCTATACTCTTTGGATGGTTGTTCAAACGAGAAAAGGAGGGGGAGAAAACAAAAGAAAATGGGGATGATGACAAAAGAAGGCATTGCTCAACGCGCAAAAATCAGACCAAAGGAACCTGCCTTCCGACTATCTCTTAGAAGATGGCATGGATCCTGCTGTGAACTTCTCCAATGATAATCTCGTAGGCTCGTCAGAACGGCTGGAAAGAGGAGCACCACGAAGTGAACTTTTCCAACGATAATCCGATCTTATATCGGGAAACGAGAAGAGCAGCGCAGCCTTGGGTACGAATTCCATAACCGTGAACTTCTCCAAAAAGATAATCTCTGAAACCTCTCTAGGGGTTAAGAGAAGAGGAGCACGGTATCGGCCCAAGAACCAACAAGAAGAACTTCGCCTACGATAATCTCCTATAGCCTCGTGGAGAAGCGGAGCTTCAGCTTGAGCATAGCATAAAAAAAGGGATAGTTCTTAAAAGAAAAAGATGGAGAAAAGATTAAAAAAGGGTGACGGACGTAGAAACGGAAGATGACGAAGAGATAAGCTCACTTTCGTCTAAATTCCTTCCCTTCTAAGTCCTAGCCAAACTATAACCCTTACAACCCTTTGATTCCAATCGGCGGTCTCTCGCTTAGGTGAAATGACTAAAAATGCCTCGATTACTGGTAAATTGACTTAAAATTGCTTGTGTTGACTTGAGTGATACAAATATAAAAATCCCAAGTTAAAAATAATTGAGTGCAAGAGCGAACCTAGTGAGAGTTGTCAAAATGGACCAGTCTATGAACTTCGGACTTTAGTTTGACGACATGACTTGACGGTATTTTCTTCTTTCAAATGTCTCGTAATTTGACCCATATATACATAAAATAAAAATAAATAAATTTTTTATATACATATAGATATAGAAAAATAATATTTTTTAATTTCTGAAAAAAAAAAATCGTGAAAGGAAAAATATCGCACATTCTGAATGCATGATTAACTTGCATTGGCATTGTATTGATTAAAATGCGAATATTTGTCTTTGCTCATACCCTCGCACAAATCTT
The DNA here is from genome assembly GCA_027422505.1 of Craterostigma plantagineum. Classification (NCBI taxonomy): domain Eukaryota; kingdom Viridiplantae; phylum Streptophyta; class Magnoliopsida; order Lamiales; family Linderniaceae; genus Craterostigma; species Craterostigma plantagineum. The sequence continues at coordinate 363,284 of JAPQWV010000274.1, read as the reverse complement.
TGTTACATGATTAGGGGAACATGTAACTAGTCTTGAGTGTTTACTTGCGTGTTATATGATTGTTACTTGTATTGATTTGCATAATTACGTGTTAAATCAATACATGTGCACTATTTGAGGGGGAGCATCTACAATCACTTTATGTTTTGAGCTCCAAATATTTTGATGTTCTTCCTTTAAGTGTTCCAGAAAATTTTCATTTTGACTCGCTTTGGACAACGCTTAAATAAGGAGGACTTCACAAATCTTCATGACTATGTACTCAAGACATTGGTAAAACAATTCAGGGGGAGCCTTATTAGAAAAACTACTTCCCTATTAACTCTCATATTCTCGACACTTTGCTCTAACTATTACAGCTTTTCAAAGATCGATTTTGGAGATGTCAATTCTTCGAAAATACAGGTAGTTAAATTGCATTTTCGTTTACACATAGGGGGAGTAATTCTGTGGTCTATTCTTAAAATTTAGGATCAATCTGAAATATTAAGGAAAACTTACTATCGAGAAATTCGGGCGAATTTGTAATCTTCAATCGCAGTTTCTCGAGCGAAAATTGATTTGGGACCAAATTGCAATTTTTACCTTCATATTGATGAGCGAAAATTAAACAGGAACCAAAAAGATTTTCGATCGGAATTGTCGAGCGAAAATTCAACAGTAACCAAATCAAATTTCTTGATCGAAAGTTTCTCGATCGTAAACAGTAATGAGCTTAATCCTCTAAGTGGCGAAAACATCTAATCAGCCCATATCAAACAAAATATTAGGTTGCAGTCGAAAATCCCTAAATACACGCAAAACCCTCGATCGCAAAAATCAACAGTCAAATTTCTCGAGCGAAAAACTTCTCCTAAAAGACGAACGTCAAAATCTTCAAAACATTTTCAATTTTTCAACTGATTTTCGTCTTTAGAAGGTAGATTTGACTTCTGTTAGGGTTTATCGTGCATTTAAAGTAGATTTGCATCTGTATTTTGAATATTTCGCATGATTCTGTGTAAATTTTTCGACTATTCATACTTTGTGAACTCGAAATCCTCGTTAGCAGTTTAATAGGTCTATTTCTAAGTAAAATTTGGGTTATAAACTGCATAATAGGCAAGTTTCGATGATTCTGTATCATTTGGGTGATTATAACTTCGATTTTATGCGTTAGTAGCATCCGATTGACAGATATGACTAAACTAGAGTTTAAAGGTTTAAATACATCCAAGAACTTTCTCGCTCGCACACAGTGAAAATTGAATTCCAATTTGATTAAGTCATTGTTTGCATCGTAAAAGATTTTCGATCGCAAATTATTTTGAGTTAGTCACTAATATAAATAACGTTGATCGAAATTTATTTCCAATCGAGAAACTCAATTTGATTTTATGTGAGCGAAATATTACTGAGAGGAATAGATAAAATATATGCTATATCTTTAAAAACCTTTCGAGCGCAAAACTTACTGTCGAAAATTTCGATTTCAATTTTGTTCTCGATCGATAATTTTAAGCAGCGAAATTTCTTTTGAAAATAAAATTTCTCGATCGTAAAATGCCGTGAAACTTTGATCGATTGAGAAATTTCTCGATGGTTGACTTAGTTTATCGTTGACAACTTTCTCGATCGTAAAATTTCACTGCGAAAATCTTTTTAAAAAATCGAAATACTTTCTCGCTCGTTAATTTTCATAGCGAAAAATGTTATTCACGCGCGAAAAATTTTCCAATTGTAAATTTACTCGGAAATCTAATTTCTCGAACGTAAATCTACACGAAAATTTTTCTCGATCGTAAAATTTCTCGGCTACAGTATCGTGTCTTAAGGTCAAAACAAACTTAGAAAATTAAACAGCGAAAAATTTTCTCGATCGTAAATCTAAGTCTTTTTCACCGTAGCTTTAAACAGCGAATAAAATTTTCGATCGCAAAATAAAACGGTACTTAGAAAATTAAAATTGGAATTTCAATTTTATGTGCGAAAAATATGACGGAGTGAACAGTGCATTTAAACACTTAGATAAATTTTCGACTTAAATCTCATATGACTATTATGCATAGGTCGAAATATCATCCTTTTTGTGTGTCACTCTCGTATATCTATGTGCTAATTCATACATTCTTCAAATTAATTTCGACGCAATTTTTGAATTAATGATTTTCACTTCTTATGTGGATTTCAGATGGATCAATACCCTACATATAACCACATTTACGAGAAGGCCTTATACCTCAACGTCCACGACACGAACTTCCGGTTAGACCTTACCACTTTCTGGTGTCCAGATGACATCATCGTGTCCATTCTGCAAGGCCATCCACTATGGCATGCACTTACAGTGAAGGCATCAGTGCCGATGGTCTACCTCCAACAGTTTTGGGGGATGATCAAGAGCCTCATCTTGGACGGGGCATACCACTTTACCACGGTTGTAGGGACAAGGCATATCTGCATGGGCAAGAACGAGTTCAGAATTCTGCTCGACCTCCCTCACAGCCAAAACCTACGACCCCCTCCCATCAGATGCAGAACTGGTGCATGATTTCCTCCAGATGGGGTACCATCCACCGCTCACCAAGCTAGCTCAGATGCAGAGCAACGGGATTCCCCATCCATGGAAGACACTATTCGGGATTATAAATAAGTGTCTATCCCCGAAGCACGCAGCTTCGACAAAGGCAACGGCCACATCCTCCGGATATTTCACGGAGTCATGTTCTCGCGGAATTACGATTTCGCTCAACTGATCTGGAACGATCTAGCAGAGCAGATCAGACAAAAAGAGAACAAAAGGTCCAAGAACGTACAGTATGCGAGATGGTTCTCCGTCATCATCCGCCAATATGGAGATGCATGAGCAGAACATTCCTCGCCTGCCTCCGGGAGGAAAATATCAGCCACCAAGGCTCAAGTTCTTCCACAACCCAAGGCTGGTAGACCTAGCCCAGCCTTCAATGCCAATTCCACTCAACCTTCTACGTTTCGCTGACCCCAGAGGAGGCGTATACCGCACTTACTGACGGGAGAATCACCTCACCGAGGAGATGATTCGTGGGCCCCCTACAGATTTTGGAGTTAGCCTTCCCCAACCACAACAACACCAAAGCCCTGAGGACACGATGATTGATGACGTCGCTCAGGAGCTTGAACAGGAGCCCCCTCTGGTCGAAATGCAAATGCTCGACGTGGATGATACACTAATAGACGTCGTAGCTACCGAGATGGCGCTCGAGGCTCCTGAACACGAACTTCAAGTGGAAGTGCCCGTACATGTAGGCGTGCTTGAAGAGCTTATTGAGGAGGTTCCTCTATAAGAAGCACAGCCCGAGGCTGAAATGGGGCAAAGTTCACTTCCATTGGTGATGGAACAGGCTCATGAGGACATGGAGCATGAACCCTCTCCTCAGACAGCCACCTAATCCGATATGGAGTCAGATGAGGAGATTAGCCTGATAGGACGGACTCCCAGACGACTCAGTATACAAATGGAGTCCCTCTTCCCCGCCGTCACCACCGCACCAGATACCGTGCTGACCACTTCTACAAGAGTTGCCGGCACTTCTTCGCTCAATGTTGAGCCGCAACCAAATCCACTGGTGTCTGGTCCGCAGGCCCAACCCTAGCCTGCCTTAACACCCATAGAGGAGAATCTTCAAGATTCGACTCGAGGATTGGGTGGAAGTCTCATACAGTCACAACCTCAAGTGTCTGTGAGCCAACCTGAGGAGCCTGTGTCTGCTCAAGGGTTAATAACAGGTGACATCAGTCGTCCTGGTACATCCAAGGAGGCGTCCGCACCATTTGTGACGAACGAGCAATTCCAAGCCGCTCTCTCCGCTGCTGTTCAATCGCTTGAAGACAAAATAATGGAGAGAGCTCTTACTGCCATACAGACATCCCGCAGAGACACCTGGAAAGCACCTGTCTCCGAAGACACCTTGTCACAGCCCAACCTCACACCTCCACAACCCACACCCACCGACCCTCTACATAATTCATCCATCCTCATCAACCCATATACCGTCCCAATAACCGAGCTCCACGACATCCTACTCGCCCGCCTGATCGGCCTCTCCATCCGGTCGCCTCACGAAGAATCTCTTTATAGGCGATTGGTGGATCATCCTGAGCCACCGACTGACACTTGTCGAGGCCAAAGCTCCCGCTCAAGGCGCAGACATGACGATCCTGACGATCAGGACCATCATGAGGGGGAGAAGAGGCCACTGACATCTACAAGTGGTCAAGAACAAGGCCAAGGCTCGGGCGCAACGCAAACAAGCGCTGGAACAGGTGAAAACCAAACCCAAACACAAACCACCCACACCACGCACCGCACCACCACTCTAAGCCATATCGACCCACCAACCTTTCACCTCCGGACGCCTCCGCCCACACCACCGATTCTGACAAGCCCCTTTGCTTTCGGAAGAAGAAGCAAGTGCGACCATGCTCGTAGCACTGGCACAAACCCAAGCTACTCCCTCAACAGCTCAAGAACAACCGGGCCCTTCAGGACACGGCGTCAACCCACATGAATATCTCAACAAATTCATTTTGAAGAACACTGGGCGACCCATTATATGCCCGAGGAGCATCAAGTACAACGGCTCAAGGATGTTCGACAAATTTTGCAACAAGCTTCGGTGGACCTCGTGCTGATAGAAGACGACGAACTTCAGGAAGGTGTAGACCATGAACAAGATCCCATAGGCTTTCAGAGCTGATCACACAACGAGCGGTTTCCCCCACAAGACAAATGCTAGGGACCGTTCGGATCGACACACCATGGGAAAATATCCGAATAGAGATACCCTTCCTCGAAGAAGTCCGTGAGAATATTTGGGGTCAACGGAAAGAAAAAAGCCGAACGAATTTGAGCTGAGAGGGATCTCCCACTGGGATCAGCAGAAGAGGATGACATACCTCTGGATGCTGACTCAACTAGGACCTGACGTAAGACTGGGGATGACTAAAGGACAAGTCAAGAGTCATTATAAGAGTCTCTCCCCAATTTGCCAGCTTCTCAGCATCTACTGTACCAAAGGAGGACTTCCAACCCCAATATACGTCATTGAGCGAGTGGACAGAACCTCAGAGGAACTAAGAGAGAGCGACCTTCCCTATCTCCCTGCCGACGAGGTATACAACCTCTATCAGCTTTACGTGGAGAAGTACAAAGGTCCCCAAGGCTTCGTTAAGAAAGAAGGCCTCGAAGGGCTCTACAGGTTCATGATGGGCCAAGTCAAATACTTTGTTGCGCATGACCTTCAGATGGCTCTGGAGAGCAACATGAAGAAGGTCAACATGGACGAACCACTCAACAAAGGACCTGTGATCGAAGGGTTTCCAAGCAATCACGTGCACATCAGCTCAGTCCTAGGCATCACTTACCACAATCCAATTGCCAAGACTAGGATGATGCTGAAGACTGAGATTCATAAGTTTTGCGATGGGACGCTCAAGGTCATCATGAGGAATATCGAGCAGAGGTTGGAAAAAATCAATAGAGATACAATGATGAGGATCCTCATGTTCGTGATAGAACAGCCGCTCCTGATGGAGTTGTTAGACGACATCGAGGAGTGCTTGAAGCTGAGGGAAACGCTCAGAAACTTCGAGTATGAGCTGGGCTTGCGCAGATCGTATTACGCCCGACGAGGACAAACAGCGCGAAAACGCAATCAAGCACAAATGGGGGAGATTGTAGAGTATATATTTTAATTGTGCTTGATTTTATTAGTTGTCCTTGTAATTAGGGGCGTTTAGTATAGTAGTCCTTAGATTAGGACTTTGATATTTATACCAAGTTTGTTTGGTATAAATACATGTAAACAAATTGTGCTGAATAGAGAAAGTTTTGGAAATTGATCCGAAAGGCTTGCAATTCAATTTCTTGAGAGAGAAACAATAGTAACTTTCTCACTCTAGTCGAATTCTCTCTCTTGTTCTTCATTTGAGTTTTTCGATCGAAATTCAATGTTGATTATTATCATCGAATTACTTAGAATTCATGCCTAGGATCATAGAGTTGTTAATCGTAGGACCTAACACTTTTAAAGAAAGTGGAACTACACATCTGAGAAAGCATATGGAAAATACTTGCACGGGTAGACATTTGAAGTTGACAAAGGGTACTTTTAAAGTGGACGGGTCAACTATTGTAGAGCCTTGATGAAGAGATTTCCAAAAGTGAGTTGATAAATATGATAGTGATGCATGAATATCCTTTATCAATGGTTGAGCATATTGACTTTCGGAGATATTGTAACAGCCTCAACCCGTCGTTTAGAATAATGTCTAGGAATACTTTGAAGAGAATATTTTGAAAATATTCGAAATAGAAAATGTTACACCCAAAGACTTAGTTGAGCATAATTCCAGAAGAGTTGCCAATACGGACATGTGGACTTGCTCCAACCAAAGAAAAGGTTACATGGCAATTACTTCTCACTTTATCAACGACAACTCAGACATGTGCACTCAATTATATTGTCCATGGGGTAGTACAATATACTATCATCACCCTGATAGCAAAAACTGACAGAGTGAATATGAATATGATCGTCATGGTGATTGGGAACAAGACAACTTGGATGCTCTATACATCTTCAGCCACCTCATGTAGGCCTAGGGACTGGTGGAGATATTACGCAGATTTCTCCTATAGGAAGACAAGTTAGGTAATAGAGGGAATCGCGAGAGATCCTTCATATTAAGGATTTACATTTATTTTTGTCGAAGAGGCACAAGATTAGAAAACCCGTGGGATTTGTCGATTCATCAAGGTTTGTGTGTGTGCTCTATGATATATATATATATATATATATATATATTAACTTTCTTTACGAGGAAAATTATTACAATATACAATTAATATATGCTAGCTATTATTATAATCCTGATGTGATCCGCGTAAACGACCTCTTGCAACGGCCTCTTGGCGCGGCTTCTCTTGCTCTAATCGATCTCTTTCGTCGACCTTGGAGATGCCCCCTTCCCTTTTTGGACTCTCACATTCCTCTTTCGCGCCCTCCAGTTTGCGGGTTATTTCGTAGTTAACGTTATTTTACCGGTAGCTAGAAATTCGAGGGTAACAATAGCCCCCCTAAAATAGTCCAAAAAGAGTGTAACGAGTGTTTGGGCGTCACCTATCGGTAAAATAATTGGCCACCAAGTCGTTTGGTCCTTCTCGGCGAATTTTCTTGGGCCTCCTTCCTTATCGGCACCGGTAAGTTCTCCTCCCTCTCTCTTTCCCCTCATTATCTTTGTTTTTGGGTTTACTTCATCAAGTTTAGAATGTGCGGTTGTCATTCTGGGCGAGATTCCCCATTTTGCTTGGTTATCTCGTCTTTCCTTTTGCCTGTGTTCATTTGGTTAATCCCTTTAGGATTATGCCGTCTTTCGCTACGAGCGACACTGCGACTTCGTCTTCTCCCAATCGACCGAATTTTTTCCCAACCCTAGGCTGCCCAGCATCTTCTTCTCCTTCTTCATTTTTTACTTCATTTCTCAACGCCGTGGAGATCTTGAGATTTGCTATTTATTTGATGGTTTGTTCCCCGAGAGGAAGGAAAGCTCATTTATTTCATAAGATTTCCTTTTGCTTGCGCCTTCTTAGTACGAACCATCGTCGACCCCCTCCTAGCATGATATACGAAGGAAGTTCGAGGAATCAAAATAATGATAGGAAATGGTTCCTCTTTATTACTGGCGAATGAGTTGATGTGTTTAATTCACAGTGTGTCGTGTTGAGTTCCTTGGTAATCAGCGGGGTCTTGATCTCGGGAGGGAACAATCATCGGCCTCAACCTCCCTATCTTGGGATGGAAACACCTCAACCTCCTCCTCTTGGTTGCGAATCGTCTTACTCGGGCTCTTGCTCCTCTTATTGGGAAAAATCATCTTGCTCGGGCTCTTGCTCTTGTTCTTAAAATCATCTTGCTCGGGCTCTTGCTCCTCTTCTCGGGACAAAATCATCTTGCTCGGGCTCTTGCCCCTCTTCTCGAGACAAGATCATCTTGCTCGGGCTCTGGAACAAAATCATCTTGCTCGGGCTTTTGCTCATCTTCTTGGGACAAAATAATCTTGCTCATCTTGCTCGGGCTCTTGCTCCTAAATCATCTTGCTCGGGCTCTGGAACAAAATCATCTTGCTCGGGCTTTTGCTCATCTTCTTGGGACTAGATCATGTTGCTCGGGCTCTTGCTCTTCTTCTCAGTACAAAATTATCTTGCTCGGGCTCTTGCTCCTCTTCTTGGGACAAAATCATCTTGCTCGGGCTCTTGCTCCTCTTCTCGGTACAAAATCATCTTTCTCGGGCTCTTGCTCCTCTTCTTGGGACAGAATCGGCTTGCTCGGGCTCTTGCTCCTCTTCTCGGGACAAAATCAGAGGGAACAACCATCGGCCCCAACCTCCCTCTCTCAGGATGGAAACACCTCAACCTCCTCCTCATGGTTAGAAATATCATGCTTGGCCTCTGCCCCCTCTTCTTTCCACAACAATTCCTCCTCCTCCTCCTCCTCCGCCTCCTCCCCCTTCTTCTTCTTCTTCTTCGGGTTTTCCGTGTCTACTCGGCTGACTTCGTTTGGGTTCTTCGTGTCTGCCCGGCTGCTCTTGCTATGTAGCTGTTCCAGGGCTGCTCTTGCCAGACAGCTGTTCGGGAAGCTGCTGGGCTGCTCTTGCCAGGCAGCTCTTGAGGAAGCTGATGGGCTGCTCTTCCCTATGTTAGATTCATCCTCTTCTCTTTCCTGATTTGCCTTCTTACTCCCTGTTCGTTCTCATCCTATTCGGGTTATTCCCCCCACGCTCTTTTCTAGAGGGTAAATGTCTTCCAGTCTGTGTATTCAACATCTCTTCTATCCGGCAAAATTCTACGGGTGAAGCCCAAGCATGTGTTTGATTTTGCGGTGTATTGTGTTGTGTTCCTCGATAATCGACGGGATTTTAATCTCGGGAGGCAACCACCTTGCTCGGCCTCAAGCTCCTCTTCCTGGTTGGGAATCACCTTGCTTGGCCTCAACCTCCTCTTCTTGGTTGGGGACCATCTTGCTCGACCTCAACCTCCTCTTCTTGGTTGGGTGATCATCTTGCTCGGTCTCAACCTCCTCTTCTTTCCACAGCCTTTCTTCTTCTTCTTCTTCTTCTTCTTCTTCTTCTTCTTCTTCTTCTTCTTCTTCTTCTTCTTCTTCTTCTTCTTCTTCTTCTTCTTCTTCTTCTTCTTCTTCTTCTTCTTCTTCTTCTTCTTCTTCTTCTTCTTCTTCTTCTTCTTCTTCTTCTTCTTCTTCTTCTTCTTCTTCATCTTGCTCGGCCTCAACCTCCTCTTCCGATCGGGGACTCAATGTCTACCCAACTGCTCTTGCCTGATGGCTGCCCGTGAGGCTGCTCGGCCGCTCTTGCCAGGCAGCTGTTCGGTAAGCTGCTTGGTTGCTCTTGCCAGGCAGCTGTTCGGGAAGCTGCTGCTGGGATGCTCTTGCCAGGCAGCTGTTCGGGAAGCTGCTAGGTTGCTCTTGACAGACAGCTGTTAGGTATGCTGCTTGGTTGCTCTTGCTAGACAGCTGTCCGGGAAGCTGCTGGGCTTCTCTTGCCAGACAGCTGTTCAGGAAGCTGTTAGGCTGCTCTTCACAGAAAGCTGTTCAGGAATCTGTTAGGCTGCTCTTGCCAGGCAGCTGTTCGGGATGCTGCTTGGCTGCTCTTGCCAGACAGCACTGAACGTGCCTTTCAGCATTCTTTCCATTATCTCTGCCGTGAACACCTCTTCTTTCGGTGGTGACTAGGAATCATTTCCGGAATCCACCATGTTGATGTTGATATCGTTCCACAGACGGCGCCATTGATGTGGTCCGCGTAAAACGACCTCTTGCAATGGCCTTTTGGCGGGGCTTCTCTTGCTCTAATCGATCTCTTTTGTCGAACCTAACACTCAACGTACAACAGAAAACAAGTTAGAGGGCTGCCAGAGTGGTTCCGACGATGCCCCTCCGACGCTTAAGTCAGAAAACGGGTGAAGATAGGTGCTCTAGGCTCGTAAATCTATTTATTGTTACTTCGAAAGTGTACCTGGAAATGAATGAACCGTTACTATTTATACTGACCTCATCTCATCTTGCCTTGACCTAGTCTTTCACCCTAGCCCGCTTTTCTTGCGAGCTTCACGGAGAACGTGGTTTCTCCACCACCCCACGTTCTCAAATCATCTTCGTTTCGTCAGTTTTCCCCTGTCGAGTTCTTGCCCCTCGGGGTCGGGAACGGCCTCGGCTACTCCACAAGCTCGTTTTTGCCTTCAGCTTTTTGGTGGACGTTCGGGTGCTCTTGCGTTGGTGCTGTTCGGGTACTCTTGCCTGACAGAACCTCGGGCTCTTGCTAGGCAGCTGTTCGGGATGCTGCTCGTCCACTTTTGCCAAGAAGCTCACTGAATCTGCTCGGGCACTCCTTCCTGACAGCTCAATGGAGCTGCTCGAGCACTTCTTCCTGACAGCTCAATGCAGCTGCTCGGGCACTGCTCCCTGACAGCTCCTCGGGCTCTTGCCAGGCTATTTCCTGACAGCTCCTCGGGCACTCTTGCCAGACAGCTGCTCGAGAATTCATTTCAACCAGCCTCCAGAGGCTGGTCAGGAATTCATTCCCTCTTCTTCCTCTTCCTCCCTCTGATTCATCATCTTCCTCCTTGTTATCTTCCTCTTTCGGTTTATGCTCGAGCGCGCCCTTTTTTTGGTGGGTATTTCGACGGAAAATATAATCCGTCTTTTCAACCAGCGAATATTTTACGGGTGAAACTCGAGGCCAACAAATCCTATAGAAATTGGATGAGGACTCCCGTGAGGATAGTTCTAAAAACATCACTAATATTATTAAGAGTCTACAACTGATGTTGAAAACGTACCCCATAAGCTCATTAAGCTCACAAATTCACAATCCATAAAAAACAGGCGTCCAATCTGGTGGAACCCCTAATTTTGGGTAGTTGCAAGCATAATCCTAAGGGTGTGTTTGGTTAGTAAAAATTGGTGCGGCAACAAAAATGAAACAGAAAATAAAATTAGTTTTTGTGTTTGGTTTTCATGTTAAGGAAAAGAAAATAAAAAGAAAAATAGTTATGTTTAGACCTTAAGGAAAAACCAGTTTCATCGCCAAATAGTGAGGAAAAGAAAGGAAAACCTATTGAAATTATTTCCTCTCATATTTTCTTTTCCACGCTACACTTTATTCAAATCAAACACAGTATTAAAAAAGTCGGCAGTGTTTTAACATTTTGAAGTATAAAACTCATTCCAAGTTTGATAGGGGTGACCTTCGATCCAGCATTCCTCCTGACCTGACAACTCACAAGGAATAGAGTAGGAGGTTAGGTCTGAAGGAGGCAAGGACCAGGTGCGATGTTCGACCAGGGCGATGTACGAAGGTGATGTTCAGAGGTGCTCGGGAGATTTTCCAGAGAGCTACGGAACTATCCAGAGGGACCAAAGGAAGTAATCGAGAGAGCTAAGGAAGTGTCCAGTAGACCTGAAGAGGGAGATATCCCAGGAAGCTACGGAACCATATGGAAAGGCCAAAAGAAGAGCTCGGAAGAGCTGAGGGAACGTCCGGAGACCTGACGAGGGAAGCAGTACCAGACCCTACGCGCGCCCATAAGTATAAAGAGGGCTCCTTATCCATTCTACAATAGATTCCACATGCCCCACACACACTAACACACCAAGAACACACACAGATACTCCCTCTCCCTCTCTTTATCCTCTTCATACTGTTCATAGCCGAGAATCACTTGTAAACAAGAGAGAAAGTGAGCTTGAGTGTGTAATCTTCCTCGATTAATAGTGAATATTCTCCGGCGGCCCCTGGACGTAGGATTCACCCGAATCCGAACCACGTAAATAGTTGTCTCTTTCCTTTTTCCGTTTCGTTCTCCGTACATTCAACCGCGATTCCATCCGAACCGGCCCTCACCTTTATTTCCCGGACTATAAATCTTGTTGATCGGGGTCGTGCCCGCATAAAATGGCGCCGTCTGTGGGAAACGAGGGTTGGAACGTGAGATATAGATTTGTGGCTGGTGTTAGACGATGGTTTTTGAGAGTTTTCTGGGCTGACGTTCTTGGTTCTCTTCTATGGCATTTCATCGAACACCTGCCGAGCACAAGTTTGTCTAGCCATTAATATGGCCTTCGGCCACCTTGGCCCCGTCGTCAGCGACCCTAGCCTGTCGCGCCGACGACTTCCCGACTCAGCTGGCGGTCGCCGCCAATCATCCGGGCAACGGCGGACAGTAGCTCTGAGTTCGCAGCGATGTCCCACCGTTCATGAAGCTCCGTCGCAGGCTGCATAACACCACTGACCAAGGAGGTTTCGTTACAGTCATGGCCGGCGGCGACCCAAGCCCATCGTCACCGACGACCCCTACCGAACGACGATTAACATTCTCCTCGACGAATTTCTGGGGAATAAAGTCCCGAAAACGAACAAGATTCCTAACAACGTCTTTTGAAAATCATGAAAATTGAAGACGCCCATAGCTCGAACCCGATACGTGAGTTACTCGCCGTTCATTCCCAGTCGTCTCCGGAGCCGAAACGACCGTGACGTTCATATGCACATCATCGGCGAGTCGTCGTAGCTCTGAGCGAAGGTCCCAAATCATTCAACAAGGAAGCCTCGATTTCAGACCTCTTGAGGTGGAACCGTCGCGCCCATGGCTGTCGCACTTGGAGGACGACCACCGTGGCCACCGCCGCGCTGGTCGTCGGCGATGACCCCGCCGGAAATCGCGCTCCGGGTCCCGGTTGTAAGTTTTTTGACTTTTTGGGTGTTTTGTAGAATTACAGGAATATTGGGGTAAATTCTGTTATTTACCTTGGGCTAAATGCTGTGAAATCTGAAATCCAGGGGCCAAAATAGAATTTTGGTATTGTTGGGGGTATTTTAGTTATTTCGCCTAGGGTTTTCTAATGGGCTTGGATCAATTTGTGGGGTTGCTAGAATTATTGCCAATGGGCCGCTGGCCCAGTAGGTCTCCATCAGGACTGCCAGAAGGCACAGCCAGTGACAGGCGTACTATTGTCAGATTGACATGTCCTGTCTCTGACCATAATGTTCCCCGACCAACACCCTATATGTGTCCCCTGGTCGGCCATGAACAGTCCCATCTTTTTCAACACTCCGTGTCAGGATTAGTCGGGATTATGTACCTCCTCCGTACACTACCTTTGACCTCCGGCTTTCCTAATCAGATGTCCTACTTAGCTACTAACCTTCAGCTTTCAGATCTCCTATTTAGCTTTCCGACTTAGATACTGACCTACAGTTTGGCCACCCCATATCTCAAAATCTGGCATTTCTAGATTATATCAGGAATAATACTGTGATAGAATTTATTTGTACATGCTTACATATAACCTGCCATGATGCACTGTTTCGCTAGGCAATCACTAAATATTACTTCATTATTATTTTTATTATCTCATTACGCTCACTGCGTCTCGTACGTTGGAGTTGCTTGTGGCTGTGCCCAGAAGATTTGGCAAGTATGATGGTCCAGCTCTCCGATGGCAACCAAAGTCTCCTAGCTCCGGGAGAAACCAAAGCCCCTAAGCACTGCCGTAGCTCCAAACAGAGTTGGAAACCATAAGCCCTGGATTCAATCCAGGCTAGAAACGAAGTCCATAAGCCCTGGCTTAAACCCAGGCTGGAAATAAGAGACCATAAGCCCTGGATTCAATCCAGGCTAGAAACGAAGTCCATAAGCCCTGGCTTAGATCGAGGCTGGCAGAGAACACCGTAAGCCCTGGCTTACACCCAGGCTGGAAACAGGAGACCATAAGCCCTGGATTCAATCCAGGCTGGAAACGACGTCCATAAGCCCCACCCAGGCTGGGAGTAAAACCCCATAAGCCCTGGCATAGATCCAGACTGGACACGAAACCTCTACGCTCCGATGTAGCTCGAGATGGGAAAGGAGGCCATAAGCCCTAGCTTTGAACCAGGCTGGAAAAAAGCCGTCCAGGTTTCGGATTACTCCGGACTAGGACACCTGTTGGCGCGCGGAACAAAAAATGCCCAGGTTTCGGATTACTCCGGACTAGGACACCTGTTGGCACTCATCGCGAAAAAGCCGCCCAGGTTTCGGATTACTCCGGACTAGGACACCTGTTGGCGCGCGGAACAAAAAATGCCCAGGTTTCGGATTACTCCGGACTAGGACACCTATTGGCAGTCATCGCGAAAAAGCCGTCCAGGTTTCGGATTACTGCGGACTAGGACACCTGTTGGCACTCATTGCGAAAAAGCCGCCCAGGTTTCGGATTACTCCGGACTAGGACACCTGTTGGCGGGCGGAACAAAAAATGCCTAGGTTTCGGATTACTCCGGACTAGGACACCTTTGGCACTCATCGCGAAAAAGCCGCCCAGGTTTCGGATTACTCCGGACTAGGACACCTGTTGGCGCGCGGAACAAAAAATGCCCAGGTTTCGGATTACTCCGGACTAGGACACCTGTTGGCACTCATCGCGAAAAAGCCGCCCAGGTTTCGGATTACTCCGGACTAGGACACCTGTTGGGACTCAAAGTGAAAAACATACCCAAGTTTGGAAGCATCCCAGGTAGGAGAGAAAGCTCCTAGGCTCTGACTCAACCACCAAAAAGAAGATCGAACCAGCCAATGCTGGCCTTGCGAAAGACCGAAAGGTTCACCCGTACCCTACGAACCTGGTCAAAAGCGAAAACGAGGAGAGTCGGACCTAGCTCACCCGAAGCTCCCCAGGTACACGTTTCCATTTACCAACAACTCCTTGAATGCAGATTTCGAATGCAAATTGCAATGGGATGCTGAGAGAGTGCATAAGAACCAGGCATCTCCCGGGGTACACTCTTCACGTACTTCGAATGTGCTGATGTGGGGAGTGGTAGCAGTACAGGTCCGAACATTAACAGTAAAGCTGGCAGAGAACACCGTAAGCCCTGGCTTACACCCAGACTGGAAACAGGAGACCATAAGCCCTGGATTCAATCCAGGCTGGAAACGAAGTCCATAAGCCCCACCCAGGCTGGGAGTAAAACCCCATAAGCCCTGGCATAGATCCAGACTGGACACGAAACCTCTACGCTCCGATGTAGCTCGAGATGGGAAAGGAGGCCATAAGCCCTAGCTTTGAACCAGGCTGTAAAAAAGCAGCCCAGGTTTCGGATTACTCCGGACTAGGACACCTGTTGGCGCGCGGAACAAAAAATGCCCAGGTTTCGGATTACTCCGGACTAGGACACCTGTTGGCACTCATCGCGAAAAAGCCGCCCAGGTTTCGGATTACTCCGGACTAGGACACCTGTTGGCGCGCGGAACAAAAAATGCCCAGGTTTCAGATTACTCCGGACTAGGACACCTATTGGCAGTCATCGCGAAAAAGTCGTCCAGGTTTCGGATTACTCCGGACTAGGACACCTGTTGGCGCGCGGAACAAAAAATGGCCAGGTTTCGGATTACTCCGGACTAGGACACCTGTTGGCACTCATTGCGAAAAAGCCGCCCAGGTTTTGGATTACCCGGACTAGGACACCTGTTGGCGCGCGGAACAAAAAATGCCTAGGTTTCGGATTACTCCGGACTAGGACACCTGTTGGCACTCATCGCGGAAAAGCCGCCCAGGTTTCGGATTACTCCGGACTAGGACACCTGTTGGTGCGCGGAACAAAAAATGCCCAGGTTTCGGATTACTCCGGACTAGGACACCTGTTGGCACTCATCGCGAAAAAGCCGCCCAGGTTTCGGATTACTCCGGACTAGGACACCTGTTAGGATTCAAAGTGAAAAACATACCCAAGTTTCGAAGCATCCCAGGTAGGAGAGAAAGCTCCTAGGCTCTGACTCAACCACCAAAAAGAAGATCGAACCAGCCAATGCTGGCCTTGCGAAAGACCGAAAGGTTCACCCGTACCCTACGAACCTGGTCAAAAGCGAAAACGAGGAGAGTCGGACCTAGCTCACCCGAAGCTCCCCAGGTACACGTTTCCATTTACCAACAACTCCTTGAATGCAGATTTCGAATGCAAATTGCAATGGGATGCTGAGAGAGTGCATAAGAAGCAGGCATCCCCGGGGTACACTCTTCACGTACTTCGAATGTGCTGATGTGGGGAGTGGTAGCAGTACAGGTCCGAACATTAACAGTAAAGCTCGTCCAGAATACTTAAGAAGAAAAATTCCTCCGAAAGGAGACAAGGGTATGAGCAAAATGCAAAGAAAACATGCCACGAAGCCTCTAAGCCTTGACTCAGCTCCCCGCTGGCATCAGAAGGCCCAACCTAACTGTTGGGATATCCAAGTCCAGCTCTGTGCTGGCACCAAAAGAAAACCCAACCTAACTATTGGGATATCTATCTAAGTCCAGCTCCGGGCTGGCACGTAAAGACCCAACCTAACTGTTGGGAGATCTAAGTCCAGCTCCCCGCTGGCATCAGATGGCCCAACCTACGTGTTTGGGATATATAAGTCTAGCTCCGCGCTAGCATAGGAAACCCAACCTAACTGTTGGGGAAATCTTAATCCAGCTTTGCGCTGGCATGCGGAAACCCAACATCTATGATCGAGGCATCTAAGTCCAGCTCCGTGCTGGCACACGAAGGCCTAACTTATCTGTTGGGAAATGTAAGTCCAGCTCCGTGCTGGCGTTGGGAAATCCAACCTAACTGTTGGGATATCTAAGTCCAGCTCCGCGCTGGCACCCGAAGACCCAACTAACTGTCGAGATATCTAAGTCCAGCTTTGTGCTGGCACAAGAAGCTCAACCTAACTGTTGGGACGTCTAAGTCCAGCTCCGCGCTGGCACCAGAAGACCCAACCTATCTGTTGGGATACCTAAGTCCAGCTCTATGCTGGCACAGGAACACCCAACCTAACTATTGGGATATCTAAGTCCAGCTCCGCGCTGGCACACACCCAACCTGACTGTTGGGATGCCTAAGTCCAGCTTTGCCCTGGCACCAGGAAACCCAACCTACCTGTTGGGAAATCTAAGTCCAGCTCCGCACTGGCACCAGAGTACCCAACCTACGTGGTTGTGAATATAGGTCTAGCTCTGTGCTAGCATAGGAAACCTAATCCATCTGGATGGGGATATCAAAGTCCAGCTCCGTGCTGGCACGAAAAGGATCAAGCTATATGTTTGGGTTATCTTAGTCCATCTCTGCGCTGGCATTCAAAGACCCAACCTATCTGGAGTGGGATATCTAAGTCCAATCCCGTGCTGGGGCATAATACCTAACCTATCTGTTGGGACATCTAAGTCCAGTCCCGTGCTGGCACTCGTAGACCCGGCCTACTTCATCGGAATATCAAAGTTCAGCTCCAACCTGGCCGGCAACGCTCGACCCAGCGTTCTTGAAGCATCAGCACGACCCGTTCGCTGAAGTTTGGTCACAGGAAAGCGAAGTTTGGCCACAAGAAAGCCCTGATAGGAAGGGACCACGGAGAGCTGGAGAGCTGGAAGTTGAGACAGGATTCCCCGCAAGCGAAGGCGGATAATTACGCCACATTGGCTTCATGCAGGATGAAGTCCAGATCCAATTTGCAGCCTTTCACTCGAGGAGCTGCTCCTGTTCTACTGCAAGCTTGCTAACCCATCCTTCAGCTGTCTGGCCGTGGCATCTCTATGCTTCAGCAGCTCGGCTAGCTCCATGGAGACGAGCCATGATCGGGAGGTTGGCCAGCGGAGTGGACATCCCACTTACCTAAGGAAACCGAGGGGGCCTACAGCATTGTAACACAACCCCCACGCCAACATACGAAGACATGGTTCCTGGAGCAGGGGTCATACACCATCTTCGAGCTGATGAAGGGAGATCTGGTCCATCTTGTCAAGATTCACAGGTTTGCAGGCCAGCTCTTCGGATTCCAGGTTAGTTCTCACCCACAAGCTGGATCTGCTCGATCCTAATTTACGAGTCCAGCTTTATGTTGACCTGAGAAGATCCCACCATTTACCTGGGATTTCTAAGCCAACACCGGGCTGGCGTTTAAAGAGGCTATTCATTTATTCGAAGTTCCTAAGTCTGGCTTCATGCTGGCAAGCAAAGATCTGATGCACCCCATCCGGACGTTTTGAGTCCAGATCTAACTGAGAGACGGAGACTTGAGTTATCTGGTCCGACTCATAAAGACCTGATCTATGCGATCAGAATTTTCAAGTCCAGCTTTCTGCTAGTGAGGGGGACCTGATCTATCTGATCAGGATTTCAAAGATCAGCTTTCCGCCAACAAGTACAGACCTGGTCTACTGATCAAGAGCCCAACTACGGGCTAGCAGACATGCGAAGTCCTGAGCTGTTTGGGACTTCTTGGGTGACGGGAGAAAATGGCGGAAGAAATTTAAGGACACCAGAGGAGGAATGCTTTCTTAATAATACTCCGAGCTGCAATACTCAGCATATTGCAACTCAGAGTTGGGGGACTGGATGATAGGGGTGACCTTCGATCCAGCATTCCTCCTGACCTGACAACTCACAAGGAATAGAGTAGGAGGTTAGGTCTGAAGGAGGCAAGGACCAGGTGCGAAGTCCGACCAGGGCGATGTACGAAGGTGATGTTCAGAGGAGCTCGGGAGATTTTCCAGAGAGCTACGGAACTATCCAGAGGGACCAAAGGAAGTAATCGAGAGAGCTAAGGAAGTGTCCAGTAGACCTGAAGAGGGAGATATCCCAGGAAACTACGGAACCATATGGAAATGCCAGAAGAAGAGCTCGGAAGAGCTGAGGGAACGTACAGGAGACCTGACGAGGGAAGCAGTACCAGACCCTAGGCGCGCCCATAAGCATAAATAGGGCTCCTTATCCATTCTACAACAGATTCCACACGCCCCACACACACTAACACACCAAGAACACACACAGATACTCCCTCTCCCTCTCTTTACACAGATACTCCCTCTCCCTCTCTTTATCCTCTTCATACTGTTCATAGCCGAGAATCACTTGTAAACAAGAGAGAAAGTGAGCTTGAGTGTGTAATCTTCCTCGATTAATAGTGAATATTCTCCGGCGGCCCGTGGACGTAGGATTCACCCGAATCCGAACCACATAAATTATCGTCTCTTTACTTTTCCGTCCTCTTTCGTATATTCCAACGACGACTTCATCCGAACCGGCCCTCACCTTAATTCCCAGACCATAAATCTTGTTGATCGGGGTCGTACCCGCATCAAAGTTAAATGTGAATAAGTCAATTTTATGTCTTTTTTTTCTAATTAACACAGTTAACGTATGTCAATGACCGTAGTCAAGAACAGTTCTGACCACTTATCAATGTTCGATGAAGTTGATTATGCAAATTAATACCGTAGTTAGGATCTACGGGGCAAGGCAAGATGAGTCATATTCAGTTCTCACCATCCAAGAAAGTAGTTACTAAAATAATTTTATGACCGGAAAATCACATCAGGTTTATTCATCATTGCATTTTTTTTCTCACATATGTGGTTCATGCAGTCTACCAATTGCAGTCTACAAAGCTGATTCCGGAAACATATTCCCATAACCAGTCGTGCGTGAACTCAAACTTAGAAAACATTATTATTTCCAAACTAATAGTAGGAATTTGTAAATGACTAAACAAATAATATTTAAACGCGCACGTTATTATGACACATGTAATTCATGCAATTGTACATGAATGACTATTTTTTTATAGTCTCACAAAATTGATGTTGGAAACATACCCCATATAAGTCGTGTATGCACTCAATCTTAAGAAAACCCACCATTATTACTAAACAAATAATTTTAATTTGTATTATTCATTGTTTAAATGCTTATATTAAAATGAAATTCAAAAATCAAACAATTATATGAAATTTTGAATGAGTAACAAAATAATAATACAATAATAATAAATATGTTTACCATATGACTTCAACATGGGCAAAATATATGATACGGAAAATTTATGATAAACTTTCCGATATTGGCAGTAGGGATGACAAATTTTTCATACCCTACCCATACCCGCACGATTCTACCCGCTAATAACGGGTGTGGGTATACCCATTTAAATATAATTGGACATGGTCATGCCTAGACCTGGGTAACGGGGCGATTCGATCGGGAACCGCCCCGTAACCGCCCCGCGGTTCCAGAACCGCGCCGGAACCTCGTACGGATCCGAGAGCCGCACCGGAACCGGCACGCCGAGATGGGGCGTGCCGGTTAATGAATTTTGGAACCGTAGAACCGCGGTTCCAACCGCGGTTCAGACCCGCGGTTCCAATCGCGGTTCAGACCCGCGGTTCCGGCACGCGGTTCGGAACCCCTTGAAGCTCGTGCCGTTGAGCAATGGGCAATTGGGCATAACGGCTATATAGCCGTTGGTGTTAATAATTGAATTGGTATTTTTTTTTGCATTTTGGTCCTTGTACAAAATGCATTTTTTTTTTCTTTTTTAGTCCCTACCCGAAAAATCTATAAATAGGGACCCATTTTCATCATTTTTTCACACAAATCTCTCTCATTCTCCTCTCAATTAACACACATTCTCTCAACGATAAATCACGATTTATATTTTATTACGTATAATACACACTTTTATACCCAAATCACATTATTACCAACATAAAAAACACACACCTTGCACGATTTTTTTCTACTAATGGCGTCGTCATCAAGAAATACGAACGACGATAATTTTGATTTTGTAGGTGCTTTCGGTGCAGAGGAGACTTTTCGTGGACGTGGAGCGGCCGACGACGATGGAGACGAAGAACCGACGCCGGTGCCGGCGGGAGAAGGACCTAGCCAAACCTCAACGGCGGCAACGGGAAAGAGAAAACCTCCGGTTCGTAAACGAACCTCTAAGGTATGGAATTTTTTCGAGATCGTTTTAGATAAAGAGGATCCCCAAAATGGTTATGCATATTGTAAAGATTGTCGCCAACCTTACAAATATAGTACAAAACCCGGACACGGTGGGACGGGTTCAATGTTAAAGCATTTAGAGATCGCTCATAGAATAGATAGACACACGTTTGAACCGATAGGCACTGAACCTAGGCAACAACAAATAAGTTCTAGTACCGGTAGAAATTTTGTTATAACTAGGGAAATTTCTAGGATGGCGTTAGTTAAATTTGTAATAAACTGTGAAGAGCCGTTTTGCATTGCGGAAAATAAAGGGTTTATCGAATTCACTAGTATGATACAACCCGGATTCCATAATGTAAGTCGTAAGACACTTAGGAAATATATGCTAGAAGTTTTTAAGGAATATCAGGCGAACTTGATCTCGCATTTGTCCAACATATCGTGTCGGATTAGTTTGACTACTGATATTTGGACAAATGTCACGTCACAATCGTATCTAGTGGTTACAGGTCATTGGATCGATGAGACGTGGACTATGCAAAAGAGAATTCTTGCCCTAGACGTCCTCGAGTCGCAACATAATGCACACACTATATCTGTTTATGTCATGAATGTTGTGCACAAATATGGTATTCATGATAAAATTATGTCAATTACTTTAGACAATGCTAGTGCTAATGATGCAGCGATAGACATTCTCCGACAGCGTCTAAGGTTACCCTTAAACGGTCGGCTACTTCATGTAAGGTGCGCTTGTCATGTTATTAATTTATGTGTTAAGTGCGCTTTTGACGACATTTTGGGTAGTACAATAGAAAAATTCAAGTTCATAGGGAAAAAATTACGAGAGCGGCGTCTGGGGCAGTCGTGGAAGCAAACGGTCCTTGCGAGCGGTCTTTCCTATAAGAAGTTCCCTCTATTGGTTCCGACCCGATGGAACTCCTTATTTGACCTCCTTAGCACTTTTGTGCGCTATAAGGATTTGGTCACTGATAAGTTAGGATTTTACGAACATTTTAGACCCGAAAAATTGCGTAATTCATAGTTATATGTCTAAATTCAAAAAAAAATCCTATCGAATGTTACTTTTCATATTTGACAGGTAACAAAGCTAAAAAGGCCAAAATTCGGGAACGAACTTGAGTTAGAAATCGGCCCAAACTTTGTGAACCCAAAGCCAAGAAAAACAAACAAAATCAGCCCAAATATTTTCAGGCCCATTAGCCCAACCTTAGCCCATGAATGTAGCCCAACTCACATATAATATGATATAATAGATACAAAGAGGGAGAGAGGAACGATCGAGCTATCATTATTAAAGAAGATGACCACGACACAACGCGGAAACAACGGAAGAAAAGAAGGCCAAACTTTACGGTTGAGGACACACGACAAGCAACGCAAAAAGAGCAGGCAAAGGAAAAAAAAAGGACGCATGAATTAAGGGAAACCCAGCTCGAGGAAATCAGGGATGTTTGGTTGCCCTCGTGTTTCACCTCACGTCTATAAAACGTTTCTTAAGAGAAGGGCAGAAGGAGGCTTCGGGACTGAGGTAATAAATAAGCTATGTTCTAATCAAGAAAAGAGGGGGGTGCGATCTATGTGTCATTAGTGAGGTGCGTGCTTGTGGAGCGCCCTTCGAACAGAAAAAGAAATCCACGCAAAGAGAGAGGCCGAGAGGTTGAGGTCTGTGAGTTGCTGTGTCAGATCCGCTGGGCAGCTGCAAGCTTAGGGGTTTCTACACGAGGTTGAGCAGTTTGAGAGGGTGTGTTGGAGCTAGGTGCTATTAAGAAAAATCGCCCACCAACCGTTCGACAAAACTACTGTGAGGGGCGTAATCTCTATCCTTTATTTTACTGTTTTAATTATGTGTTTGTTTAAATCGTCGTTGTTGTCGTTAATTAATATGTGTGTTTAAGTCTCTTTGTGATTAAGGTCATGTGAGGCCGGATTATGAATTCACCGTAATGTTATTCGTATCGTATTTAATCGTATGAGTATAAGTTATGTGTTTTATGTTTGAGTTTAATGCTTGCATGTATCTGATCAACATATGCATGATAATTGACTGGTTTATGAGACGGACACAGTAATTAGACCGGTTAGAACGATAAATATAAAGCACCACGACGTAAAACTGACCAGAAATGGAATTCGGTTTCGTTCGTGTGGTTTCCGAGGTCTTAAGCGCCGAAAGCGTTTAAACTCGGAGAATTTCATAAATATTAAATGCATGCGTAGAAACTACAGTCATATAGAAATATTGGGATTGGTTCTCTATCGCATAGGATCGTTATTGCGGGACAAACGAGTAGCGATTATTTTAGGAAATTCTACCTTGACTGATACTCATTTTGGTTATTTATGATTGATTGCATGCAGACGTAGGAATAATTCGTGCCGAGCATGCGCCTTGATCACATTGTCGTTAATTGATTTTAATTCGCCAATAGTCTATTTGCTTTCATTGTTTAGTTACGCTTTTATCTGGTTTGATTATTTTTAATATCAAAAAGCATAAAAATACCATATTTAAAATTTGCATTAGTCTAAATTAAAATTCAGAATAATATCATAAAATTAATCGAGCTGTCTCGTGGATCGATACTTGGACTACGTCCATTTTATACTACTTGCACGACCTAGTATACTTGCTAGTATTCGAGCGTGTCAGTCACCACATATTGGAACAGCGCGGTCGGTGTCGATTCCCAAGTGATCATTTTAGTCGATACCGATTGGGATATTCTAGAAGTGTGCGTGTCGCTACTTGAGGAATTCAAGTTGGCAACGGAGGTATTTTCCGGCGTTCATTATCCCGTCGCCGAAATTTATTCCGAATCTATTTGGCATGTGCTATAAATTTCTAGAATATCGAACGAACCCGTACTTGTGTAATTTTGTCGAAGGTATGGAACTTAAGTTCAGGAAATATTGGGAAAATATCCCAATAGTCCACGGCTTAACGGCTTTGCTCGACCCAAGCTGTGGTCAGGATACTTTCGATATTTTTTTCGAGCATTACAATAACTTTCTTGGAGAAAATGTTGACGACCAGAAGGCGTCAATTATGCGTTCTCTCCAAGAACGTTTTGCTTTTTATGTATCTCAGGAGCAAGGAATAGGTGTTGAGGCGACGGCTCACGTGACCGAAACTTCGAGCGGGAGTAGCTTGCGCGGTATGGAGGAATCTTGCGCAAATTGAAGATGCAAAAGAGTAGGGCGCCCTCATCGTCTAGAAGTAACTCAAATGAGATTCAACTCTATTTGAGTCATAACTTCGAAACGCCCGAAGCGTTCGATGTTTTGGAGTGGTGGAAGACGAATGCTAAGCTTTACCCGACTCTAGCGAAAATGGCACGAGATCTTCTACCCGTGCAAACAACAAGGAGGAGAAACACTAAGCGACGCATGGAACAGATACAAGAATCTCCTCAGGCAATGCCCAAATCACAACATCCCATTGATCGTACAAATGCAATCATTCTTTTTAGGATTAAGCACACAAAATAAGCGAATCGTTGATGGAGGGTGTGGGCGAAGTTTCATGGAGTTAGGAGATACTGACGCACTCGCAACCATCGAGAGGGTTGCGGCCTACCCGGCGAGATACACGGTACAAGATCTAGACCGACGGACAGCTGGCGTGCATGAGATATATAGTTCAATGGAAGCACAATTTGAGGCTATTCACCGGAGGCTAGATGCGATGCAAACCAAGGATCCGGAGTCGGCCAACTTCGTCCACAACAAATCAAAGAACGTATACTCAAACACTTACGATCCGAGTTGGAGGAATCATCCAAACCTATCGTATGGCAATTCACACTACGAGAAGCCTCCGGGATTTTCGAGCCAACAAGAGCGACCACCTTTTCAGAAGCATCAAGGACAGCAAAATACACAACCACAACAACCGAAAGCAAGTTGGGAGGAAGCACTCGACAAATTGGTAGCGATACAAGGCAATGAGAATCGCAAGGCAGAGGAACGTTTCCAAAGTCTAGAGACGAGGGCCAACACCAATTTTCAAGATCTACAGGCCACAATCCACAACCTTGCAACAACAGTGGGACAACTTGCGAGCACGGTATCCGAGCGCAAACAAGGCACACTCCTGAGCGACACCGAGAAAAATCCTAGAGAGTACGCTAAGGCCATTCAACTACGAAATGGAAAGACGCTCGAGCCGGCTTCAGAAACCCAAAAGGCAGTGGAAGAGATCGAAACAGAAGATGACGGCCAGAGTACTTCCACGATCACGAAGACGTTGGACTCTCCACCGCCCGAAGAGAAGGCCGAGCCACTACCACCGATAAAGATTCGACCTCCATTTCCAGCTGCACTACGAAGAGGAAAACCTGATAAGCAATTTGAACGCTTTATTAATATTTTTAAGAAGCTTGAAATTAATATTCCTTTTGTTGAAGCGCTTTTGCAGATACCAAAGTACGCAAAATTCTTGAAGGAGCTATTGTCGAATCGAAACAAGTTGGAGGAACATGGTACGATAGCGCTAAATGAAGAATGTTCAGCTGTGCTACAAAGGAAGCTACCACCGAAGATCAAAGACAGAGGGAGTTTCTCTATCCCTTGTTCTATAGGCTCGCTTTCATTTACTAATGTGTTGTGTGATTTAGGTGCAAGCATCAATTTATTACCTTTTTCTCTTCTTAAGAAATTAGGAGTTGGTGAGCCAAAACCCACATCTACGATTCTCCAACTAGCGGATAGGTCGATCACATACCCGCGAGGAATCGTCGAGGATGTACTCGTGAAGGTTGGAGAACACTAATTTCCAGCGGATTTTGTGGTACTAGACATGGAGGAAGATACTGATATGCCTTTGATACTTGGAAGACCATTTCTAAATACGGCAAGAGCGCTCTACGTCGGTAATGGTAAACTCATTCTACAAATAGGGGACGAAAAGGTAGTATTCGATGTTTATAAATCAATGAAACATCCCGTTGATGATGATTCATGCTCGTTTATTGATAGTATTGACTCATGCACTTTTGAGTATTTTAAGGCTTTCAGGAACAAAGATGAGTTGGAAGCATGCTTAACAGGAGAAAATATTGATAACGAAAATGAGTTGGAATATATCGTGGCGAGTCTAGAGGCGAATACACCTTACCGAAAGTTATTTAGATCAAAATTTGAGCAACTCGATCGAACGTTGGGACCACAACCACAACCATCAATCGAGGATCCTCCAACTTTGGAATTAAAGCCATTACCTAGTCATCTTAAGTATGTTTATCTTGGCGCCTCTGACACTTTACCTGTGATTATTTCTTCCTCATTGACAGGTCTCATGGAAGAAAAGCTACTGAGAGTACTAAGGGAACACAAGCGGGCATTCGCATGGAAGGTTGCTGATATAAAAGGAGTAAGTCCGACCATTTGCATGCACAAGATTTTGATGGAGGATTCATACAAGCCGGTCGTACAACCACAAAGGCGTTTGAACCCAACTATGCAAGAAGTCGTGAAGGAGGTAATCAAGCTTTTGGACGCAGGTATTATTTATCCTATCTCCGATAGCGCATGGGTTAGTCCGACACAAGTTGTGCCAAAAAAGGGTGGTATAACTGTGATTAAAAATAATTCGAATGAATTAATTCCTACTACGACAGTTACAGGATGGCGTGTATGCATAGACTATAGAAAATTAAATGATGCCACACGTAAAGATCACTTTCCACTTCCCTTTATCGATCAAATGTTAGAGCGATTAGCTGGACATGAATTTTATTGTTTTCTAGATGGCTATTCAGGATATAATCAGATTTCTATAGCACCTGAGGATCAAGAAAAAATTACTTTTACTTGTCCTTACGGTACTTTTGCGTATAGACGTATGCCATTTGGATTATGTAATGCCTCAGCTACATTTCAAAGATGCATGCTTGCTATTTTCCATGATGTAGTTGAGAAATTTATGGAGATCTTCATGGATGATTTTTCTGTGTTTGGATCTACGTTCGATACATCTCTCGATAATTTAGATTTTGTTCTTAAACGTTGTGAAGAAACTAACCTTGTTTTGAATTGGGAGAAGTGTCATTTTATGGTACAGGAAGGCATAGTTCTTGGCCACAAGGTTTCACACAAGGGAATTGAGGTAGATCGAGCGAAGGTCGATGTTATTGAACAACTGCCACCACCCACATCGGTGAAGGCGGTTAGGAGCTTTTTGGGACACGCAGGATTTTACCGACGCTTCATAAAAGATTTTTCAAAAATAGCTAAGCCGTTATCAAACTTACTCGTTAAAGATGTTGTGTTTGACTTCACAGATGAGTGTCTACAAGCCTTTCAAACTTTAAAGGAGAAACTCACCACGGCGCCAGTAATGGTTGCACCGGATTGGACTTTGCCGTTTATATTGATGTGCGACGCTAGTGATGGTGCGGTAGGTGCTGTTCTTGGACAACGCAAGGATAAAATATTTCAGGCCATTTACTACACTAGCAAGACTTTGGACGATGCACAAAGAAATTATGCTACCACCGAAAAAGAGCTACTAGCTGTGGTATTTGCGGTAGATAAATTTCATTCGTATCTTGTGATGAATAAGGTAATAGTATACACTGATCATGCTGCACTTAGATACTTATTCGCTAAGAAAGATGCAAAGCCTAGGTTGATTCGTTGGATTTTACTACTTCAAGAATTTGACCTAGAGATACGTGATAAGAAAGGTGTCGAAAATGTGATAGCTGATCATTTATCTAGGCTAGAAAATTCACATGAACGGGATAGGAAATTACCTATTGACGAGCGCTTTCCTGATGAACAATTGTATGCATTACTAGATACGTCTTTACCTTGGTACGCGGATTTTGCAAATTATGCTGCTACAGGTGATATTCCAACAGGGTTAACTTTTCAACAGAAGAAGAAATTTCTTTCTGATGCAAAGCATTATCTGTGGGACGATCCATTCTTGTACAAAATCTGCTCCGATCAGGTAATTCGACGATGTATTCCCGCCGTAGAGGTAAATTCTGTTTTATCGCATTGTCATTCTGGTTTAACGGGTGGACATCATGGGCCTACAAAGACAGCATTTAAGGTGCTTCAATCAGGTTTATTCTGGCCTACTTTATTTAAGGATGCTCATGCTTATGTAATTTCTTGTGATCGTTGTCAGCGTACTGGTGGTATTTCTAGAAAGTATGAGATGCCTTTAAATATTATGCTAGAAGTTGAGTTATTTGATGTTTGGGGTATTGACTTTATGGGACCATTTCCTACTTCATGCTCTAATAAATATATTCTTGTTGCAGTAGATTATGTGTCTAAGTGGGTTGAAGCTGAAGCATGTAGAACAAATGATGCACGAGTAGTTATTCGCTTTCTTAAGAAAAATATTTTTACTCGCTTTGGTACACCACGTGCAATAATTAGTGATGGGGGTACTCATTTTTGCAACAAGTTATTTGCTAATTTATTGTCGAAGTATGGTGTCAAACATAAAGTGTCAACCCCGTATCACCCTCAAACCAGTGGACAGGTAGAAGTTTCCAATAGAGAACTTAAGCAAATTTTAGAAAAGACAGTGAATGCCTCTAGGAAAGATTGGTCTCTGAAGCTAGATGATGCATTATGGGCATATCGCACTGCATTTAAAACACCAATAGGAACTTCACCTTTTAAATTAGTTTATGGAAAAGCATGCCATTTACCTGTTGAGTTAGAACATCGTGCATATTGGGCTGTTAAGAAACTTAACTTTGATTATGTCGAGGCATGTAAAAACCGGTTACTCCAACTGAATGAGATGGAAGAATTTCGCCAAAACGCATACGAGAATGCAAAACTGTATAAGGAGCGAACGAAGAAATACCATGATAAGAGGATTGCACAGAGAGAGTTCAAAGTCGGGGATCGTGTACTACTATTCAACTCGCGGCTGCGCCTATTTCCCGGAAAACTAAAGAGTAAATGACAGGGCCATACGTAGTGGAGCAAGTATTCCCATCTGGAGCCGTATAGATCCTAATAAACGGGAAGGACTCTTATAAGGTTAATGGACAGCGCCTGAAATTATACGACGACGGGAATCTTGGAGAAGTAACTTCAATAATTCTTGAAGAACCCCGTAATACTAATACGACTGCTTTGAGTTGTTCTATGTCTTTCAGGGATACTTTTTCTGGAGAAACTACCAGCAAGCTGAAGGACCTCCAGCACAGCGAAGTAAGTCCAAATACCGATCTACCTTGATCGGTTCAGAAGTCGAGCTAACGACTATAAAAACAGCGCTTCTCGGGAGGCAACCCAAGTACTACCTATGCATTACTATTTTATTTCGTATTCGAGTTTTATATTTATCGCATCTTATTAAGTGTGTTTAAATTTGTATCACGGTGTTGTCTAGTTTGTTCCCTCGCAGGCTCATGGTCAGTTTGGGGGTGGTTTGTCTGCAGAGCTAGCTCGATCTATGAAGGAACGGAAGGTTTCTCACGACCAGTCATGCATCGATCAACGGATTATTCAGGGCAGTGTCACTTAAACTCTTTCTGTGCTTTAATTTATACACATTGGGGACAATGTGATAATTAGTTTGGGGGTAGGGTGACACATGCTAGATTTTATATGATATCGATCGATTTGGTTTGTTAGTTGGTTTAACTGATCAATGTTAGGATTTGAACGTCACTTGTGAAAACTCGTGTCGATGATGAAAATTTTTAAAATTTTTCTGGTGTCGAGATTAAGATTCAGCTAATTGTGTGTGAAAGTTCTGCATGTTACGTGTTTTGATTTTAGCATGACTATCTGATCACATTGATTGCTTCAGAAAAATAGCACGTATCATGAGACACAAAGCCAGAAAATATTGTGAGCTTTGAGCCGAAAAAAAATTAGAGCAACATAATACTTGCTCAATGTTTTTTTTTTCATGAGGGTCACGCTTAGTCTGATTATTTTCGAACTTGCTTTGTTTGCATGTCAATATCACTGTGAATTTTTTTGTACGAAAATGATAAAGGCGCTTAGGATGAGTCACTGGCCTAAATATCTCTGCACCCGACATAGTTATCAATTAGTGAGCCCCTTTGAGCCTTATTAGCCTTATTTATTGATTTGGAGCCACGATATTTAGCCACGTTATCCCATTCTTTTATCCTTCATCCTCGAACCCATTGTCAGCATGTTAGCTTACTAGTCGCTTCAAAGTATTGAGTCTATTAGTTTAGAGGAATGAATATTACGGCTTGTTTTTTCTGGTTGCGGTATTTTATTTTACTTATTTGAAAAAAAAAGAGAGAAAAAAAGAAGGATAAAAAAAAAGAGAATCGAAAAAAAAAGAAGAAAAAAAAAAGAAAAAAATATATAGTTGAAAAAAAAAAGAGGGTTACAGTAGTTTTTAGAATTATTTTCTCGAGTTATCGATAATAGTCGTGAGTTTTTATAGTAGTTTGAGTCTTAATTTTTTGAGTCTTCATTTTTTGAGTCGTATTTTGTGCTATCGAGTATAGACGGGGAAAGCGATTTAGTAACTAATATGCTTGACCATGTCACCTCACTCATCCCACATATCACACCCTTATTACCACGAGCCCCATTACAACCTTGATAAAGACCTTTTGATTCGTGCATGAGATTCACTATGTGAATATGATGTGATATTTTTGCAAGCTTAGAGTAATATCATTCTATGACGTGAGTTGAGCGCTTTTATACAGATCCCATTAAACACTACGAGCGATTTGAGCGATCCAGGTGAGAGTTGTCACTTGATACGTGTTAGGATTCTGGAAATATTTGTGTGCTATGATATTGATTGCGAAATATTATTTCATGTCCCATGTTTGACAAGATCATTCATTAGCTGATTACGATCTCGGTCGATTGTGCTTTCAATTTTCTGAGAATAAACATGAGAACTCATTTAGTGACGACGTAAAATCCTAACTTGATTTAGTTTATTCCGCTTTTATGATCGAGGACGATCGAAGCTAGTTTGGGGGTTGTTGATAAGTTAGGATTTTACGAACATTTTAGACCCGAAAAATTGCGTAATTCATAGTTGTATGTCTAAATTCAAAAAAAATCCTATCGAATGTTACTTTTCATATTTGACGGGTAACAAAGCTAAAAAGGCCAAAATTCGGGAACGAACTTGAGCTAGAAATCGGCCCAAACTTTGTGAACCCAAAGCCAAGAAAAACAAACAAAATCAGCCCAAATATTTTCAGGCCCATTAGCCCAACCTTAGCCCATGAATGTAGCCCAACTCACATATAATATGATATAATAGATACAAAGAGGGAGAGAGGAACGATCGAGCTATCATTATTAAAGAAGATGACCACGACACAACGCGGAAACAACGGAAGAAAAGAAGGCCAAACTTTACGGTTGAGGACACACGACAAGCAACGCAAAAAGAGCAGGCAAAGGAAAAAAAAAGGACGCATGAATTAAGGGAAACCCAGCTCGAGGAAATCAGGGATGTTTGGTTGCTGATAAACGCATTTTCATTCGTTTATCTCCATCATTTTCATGTCGAATGTTTGGTTTTTGTGAGTTGTCTCATGCATTTATTCATAATTTTTACATATTTTGATGTCAAAGGTTTATGAGGCGATATTTGGGATGAACTGCGTAAACATGGAGCAAAAATTACAATTTTTTAAGCAACACGGCCTTCAACATGGCCATGTCCAGCAGAAGGAAGGAGAACTCTAGCTTCGGCCTCCCAACATGGCCTGACACACGGCCGTGTTTGTCAGCAGAAAAGAAAACACACTTGCGGCCCTTCAACATGGCCTGATACATGGCCGTGTTGACCAACAGTGTTGGGCGTTAAACCCTAAGCCCGGAGGATACATGGCCGTGTTTGAAGCCATGTTCACCCTGTTTTCTACTTAAGCCGCAATTTGAAGCCCTAGGAGCATCTAAGCCGCCACAACTCATTTCTAATCACCAAAACACCTCAAGGACGACTGAAGAACCCTAGAGATCAATCTCAAATGATCTCTAGGTGCTAAAGTGAAGATTTGAAGCTCATTTACACCGGAGGATCGAGCAAAGCACGAGGGATAAGCTTGAGCTCGCTAAATAGGGAAGAATCTATGTATTTCTCTGCTTTGTTTCGTATACATCTCGTGGCTTCTTCCTTCATTATGAGTACCTAATCATTTTGTGTGTTTGGGATGAGAAGAACGCTAGATAGCGTCGTAGTTTGGACGTAAAATACTCGTGAACACATGATATGGCTTTGTATCGTTTATGACAGCTTTTATTCGATTCAATATGTCTATGTATTGTTTTGAGAATCACATTTGGCATGTCTATGTGTTGGTGTGATGTTTAGTAGACCGTTAAGGGCGAAAGCTAAATGACGGTTCGTTCTATCGTAAACGTTAGGCGTCGACTATAGGGCGAAAGCAAATAGTCGACCCTCACATTAGATAAACTACTATATATTCTCGTGACCATTTAGGGCGAAAGCTAAGTTGGAAACGAGTAGGAATTATCGTGACATAATTATTATCACGTGGTAACAGTATTACAACTTCATCGACGATATCTAGCGGGATTCGAAATCCCAAGCACATTCCTTTTATTCAAAGTTACTCTTAAATCTTTAGTTGTGTTTTGATCATTTTTCTGTGTTAGTCAAGCTGTTGTGACTTAGTTCAAATTTAAAAATCTAAATCATTTGTTAGGCTAGATATTGAATTGATAGGTTATTACTAGTAATCGAGATTATTCCTCGTGTTCGATACTCGAATACTCGCTATAGCTATTTTACAAACGATAGGTACACTGCCTATCGCGCGTGGTGATAGTTATAACATATTCGTTTTAATTATTACTTGACGTACTTGCACGGACATTTATTTAAAACGTACACGCGCGCGATCAAGTTTTTGGCGCCGTTGCCGGGGAATAATTTGATATTAGGAAAACCTAAGTTCGGTAATTTAGTCATTCACTTATTTGTTATTTTATTCTAGTTTACCAGAATTACTTTGATTTGCGATTATTTTCTCGGTTGTGACTTGTTAATTAACTAACGAGATTCATTGGTCTTCAAGGTGTACTTTTACGGTGAATGACCCAAAATCATCCATCGTATCCACTCATTGAAGCATCTCCGGATTTCGAGCGTACGTTGCGACGAAGACTAAGGGAGGAAGTAATTGGAAGTTCTTCGTCCGACAACTCATTTCAGCTAGTTGATTATTCTCAAGACACAGCAGAAGGTTCTCAGGACACGGCAAACACTTCTCACGTCGAGACGTCGGTTGATAGTTCAGGGACACCAAAAGAGATGGCAGATCAAGAAGTTAATAACGAGGAGCAATCACTGCAAGATTTGCTCAAGCACGACACACTTGGTGGTACGGAATCGGCAATCGTGATACTACCTTTTGAGAACAATAACTTTGAGTTGAAGCATTCGTGGCTTCAAATGATATTTCAGACGGCTCAATTTGAAGGAAGGTCTGAAGATGATCCGTACAAACACATAAAGGCATTTTTAACAATTACGGACACTATCAAGATCAATGGAGTTCCAAACGACACCATCAAGCTTATGCTATTTCCATTTTCTCTCAAAGACAAAGCAAAGGAGTGGTTGGAGCTATTACCACCTAGGTCTATCACTACTTGGGATGAGCTACGAGGAGCTTTCCTTGGCTACTTTTTCCCGCAATCAAAGGTACTTCGGTTGAAAACTGAGATTTCACTCTTTCACCAAAAGGACACGGAGAACCTCTACGAAGTTTGGGAGAGGTACAAAGCCTTACTAAAGAGATGTCCGCAGCATGGAATGACAAAGGCCGCAATCGTTAATCGATTCCACGAAGCACTCAATGATCAAACGGCCCATATGCTAGACGGGGCCGCAAACGGAGGACTTGTGAAGCTCAGTGCTACAGAAGCATGGAACCTAATTGAAGATTATACAAGGAACAGCTTCATGCGAGGCAACACAAGAATGAGGGTGCCAGGTGTGTTCGAAGTAAGTGAGGACACGGCGATGAATGCTAAGTTTGACGCTCTTCAACAACAAGTTGCCACGACGCAAACTCAACTTCAGACGATGATCAATGCGCTACTACCAAAAGTTGCCCAACCACCGACCGTTAATGCTGTAATGACACCGATGACCGCCACACCACCGCAACAGATGCCTTACATACCGCATTGTGGTAATTGTGGTGCAGCCCACGAGACGTCGGAATGTCAAACCATGGAACACGTTGACTACATGGGAAATTATCAAGGACAGAGAAGCTTCCAACCTCGAGCACATCCGAATCTTTCTTACGGAAATCAAGGCCATCAAATGCAAAGGCAATCCGGTTTCCAACAAGGGCCACCACCGGGATTTCAAGCCGGAGGATCAAGTAATCACTATCAGAATACGGCCCAGGGTTCAGGATCAAATGACATGAGGGATATGAAGGGTATGATGGAGAGATTCCTCTCGAACTTCGATAAGACTACTCAAGCCCACGAGAGTCGATTAACAAAGATGGAAGAACAATTTCAATCCATCGATCTCCGAGCTCAAAATACAGATGCGTCTGTACGGAAATTGGAGTTGCAAGTTGGCCAAATAGCAAAGCAATTGGCTGAACGACCTCAAGGTTCACTTCCCAGCTATACCGAGACGAATCCGAGGGAGCATTGCAAGGCCGTCACTTTAAGGAACGGGAAGGAGCTAGAAGAGCGGGAGCAGACTGTAAGAAAGCAATCTCTGGAGAAGACTAACATCGAGGGCCATCAAGAGCAGGTTTTAGAGAAAAATGAAGAAGAGAAGCCCAAAAGAGTGGAAATTGAAAAAGAGAATGAGGAAGAGATTAGCCAACCAAAGCCATATCAACCCAAGATTCCATATCCAGCTAGACTGAGGAAGGACCGCGATGAGGAACAGTTCGGTAAATTCATGGGTATGTGTAAACAAATGCATGTTAACTTACCTTTTGTTGAAGCCATTACGCAGATGCCTCGTTTCGCGAAGTTTCTAAAGGATTTGCTCACCAACCGAAGGAAGCTTGAGGATGTGTCCACTGTATGCCTAAGAGGAGAATGTTCAGCTATCCTACAAAGCAAGATACCGAAGAAGCTCAAGGATCCAGGGAGTTTTACTATTCCCTGTCTTATTGGCGATGTCGTTATTGAACGTGCTTTAGCCGATTTAGGAGCCAGTATAAATTTAATGCCATATTCAATGTTTAAGAGACTAGGTCTCGGTGAGCCCAGACCCACTAGGATGAGCCTTCAATTGGCCGATAGATCTTTAAAATACCCTCGAGGTGTTATCAAGGATGTCCTAGTTAAAGTAGATAAGTTTATTATTCCCGCCGATTTTGTCATCTTGGATATGGAGGAAGACGAAAATATTCCTCTTATCCTCGGTCGACCCTTTTTAGCCACAGGTGAATCCATGATAGATGTCAGAAATGGCACTTTGACTCTAACGGTGGACGGTGAGAAAGTGACTTTTAATATGGCAGATTCTATGAAAAGCCCTAGCTCACTCGATGATAAATGTTATTACGTGGATGTGTTCGAGCACGATGTTCTCCTCTCTTTGGATGACTTATTGCAGGTTATTGGCGGAAGCGATAAGAAAACATCCACAATGATGGCCATTGATGAATATGCCGACGAGATTGATGAGCCCGTAACGAATGTCCACGAAAGTAAAGAGGAGGATAAGGAGAAGAGCTCGATCGAAGAGCCACCGGTTCTTGAACTCAAGCAATTGCCTGAGCATCTCGAATATGCATTTTTAGATGACGATTCAAAATTACCGGTGATTATATCCTCAAACCTCGGCAATGAGCAGAAAGACCAACTTTTAGCAGTGCTGCGAGAGCATAAGAGGGCTTTGGCATGGAAGATATCAGACATTCGGGGGATTAGCCCGAGTTTTTGTACGCACAAGATTCTCATGGAGGATGACTTCAAACCTGTAGCCCAACGACAAAGGAGGTTAAACCCGAACATGAAGGACGTTGTCAAAAAGGAAGTTATTAAGTTACTAGATGCCGGAGTGATTTATCCGATCTCAGATAGCGCGTGGGTTAGTCCAGTTCAGGTGGTTCCAAAGAAGGGAGGCATGACGGTCGTCCCCAATGAAAAGAACGAGTTGATTCCGACGAGGACTGTAACCGATTGGCGTGTATGCATCGACTACAGGAAATTGAATGATGCCACGAGAAAAGATCATTTCCCCTTACCCTTTATTGATCAAATGCTTGAAAAGTTATCTGGACGTGCATTTTACTGTTTTCTCGACGGTCTGTCAGGTTATTTGCAGATTCCTATAGCACCGGAGGACCAAGAGAAGACCACATTTACTTGCCCGTTTGGAACATTTGCTTATCGGCGGATGCCATTTGGACTATGCAACGCCCCTGCCACATTTCAGCGATGCATGATGGCTATCTTTGATGAATTGGTGGGAGATATTATGGAAGTGTTCATGGATGATTTCTCAGTGTTCGGTACCTCTTTCAATAATTGCTTAACTAATCTTAAGAGTGTGTTAGAACGTTGTGAGGAAACGAATTTAGCACTTAATTGGGAAAAATGTCACTTTATGGTTCGGGAGGGCATAGTTTTGGGACACAAGATATCCTCTAAGGGGATTGAAGTGGACCGAGCTAAGATTGAGACAATAGAAAAATTACCAATCCCCTCGAACTTAAAGGCTGTTAGGAGTTTTCTAGGTCATGCGGGATTTTATCGAAGATTCATAAAGGATTTTTCAAAAATCGCTCGACCGATGTCTAAGTTATTAGAAAAAGATGCTCCGTTCGATTTTAATGATGAATGTATTAATGCTTTCATGTTGCTTAAAGAGAGACTTGTATCCGCACCCATTATGACCGCTCCCGATTGGGGGCTACCTTTTGAACTAATGTGCGATGCTAGTGACTACGCAGTCGGAGCTGTATTAGGGCAGCGAAAGGATAAACATTTTCGACCAATCTATTATGCAAGTAAGACGTTGGATGCAGCTCAAGCCAATTACACTACCACCGAAAAGGAACTCCTAGCTGTCGTGTTCGCCTTCGACAAATTCAGGTCATATCTTATTTTAACGAAAGTTATTGTTTTTACTGATCATTCTGCACTTAAGTATCTGCTGGCGAAGCCGGATGCAAAGCCTCGACTCATTAGATGGATTTTACTCCTTCAAGAGTTCGACATCGAGATTCGGGATAAGAAAGGTGCAGAAAACGTTGTTGCGGACCACCTCTCTCGACTAGAGGAGCATGAAATACATGATACCAACAGAAGGACAATTGTTGATACGTTTCCGGACGAGCATTTATACGCCGTACGAACAGTAAGCGAAGAAACCCCGTGGTTTGCAGATTTAGCTAACTATCTTGTTGCGAGGATTTTACCTAAAGAGTACACGAGTCAACAAAAGAAGAAATTCTTTTCTGACTTGAAGTATTACTTTTGGGAAGATCATTATCTTTTCAGGAGATGTGCAGACCAAGTAATCCGAAGGTGCGTTGCTTTCCCTGAAACAATGAAGATTATCGAGCATTGCCACGGCGGACCAACCGGAGGGCATTATGCAGCTAATCGAACCGCCCAAAAGGTACTTGAATGCGGCTTCTATTGGCCGACAATTTTTAAGGATGCTAATATGTACGTCAACACATGTGACCAATGTCAACGAGCAGGTAACATCTCTAAACGCGATGAAATGCCTCAGAACTTTATCTTAGTTTGCGAAGTGTTCGATGTTTGGGGCATAGACTTTATGGGTCCATTTCCTAGCTCGTACAACAACAAATATATTATTGTGGCTGTCGACTACGTATCCAAGTGGGCGGAAGCTCAAGCTTTACCCACGAACGATGCTAGGGTTGTTGTTAGATTTCTACGAGCATTGTTCTCACGGTTCGGGTCACCTAAATGCATTATTAGTGATAGGGGTACTCATTTTTGCAACATCCAATTTGCACGTACCTTAGAAAGATATGGTGTTAAGCATAGCACTTCTACTCCTTATCACCCACAAGCAAGTGGTCAAGTAGAAGTAGTTAACCGTGAGTTGAAGCGCATTCTAGAGAAAACCATAGATGGGAATCGACGGGAATGGGCGAATAAGCTTAACGACGCACTTTGGGCTTATAGGACTGCATATAAGACACCAATAGGCACTACTCCATATCGATTAGTTTACGGAAAGGCATGTCACCTTCCTGTTGAACTAGAACATAAAGCCTACTGGGCGATAAAGTCTTTAAACCTCGATTTGGTGCAAGCCGGTGAAAAACGTAAGCTCCAAATCAATGAGCTTGATGAATGGCGTTTGTCGGCATACGACAATGCAAAAATGTATAAGGAACGCTCAAAAGCGTATCACGATAAGAAGATCATGCAACATAGAGAATTTCGAGAGGGGGATCAAGTCCTCCTTTTCAATTCTCGTCTTAGACTTTTTCCCGGAAAGCTAAGATCTCGTTGGTCTGGGCCTTTTACGGTTACTCACGTTTTTCCATATGGTACTGTCGCAATTTCAAATGTTGAGCAGGGAAATTTCAAGGTTAATGGCCAACGACTGAAGCATTATTATGGTGGAGGAGAAGACACGGGCACAAAGGAGGTCATGTACCTCGATTTCAAGTTACCGTAGTACGAAAAGGTATGTCTGGCTCACGACGTTAAAGAAGCGCTTCTTGGGAGGCAACCCAGGTATTTCTATTTATGTTTTAGGTATTAAAAAAAATAAATAAATAATCTAAAACTATATAAATTAAACTAAATAAAACAACAACAATAATAATAACAGTAATATTCAATTAATAATAAATTTATTGCGAATATTGAAGATGGGTACAACGCAGAAACGAGAGATGAGATAGGAACATAGAAAGATGGTTACAATACCATTACAACGTGTGAAGGTCCAACACAAAATAAATTAAACTGCGAATAACATAAAAGACAAAACAATACTTTATTTTGCTTCATAAGGGCGGGTTACTCACAAGTGCACCTTGTGAGAACCCAACACACGAAAGCTAGTAACACTGCGAACAAACCCACAAGAAGAGCGAAGTAGAGTGACAGCATATCTAAGTTGCGTCGAAACCTCACGTATTCTTCACTCTCATTCTCACGGCCTTGCTGCTGTCCCCAATTCATAATGACTAGCTAAATCAAAATATCGAAAATAAGATTGCTGAAGACGTGTGACTTATGGTAGATGATGCTATTGTGTTATTCTCAATGTCTATTTATAGGCATGAAAGGCACAAAAACATCATTATCGAATCCAACAAATCAAATAAATGATATAGACGAATTTTTGACTTGGAGATCTAACGCCGCGTGAGAAAGTGATATTCCCTTGTCGATTATCAGATTTTTCTTCGCGCCAATCGTTCTCGAAAAATTCGTCGATTGCGTGTCAATCATAGTTAAAATATATATTAATAATAATAATAATAATAATACTTAAAAAAATAAAAAATAAAAAAAAAATTATATATGTTTACATACATGGCCACAGACACGGCCGTGCCTAGCCATGTATGAGCAATACGGCCTTGCGGCCATCTTACACGGCCTCAAACATGGCCGTGTCTGCCCGTGTAGGAGCAAGACAATCTCACGGCCTATACACATGGCCAACGACATGGCCGTGTTTGGTTAAAAAAAAAAAAAAAAAAAAAAGAGAGAGAGATTAATTAGAAAAAGAAAAAAAAAACCAAGAAACTTAAAATAATATATTTCTAAATAAAAAAAATAATAAAAATAAAATATAAAATATATATAAAGAAATAAAAATAATCAGATTTAAAAAAAATAAAAAAAAAAATAAAAAAAATAAAACAAATATATAAAAAAAAAATTTAAAAAAAAAAAAAAACCTACACGGCCACAAACATGGCCGTGTTTTCTCAATAAAATTCTCACGGCAATGAAACACGGCTATCAACATGGCCGTGTATACTCGATTCAATTTGAAAAGAAATAAATAATCACTTCCTTCTTTAACATCGCATCTTTCACACATCACACACTTCACTCAACCAAACATCAAACCAAATACGATTCTCCCGACCCGCGACGAATTCCGGCAACAAGCTTCGGTGAAACTTCCAACATCTATTATCATCGATTTAAGCAAGATAGGTAAAATCATTTACGCCCTCAGTTTCGTTCTTACAAGCTAAACTCGGATTTTGTTCGTTTCGATCCCCATAGCTTATATATTAGGGATATAATATGTAGTTCATGAAGTGGGTCTTGCTAATTTCGCTTCCATTGCCTATGAAATTTCGTGTTTAGTAAGAGCCCTAACTTTAAGATTCGGAAATGCATAATTTTCGTTTATGTTGTTGTTTCAATGCGGGTTTTCGGTTTGGGAGAAAATATTTCACTAGAAAACATGATTGGCTAGCTAATTTCAACAATGTTGTTAGTTGAATTCATGTTCATTTTATGCGCATAGCACGTGTTCGATGAAATGCCTCACTTGGGTTGGGGTTGATTTGTTACCTACTTTTTTTGGAATTGATGAAGAAAAGCTTGTCTCTTTGTATGGATTATGAAGATGATGTTTGATCGAGTTGAGCTAGCTTTGATTTGAACTTTTTCTTCTCGAGAATCACATTCACTTTGTAGGTACGATGTCTCGACGAAACCCCACACGTGCTAGCTCCTCCCGCCACCCACGTAACACCACCTCTAGCCCACCGGCACGCAACCGGCGACGCGGGCCAACGGACACGGTGAATTTGCTAACCTCTATGGCCACTTTCACTAGTGACGATGCCCGTGGACAGCGGTACGATAGGCTCAAAGGCATGAAATTCATGCGCACAGATCGACTCCACCGAGAGACCCTTGAACGCCTCGGCATTGTGAACCAGGTCGACCACTATCTTTCAACGAGTAGTTGGGACGCACTTTTCAGCATCGACGAGCCAGCATATGTGGAGCTCACACTGGAGTTCCTCGCAACCTTCTCATTCGATGAGCACGACTACAAAAGGGTCGTCCGTT
Organism: Craterostigma plantagineum; assembly: GCA_027422505.1. Taxonomy (NCBI): domain Eukaryota; kingdom Viridiplantae; phylum Streptophyta; class Magnoliopsida; order Lamiales; family Linderniaceae; genus Craterostigma; species Craterostigma plantagineum. The sequence continues at coordinate 322,430 of JAPQWV010000274.1, read as the reverse complement.
TCCGTACCTTCAATAAAGAGCATGTGGTCAGTCTTGATAATTTGTGTAGAGCGCTCGGTCTCAAAGTCCCAAGCTACGTACACGGTGAACCCGATGCCACTGATCATTACAAGTTCAAGCTTGATGGGACGGCTGTGCGGAATGAAATTTGGCGCGAGATGATACGCCCCCAACTTCTAGGCCAGCCGGAAGCAGATTATAAAAGTACCCAATCGAAGGCTTCCTCGCTAATGATGCCGGGCCTACGATATATCCATCGGCTTTGCACCACCTCTGTCACCGCACGAGGCGAGTCACACGGTGTGGTCACATTACGGGATCTCTTTTACCTCCACCGCATTCGCAATGGATACAAGGTCCATCTCGGACTAGCTATGGCCCACGGATTCCGGCAGCAATCCGAGGGCGCGAGAAGGAAAAATCACGGTGGGACCATTTATCACTAAGCTGGTGAAAGGATTGGGTTACTGGCCAGACGAGGAGCCCAACTTGACAATATTTAATGGATCGAAGCACTTGGATGCCACGGCACTTCACATGATGAAGATGATCGAAAAGCTGCCTGAGTGGAAGAAGGCGAACTATTTCTATCGATGGCACGAGGACTACCGAGCATACACCGATATCCCGTTGCCTCTTGCCATGGAAGGCCCGTCCCCGCATCCAATTGACGAGAATGCTGGTAGTCATACTGATTCTGCCGGCCCGTCCACGTTTAATCGTCGAGATTTCTCTGGTGTCACAACTTACGTCGACGACCGACTCGCCGCCCTCCGCGAAGAACTAGCCCAACAGCGAGCCGCAGATCGGGAGGAGAATGCCGCTGCCCATCACCGACGCGAGGAGGCCGAACGGAAACTCCAGAAACGGATGGATCGTCAGGAGAAAGCGCTGAAGAAAGTCCAAGATGCCATGAAGTTGCTTGCGGAGTCCCGCAAGCTGGTTGATCAAGGCGATGAGCCATCGTCCCCCGAGGATGACGCCTAGCATCCTCGTCGGACCCTGATTTCTAGATTTTATTTTGAAGACTTTAATGCTTCGATATGCGACTATATGTTTCTCGACTTACTTTATTTTAACGTGCTTTGTTTAAATCGTCTGCTTACAGGGCAAACAACGTTAAGTATGCAAAGCTCGCATGCAACATATTTACTTGGAATCAACCACCCAATCACACCTTCAAGTGTGGGGAGGAGGACTTAACATTTATGCTTCAACCTCGTCACACTTCGCCATCATGCTCACCTAGTATAATCAGGGGAGTTCACGCTTTTCAATAATTTTCCACTCCTTTTGTGCTTATAATTTTCCGTTGGGGACAACATTTTCCTCAAGTGTGGGGAGGGGGAATTTTGCGTGAACAGAATTTTTTTTGTTTCAAATGTGCGTGATCCGTTGAGAAAATGCATGTTCTTTTAATGTTTGGCATAATTAGTTGTTCATTATCTTAAAAATAGAGTTCATGCTAGGGAATTATGTGAGACATTAGGACATGCACAATGATTGATTTCTTTCGACATGAACGAGTTTGGCAATACTATGAAAGATTCGTATGCATGACCCACTTTGTGAGATTTGTGAGCTGAAAAGTGCATAGTTTAATTCTCTCGTAAACTTTCTCGTGGTGCATGTTGAAAATTACTAAGGTGAGACTGCGTGAAAATGAGGGAGGCATTAGGAGATAAGTCCATAGCCAAAGTTTCCGACCACGCCTGATCACCGTAGTTAGCCACTTTGAGCCTGAGCCCTTTTTACTTGAGAAAACCCGGGAATTATAAGTCGCTGACCTAAGAAACTTTCAGATATCATCTTACCCGACTAATAAAAAAAGTGGAGGTTGAGTGCCAATGTCGAAAAGCGTAGCCCGGCCGTTGTTTAAAATATATATCTCCTTTAGATAATCTGGCGTTAAGAACTCCTCCATCGATAATCTCTCACCCGCAAAGGGACTGGGAGAAGAGGGGCTTAGCGACACGAGAAGAGGAGCTTTGATACGTGGAAAAGATGTTAAGAACCCTTCCTTCGATAATCTCTCATGCTAAAAAAAAAAAGTCAGAGAGAAGAAGGGCTTAGCATAGAAAAAAAAATATATATATAAAAAAAAGTCCAAGACGGCAAGAGCTAACCACGACGTATGCGGCGCGCTATCGAATTGTGGCACGACACCGACATGACCGCTTTGATATTTTCGATTGAAGTTTACTCTCCATTATAGTCAGTTGAGCCTACTATAACCCGAAAAGACCTTCTGATTCACGCCTTATCACCGAGAGTAGTAGATGTATGATCCACTTGCGAGTTTATAGTAGGGACTAGACTATTGCATGAATTGATGGAATTCACCGACATTTAGCCTATTACCCGAGTTACTCGAGTGAATTCCTGCATAGTACGGATCTTGATTAATATTGCTTAAGAAGTTCCTGTTGTTTTGAGGTAGTCATTGTGTCATGTTTCGAATTTCTTGATTAATTCCGTTTCATGTTTTTCTATTTGAACGATGATGTGCAAAGGACATGTATTACATGTTTTGATTTGTTAGCCTAAATTGCTTGAGGACAAGCAAAAGCTCAAGTGTGGGGAGGTTTGATAAACGCATTTTCATTCGTTTATCTCCATCATTTTCATGTCGAATGTTTGGTTTTTGTGAGTTGTCTCATGCATTTATTCATAATTTTTACATATTTTGATGTCAAAGGTTTATGAGGCGATATTTGGGATGAACTGCGTAACATGGAGCAAAAATTACAATTTTTTAATCAACACGGCCTTCAACATGGCCATGTCCAGCAGAAGGAAGGAGAACTCTAGCTTCGGCCTCCCAACATGGCCTGACACACGGCCGTGTTTGTCAGCAGAAAAGAAAACACACTTGCGGCCCTTCAACATGGCCTGATACATGGCCGTGTTGACCAACAGTGTTGGGCGTTAAACCCTAAGCCCGGAGGATACATGGCCGTGTTTGAAGCCATGTTCACCCTGTTTTCTACTTAAGCCGCAATTTGATGCCCTAGGAGCATCTAAGCCGCCACAACTCATTTCTAATCACCAAAACACCTCAAGGACGACTGAAGAACCCTAGAGATCAATCTCAAATGATCTCTAGGTGCTAAAGTGAAGATTTGAAGCTCATTTACACCGGAGGATCGAGCAAAGCACGAGGGATAAGCTTGAGCTCGCTAAATAGGGAAGAATCTATGTATTTCTCTGCTTTGTTTCGTATACATCTCGTGGCTTCTTCCTTCATTATGAGTACCTAATCATTTTGTGTGTTTGGGATGAGAAGAACGCTAGATAGCGTCGTAGTTTGGACGTAAAATACTCGTGAACACATGATATGGCTTTGTATCGTTTATGACAGCTTTTATTCGATTCAATATGTCTATGCATTGTTTTGAGAATCACATTTGGCATGTCTATGTGTTGGTGTGATGTTTAGTAGACCGTTAAGGGCGAAAGCTAAATGACGGTTCGTTCTATCGTAAACGTTAGGCGTCGACTATAGGGCGAAAGCAAATAGTCGACCCTCACATTAGATAAACTACTATATATTCTCGTGACCATTTAGGGCGAAAGCTAAGTTGGAAACGAGTAGGAATTATCGTGACATAATTATTATCATGTGGTAACAGTATTACAACTTCATCGACGATATCTAGCGGGATTCGAAATCCCAAGCACATTCCTTTTATTCAAAGTTACTCTTAAATCTTTAGTTGTGTTTTGATCATTTTTCTGTGTTAGTCAAGCTGTTGTGACTTAGTTCAAATTTAAAAATCTAAATCATTTGTTAGGCTAGATATTGAATTGATAGGTTATTACTAGTAATCGAGATTATTCCTCGTGTTCGATACTCGAATACTCGCTATAGCTATTTTACAAACGATAGGTACACTGCCTATCGCGCGTGGTGATAGTTATAACATATTCGTTTTAATTATTACTTGATGTACTTGCACGGACATTTATTTAAAACGTACACGCGCGCGATCAGTTGCCCTCGTGTTTCACCTCACGTCTATAAAACGTTTCTTAAGAGAAGGGCAGAAGGAGGCTTCGGGACTGAGGTAATAAATAAGCTATGTTCTAATCAAGAAAAGAGGGGGGTGCGATCTATGTGTCATTAGTGAGGTGCGTGCTTGTGGAGCGCCCTTCGAACAGAAAAAGAAATCCACGCAAAGAGAGAGGCCGAGAGGTTGAGGTCTGTGAGTTGCTGTGTCAGATCCGCTGGGCAGCTGCAAGCTTAGGGGTTTCTACACGAGGTTGAGCAGTTTGAGAGGGTGTGTTGGAGCTAGGTGCTATTAAGAAAAATCGCCCACCAACCGTTCGACAAAACTACTGTGAGGGGCGTAATCTCTATCCTTTATTTTACTGTTTTAATTATGTGTTTGTTTAAATCGTCGTTGTTGTCGTTAATTAATATGTGTGTTTAAGTCTCTTTGTGATTAAGGTCATGTGAGGCCGGATTATGAATTCACCGTAATGTTATTCGTATCGTATTTAATCGTATGAGTATAAGTTATGTGTTTTATGTTTGAGTTTAATGCTTGCATGTATATGATCAACATATGCATGATAATTGACTGGTTTATGAGACGGACACAGTAATTAAACCGGTTAGAACGATAAATATAAAGCACCACGACGTAAAACTGACCAGAAATGGAATTCGGTTTCGTTCGTGTGGTTTCCGAGGTCTTAAGCGCCGAAAGCGTTTAAACTCGGAGAATTTCATAAATATTAAATGCATGCGTAGAAACTACAGTCATATAGAAATATAGGGATTGGTTCTCTATCGCATAGGATCGTTATTGCGGGACAAACGAGTAGCGATTATTTTAGGAAATTCTACCTTGACTGATACTCATTTTGGTTATTTATGATTGATTGCATGCAGACGTAGGAATAATTCGTGCCGAGCATGCGCCTTGATCACATTGTCGTTAATTTATTTTAATTCGCCAATAGTCTATTTGCTTTCATTGTTTAGTTACGCTTTTATCTGGTTTGATTATTTTTATTATCAAAAAGCATAAAAATACCATATTTAAAATTTGCATTAGTCTAAATTAAAATTCAGAATAATATCTTAAAATTAATCGAGCTGTCTCGTGGATCGATACTTGGACTACGTCCATTTTATACTACTTGCACGACCTAGTATACTTGCTAGTATTCGAGCGTGTCAGTCACCACATATTGGAACAGCGCGGTCGGTGTCGATTCCCAAGTGATCATTTTAGTCGATACCGAGTGGGATATTCTAGAAGTGTGCGTGTCGCTACTTGAGGAATTCAAGTTGGCAACGGAGGTATTTTCCGGCGTTCATTATCCCGTCGCCGAAATTTATTCCGAATCTATTTGGCATGTGCTATAAATTTCTAGAATATCGAACGAACCCGTACTTGTGTAATTTTGTCGAAGGTATGGAACTTAAGTTCAGGAAATATTGGGAAAATATCCCAATAGTCCACGGCTTAACGGCTTTGCTCGACCCAAGCTGTGGTCAGGATACTTTCGATATTTTTTTCGAGCATTACAATAACTTTCTTGGAGAAAATGTTGACGACCAGAAGGCGTCAATTATGCGTTCTCTCCAAGAACTTTTTGCTTTTTATGTATCTCAGGAGCAAGGAATAGGTGTTGAGGCGACGGCTCACGTGACCGAAACTTCGAGCGGGAGTAGCTTGCGCGGTATGGAGGAATCTTGCGCAAATTGAAGATGCAAAAGAGTAGGGCGCCCTCATCGTCTAGAAGTAACTCAAATGAGATTCAACTCTATTTGAGTCATAACTTCGAAACGCCCGAAGCGTTCGATGTTTTGGAGTGGTGGAAGACGAATGCTAAGCTTTACCCGACTCTAGCGAAAATGGCACGAGATCTTCTACCCGTGCAAGCTTCGAGTGTCGCTTCAGAGTCCGCATTCTCGACTTCAGGTCGAATTATTGGAGATCGACGGACGAGTCTTAATCCGACTTCACTTGCGATGCTGACGCTATTAAAGGATTGGTTTTCGGCTGAATCGAAGAATAGAAAGGCGAATGCAGTCGATGAATTTCAAGCATCAAGCTCCGACTCGGACGAAGAAGCGAGCAAAATTGTACTAATTAATCACGATGTAGCATAGCTGTAGTTTTTTAAAGTTTATTTTTTTTTCTTTTCTTGTATTTTTTTCTTTTCCATTAATTTTTTTCCATTTTATTTTTTTTTTCGTTTTTTTCTTTTCCTTCTATTTTTTTCTTTTCCATGTATTTTTTTCCATTGTATTTTTTCGTATTTTTTTAGTGAATTTTTTATGAATTTTTTAATGTTGCCTTTAAAAAAAATTAAAGGGGTCGAACTGCCCCGGAACCTCCTCGGAACCACGTGGAACCGCGGGGCCATGGGGCGGTGCTAGGGCGGTTCCGTGGTTATGGCTCGTGGAACCGGAACCGGCCCCGGAACCGCGAGCCAGTAAGAACTGTCCGAACCGAAACCTCCCGACCCCGCCCCGTGGAACCGCCCCGCGAACCGCCCCGCGAACCCAATAAAATTAATTGTGACTCTTAAATTGGTATTACCTATTTATATAAGTACTCAAGATCTCCGCCTCGGCCGCCGCCCAACGCGGCGGAGGTGGGAGGACGTACGACGCCGTCGTGCTGTTGAAGCCGTGGCTGCACTACAAACAGATGATGCATTTCGCGCCTACAGTACCACCGCCCACGACGAGGAGAACGAAATGCACAGAGCAAGCTCTAGACTCTGCTTTTTCTGGACTTTTTGTTTTTACTTCCTCGAATTAATGTAATTTTATGAAGAATGAATAAGATGGTGATCGAAGTTAATTAGTTGTCTTCGATAGTTATCTCGAATATGACTTGTATTTATTGCATTGGTACGAAATTGAGTTCTTCAAGCTAATGTTTGGTGATCGATGAGCAAAAACTGATGGTTTATGATCAAGAAGATAACATTAGCAAAATAAGGAAGAATATTTTGAATTATTTAATAACAATGAATAAACTCAATGAATATTGGACCCCATTGAAAATAATAAATACCAAGATTTGTTAACTTTTAATGTTTGGACTAAAATTAAACAATTCTTACATGTCATGATTAGCTTTTATATTGTATAAAAAATTAAATGCAATAAACTTACATTTAAATTATTCCTTTGTTGTCATTTTCTGTCATCATAAGGACTTATCCACTAGAATATGCGGTGTAAGGATCTTCTCTACGTCATTATTTTTTAATGTCCATTTAAGACCTGTTTACCCGTTTAATCTAATGTGTTTGAGTCTAAACCCAATTATTGAGACCCATTCAATATTGGGTATGCCCATACCCATTTATTTAATTGGATTTGCTTATGGGTCTAGATGGGTATACCCATATCCTACACATTGCCATCTCTTTGGCATCCGCCACAATACCTGTTAAAGAAGCTTTTTCTGCCCAATTTTTTGGCCAGTATATCAAGGTTTACAATTCATTATTGCCTTTACATCCATGGAAAGTAATGTCAATTAACAAGAGTCGGGGGTTGAGCCTAAAGAGAATTGACGTATACCTTCTGAAGTTGGTTCTCATGCAAGTGAGTTATATGTTGTCATGTATTGAGATATATCTCCAATAGGAATTATGATCATCAAACGAAACAAGTTGGAGATAGCGAGTTCTTCGACATATACACACAAAGTTTTAACACCATAGAATATAAGGAAGAGTCTTCAATTCACATATTATATTCGTATAAATCATGTTTCAATTTGATCATAAAATATTACATGCGAAGCACGGACATGGACGGACCCAGACGTGCCAATTGGGAGGTCAAACTGTATATAAAAATTATTTGGGGTAAAAAAGAAAGAAAATTATTTTTGAGGGGCAAAAAATAAAAAAATATCTTGCGATGAATCGAACCCAACTAAATCACCCTGAGATATTTATGGCTAGTGTGATTACCACTAGATTATATAACAAATATTGAAATAAATATATAGTATAAATCTTTATTTAAATCCGGCTGGGGGGGGGGGGGGTGTTCAATTGTAGAGGTGTTCAGACGGTTTGAAAAACCGTAACCGTAACCGAATGGTCAACGGTTCGGTTAACCGTGGTCAACGGTTACGGTTCAAACCTTAACCGAACCGTCAATTATGAAGGTTAGGTTACGTTCTTCATTTTCCTAACCGTAAACCGACGGTTATAACCGTCTTCTAAATAATAATTAAATAAATAATTTTATTGTTCTTGTCATAATAACCAATGATAATTTATTCACCATTTTATTTTTTAATAAACTATCATAAACTTGACTTAGAAAACTTACATGAATATTGAGTGATAAACATGATCTTTGGAACTGAATGCCTACGATGAGTGTCCTTCGAAAATTTTCGAATTGAAGAACGAATGATAATCGTAATATCTTTTAATATTTAAGGTGTAATTGTTTTTCAAATGTTGAAGGTTATTATATAAATTTCTAACTTGGAATGGAAATTTCTTTTTTTTTTTCATTTTTATATAAAAATATCGAAGTTTTTGAATTCATTTAAATTATTATAAGAGAAAGAAATTTTTAAAAAAGGACTAGAAAACCGTACCAGCCATTCAAAACCGTAACCGTAACCGGCTCGGCCAGTTCAAAACCATAACCTTAACCGTGATTACCACGGTTCAGTTACGGTAAGACGTCTTTATTAACCGTAAACTGGCGGTTCATAACCGTGAACCGTAACTGTAACCGTATGAACACGTCTCGTCAACTGCCCACCCAAGCCCCTATGAAGGTCCATACGGGCAACACCTAGTTAGATTAAAAGAAGCAAACTGATCCTCGTTGTGATGACCCTTTTTAAGCGCGATTCTCTAGGTTTGTTTCAAACCGGCATTGCGAGATCAGTATTAACAATCCATGCACCTCGAATTGTAGTGTGAGCTAGGTCATTCACATCAAATCCGGACATGTCAATCTGCTTTATTGTTCCTTTATCCACGAAGATATTTCTGGAATCACAACATCATTCTCGTGACTTATCCATGGGAAAATCTGTTAGGGATATGTCCTCGGATCTCATTCGAGAAATAGGGCATAGACGAACAATGTATTATTTTCTTTATTATTTGATAGAATTTATTTTGTTTGATATTATTCCAAGAAATGCATATTATTTATTTGTTGAACAATTCTTACTTGGCATCCGGTAAGAAGACAAATAATTAAAATTCAAATATTCATAGTTTAGTAACTGTTCTCATTGGATGAGAGAGGGGCACGACTAAACTATTATTCTAGAATAATAATTAGTCCATAAGTCTTAGGGAATGGGAGGTCGGGACATTGATATAAGTCTCGGGAATTGGCTAGTATTTAAACATTGACGCGTAATCGAACGATCACATGGCTTATTACTCGAGGAATGTCAATGATAGATCAATTGACTATTGTAGTCTACATGAACCTTAAGTGGGTCACTAATGGAGTTGACTTTGGGGTCTTGACTTGTGATTAGTTTTGCTAGGCTCGAATTGCCGAGTGCATGGGTCGTCGCCGGCATGCGGTCTTGACAACGGAGGTGATTGCCTTGCATTGACCGCGGATAGGGATTCACTATCTCGTAAGTAATGGAGATACATGCCCTATGAATGTTCGGGCACGGGCAATTACGAGGCCTCTGGCCAGAGTAATAACCGACTCACGTGGGATGTGGAGGGCAGTTTTGTCATTTTGTCAGTCACAAATTTATCAAATAATCGAGTTTGTGAGTCTGATAATTCCATGACTCTCGCTCGATCGGGAGGCATGTGAAGTGTTTATACATAGGACAAAGATTTATAGTCGGTTGGTGAATTATTAGATCGAATTCGTACTCAATTTGGGATCGATTAGGTACCACGAAATTGGCTAGTGAATATCGAAATCTTGGATTCCTCCCAGTGTCGGTCGAGACGAACCAAGAGGGTCGGGATTAAACAGGATCATTGAGATATTATCAATTAAGAAGAGACTTAATAAACATAACTTACATTGTGACGTTAAGATTGACGGTAAATGAATGTTGGACATCGATGAGGCTTATCGAGAAATGAGTTGTAGTCTAAGTACTCGAAATCAATTTAAGTGTGGGTTATAAGGTCTTGGGCCGAAATTAACATTATGTTAAGTCATTATTTGATAATGGGGTTAATAATTAATGGGTCCAACTTAAATTTTAGGGTGAGTATGGAATTGTACCAACACGAGTACATAATACTCAATCCGTCCCAAACTATTTTATACAATTTACTAAATCGGGCGTCTCACATCTTTTGTACATTTCCTTATTTAGCAAAAAACTGTCACAAACAATCAATATAATAATATTTAAAAATCCTAAAAGACGTGTCAAAATATACACTTTTTTACCTTTTAATTGTACTATATTATTAAAATATTCAGTTTGTTAATTCCCGTCCAACTCCCGAATGTCCGAAAACACTTGGGACAGAGGGAGTAGTTAATAGGCCACGGCACTATAGGCGACGATTGTGTAAAAAACGTCGCCTTAAGGTAGCGGACGAATATTATATTATTTTTTTATCTTAATAGTTTTACGCGACGGTTATTTGCCAAAATCGTCGCGTATAATTCACCTTTACGTGACGGTTGTTCTGCAGAAACCGTCGCGTGTGCTTTATGTGACGATTACGCTTAAAGACCGTCGCGTAAGAGTTTTTTAAATCACCCCCTTTCTTCTTCCTTCACTGTAAATTTTTTCATCCCTAAAAACGAATGACAACGAAATTCCAAAAATTAGCGGCGACACAACACAGTTTCGGCGACTCCATAGTAGGTGCTTCGACGCGCGGCAGCTCTTGGGTAGTTCGGTGGCCCATCCCATCGTCGATTTAGGTTTTTTTTTCCTTTTAACTTGTTTTTCGATGAAATGGACGATGAGCATGCCATTTTATGTTAATTTAGTCGAAAATAGGGGCGATTTTAGATTAATTTATGTTATTGTATTTTAATTTCGAAATCAGGAGAATTTGGGGCTGTTTCGTGTATTCTTGTTAGAAATTAGGGTTAGGTCACGGTTTGGGTTAATTTGTTTGTCGATTTTGGTGCAATTTCGTGTATTCTATGTTGTTTTATACTTAAAGTTCAAAATTGGGCGAATTGGGGCTGTTTTTGTTTCGAAAATTAGGGTTAGGTCACGATTTGGGTTAATGTTTTGTCGTATGGGTGCAATTTCGTGTATTCAATGTTGTTTCATACTTCGAGTTCGAGATTGTGCGAATTCGGGTTGTTTATGTTTCGAAAATTAAGTTTTTGGTCACGCTTTGGTTAATTTGTTGTCGATTTGGGTGCAATTTCGTGTTACCTAATGTTGTTTATTTTGAGATTGGGTGAATTTGGGATGTTTTTGTTTTGAATTTAGGGGTGTGGTCACGATTTGGTTGATTTTTTGTCGATTTGGGTGCAGTATCGTGTAATCTATGTTTTCTCTTACTTGAATTTCGAACATTTGGCGAATTGGGGCTAGTTTGGAAAGTAAGGTTTCACCTTTGAATTATTTTTAAATTTATTTGACATAGTTTAGGTAATTGGAATGGATCGACGTTGGATGTATAGTAAGCGGACAACGGCCGAGTATTTTGCTGGTGTTGAGCAATTCATGAAATTTAAGGAAACTAATAGGATAAAAAAAGACAATCGAAGATTTCATGTCCGTGTCGTAACAGTAATAACATGAGATGGTGGAGTAGTGATGTTGTTCGAGAACATTTGATAGTCAATGGTTTTAAACCCCGGGTACACTAATTGGATATGGCATGGTGAGGCTGTCGTCGCTGAAACTAGTGTGCGGGGGAAGGAACTAGTGTGCCACTTAACGATGACGATGATTTTGTAGCTGACAATTCGTCTGACGACAATGACCTTATTGAGGAGATGTTTGATGTTCTAGAGGATTATGAAAAACGACCTCCTATATTCGATCATCTAGTTAGGGACAATAATATGCCATTGTATGACGGATGCTCAAAATATACCAAATTGTCTGCCGTATTCAAGTTGTCGCTCTAGGGACAGTTTTTACAGGACGTGCTCAAATTCATAACGTCCCAGTTGCGAGCGACAACGTCGTTGTCACGATCGATATTCTTGCTAACGGAAAGGATGAGGTCCGACTTCCGATACCAACATGCGATCTTGGCACGCTAGGGGAGCTTCGTACAATGGCCAAAAGGTATGATACATTCACAGGATGGGGTAAGGAACACAATATATTATATATATTGATTCTTTCCCATTTTGAATATATGTCATATGTAGGCACCTCCCGCCTCATTGTCACCTAACACATGGAAGGGGAAGTCCTCCAGCGTCCCCGACGAAGATATCGCATGCCTTGATCCTGAAGTGGTTAGAACTCTAGGCGAACAAGGTCGGTATGTCTTCGATTCACTCTCGCCCCGCCTAGATCGTCTTAGCGTCCATTTCATGTTCTTGATGAGCGATGTGTATTATAACCCTCAACAAGAGGATTTTCGAACGTACATAGACATGAAGGATATTCGGGATTTGTTTAGACGTGTGAGTTTGGAGGCTTTGGTTATCCAGCTTTTCATGAGGTATAATCGTTATCGTTACTAGTCATTTCAGTAATTAACACTATTATTTCGTAAATTTTAGTTTTTTGCAAAATTTCAGACATCTGCATAACTCGTCATTGCCGTTCCGGTTCTTAAACCCTAGTCGTCTAGGTTTGAGCCGACCGATATAGACTACTATGCTGCAGCCTTCAAAGAATCGTGGGCGTCATGGAGTTAATTTTTTGCACCCCATTGTGAGATGTAAGCATTGATATTATTATATTTATTCTTCATACATTAATATTTTCCGTATAGAAGTTAAATTTTGAGTTCATTTAGGGACCATTGGGTTTGGTTGGTCATCGAGTTCGCTTCGAACATGGTATTTATGTTCGATCCAGTGACGCCAAATGCAGGCCTTAGAAAGCTAGCTATCCGTGACCGACTGAACATGTAAGTTTTATTAAATGTTAAATAGTAGTGATAATTTTTTTTAATATAATAATTATGGTATACTATGAATATCAGGGCGATAAAATCTCCCGTTAGTGGGAAGCGATGCAAGGTTAGTATTTTTTTTATGATTTGCAAAGTTGTTCCTAATTAGTGTTAATTTATTTATTATTGTTAACTAGTGCCCTCAACAACCGAAGACAAGTGAATTGTGTGGCTTCTAACTTATGCGGTACAGGTACGACATCTTCAGAAATATAGGACAAGGCCACAACAACTTGACGACGGTATATGTAAAAATAAAACTACCTTCTTTATTGATTAAGTTTGTATGCTTATTGTACTTCTCGTTCATATTTTATGCTACAACACTTCAATTACGATTGAATGCGATAGAAGAAGTATGTGAGCTGTGGTCAGAATATTTTCGTACCGTATGTCTAGTTGAGTGATTGTTTTTGGATCTTTATTAGCGTAAACTTGTTTATGTAGATTTTATTAGATCGAGGATGATAATTGTGATCAATTGATTGTTCAATGAAATTGTTTTGATTTTTGATGCTTTAGTGATTGTGGATTGGTATTTGGGAAATCTCTTGAAATCTGTAGATTTTATTAGATCGATTGTTTTGATTTTTGATGCTCTAGGGTTTCGGAATAAACAATGTTCTCAAGTTATAAGTTATATTCTTGGAGAGAAAAGAAAAATTTCGAGCTGCTCTTTCTTGGTCAAAATGGTTCGAGTTTCTCGCTAGCCATCTACGTAGATTCTCGTCGTGATACACCTCAAGATCCACGTGACGCTCCTGTGGCCAAGATTACTCTAGCTTTCAACATATTTGCGGTTTCAAATCGGGGATCGATGTTAAGCTTAGCCACACATTCTTCAAGGGTAAAGCGGCTTGTACCCTGTTACGTTTATCGATATATGTGGCTGCAATTATTTGTATCATATGTGTTTTCTTTTGATCGTATCCGAGCGATCCGTGGCTTAAAGGTGTCCCTATCCGCACGTTTGATGGATAACTCGGAATGCACCCCAGCAAAATCATTACAGAATTGTGGAATGCACTATGCTAAGATCTAGATATAACTAAAATAAATAAATTCAATTAAAAGCATATAATTATCATATAATGTAATTAACCAAATAGTGCATACCTACCTGAGGGTGGATGAATAAATCCACTAGCACAGAAACTGTTGTATTTGTTGTCACCTTCCCCGACTCAAGCACAAACTTCATTCATTCTCTCTATTAGATCACGTTTCAATTAGTATATCAGTTTGTCAAAATGATGTTGTCACATAACTGTTGAATGACTTCAAATCTTCGATAGGGTCCATGACATCAACATTGAGTCTTTCCTCATTCTATGAGGTAGCAAAATGGTATACGCAAAACACATTCCTGTCAAGTTCAGTTTATCTCCATTGACACGTCCACTATGCTCTCTGAGTCAAACAGACGGACTCTAGATCAACTCAAAAAGTGTCTAGATGTGAAATTCATTGTTGGGTGAACCTCAGGTGATTAGACGAGCAATTCAGCCCGACAACAACCAATACTCCGATTTAGAAAATCAGAGTGGTCTACAGATCATCCATAACTCATTTCGGTTGGGAGGATTGTCTGTATCTTCAAATGAAACCACCTCAATTAGCTATTGATGTTAAAATTCTCTGATGCACCTATATGATACATACAAATCTACTGCTATCAGTAAATTTGACAAACTCCACTTTGTTCAAGAAACCCATGATTTTCTGGATGTCTTTGACATAAATGTAAACAAAACCTGTTGCAACTCCCGATCTTTATTGGACCCTTGTATCGTAAATAAACTCTATTAAAATAGGTGCATCTGTGTCCCTTGCTCTACTAGCACGGGTCCCTTGAATAAGTGTATGAGTCCCTCACGCATACACTGAAACCGATTATATGATTCCGTTCTAGGTCAAAGTTGAAACATTGGCCGGGATTATACGAAGCCCAAGTATCTTACGCCGCTTTTTACCATCTATGGTGAGTGATGAGCTTATCCCATTTATATTCATGTTTACTCCCTTGGTTCACCTCGACGTAGCTGTTATACCATGCTCGACCTTGGCCTAGTCAGTCTCGGTGGCGGCAGCTGATAAACATATTTCAATGCATTTGTCGTAGTATTTAATTGGGATATAATAGAGCTCTAGCAATCATTTTATGCATTTATTCGCCATATTTACACTTATTTTGATATTGAAGGAGCTTAGGACGAGTTTCGGGCAAAACGGCGCGAAGATGACGAACACTGTCATGCGTCACGGCCGTGACACGTTGTGAACGTGGCCGTGACAGTGGACAGAGGGCAGAACATACACCTATCATGGCCGTGATGCCTAATGCAACAGGCCGTGACAAGGGGCAGTGATCATCGGACCCAAACAGTAACCAGTCACGGCAGTGACGTATCAAGCACGCGACCGTGACAACGGGCAGAGAGTTGGACCAATGGTGGTCACGACCATGATGTGTCATGTCCCAGACCGACATACGGCAAGACGCGCGCGAAGCAAGAGCGATATTGGTCACGGCCGTGACGGCGCATGTCCCAGGCCGTGATGCGTACGAAAAATCATTATAAGGGCCCGATTTCGACTCGGAAAGGAGGATACTTACCAGATATCAACCCTAATCCATCTAGAGACGAAAAAGAGCAGAAAAGAACAGGAAAACACGTCCCGGAGCGAAGGAGACGGATCAACGATGAATTCCACGCAGAATTGACGAAGAACGAAGATCCTTCCACGAGACTATCCCAGATCCACCAGTAGGAAAGATCATTAGTACTTCACCTTTATTTTATGTTTCTTTCGTTGTTTTCCCGTCAAGTATGAGTAGCTAAACTCCCTATGTGTTTGGGATTGGATGAACGCTAGGTTATTTCGTAGTTAAGACATATATTATCGTGACTCGTGTGTTTTGACTATTTATCTATCTATGAAAGTATTTCTTCGCTTTAATATGTCTATGTGTGAAAGTGATTGTGTGTAAAATCATTTAGGGCGACAGCTAAACAACGATTAGGCCGTTCATAGAGGATAGGATTCGAGTTCAGGGCGAAAGCAAATTCTTGATACTCGCCGTTAGTAATTATTAAACTTTAGATCCCCGCGAGCGTTTAGGGCGACAGCAAACCCGTGAGCGGGTAGGAAATTACTGTGATTTAGTCTTAATCACGTAGGAGCAATTTTATTGTCTTAGCCGATAGTACCTAGCGGGATTCGAATCCCGAGCACGTCTTTATTATCTGAAAGCTCTCTTACCAGTTTTAGCCATGCTCTTTGAATCTCTCGCTGATTTAGGAGTGATCTGTTAGGTCAGTTCGTAACATAAATAATTTGCATGTTTTATTTAGGCTAGATATCGAGTCGATAGGTTATTACTAGTAATCAGTCCACTCATTGTGTTCGATACTCGTTTACTCACTTCACTGCAATACAAATGATAGGTCCACTGCCTATCGCACGTCGGTGATAGTAATTAGGTATTCGTTTTAATTATCACTTGTCGCATTTGCATTTTATATTAGCACACCACGTGTCGATCAAGTTTTTTGGCGCCGTTGCCGGGGAATAGATTGATATTAGGGACACCGTAGTTCGGTACTTTAGCCACTTTTATTTGACGTGTTCTTTTCTTTTTATTATTTGCGTTATTTGTGTTATTTGCGTTATTTGTTTTCCTACATCATTATTAGTCTCGTTATCTTTTCAACGTATTTATTTATTTCTTCGCTAATTTTCAGTTCGCTTCTTTAAGGTACAATTCAGCAGTGAATGACCCGAAGCCATCCATCGGGCCCATTGTTGACGCAGACCCAGATTTTGAACGAAAGCTATGAAGGCAAATCAAGTACGATATCAAAGGAGCTTCCACTAGCTCTCAGGAACCGTTAGTCTGCTATTCAGAGGATAGTTCGCAGGAGTCGACCCAAAATTCTCGTGTAGAGGCGTCCGTAGATAGCACAGACACGGAAGTAAGAATGGCGGACCGCAGAGTGCCCGTCCACGAGGAGGAGCCATTACTACAAAATCTGCTCAAGAATTCCGCGCTCGACGGTACAGAATCGGCGATCGTTATCCCATCGATTGAGAACAATAACAGTAACTTAGAGCTGAAGCACTCTTGGCTTCAGATGATTTTCCAGATGACCCAGTTCGAAGGCAACCCAGATGACCATCCTTACTCGCATCTGAAGGCATTCCTAACGGTGACCGACACCATCAATATTAAAGGGGTCTCGAGCGATGCAATTAAGCTGATGTTGTTCCCATTCTCCCTGAAGTTCAGAGCCAAGGACTGGCTTGAGAAGTTGCCCCCTCGCTCGGTCACTACGTGGGAGGAGCTGCGACCCGCGTTTATCGGCCACTACTTCTCGCTATAGAAGGTGCTAAGATTGAAGACAGAGATCTCCCTAGTCCATCAGAAGGAATCAGAAAACCTATACGAGGTGTGGGAGCGATACATGCGCTACTGAAAAGGTACCCGCAGCACTGGATATTGATGGCAGCCCAGATCAACCGATTTCATGAGGGGCTCAATAATCAAACTGTCCACATGTTAGACGGAGCCGCAGGAGGAGGGCTCGTAAAGCTCAATACGACCGACACTTGGAATTTGATTGAGGACTACTCGAGGTACAACTTCATTCGAGGCAACACGAGGATTAAGACGCCAGACATGTTCGGCGTGAGCGAGGAGACGGCTACGAATGCTAAGTTTGAGGCGCTCCAGCAACAGATCGCGGCGACGAAGTCTCAGCTGCAGACGGTGATTGGAGCCCTACTTCCCAAAACCGGGCAGACGCAGCCCGTGATGCCGTGACGACCACCGCACCGATGCAACACACGCCATACGTGCCATTGTGTGGGATTTGTGGAGCACCCCACGAGACCTCATAATGCCAACTCGGGCAGTCGTTGGAGCACGTAGATTACATGGGGAATTACCAAGGTGGCCAGCGTAGTTACCAGCCTCGAGCACATCCCAACTTGGTGTATGGGAATCAGAACCACCAGGGGCAAGGACCGCCGGGATTTTAGCCCAGGCCGTCCGGTTTCTAGAATGGGGCGCCACGCCAGTATCAGAATGCACCCGCAGGAGGATCGGACGATATGACGGAGATGAAGGACATGATGAAGACTCTCCTCACGAACTTCAGCAACACCACCGCAGCCCATGAGAGTCGAATGACGAAGATGGAGGAGTACATGGAAGCGAACGACATACGTGCCCAGAACATAGACGCCTCCCTCAAGAAGTTGGAGCAACAGGTGGGCCAGATGGCGAAACAATTGGCGGGGCGTACTCAGGGATCGCTCCCAAGCTACACCGAGCCAAACCCAAAGGAGTACTGCAAGGCGGTGACGGTGAGGAACGGATGAGAACTACAAGAAGTGCTCGCCAAGAAGAAGGCGAAGGAGAACACCAAGAGCCACGACGAGCCTGAAGTGGAGGAAGTCAGAGGCGACGATGTCGAGAAGGCCTAAACTGAGAAGGAGAATGTCGAGCCCGAAAAGGAAAAGGCGAAGGAGATCGAGCGGCCACCGGTGAAGCCATCCAGCCAAAGATCCTTTACCCGGCTCGACTGAAGAAGGATAAGGACGAGGCGCAGTTCGGTAAATTTATGAGTATGTGTAAGGAATTGCATATTAACTTACCGTTTGTTGAAGCTATTATGCAGATGCCCAGCTTCGCCAAGTTCCTGAAGGACCTGCTGACGAACAGAATGAAGCTTGAACGCGTTTCCACCGTGTGCCTGCGAGGAGAGTGCTCAGCGATACTCCAAAGCAAACTGCCCAAGAAGCTTAAGGACGCATGGAGTTTTACTATTCCCTGCCTTATAGGAGAGTTAGTAGTTGAGAATGCGTTAGCTGACCTAGGTGCTAGCATTAATTTAATGCCTTATTCCATGTTTAAGCGCTTAGGACTAGGCGAACCACGACCCACTAGCATGAGCTTGCAGTTAGCCGATAGATCGTTAAAGTACCATTGAGGTGTTATCGAGGATATCTTGGTTAAGGTCGATAAGTTTGTGATTCCTGCTGATTTTGTTATTTTAGACATGGAAGAGGATGAAAATGTCCCCCTGATTTTAGGTAGACCGTTCTTAGCTACAGGAGAGACCATGATAGACGTTAGAAACGGGACATTAACCTTGACAGTAGACGGCGAAAAACTTACATTCAAGCAGATTCGATGAAAAAGAGTGACGAGCAGGATGATAAGTGTTATTTCTTAGACGTCTTTGAGCACGATTTTCTCTTTTCTGTGCAAGGTCTGTCACAGGTCAGCGAGCAGGACATTCACACGATTATGGCGATCGATGAGTGTAGAGAGGAAGTCGACGAGCCCATCATAGCCATTGACGAAAGCAGCGAAGAGGACAAGAAGAGCTCAGTCGAGGAGCCTCGAGTATGCATTTCTTGGTAGCAATGGAGCGCTACCAGTCATCATCTCATCGAGCCTCGACGACGAACAGAATGGGCATCTCTTGGACGTTTTGAAAGTGCACAAGAAGGCCTTGGCGTGGAAGATTTCAGACATAAGGGGTATCAACCCGAGCTATTGCACGCATAAGATCCTCATGGAGGACAATTTCAAGCCGGCCGCTCAACGTCAAAGGCGCCTCAATCCCAACATGAAGGACGTCGTCAAGAAGGAGGTGATCAAATTGCTAGACGCGGGGATGATCTATCCATTTCAGACAGCGCGTGGGGCAGCCTGGTCCAAGTGGTCCCAAAGAAAGGGGCATGGAGGTCATCACCAACGACAAGAACGAGCTGATTCCGATGAGGACCGTGACTGGGTGGCGCGTCTGCATCGATTACAGGAAGTTGAACGACGCCATGAGAAAAGACCATTTTCCCTTACCATTTATTGATCAGATGTTAGAAACGTTAGCCGGTCACTCATTTTATTGTTTTTCTGATGGCCAGGATACTTGCAGATTCCTATAGCGCCAGAGGACCAGGAGAAGACCACATTCACTTGCCCGTTCGGGACGTTCGCGTACCGAAGGATGCCATTATATCTTTGCAATGCCCCAGCCACTTTCCAGCGATGCATGATGGCCATATTCGATGACTGGTAGGTGAGGTAATGGAGGTATTTATGCATGCCTGTCTGTCAAATCTGAAGCTCATACTCGCACGATGTGAAGAAACGAACTTGGCACTTAATTTGGAAAAGTGTCACTTCATGGTTCGAGAGGGCATAGTTCAGGGTCATTAGATCTCCTCTAAAGGAATCGAACTGGACCGAGCTAAGTTAGAAACTATAGAAAAGTTGCCCGTTCCCTCGAACGTAAGGTCGATTAGAAGTTTTCTAGGACATGCTGGGTTCTATCGTAGGTTTAGTAAAGATTTTTCTAAAATTGCACGACCCATGTCTAGGCTTCTAGAAAAGGATGCTCCGTTTGATTTTAATGATGAATGTTTGCATGCTTTTAACTTGCTTAAGGAGCGACTTATCGCAACACCAATTATGATCGCCCCCGACTGGGGGCTGCCCTTTGAACTAATGTGTGATGCTCAGTGTTGTAAAAAACGGTCTGGGCGGCCGCTTAGGCGCCGTCTAGGCGCTGATCGGCTAGCCCCGTGGCGAAAAGAGCCTAAACAGGCGATTAATCGGCTCTACTATTAATCGGCCGAATATCCCGATTAATCAGCCGCTTAATCGGTATTAAAATATACAAAATTTTAACTTAATGAAAGCCCGTATAAGCAGTCAAGGCCCAATTTTATTAGGCATGCACTTGAGAGATTCAAACGTGTGTGGCATGCTTTATATTAAAGCGGATTGCCTTTCTTTGTACAAACCCATCCGGTGTGGGACAAGGTAAAATTTCAAAGTTCGATACAATATCTCTTTGACCGATGTAGAAAAACATTAAAACTGGAATAAAAAATTCTGAAACTGAAATAAAACATATGAAAATTGAAATATTAAACCATAAATACAAAAAGGCTTAATTATATTTTTTGTCCCGTAACTTAGAGGGTGTGGCATTATAGGGACCGCTAACTTTGGCTGGGCATTATAGGGATTGTAAGTTTCAAAATCGGGCAATTTGTAGCCATTATACATAATTTTAAGCCAAATTATCTCACGTGTGTGGCATGTCACCAATTTTATTACGGGAAAGCTTACGTGGCCCACATCAGAAATTAAACGTCATTACAATAACCCACTTGGAGCCATGTCATAAATCAACTAAACGAAAAAAAAAAATCTATTTTCCCCTCTTTATCACTGAAGATCGAAGTTCTCCTTCAATTTCGCCGAACATCTCTAAAAAATTACACCCTAATCACTCATCCACAAAGAGATGGTTTGGATCCAAGCAACCATTTTTCAATTGTGAACCTCACTGACCACAGCTGTTCCCAAGTTCGATTTTTTGCCTGAACACAAAGCATCGTACAATATTTAGGGTTTACAAGGGAGAAGAAGAATGAGTTCAATCCAAAGCTGCCTATACTGCCACTGTAGCCGACCAGCTTGTTTGAGAACCTCTTGGACCGAGAAAAACCCTGGTCGTCGATTCCACTCTTGTCGAGATTACAAGGTCAGTGTTTTTTAATTCATTTTTTTCGGTAGTTCACGTGCCGAGATCTGTAATTTTTATGAAGGTGTGATTTTGCTTTGCTGTTTCCAGTAAAATTTTTGCTTATTGTTTCAGAAAAATGGATGTGATTTTTTTTGAATGGGAGGATCCGCCCCTATGTTCCCGATCGAAGAATATTGTGGTCGATTTATTGGGGAAGATGTCATCGATGGAAAATGAGAAGGAGAAGCTGCAGCAAGAGCTTGAAAATTTGCAGAAGAAGATGAAAAAGATGAATAAAGAAGTTACAAGAAAACAAAGGATGGCAAACATATATCGCATTATTGCACTTGGATTTGTCTGCTTTTTTTTCGTGTATTGGCCAATATCTCACGTGTTTGCTACAAAATATGTTATGCATCATCAAATAATGTATTAAGATGCACCTTGATTTGGAATGAATTATTTCTTTGCTAATAGTTTATTGAATGCATGTTTCAGTTGTCTGTTCAAATGACATTACTAACAAACATCAACAATGTTATAATATCAACCAGTCAAAAGGGCGATCCAGTAAAATGTCAAAACATGTGCAGCCAAGTTCAATACAAAGTATGCTAGCAACATACTGTCAAAAGGATGATATGGAATACTAGACCATAATATCACTAACAACAGACCATTACAAAAACCGCAAAACACTAAAAAACATGAACATTTTATGACTTTTTGGAGGGCCCGAGATTGGATGCAAGTAAGCTTTTAACGTGTCGAATCAAGGATGATCGGGTAGAAAAAGATGGACCCCCTACAAGTGTTTGTGAGCATTGAGTTGCAGGTTCCGCACCAGAGGAAGTAGAATTTGACTGCAGCAGTTGATCCCACATCTTTGGTGCTTTTTGTACTCTTTGAGGTGCAAGGTAGCTAACCTGAGTGATGAATCATTTTCGGTTTGTGCAGCTTTAGGTCGAATGAAAGCTCCCTTGCCTTTTTTCCTTCTCTTTTTACCTACAATCAAATGAGTATTTTTCAGCAACAGTTCGCATTAGATAGAAATCAGACAAGTGAAACATACCTGCGTGGGAGGTGAAAGTGTCCTATTTCTCAGATCCATACCCTGTTGTGCAGCTGCAAGGTCGCTGTCATTGGACAACATTGATGTTGTCCCACTGATATCAGCTTCATCAACAGAAGATGGTGCTATTGTATTTTCTTCATTAGCTCCCGCTGAAAGATAGATTGAAAAAGAAGTCAGCAAGGTGAAGTAATAAAAAGCAATAAATAAGTGCAGAATTTTTACCTTTACAAGTTCTCAAGTTATGACCATATTGGCCACATTTGCTGCACTTCACAGTCTCCTGCCTCCTCTTGGATCTCAGTGCCATTACAGTTTTGCCTTTCCTCCCTTTCATCACAGCCTCATCACTTTCCCTTCTTCTAGCCTTAGTTGGTCTACCTGGTCTTCTTCCAAAGTTAGGTGGCAATGGAGGTAGAAAATGTGTTTCTTCCCATAACAGATTGCCACTGATCCCCATAATTGCGGGTGCATAAACCTTCTTGTAAGTTCGTACAGAATAGCACTTATCAACATACAGCTCGGTCTTTATGTTGATCATATATTGCACACAATGCATGCTTGCAGGGTATCCCAGTCAAATCCCACTTCCTACAAGTGCACACATGTCTTGACAAATCAACCACATATTGGCCACCATTAATCTCATTGACTTGATAGTGCAAGTCATTTGATTTCAAAGGAATGCAATCTGGCAACTTATCAGCATGTTTCTTCATAATTTTTTTGATCCTCGGGCATATCCCATTATCATCCCATTTTCTGTTTGCACGGTCTCTATTCTTCTGCAACCTCCTCACCAGAAACTCTCTAATCCACTCCAGCATAGTAGGAATAGGCTTTTCTCTTGCCTCTAAAATCATGCTGTTGAATGTCTGACAACCATTGTTCAATAGCATGTCACATTTTGTCTCGATTTTAAAGTGGCTTCTACACCATTGCTCGGGGGCTTATCATTAAACCAATCTGCAGCTTCTTGACTTAAACCAGCCAACTCTCTCATTTTTGTTTTCCATTCACCAACAGTAGAAGCTTTAGCAACATTCCACATCTTAAACTTGTACTCCAATCCCCTAAAGCCCGCATTCTTAAAGTTGTTATACAAGTGCCTAACACAAAATCTGTGTTCTGCAAGTGGTAGGACACTTTGAACAGCTTGTATGAGTCCTTTCTGCTTATCACTGATAATAGTATATAAGCTTTGATCCTCAATGCTCAAGTCATCCTTCAGAATCAATAGAAACCATTGCCATGTTTGCAAACTCTCATTCTCCACAACTGAATAAGCAATAGGGTACAGGTTGTTGTTAGGATCAACTCCCACTGCAACAAGCAAAATACCACTATTTGGTCCCTTCAAATGACATCCATCTAACCCAACACATTTCCTACATCCAGCTAGAAAGCCATCTTTTAATGCCTTAAAACAAACATAAAACCTATCAAATCTGTTTTCCCCTCCAATCTCCTTTGTCCCTAATACAACCGTAGATCCAACATTAGTGCGTCTTAATTCCTCCGCATAATCCCATAATTTGGCATGTTGATCTACAGGTTCTCCTTCTAGAATTTTCAGCGCCCTTCTCTTAGCTCTAGCAGCTTGTTCTTTAGAAATCTTCACTCTCAAAGCAGTACTAACATCTGTTCTAAACCCTTTGACACTACTATTAAGATCTGATTTAAAGGATGCAAGGTATCTCTCCGTAAGCCACGTAGATTTCAGATTCTTGACTTCATATGAAGTTGGACAATCATGCACAGGATAGTAATTTACAATCTGCCATGTACACTCTTGACCCTTCTTATGTGCATGCACCCTCCATTTACATCATTCAACCTTGCACTTGCCATAAACTCTCCATGTGTCATTCTTTGGGATCCAAACATTTCTCTTATTTTTTATTGCGTGAGAATAAATGGCCTTTCTGAACTCAGCCTTGGTGCTAAATATCATCCCCAACTCGAATTGTGGATCGTAGATGGTACATGGATTGAACACGCCATTGCCTCTTCCTCACCATCATAAGACACCTTGTGATCATGTAATTCACAATCACTTCCCACCACATCATCCTCAGATTCAGCTGAATTTTCTTCCTCATTCATCTCGTTCCCAGCCATCTCAGCAACTCTTTCCTCACCATCTTCAGTAGCAGTCCCATCACTATCCGTTTCATCTTCTTCGACAGCAATCTCATAACTGAATATTTCATCTTCTTCCACAGTTACACCATCAACACCATTCTGCCCCACCAATTCATCAATTGATTTCTTCCCCAACCATTTCAGCAACACTAGTACTGTCATTATGCCCTACCACATCAACATACAACTGAAATTCTCTCGAAGGTAATGTCTGTTTAATCAATTCGGTCAATTGACTGTCTTCTACAACTAACTGAACTCCCATCCCTCTGTTGTAGTACCTTTTCTGCCCCAGGATTCCATCAAAATTGGCCAACTTATCCACATTTCGAAGATTTAACAAACGCCTATCCACATAATCCCATTTGCTCACCTTTCCACCCAAGTAATTAGTCTCGGGAACATGCTGGAATTTTCCACCATAGTACAAAGCTAATGTCGTGCTAAAGCTCTCAGGATCTGTCAATAAAAGCGTTGAGAAACACCAAAAAATTAGCCTATAAACCATCCATACGACAACTGTTGCTTCAAAATGAAAAACAAATCTGCCAAGTAACACTTACGGTACATGGGTGGAGGCATGTTGAGGTATTTTTCGGGTCGTTTTTTGCAGAGCGACCATTGTTTCGTCATTTCACCAAATTCAGATGTCCCTCTAAAATAGGGTTTCGATCGCTGAAGTCGCGCAGGTTAAAAATTTTGGATTTTATAAGCACTAGAAAATGGAGTGTAGATAAGGGTTAAGGATGCGATTAGGGAGGAACTGTAGGGTTGTCTTTTTCAATTGCAGTAGATTTGTGAAATCGATTGTTTTGTTGAGGTGGGAGGGAAAAGGAGATTTTTTTTGTTTTTCTTTTAGTTGCTTTATGACATGGCTCCAAGTGGGTTTTTGTAGTGACGTTTAATTTATGATGTGGGCCACATAAGCTTTCCAGTAATAAAATTGGTGACGTGCCACACACGTGAGGTAATTTGGCTTAAAATTATGTATAATGTCTACAAATTGTCCGATTTTGGAAACTTACAGTCCCTATAATGCCCAGCCAAAGTTAGCGGTCCCTATAATGCCACACCCCATAAGTTACGGGACTAAAAAAATAATTAAGCCATACAAAAAATAATAAACTGAAATAATACTTACGTAAACTAAACCATTGAAAGGAAATATAAAAAATATATAAACTAAAATAAAAAAATAGGATACCTTTATTAAACATCATCCTTAAATCATAATTCTTATATTATTATATTTTATGCAGTGTTAGAACTGACATTATTTATACAGAATGTTTTAGAAAAAAATTATATTTGATCTATAGAAAAATAATAATAAAAAATACATACACCGCCTAATTTCGGCCTAGAAACCGCCTAGGCCCCGCCTAGACGGCCTAGGCGCTAGGCCCCCCTCGGGCGACTAGGTAGCGCCTAGCGCTTTTTACAACCTTGGTGATCCTAGTGACTTGCAGTTTGGGCCGTTTTAGGGCAGCGCAAGGACAACCATTTCAGGCCGATCTACTCGCTAGTAAGACGTTAGACGTAGCCCAGGCCAATTACACGACCACTGAGAAGGAGCTGTAGTCGTGTTCGCTTTCGACAAGTTCAGGTCATATCCTATCCTGTCTAAGGTTATTGTTTTTACTGACCACTCTGCTCTTAAGTACTTACTAGCAAAGCCGAATGCCAAGCCCCGACTGATCAGGTGGATCCTACTACTTCAAGAGTTCGACATAGAGATCCGGGCCAAGAAGGAGGCAGAGAATCTGACGGAAGACCACCTCTCTCGACTAGAGGAGTCCGAGATATACCACAAGGACGGAAGGTCTATACAAGACAGATTCCCAAACGAGCACCTGTACTCGATACAAGTGGTAAGTGATGATACTCCTTGGTTTTTAGATTACAGTAACTACCTTGTTGCGAGGGTCCTACTAAAGGAGTACACTAGTCAGTAAAAGAAGAAATTCTTTTCTGACCTGAGGTACTACTTTTGGGAAGATCCGTACCTTTTCAGGCGATGTCCAGACCACGTGATACGACGATGCGTCTCCTTTTCAGAGACGACACAGATTCTGTGCACTGCCACAACGGACCAACCGGAGGGCACTACGCAGCCAATCAAACTGCGCAAAAGGTGTTGGAGAGCGGGTTATACTGGCCCACAATCTTCAAAGACGCCCAGAGGTACGTTGATACTTGTGATCAGTGTCAACGCACAGGTAATCTCTCAAAACGCGACGAAATGCCTCAAAATTTCATTTTGGTATGCGAGATTTTCGATGTATGGGGTATAGACTTTATGGGTCCATTTCCTAGTTCGTATGGTAATAAGTATATTCTGGTTGCTGTAGATTATGTGTCCAAGTGGGCCGAGGCGCAAGCTTTACCAACTAACGATGCTAGTGTAGTCGTAAGATGTTTGCGAGCACTATTTTCACGTTTTGGGGCACCTAGATGCATCATTAGTGATAGAGGCACTCATTTCTGTAACACCCAATTTGCACGCACGTTAGAACGTTACGGTGTTAGACACAACCTATCCACCCCTTACCACTGTGATACCCGTAAAATCTATTTACGGGATTTACAATATAATTAGTGTGAAAGTATTTAAGTTGATATTTTATTGGATTAGTTAAATAAAAAGGTTAAGATTATATGAGACTTAGCTGTAACACAGATTAATTGGGGAACAAAAGTATTAAGATTTTTAGTACTTCACGTGACTTGTGTGAATTATGTATTACATATATGCATTGCCGCCATTTATATATATATTTATATATATATATATATATGCCTACGTGATCTCGTGCCAGGACTTATGTGTTATATAATTTCATGTTACATGAACTATAGTATTCCATACATGCTACATGATTTGTGGTTTATAACCTAATACCAAGATTTAGAATTGTAGATGATATTAATATATTAACTTATGGGGTGACTCAGCGACAAAGAAATAACATGGATTTGTTTCGATAGATAGGTCTAAATAAATTTGCATTCGATTAAATGATTTCATATTATATGCTAACATGACATGTATGAACTGGAACATAGACTTTGAATTTAGGTTAGTTATTGATTTTCGGGTTTCTAGTACATGCTAAGCTAACCTAGAAAATTTGATCTAATGCATTAAGTGTTAATACCACGTTTTGGGGTGCATGAATTGATAGGAATAATTTCGAAACACATCTTGCAACCTTAGTATTGATGAATCAACCTCGAAACATTTGAATTATTAAACACCTCGATATCTTTAAAATTTACATCAAGGTCTAGAAATTCTTAAGAACCGAAATTCATGAAACTGGAACAGTTAAAGCTCGAAGATTTAAAGAACTCGAAATCCTTGATTTAGAGAAAGAGTAATATCGAAATTATAAAGTGCCGAAATGGGGATGTTTGCTAAACTAGGATCTCGAAACTTCACAATTAAAATTAATGAAACTCGAAATCCTTAGCACTCGACATTTTAAAATCCCGAAATCAATTGATATTGAAAGCTCGACATCCTTGAGCTCGATGTCCTAAGAAAAATCGAAAATAAGATAACAATTAAGAGAAGTTTGATTACTTGGTCATAAAGGAAAGTCAAGATAAGAATTAAACCATAAATTGTAGACGTCATTTCTACAAGTTGACACGCCAAATGAGAATAAGGATAAGAAGGAAGCTTTCATACCATTAGATGAGAACTAACGATAGAAATAATATACACTATATAGAAGAATTTCGAAAACCACTTCGAGAAGAAAGAAGAGTCCATTAGTGTACAAATACTCAAACACTGGAGGAAGGTATAAGTCTTAACTATAACCTTATATTTTCATAGTATTTTGACATGCTTTAGGAATGTTAAATAGAATAGAAGACAATTACTGTGAAAACTTTAACGAGGGTTTTGAATTAATTAGAACTATTATAGTTGGACTTATTAAGTTTGAGTTTTAGTGGACCAAGGCGTTAAATTTGTTTTACCAAGTTTTAAGGTATTCGAGTTTAATGAATTCTTGACCAAGTGTTCAAGAAATATTGAAGTCTACAAGATGTTTAATCTGCTCTTGAGAAGGATAGGTTTGGATCGGTAGAATTGATAAATTCTGTAAGGTGTGTCATGTGGTGGTAGGGTTTCTATTTTTCCAGATTAGGAATCTCGAAACTGTATTAGTTTGTAGGATTGATCTCGAGGTCGGGAATGAGGATAGAAAATGTCGAGACCTATTCTGAAATTAATTTCGAAGCTTGGCATAAGGAATGTCGAGTAATAAGACTCCCATCTTGATAAATGTCGAAACCATAATTGTTGTGTAGGAACGATGTCGAGACCTTCATAAGTATTCAAGAATGTCGAAATACTTGTTATAATGTCGAAACACATTTCTAAATCATATATGGATTCAAACCTCGAAACCTTGGGTATTTTACCTCGAAATCATTGCATGTTATCTCGACATCTTAAAGTTACAATTTAAACACATATCTTGACATTTTTAATATACTGTTTTAAGTCCAAAAATTTCATTGTTAAAACACATCTCGAAATTTGAGTGTGTAATGTCGAGAACTATCCTGATATAGATATCGAAATCCATAGATGTCATATGTCGACATCTAATTATCATACAACTCGAGATCTTTGCATGTTATATATATCGACATTTATTCTATATCATATATCGAGATTCATATAATATCGAAATCTATGTTAAATTTATGTGTATATGATGTCGAGATTTTCAGTCCATAGTAGCCTAAATATATATCGAGATCTATCTTAAAATAATTTTCAGTTTAGGTTAAAGTTTTAAATTTTAGTGTTTCGAAATTTATAGAAGTCGAAATTAGGGTTTTCAAATTAAGCCAATTTCAGGAAAATTATAACTAGACTAACAAACCCTAATTGTATATGTTTCCATACTTAGGGTTCGAAGGTTAGCGATTTAACCGTACGATAAGCTAAGGATACCAGGTAAGTGGAAATCGCAACTACAACACATAATTATATGTGTATGAATTATGTGTCTATGTGCCTTTCATGATTTTATGCGACTACTTGCTTATGTGACTTACGTGATTTGATGTGATGAAAATTATTATATGAACATGGCACGCATATTCATGGCATGAGCATGTGCACGCACGACTAGTATGAGAGTCAGGGAAATAGCGTGCATGAGTATAAGATCGCTTGAGAGCGATGTATATTTGCCGATATAGGCATTTGTGTCGACTCAATGATGAGTCTCGGCTCTTCTATGCTACCACGGCGATTCACGAAGCCGAATTACCTGATTCACGAAAGGTAGGGGGAATACCCCGTAGCGGGAGATGCAACCTGGAGGATGCGACTCGAGGGTATGAGCGGCACTGAGGGAACCTCGAGTGTTGGCGACCTCGTAGTAAGTTACCAGTGAGAAGCGCCCGCGTGTCAGACCGCATTGGGATGGAAAGGCGCCTTAGGGTTAAACGAAATTTGTGTGCCCGGGTTAGCCTCTCAATGGGACGGCATTGGGATTGAAAGGCACTAGTAGCCTCTCAGTGTGGATCACACTGGGATTGAAATGCACTAGTAGCCTCTCAGTGTGTACCGCATTGGGATTGAAAGGCGCCATAGGGTTACGCACAGATTGAGTACTCGGGTTTAGCCTCCCAGTGTGTGTACTGCCACTTATACCCTTAGGGGTTTGAGCTCTATATGGTGCATAGTAAGATTGAAAGCCGAGGGCCCAAATATGTTATGAAAAGTCAAGAAGAATGTGAGAAAGGTCAGGAATGATATGAGAAGTAGATAGCATTGGCGCGGATGCCTTCGCTATTTAGGTCACGTGCATTGCATGCATGATTTTCACTTACTGAGCTTTATAAGCTCATTCCACGTTTTATGTGTTGTAGGACCCCGCGATCACGGTACGTGATCATTTTCACGGCGAGGCCAACTTTTGAAGCTTCCGTGGGCTTTTGAGATGGAAGTGTGTGCATGGATGCGACCTCGTGGAGGCCCAGTAGATAAATTTATTTTGACCCGCATGCGCGCTTTCCTATGTAAATAGGACCCATGGTGATTTTGTAGAAACCGTTACGATTCCTTTTATAAAAGGAAAATTTTTATATCAGATTTTACAAGATCTATTTTGTTATTAGGACATTAGTCGTGTAGACTAGTGTAGAAAGTAGTGGTGGAAGGCGGGGCTGCCACAACCACCCCCAAGCTAGCGATCAGGTCGAAGTAGTGAACCGTGAATTGAATCGCATTTTAGAAAAGACCATAGAAGGGAACCGTAGGGAGTGGTGAATAAGTTAAACGATGCACTTTGGGATTATAGAAATGCATATAAGACACCTATAGGCACTACACCGTATAGATTAGTCTATGGAAAGGCGTGTCACCTCCCCGTAGAAATAGAGCATAAGGCCTATTGGGCAATTAAGTCTTTGAATTTTGATTTGGGGGACGCCGGCGGAAAACGGCAACTCCAAATCAACGAGTTAGACGAGCGGCGTTTATCGGCTTACGATAATCCTCACATGTATAAGAAACGCTCGAAAGCTTACCATGACAAGAAAATTAGGCAAAACGGGAGTTTCTGGAAGGGGACCAAGTTCTCCTCTTTAACTCTCGACTTAGGCTCTTTCGCGACAAACTTAGATCATGTTGGTCGGGACCGTTCACTGTTACCCTTGTTTTCATTTACGGTACTATTGAGATTTCAGGTATGGAGCAGGGTACTTTCAAGGTGAACGGCCATAGGTTAAAGCACTATCACGCAGGCGAGAGAGTGAGCGAAAAGAAGTTCTCTACCTGGACTTCCAGTCTGTCTGAGCGAACGAAAAGATGTCCGGCTGAAGACGGTAAAGTAAGCGCTTCTTGGGAGGCAACCCAGATATTTTCGTTTATGTTTTAGACATTAGCTTAGCCAAAAGAAAAAACCGGTCACGGCCTTGTCCTTAAGGACTCACGGCCGTGACGTCCCTATCATCACACACTGTCCATTGTCACGGCCACGGGCTTAAGCCACCACGGCCGTGACATAGAGCAAGTTCACATCGAGCTCTCTGCCTTAAGTCACGGCCAGAAGCCTAAGTTTCACGGCCGTGACACTTACGGGCATTAAAAAAAATTATAATAAAAGGGGCGTCACGCCAACGGCTTAAGCCTTCACGGCCGTGACGTCCATATCTCGCGACCCTTCGCACACTGTCGAATGTCACGGCCTGAGGCTTAAGCCATCACGGCCGTGACATAGCCCTGAGGCACTCTCTGCCTCAAGTCACGGCCTGAGGCTTAACCCTTCACGGCCGTGACGTATGCGGGAAACAATAAAAAAATAAAAAAAATTCTTCTTTTCCTTCTCTCTTTCCTCTCTCTCTCTCTCTCTCTTCCCCTTCCCTCTCACGATTTTTCTTCTTCTCCCTTCACTCCTTCACGCTGCACCACCACCAACCCAAAAATCCGGTGAAACCCCTAAGCCTCCATAACCTGATCTCGATTTATTAAGCTCCAAAGGTATAAATTGCTTTCTCAACCCTAATTAAGTCTCAATTGTGGATTTTCTAAATTGGGTTTAAATTGATGTTTCTCTTGCTCTTTTATGGATAGATAAATGATAGGTTCCACCTTGGGTATGCTTAATTTGCTAACTCCGTTCATTAATTTTGATTTTAGGTTGATAAACCCTAAAATTTGAATTTTGGGGATTTTTGATTTCGATGCGTCTGATGGTGTCAGTTAGCGTTGTTTTTATGATGAATTATATGGGCACGTTTGCCTGATAGGTTGATTTTGGAATTCGATTGCATGTTCTCGCTTGCAAGCCACATGTTCGACAAAATACCACCTTGAGTTTTTCATTTGTTCTTGAATAATATCTGTCTTTTGTCGCTATTTTGGTCGAGTCAAGCTGCTGTGACTTTAATTACTATACTTTCCTGGAGCTCACATCCTTCTTCTAGGTACTATGGGTCGAAGCCGCACGACTGCTCAGCGTGACCCCGCCTCGCGTTTGCCCGTTCGTCAAAGGCGCTGCGGGCCACCGCCATCACTGATAGAAGCCATGGGTCAGTTTACAGATGACACCCAGGCAGCCCAGTACACCAGGCTGCAGTCCATGGAGTTCATCCCCATGGATCATATCGACCACGATACGCTGGCAAAGTACCACATAGAACAGCAAGTCGCCCAGTACATGGCGCGCAGTGGATGAACCACGTTCTTCCAAATAGACGAACGGCGTACAAGGAGCTGACGTTGGAATTCCTTTCCACCTTCTCCCAAGACGAATACGGCAATAATAAGGTCCACTTCCGGGCATTTACCGAGGAGCACACGGTGGACGTCGACAAATTTTGCCTTGCGCTTGGAGTAACGCGGCCATTTTTCGGGCATGACGGACCATTCCCGGACTTGTACTATAGGGAATACTTTCAGCAACCGGGAGGGCGACAGGCTTGCTGGGCTGACATCGCGCGACTACGCGAGCCAGAATACAGCGGGAAGACTTCGAAAGCGTCTTCGCTCAAGAGCCCAGGACTGCGCTACATCCACCGCCTCCTGACGACTTCGCTCACACCGAGGGGCGACTCGCACGGAGCTGTCACCCTCCGCGATCTCTTTTACCTAACCAAGATGCAGCGAGGCGAAGCAGCCCATTTTGGGATGGCCCTAGCTCACGCCTTCAGTGCTCAGGCGGACGCAAGGAGCTGTGGAAAGATAGCCGTAGGAGCAATCATTACTAAAGTCATTCAGGGACTCCGACTGTGGCCAGAGAACACACCCGAGATGGAGGTAGTCAGCGGGCGCAACCCCCTGAACGAGGAAATGCTGATAAAGATGAAGATGCTCATGAAGGCGCCCACCTGGACTCGAGCGAACAAGGTGTACGTCTGGCACGAGATGTATCGTAGCCAGACGGACCACGTCGCCGTCCCCACCGACCAGCTCTACATCGAGGCCCCCTACCCGGTGGAGACAGACACGACCGTCGGGCCTTCTTATTCCGCCGGCTACCACTAGGGCGAGTCATCCGACATCGCCCCATCGCATCGACATCGGACCTCGAAGCCCTACGCCAGGAGATGATGCGCAGGAACACCGACGCGCTGCAACGCGACACACAGACGCTCGGAGCTACAACGAAGAGACTCAACGCCGACAGGAAGAATACGAGCGCCGGAACGAGGAAGCCCACCGCCGCTACCGCGAAGAGCTCGAGCGCTATAACCAGGCCCTACAAGCCATGGACACCGCGGTCAAGTTCACACAGTAGGAAGAATACGAGCGCCGGAACGAGGAAGCCCACCGCCGCCACCATGAAGAACCAGGCCCTACAAGCCATGGACACTGCGGTCAAGTTCACACACCAGTGTCGATTTCTATTTGGTTTATAACTTTGATGTGTATAACAATGTCTGTAAGTAATCTATGACTACTCTACTTTTATGTCTATCTCTCTCTTTAGCTACGCCAGGATACGCATAACGCGTTACGACACGACCTTCACGCGTTCAGTCATGGCCACTTCACGACCACGTCACGTATTCGTCAGGGGAATAAGTCCTTTTTAACCTTTTTTTCCCTTCCTGTTATCCTTTTTACGTTGAGGACAACGTCGGACTTAAGTGTGGGGAGGGGAATTTAGGTTGAGATATTTTTCTTATGACGTGTCCGTGAGCTATCAATTTCGTTAAAAAGGCATGGATTGTTGAACTCAGGCATGATTGTTTGCGCTTTCTCGAGTTGGTTTGCATGACATGAAATTTTGTGAGCAATTAGGATATGCATGGTTGATTGAATCGTGTCTGCCTGAATAGATATAGCGCTGCTTTGAGAGATTCGTACACATAACCCGTTTTTGTTGTGAGAGGAGCCTGACGAGCTTATGCTCAATTTCTTGGTTGTGTGACGTGCCAAACCTATATCTCTCTAGAACTTGCCCGCCTGATGCGTGTTGAAACTATTCATGGTGCGTAGTATGAAAATGATGAGGGCATTAGGAATTAAGTCTATGGCCATATTTCCCTACCATGACTAATCCCCTTAGTTAGCCACTTTGAGCCTGAGCCTATTTGTTTGTTTACTCGTATGTTATAAAATGCCACTGACCCGAATAAGCCTCCAGAGATTATATGAACCTAAGTTGATTAGAATAGAGCAGAAGTCGAACTTGAGGGTTACTGTTTCAATGTCTGATTTATTGTTCTTCTCTGCTATCCGTGAAATGACTCGATCCTACTTGTCCGTTTTCTGAAATGACCTGATCCCTTGCATTAGCCTGCCCATAAACCTTTTGCAAGATATAGGTTTTGGTAATAAGTATCCCTAGGTACACGACATTCGCTGTGACGATGTATTCTTTGCGACAAAAGCCGAACCTTGATGCTAGGGAATAAGGGCAGTGCACAAAAGTAGATAGTGACTAAGGTGAAAGGGCAGAAAATGAAAGGGAATTGAGTCGAGAGGTTCGGGCGGAAAAGTCTAGGATGTCAGAGCGAGAATGTTGAGTCTTATGTTGGGGCATGTGACTGCCAGTTTGATCATGCTATATTCTTTGATTTTCGCTACGTGTCCGAGCTTTAAGATTATGTGTTCAGTATATATGATTGTCGCTTCATTACTATTTGACCCGTTTCGACACGAAAAGACCCTCGGATTTATGCTTGCCACTTAAGTAGAAAATATTCGATTAGCTTGCAGCTTATGGCAGGGGTTGCGCTAGTGCACGATTTGAGCGATTCACTATATAATAGCCTATACACTGAGTGACTTGAGCGAATCCTTGTGAGGTATGATTCTTGGTTTAGCAGTGCTAAGGAAGTTCAGGTTGATAGGTGTCGATGATTAGTGCATTATTCATGATTGTTTGCTTGATTCCATTTTGTGCATTCTAGCTAGGATGATAAGTTGCGAACAGTGGTACCGTTATCTTGATTTGATCTTGTAATTCCAGATTATCCAAGAACACTTCAACTGATTAAACCTTCGTAGAATGTGAATGGTATGCTTTTAGAGGTTTAGTGTTGAATACGTGAGATTTTTGCAAAATGGAAACTTAGATTAATGAGTGTTAGGGTTTAAGCTTAAATACCTTGAGAGGTATTTAAGCTTATTGGGCCCCTAACAAGCCCATTACAAACACAAACACACTTACAAATATATAACATATAAAGTACACTGCAAAGATATATTAAGACTTAGAATAAATATTTTGGACACGTTTAAAATATTCCTAACATTCTCCCCCTAAGTGTCCAAATTACATATGAGCCTATTTTCTAAGTCTTCACTTCTTCTATTTCTTTGAGCGAGGAGGTGGTGGAGGTTCCCTGTGGGCCAAGTAGGTCTTCCTGAATCCTAGGGCGTGCTCGAACTGTCTGATGTCATTCCGAAGAACAATTCGATATCTGATCTTTTCAACGAGTTTCCGTAGGACTTCCTTTTCTTCTAGCACCGTGCCTTCTAATTTGTCTTCTTCAGAAACTGTCTTCTTCTTTGTCACAAGTTGGTTAAGGATAATCTTCAATGTTCCATCTGAAATTTTGGAGGCATCTGAAAGAAGGAATACTTGTAATTCCTGTTTCTGAGCTTGAAGGTAAGTGACCCCAGGAGATGGTTCAAGAAAGATGTATCCCTCTCCATATTTGTCGAGATCCTTATATCTGTTAAGCGGACAAGTTAGGTTGACTTTGCTCATATTGTTTTCCAAGGCCATTTGGAAGTCATGTGATGCAAAGTACTTGATCTGTCTCAGCATGCACTCTTTGATAGCTCTGTAACCATTTCTTTTTGTGTGAGTGTCAAGGGTTAACTTGTTGCGATAAATACTGTAAAGCTTGTTGAGTTCGCCCAGTGGGAAGTAGGGAAGATCTGCTTCTGTATATCTTTCGACTTTCCTGAATATCGATCAATCACAAAGACAGGGCCCACATATCTTCCTACCGCCCATTCGACATCCTTGACATCACAGATGGCTGTTTGGTCTCTGAGGTATTTTCTGTACTGATCTCTAGTCATACCTCGCTGGGCTAAGCCTTCCCAGAGCATAATCTGATGACTAAGTCCCCTGGATTAGGCCTCGAAGATTCAGCTCGTTGACTCCCTTAATTTCTCCCTCCTTACGCCAGATCTTTGGATAGAGATCCTCAAGAAAAGGTGCCTTGATCTTCGCGTTCCTCCAACGTGTTTCTATGAACTCGTAGCCCGGCGTCGGTTCCTCGGGCACTTGATGTCGAAGGAGTTCTGGAAGCTCTGGAAGATCTGCCTCAGGATTTTCTCCTTGCTCCTCTTCCTCTCGCTCAATGAAACAGAGGTCTGCTGCCGCCGCCTTCAAAATTTCGCGAACCCTTTCAATTCTAAGGCGGGATTCTTCTTCTGTCTCTGTTCTCGTCATCCATTCCTCTTCTAAGATGTATCTGTCGATGTAGCCTTGAGGATCATTTGGACGAGGGTTTGTGGTTGTTCGGACTGATTGGGTGGAGATCCTCAGAGAGCCAGACTCTGCTTCGCCAAGGGAAATTGTCTGGTTCGGCCCTGGCGTAGTTTGTCTGCCCTTAGAGGACTTTGGTGGTGGGTTGGATTGTCGGGAAGAACCTCCTCCACGAGTTTGGACACCGCGTCCTCGTCCGCCGAGAGTGATTCTTGGTTTCTTCTCCCCCTCAGGACGATCCTGATCCTCAGTATCGTCATGACGACGCTTCTGACATGAGCCTTCTTGACGACATGTGGTTGGGTTAGGTATGATTCCACCCTTAATCAGCTTTTTGTAGAAATCTTCTTCTTCCGGAGTCCGCTGTTTGTCGAGGGTAATGATGCGAGAGATACTACGTCGAAGAGCTCAAGTAGAGGCATGCTGTATGGACTGGGTTCAGGCGGTACTCGTGGTGGTGGTAGTGAGATGAGGCGAGGCTGTGACGGTTGGTCTACCATGGGTGCCTTTCCTTTGTCCGTGGAGGCTGATTGCATGGCATCCTTAATGAGTCCTCGAACCCGTGGTAAGGTCACGGATTCAAAGAACTCAAAAAGACGATTTTCCAGATAGGCCGTCGTCACAGTTACGGGAGTTGGGGTTGGTGCACCGGCATCTCTAGGATTTGCCGTTATCACACGTTCAGAACTAGGTTCTGTACGGTGGCCCTTGTCAACCGAAGTCGGATGGACTTCAGTTTCCACGGGTCCTCCGACCTCTCCTTGCGACACATCTTTCGGAGATGGTGCTCGGGTCGTTGTGGCCACGTCAGTGTGACGGGCTTGGGTGGAACTGTCACCGAGATCGCCAAGGCGTCTCGTTAGCACACGTCCAGAATTAGGTTCTGGTCGGTGGCTCTCTGATGATGAGCTGCTGAGGTCATCATCATCGGTGAGACTTCCGTCCAATCCTCGAAGGGCCTCGATCTGAGGCTCTTCTATGGACGTTGACGCCTGAGGATCAGGCAGAGACTCGGGCTGTGTCGTGGGAATAGTTATGATTTGTTGTGGAATGGACACAGAAGCCGAGGCGAATGTGAAAAGGGGGGGTTCTGAGGATTTTGAGACACTTGCCTGTTGGGAGACAAGCGAATGGTCGGGTTCGGGTTGCTCGTGCACCGGTGGGTCAATGTCGGTGTCTTCTATCCTAGTGGGTGACCCGGCCTTTTCTGACTGAGCTAGTGCAGTTGTGGTTGTCTCGGGAACATCTATTAGTGGTTGTTCGAGTCGTTCGGCATCTGGTTGTTCCTCGAGCGATTGTTCAGGTAGGGTTTGTTCAGAGGATGGTGGTTGTTGGTCAGGGATTGCTTCTTGAGATGTAGTCTGTGGTGCATGTGGAACAAATTCGGTTTCTGTGGTTTCTCTCAGTATCTCACTTGTTTGTTCTCTCTCCCTCGTTTCTACTCTCTCAGTCTCACTAACCCCTGGGTTAGACTCGGGTGGGTTGGCCTGAGTCATGGGGTGTGGAATGTTGTAATCTTTGCAGTATTTTTCAATGTCTTCTGGGTTGGCTAGTAGTAAGGTAGCGTGTGGTATGGGCATCGTTTTCGTGAATATTTGTCATCCGTTTTTCCTTTTTGAAGAAATTTGAGTTTGGGTGGGGTGTAGTTCTCTTCTTGTGGTCGTGGTGGTATCCCCGGTGTTGTAGTCATAAAGTGGTGGATCATCAGTGAAAACCACCGGGGATAGGGTTGATTCTGTGTCTTCTTCGATTTGGATTTTGATCTCTGATGAAGCTGATCGTCCAGGTCCATTCCTATAAGCTTGGCATAGTCGTATCCTCTCCTGAAGACGATCCCGTGAAAGATTCGGAGAATCGTGATGTTGCATCGGTCCCATCCGGAGTGCTTTGGTGAAAAACATTTGTTGGAAATTGCGAAGAGGGTTCGCCATGGGTGTGGAATCATAGATTGTTGAAAACGGGAAACATACTCGAGTGAGCTGTGGTAACCCATTTTCAACATATCTGCGATTATCTCGTTCTCGGATGCCTCTTCTTCATATTCTGGTTGAATTGGCAGCCGAAGAATTTGTCGTATGAAATCCTTTCTGATTCTGACAGTCTCGTTTGCGATTTTGGCTTCATAGTAGGTGGTGTTGTCTGGCGAAATTTTGGTAGTCATCGTTCCCCAGAACTGTTGGAGATACACTGTAGGTACACGAACTGATGCAAAGAAGGCGTATCCCAGATGGTGGTTTCTCAGGATGGATGGTATGATCTCTTCCTTACACTTGAAAGTATTCAAGTCGATTTGAAAGTTGTTGTCCTTGATCACAATCCATTTGGAGGTAGAGTAGACGAGATCTGCTGGAGTAGTCATTCTGTCGAAACTGCTTCAGAAAGAAAACGAATTGTGAATGAAGTATTTAAAAAAATTTGTTTAAATAACGAAGAACTGTTCGGCCCAAAAAAATTTTTTTTTAAAGTGTTCTTCACGAATGTAAAGTTTTGAAATTTTGATCAAGTGAGTTTTGCGAATTGAAACGGACTTTCAAAACAGTTTCAAGATATGTTTTTGCGAATTAGTTTTGAAATTGAAGTTGTTCGCGAATTGCAATTTGAATAGCGAACTTGATGATGTGCGGGTCCGTGAAGAAAGTTTTAAATTGTTCGCTAAGTCCGTTTTGCGAATTAGTTTGAAATTGAGAAGATTCAATTCGCAAATTTGTAAAGTATAGTTCGAAATATTAGTTCGCACATTGGAAGTTTTGCGAGGTACAAATTTTGCGAATTTGGAATTTTGCGAGTCTGTCAAAGGAATTTTGCGAATCGATTTTGAATTTTGAAAAGAATTTGGCGAAGTGTGAATCGACAGTTCGCGAAGTGCGAAAAATAAAACAAAAAATTTCGCGAATAAAGATTTGCGAATTCGGCAGTTCCCGAATTGACAAAATTAAACACGACCCGCGAAACATTAGTTCGCGAATTGCATCTGGGAAGGCAGTTCGCGAATTTAGATTCGTAAAATTTTGTTGGTCAATCGGTCAATTTAAAAGTGTAAAAGCACTTTACGAACACATTTTACGAATTCATTTTGCGAACTTATTCTACGAATGAATTCGCAAAAAACACATATTCAATTCGCGAATCACGAACAGAAAGATCAAAAACGTAAGTTTTTGAATAAAATCCAGAAAAACCCTATTCGCAGAACATTGATTTCAAACGAAATTGAAGAATAAAAACCCAGAAAAAAAACCCTACGAACTGAGCAGAACATTGATTTCAAATTCGACATTGAGAATTCTTGTCTACACAGTTCGTACTCATTTATCACGATAATCATCTAAACTAAGTACGAGTTTATTTCACGATAACCGTATAAAACACATAAGATTAAACATAATAAACACTGAAAAAACGAACTCCCTGTTCTTTTCCGATGTCGACCCTGCAAAAACAAAGAGAACACACGAAAAATTAAAATTTAAGGTCTGTTTCTTCCTTACCTCAACGAAGTCAGTGAGCGTGTGGGTGTGGACGGAAAGCACAGCAACGAAAATACAATAAACTATTTGAGTTCGACGCGTTTGAGAGTTTTTTGAGAATTTTAGGGTTCGTAAAATGTGATTTGGGGAAGTCGCGAAGAAGATAAAGAAAATTTCGCGGGCCGAAAGGAAATAGTTTAAAACAGGGCCGCGAAAATTTTTGTGAAAGAGGCCCACTGAGAGTTCGCAAATTGTCCCATGGTGAGGTTTTGAATAAACAGTTCGCAAATCAGAAATTTAAAACTTTGACGAACTAGAAGAAAGGAGATTTAAAAATTTACGGTTTTCAGATTTGGAAATAAAATGAATTCGCAAAATGTCCATGAGTTATCACGAAGTTCGCGGATTATGATATCACGAATTGTTCACTAAGAGTTTTGCGAGTTATGATTTTACGAATTGAGTTTTTGATTCGCAAACTAGTATAGTTTGCGTACTTTTGCGGGTCTGCAGATTTGGTTCGCAAAAAATATTGTAATGTGAAGTATGCGAACTTAATTTAATTAATTGATTTGCAAAATGACCTAGGAAGAAAAAGTAAGTGTACGAGATTTTCAACTTACCAAAGATACCAAGAAATCTAGTAATGACCCAAATACTACCAATTTGGCTCGATCAATCACTAGGATATCATCAAATCTATGAGTTTTTCAAGATCGATTTTTATGATACGATATCCTAATTGGAGAAGAAAAATCGTCGCCTTAGTAAAAAATTCGTCTTAATGTCGGAACAATAAATGATGTAAGTTTCCTTCGTGTTTATAAATAGATATGTCTCAAATCCCATTGAAGTACCTTACATCTAAGAACTAACACATCTCTTATTTTTCTCGTTTACAGATGAATTGGCAGAAGAAGGAAGAAGAGAAGAAGCTCGAGGAACAGGCAGAGTTAAGACGTAACTTTGAGCATAATTTGGATATGCTGGTTATTGAGAATTTCCTTCTTTTGAGCTTATTCGTTGTTCTATTTGCTATTCTGCTTTGGGTCTTAATCGGGCATGCGAGTTTTTAAGAGTTTATCTGCGTATTATGAATGTTTTATGCGTTTGAGAGAGTTGTTCGTGTTTTGAATAATTTTATGTATTTGTTGAAAACTCCCCCTAGATGCAATGCCTATCGAGTATCTTAAGAATTGAATGATTGATGAATTCACTTATCTTAAGAATTGAATGATTGATGAATTCACTTACTCCCCCTTGATGCATGGATATAGCATTTCTCCCCCTCGATGTAACGCCATCAGCATTGGCGCTACATCGACTTATTGGAAACAAGAAATAATTATTGAAAATTAAAAAGTTAAACTAAAAAAAACTAATTAACTAATTATCATAACAAACACGCACAGAATAAGAGAGAAGTGAAACATAGCAAATAGATAAATCGTGAACTGTAGGAAGGCATAATCGAAATTAAAAATTGAGGTTCAACATTCCCAACTTTGCAACTAAGAATTGGAAGCGTTTTTCATCCAATGCTTTTGTAAGCAAGTCGGCTAGTTGAATCTCTGTATTGACAAAGTACATTTCTATTATGCCTCTTTCTACATGATCCTTTATGAAGTGATATCGAAGATCTATGTGCTTAGTGCGTGAGTGATGAACAGGGTTACATGTAATTGCGATAACACTCTTGGAATCACAGTAAATAGGAATTCTATTTAGATCAAACCCGTAGTCTCGTAGCTGAGTTCTGATCCACAAAATTTGTGAGCAACAACTTGCTGCAGCGACGTATTCTGCTTCCGCCGTGGAAGTTGACACACAATTTTGTTTCTTCGAGGCCCAACAGACAAGTTTATTGTAGCACCCGAGTCCTCGTAAGCACATTAGGGCCAATAAATTTGCGTAAAATGTGGAATGCAATTACGTGCTTTTCGTGTGTTACCTTCATGCTTATGTGACTTACTTGAAATTTGTATAGAAAATTACGTGCTTAGGTGATCTTACGAAATTTGGTACAGTTAAATTGTACCAACTAACCATTAATCTAGTTAGCAATTTCTGAAAAATAGGCTAAAGAAATTTGGGCATGAACAAGGTTTGGGCTAAAAAAAAAAAAAAAAAAAAAAAAAAAAAAAAAAAAAAAAAAAAAAAATTCGGCCCAAAATTGATTTAGGCCCAAACCACAAACAATCAAGAGACAAACTTCCCTAAAAATAGGGAATGCCCACGCCCCCATGCCTTATCTACCCCAAGCTAAGAAAAATATCTAAAATAATTATTCAAACTCCATAATCACACCCAAGAACACACGAAACCGAGAGAATAAGCAAGGAAGAGGTCGAAGGGAGCTCAAACAACGTCTTCAAGCAAGTTAGGGAATCGAGTAAGTGAAACATCCTTTCTAGTCTCAAAACTTTCTTAATCTAAGATGTTTTGGTTGTAATAATCACATGAGGCTCACGAAATTTAGGAAGTATTAGAGCCGTTGCTTTGGGTGAACTAGGATAGGGTGATTCAATGAACGATTTAGAGCTTATAATTCTAGAAAGAATA
This sequence comes from Craterostigma plantagineum, assembly GCA_027422505.1. Classification (NCBI taxonomy): domain Eukaryota; kingdom Viridiplantae; phylum Streptophyta; class Magnoliopsida; order Lamiales; family Linderniaceae; genus Craterostigma; species Craterostigma plantagineum. The sequence goes on along the minus strand of JAPQWV010000274.1, from coordinate 279,133 downwards.
AGCTAGGAATCGCGTAGTCGATGGGATGAAGAAGATGATGATAAATGTCGAGATGTTTAAAGTAAAGTCGAAACCATGTTATAGATAAAATGTCGAGTCCTTATACTAAAGAAGATGTCGAGCCGAGTAAAAGTCGAATTAAGAATGTCGAGGTTCATGTTGAAATGCATGTCGACATTTTTCTAATTCAAATGTCGAAATACAATGTCGAATGATAGCTAAAAATATCGAACTCAAAGAAATCAATATAAATGTCGGGATGTACATTAAAATTCATATCGGCATTTTTGTTGAAATATCGAGGTCAATGATTAAGTAAAATGTCGAATTTAAAAGAAGTCGGTATAAATGTCGAGGTTCCTGTTGGAAGTCATGTCGACATTTTCTGATCCAAATGTCGAAGCATAATGTCGAAACGATAAGGATAACATGTCGAGTGGAATTGAGCATAAAATGTCGAGATGCATGTCGAAAGTCATGTCGACATTTTCTAAAAATGTCGAAACAAAATATCGAGGCTTAGATTGAAAACTATGTCGACATCTTATGTTCTAAAAATGTCGGGCTAAATGTCGATAGTAAAGTCGAGATCTTTAAATAACTCAAATGTCGAATTCAAAGAAATCGGTACAAATGTCGAACCAATGAAATGTCGAGACCCAAGACAAAATGTCGAAATGTTAGAAATGATATCGAGATCTTTAAATCAGTTAAGTGTCAAGTCCATACACAAAGATGTCGAGGCCAATGTCAAATAAAATGTCGAGATTTATGTGGAACTCATATCGACATTTTCAGTATAAATGTCGAATGCAATGTTGATAAGGTCAAAGTAAAATGTCGAAACTTAATTAATTATACAACCCGAGATTTATACACATGTCAAGATCTTCAACCTACGTCGAGATCTATATCGACATATCGAGATTTACAAATAATCTCGAGGACTTTAGCCAAACATACCGAAATCTTGTTGAAAATGTCACACATACAAAGTCGGGCGAAAGCTAGTTAATTAAACGACCTTCGCCGAGCCTTTCATGAAAAGAATTTGAATTCTCTAACCTGGAAATTTATTAAAGGGACGAAACTTAACTTTAATACAATACAGAATAGAAATCAATTGACTCGGGAAATTTAATAAGGCAAATCGAGAGATGAGAAATCTAGGAAATTATACGAAGTCTAAATAACTAAGTATGACGAAAATTATTATTTCGACGAATTAGCCGAGGAGAGCGAAAGTACTAACGTCATAACCCTTTTATGCTTAAAGGTCGTACGTTAGGAGCTAACGGGGAGAATAGTAATTACGCTTGGACGACAGGTAAGTGGAAATCCAACTACGACACATAACATATGTGTATGTGCCAAATTTATGTGATTATGTGATGATGTGTTTACGTGCTTATGTGAACTTGTATGGTTCCATGCTTTCGGTAAGCATTATGACGTTGATGCATTCTGCATATGCACGAGCATGCACGACACGTTGGGGGAAAATGAGATGATGAGTGTGCACGTATATGTCGCAAATAGCGAAAAGCAAATGCCGAAGTGAGAAATGAGGATATTATTTTAAGAAGTGGTGGCTTCCGGGGCACCGAGACGGCGTTGATGCGCCGTCGGCGACGTTGATGCGTCGCCAGTTTACGAACGACGTTGATGCGTCGGGGGATACCATGGTTGGGTTGATGCCCTCATGGTCGGGTTGATGCCCTTATATCCCTGATTAGCGTGGTTGGGTTGATGCCCTCATGCTTTAGTATGGTTGGGTTGATGCCCTCATACTTTGGGCTGATGCCCGTGGTTGGATATAGCTCTTTACGGTGTACGCCTGGGTAAAAGTCTGCCAAGGGCCCTAAGATAAAAGATATGAGATTAAGTTTGATCCATACGACGTAAGGTGCATCGGCGTGGATTGCCTTTGCGGGGTTTTATCACGTGCACGTCATGCATGATTTCTACTTACTGAGCATATCGCTCATCCCTTACGTTATGTGTTGTAGGTGCGAGCGACCACGGTACGTGATCGCTTAGATGGCAAGGCCAATCTTTTGGATGCTTCGCGCTGCTTTTGGGGGTGGACGTGTGTGTATGGATGACGACCTGTGAGGCCGGGCGCATAGGAGCCTTTTGCTGTGCCGACACACCTTCGTCCTCGTAGTTAGATCATGTCTGGAACCTAATGTCCGACATGCATTCTTTTGACTTGTACAGAACATCATTCCATTATGTAAATGGAAAAGAAAAAAATTTGTACGCATTTTCGGAGCACCACTTTACTAATCACAACTCGCTAGGCACATAGGAATGCGCTAGAATAGGCAGTTAGGGGAGTGTGGTCGTGACAGAGTGGTATCAGAGCTTCGGTCACAGGTTCTGTAGACTGTCCATACACACACACCCAAAAGAGCGGAAGCGGCCTTGCAAGTAAGTGTTAAATTTATGTGGGTCTATATATTGCATAATTTATTGGCCTAGGACAATCAGGATAGGGATAGAAGATGGTAAGAACAAGAGGTGAGTCGAGCGGCGGCGATGACCAGAATAGGGGAAACACGGCCCCTACTGACAACCGCGACGCGACCATTTTCCAACTTACGGAATTGGTACGCCAGCAGTCAACCCAAATACAACAGCTGATCCAACAGAACACCTCGAATGTTGGAAACACTCAGGCCGACAGGGCAGAGATAGTGGGAGAAAGGTTCAGGAGGTTGAACCCACCAACATTCGAGGATACAGCCGACCCAACGGGAGCTGAAGACTGGATCAGGACCTTGGAGAGCATGTTCGTTTACAGCCGCGTTCCTGAGGCAGAGAAGGCCCTATGTGCCGCTTTCTTACTAAGAGGAAGCGCAGGGCATTGGTGGGACACCATTATGGTGCTCGAAAACCCTGCGACAATGAGCTGGGAAAGATTTAAGGAACTATTTAGAGGCAAGTACCTTACGGCCCCAGTGAGAGCTCAGCGCCTGAATGAGTTCATCAACCTCAGACAGGGGTCAATGACTGTGGCTGAATACATCAGGAAATTTGAGCAGCTGTCCAGGTTCGCTGCCCACATGGTGAGCACAGAGGCTCTAAAGATCGAGCGTTTCCTTGAGGGCCTTAAGCCGGAATTATATCGCGATGTGAGTATGGCGGGATTGCAAGGAGCCACGTATGCTCAGGTGGCGGAAAGGGCAATGGTGGCGGAACAGGCTGAAGCTAGGATTGTCCGCGCCCAAGAAGCAAAGAGAAAGTTTGCGCAAGTACAAGGGACGCAGTGGAGCGGAGGAAGTCAGAAACGCCAGTTCGTACCCAAAGGCGGGAAGCCGAACTTTCAGAATAAGCCACCACAACGCCCGCAAGGAATTCCAAATCGACCGCCGAACCCAAATCAGGGAGGATTTCCAGTCCCAAATGTCCCTAATTGCCAAAAGTGTGGGAAAAGACACTCTGGTGACTGCTATGCCCAGACCAACAACTGCTTTAAGTGCGGGAAGCCAGGGCACTTTTCGAGGCAATGCCCAGATTGGGCGACAGGAAGTCAAACCGGAGGTCAGACAAGACCACAGATGGTACCAGCTCGGGTGTACACAATTACATCCGAGGAGGCAGAAAATGACCCAGCGGTGGTGACAGGTACCCTCCTTATCCACCATACTCCCACATGCATCCTAGTAGACTCAGGGGCCTCGCACTCGTTTGCATCCATTGAGTATGTGACAAAACTCGGGGTTAGGCCTCGTCAATCCGAATATGAATATAGTGTAACTATGCCACATGGGGATCCGACTAGAACGAATCAAGTACTTAGGGAATGTTCAGTGTTAGTAGGTAATAAGGAGCTACCCATAGATTTAATAGTCATTCCAATGAATGACTATGAGGTCATCCTTGGAATGGATTGGTTGTCGAAGTACGGAGCCGTGATTGATTGCAACCGCAAGGTAGTCACATTTCATATAGAAGGGAACGAACCTTTCACCTTTCAAGGGACGGTGAAGGGAAGGAGCACCTCTAGGATATCAGCACTAAAGGCTCAACGCCTAATCAAAGCTGGATGCGAAGCGTACTTCATATTCGCGATGAAAACGGAAGAGAGTTCACCCCTAAGGTTGGAAGAAGTGCCAATAATTCGAGAATTCTCAGACGTTTTTCCCGAAGACTTACCAGGATTGCCACCAGATAGAGAAATTGAGTTCACCATAGACCTAGTACCTGGAGCAGCACCTATATCCAAGGCGCCTTATCGGTTAGCGCCGACGGAACTAAAGGAGCTCAAGGAGCAATTAGACGAGCTACTACAGAAAGGATTTATTCAGCCGAATTTCTCTCCCTGGGGAGCGCCAGTCCTGTTCGTTCGAAAGAAAGACGGAACCATGCGACTGTGCATCGACTACAGGGAGTTAAACAAAATAACGATCAAGAACAGGTATCCCCTCCCGAGGATCGATGACTTATTTGATCAACTACAAGGCGCTACGGTGTTTTCAAAGATCGACCTACGATCGGGATATCACCAACTAAAGATACGGGAGGAAGACATTCCTAAGACTGCCTTCAGTACACGCTATGGACACTACGAGTTCCTAGTCAGGCCATTCGGGCTGACTAACGCACCGGCAGCTTTTATGGATCTGATGAACCGAGTGTTCAAACAATTTTTGGATAAGTTCGTCATAGTGTTCATAGACGACATCCTAATCTACTCAAAGACGAAAGAGGAACACGAGCAGCACCTGCAAACGGTCCTTGGAGTATTGAGGGAGAAGCAGTTGTACGCAAAGTTCAAGAAGTGCGAGTTTTGGCTGGACCAAGTCGCCTTCTTGGGACATATTATCTCCGGAGCAGGAATATCGGTGGATCCGAACAAGATCGAAGCCATTAGTAACTGGCCACAACCAACAAATGCGACCGAGGTACGAAGTTTCCTCGGCTTGGCAGGCTATTATAGGAAGTTTATTAAGGACTTCTCGAAAATAGCTTCAATGCTGACAAAGTTAACGAGGAAGAACACGCCATTTCATTGGAGCGAGGAATGTGAACTGAGCTTCCAAGAGCTTAAAAGGCGACTGACTACAGCCCCAGTCCTTACAATACCGTCAGGAACCGGGGGATTCTCCGTTTACAGCGATGCCTCAAAGAACGGCTTAGGATGTGTGTTAATGCAGAACGGGAACGTAGTAGCCTATGCCTCACGACAACTAAAGGAATATGAGAAGAACTACCCTACACACGACTTGGAGCTTGCTGCCGTAGTCTTTGCTCTCAAGATTTGGAGGCACTACTTGTATGGAGAAAGATGCGAAATCTACACCGATCACAAGAGTTTAAAGTATTTCTTCACCCAGAAGGAACTCAATATGAGACAAAGACGGTGGCTGGAATTGGTAAAAGACTACGATTGCGTGATCAACTACCACCCAGGGAAGGCGAACGTGGTAGCTGATGCTTTAAGCCGGAAATCGGTGAGCGCGGAACTTCAACGGCTCGACGTGGAGATCGTACCGTTGGGAGAAGTCGAGGTAAAGTTAGCAACCCTGACTCTGCAACCAACACTATTGGAGCAAATAAAGAAGGCCCAGGAAAATGACGAATTCTATGATAAGATCAAGGGAACCCAGACAGAGCAGCCGACAGTAGACTATGTATTCCGAGACGACGGGAGCTTGTACTACAAGAGCAGATTATATGTACCGGACGACGCAGAACTTCGAAAAACCATAATGGCAGAAGCACATACTACACCATACTCAGTACATCCTGGAGCCACGAAGCTGTATAGAGACCTACGAACGCACTACTGGTGGCCAGGAATGAAGAAAGACGTAGCCGAATTCGTCAGTCAATGTCTCACTTGTCAACGAATTAAGGCAGAACACCAACGGCCAGCGGGAACGCTGCAGCCTTTACCAATCCCAGAGTGGAAATGGGACAACATAACGATGGATTTTGTAAGCGGATTGCCGAAGAACGCGAAAGGGCACGACGCAATTTGGGTGATGGTAGATCGACTTACGAAATCCGCTCATTTTCTGCCAATAAGTACGACATTCACCATGGAGCGATACGCGGAACTGTATGTCCAAGAGATAGTACGACTCCATGGAGTACCATCATCAATAATTTCAGACCGCGACTCAAGATTTCTATCCAAGTTCTGGATAAGCTTACAAAAGGCGATGGGTACAAAATTATCGTTTAGCACGGCTTATCATCCGCAGACGGACGGGCAATCCGAGCGGACTATCCAAACGCTAGAAGATATGTTACGAGCCTGTGTGCTTGATTTTAAAGGCAATTGGAGCAAGTACCTTCCACTCGTGGAATTCTCGTACAATAATAGCTACCAAGCTACGATTGGAATGGCTCCATATGAAGCCTTATACGGGCGTAAGTGTAGATCCCCAGTGCATTGGGATGAAGTCGGTGAAAGGGCGATGCTAGGACCAGACATGGTACGAGAAATGACGGAAATCATCGCAATGATACGAGAAAGAATGCAAACAGCACAGAGCAGACAAAAGAGCTATGCGGATCGAAGACGCAGACCGCTAGAATTTGAAGTTGATGACTGGGTTTTCGTGAAAGTGTCACCGATGAGAGGCGTTAAGAGATTCGGGAAGAAAGGAAAATTGAGCCCGAGGTATATTGGTCCATTCAGAATAATGAAAAGAGTTGGTGAAGTAGCTTACCAACTAGAACTACCAGCATCGTTGTTGCAAGTACACGATGTGTTCCATGTTTCGACTTTGCGAAGGTACATCGCTGACCCAAGCCACGTACTGACAAACGACACTCTGCACCAACAGTTGAAGCCAGATTTGAGCTACGAGGAAGTGCCAGTAGAAATACTGATGCACGAAACGAAAAGGCTTAGGAACAAGGAAATTCCTTTGGTGAAAGTTCTGTGGCGGAATCAGTCAGTAGAGGAAGCCACATGGGAACGTGAGAATGAAATGAGGGTCCGCTATCCTGAACTGTTCCAAACGGGCTGATTTCGGGGGCGAAATCCTCTTTAAGGGGGGGAGGATGTAGCACCCGAGTCCTCGTAAGCACATTAGGGCCAATAAATTTGCGTAAAATGTGGAATGCAATTACGTGCTTTTCGTGTGTTACCTTCATGCTTATGTGACTTACTTGAAATTTGTATAGAAAATTACGTGCTTAGGTGATCTTACGAAATTTGGTACAGTTAAATTGTACCAACTAACCATTAATCTAGTTAGCAATTTCTGAAAAATAGGCTAAAGAAATTTGGGCATGAACAAGGTTTGGGCTAAAAAAAAAAAAAAAAAAAAAAATTCGGCCCAAAATTGATTTAGGCCCAAACCACAAACAATCAAGAGACAAACTTCCCTAAAAATAGGGAATGCCCACGCCCCCATGCCTTATCTACCCCAAGCTAAGAAAAATATCTAAAATAATTATTCAAACTCCATAATCACACCCAAGAACACACGAAACCGAGAGAATAAGCAAGGAAGAGGTCGAAGGGAGCTCAAACAACGTCTTCAAGCAAGTTAGGGAATCGAGTAAGTGAAACATCCTTTCTAGTCTCAAAACTTTCTTAATCTAAGATGTTTTGGTTGTAATAATCACATGAGGCTCACGAAATTTAGGAAGTATTAGAGCCGTTGCTTTGGGTGAACTAGGATAGGGTGATTCAATGAACGATTTAGAGCTTATAATTCTAGAAAGAATAAGCTAGGAATCGCGTAGTCGATGGGATGAAGAAGATGATGATAAATGTCGAGATGTTTAAAGTAAAGTCGAAACCATGTTATAGATAAAATGTCGAGTCCTTATACTAAAGAAGATGTCGAGCCGAGTAAAAAGTCGAATTAAGAATGTCGAGGTTCATGTTGAAATGCATGTCGACATTTTTCTAATTCAAATGTCGAAATACAATGTCGAATGATAGCTAAAAATATCGAACTCAAAGAAATCAATATAAATGTCGGGATGTACATTAAAATTCATATCGGCATTTTTGTTGAAATATCGAGGTCAATGATTAAGTAAAATGTCGAATTTAAAAGAAGTCGGTATAAATGTCGAGGTTCCTGTTGGAAGTCATGTCGACATTTTCTGATCCAAATGTCGAAGCATAATGTCGAAACGATAAGGATAACATGTCGAGTGGAATTGAGCATAAAATGTCGAGATGCATGTCGAAAGTCATGTCGACATTTTCTAAAAATGTCGAAACAAAATATCGAGGCTTAGATTGAAAACTATGTCGACATCTTATGTTCTAAAAATGTCGGGCTAAATGTCGATAGTAAAGTCGAGATCTTTAAATAACTCAAATGTCGAATTCAAAGAAATCGGTACAAATGTCGAACCAATGAAATGTCGAGACCCAAGACAAAATGTCGAAATGTTAGAAATGATATCGAGATCTTTAAATCAGTTAAGTGTCAAGTCCATACACAAAGATGTCGAGGCCAATGTCAAATAAAATGTCGAGATTTATGTGGAACTCATATCGACATTTTCAGTATAAATGTCGAATGCAATGTTGATAAGGTCAAAGTAAAATGTCGAAACTTAATTAATTATACAACCCGAGATTTATACACATGTCAAGATCTTCAACCTACGTCGAGATCTATATCGACATATCGAGATTTACAAATAATCTCGAGGACTTTAGCCAAACATACCGAAATCTTGTTGAAAATGTCACACATACAAAGTCGGGCGAAAGCTAGTTAATTAAACGACCTTCGCCGAGCCTTTCATGAAAAGAATTTGAATTCTCTAACCTGGAAATTTATTAAAGGGACGAAACTTAACTTTAATACAATACAGAATAGAAATCAATTGACTCGGGAAATTTAATAAGGCAAATCGAGAGATGAGAAATCTAGGAAATTATACGAAGTCTAAATAACTAAGTATGACGAAAATTATTATTTCGACGAATTAGCCGAGGAGAGCGAAAGTACTAACGTCATAACCCTTTTATGCTTAAAGGTCGTACGTTAGGAGCTAACGGGGAGAATAGTAATTACGCTTGGACGACAGGTAAGTGGAAATCCAACTACGACACATAACATATGTGTATGTGCCAAATTTATGTGATTATGTGATGATGTGTTTACGTGCTTATGTGAACTTGTATGGTTCCATGCTTTCGGTAAGCATTATGACGTTGATGCATTCTGCATATGCACGAGCATGCACGACACGTTGGGGGAAAAATGAGATGATGAGTGTGCACGTATATGTCGCAAATAGCGAAAAGCAAATGCCGAAGTGAGAAATGAGGATATTATTTTAAGAAGTGGTGGCTTCCGGGGCACCGAGACGGCGTTGATGCGCCGTCGGCGACGTTGATGCGTCGCCAGTTTACGAACGACGTTGATGCGTCGGGGGATACCATGGTTGGGTTGATGCCCTCATGGTCGGGTTGATGCCCTTATATCCCTGATTAGCGTGGTTGGGTTGATGCCCTCATGCTTTAGTATGGTTGGGTTGATGCCCTCATACTTTGGGCTGATGCCCGTGGTTGGATATAGCTCTTTACGGTGTACGCCTGGGTAAAAGTCTGCCAAGGGCCCTAAGATAAAAGATATGAGATTAAGTTTGATCCATACGACGTAAGGTGCATCGGCGTGGATTGCCTTTGCGGGGTTTTATCACGTGCACGTCATGCATGATTTCTACTTACTGAGCATATCGCTCATCCCTTACGTTATGTGTTGTAGGTGCGAGCGACCACGGTACGTGATCGCTTAGATGGCAAGGCCAATCTTTTGGATGCTTCGCGCTGCTTTTGGGGGTGGACGTGTGTGTATGGATGACGACCTGTGAGGCCGGGCGCATAGGAGCCTTTTGCTGTGCCGACACACCTTCGTCCTCGTAGTTAGATCATGTCTGGAACCTAATGTCCGACATGCATTCTTTTGACTTGTACAGAACATCATTCCATTATGTAAATGGAAAAGAAAAAAATTTGTACGCATTTTCGGAGCACCACTTTACTAATCACAACTCGCTAGGCACATAGGAATGCGCTAGAATAGGCAGTTAGGGGAGTGTGGTCGTGACATTTATCGCCTAGGAATTGGATGTGTCCAGAAGTGCTTTTCCTGTCCAGTCTGCATCCTGCAAAATCTGCGTCAGAATACCCTATTAGTTTCATACTTGAGTTCTTAGAGTACCACAATCCAAGGTCTGGTGTTCCTTTCAAATACTTCAAGATTCGTTTGACAGCATGAAGATGCGACTCCTTGGGGTTAGCTTGAAATCGAGCACAGAGGCATGTAGAGAATAAGATGTCTGGTCGACTGGCAGTGAGGTAGAGCAGTGATCCAATGATTCCTCTGTAATGAGTAACATCTACAGGTTCACCAAAGTGGTCTGCATCGAGGGAACATGAGGTTGACATTGGTGTGCTTGAGGATTTGCTCTTATCGATCCCATATTTTCTGAGAATATCGTGGATGTATTTTGATTGATTGATAAAAATCCCATCCTGAAGTTGTTTGATTTGTAATCCGAGGAAGAATGACATTTCTCCCATCATACTCATTTCAAATTGTGATTGCATCAGAATGCCAAATTCTTCACAAAGTTTAGGGTTTGTAGAGCCAAAAATGATATCATCCACGTAGATTTGCACAAGCATGATATCAACACCATCTTTCTTCACGAACAGTGCAGTGTCAATTTTCCCTTTTGTGAAACCTGAGGAGATAAGGAAGTCGGATAACACCTCATACCATGCCCTTGGAGCTTGTTTAAGTCCGTACAGTGATTTGTCGAGTTTGTAAACAAAGTCAGGATGAGCAGCATTGAGAAATCCGTCTGGCTGTGACACATACACTTCTTCTTTCAGAATTCCGTTCAAGAAGGCTGTTTTTACATCCATTTGATAGACAGTAAAGTCTTTGTGTGCTGCATATGCAAGGAATAACCTAATAGCTTCGATTCTGGCTACAGGGGCAAACGTTTCATCGTAATCAATTCCTTCCTGTTGATTATATCCCTTGGCAACGAGCCTGGCTTTGTTTCGAACTACAACACCATCTTCATCCTTTTTGTTTTTAAATACCCACTTTGTTCCGATCACAGTCTTCCCTTTTGGACGAGGAACTAAGGTCCAGACTTTGAGACGTTCGAATTGATTAATCTCCTCTTGCATAGCCACTATCCAGTTAGGATCCCGCAGTGCGTCAACTACTCTTTTAGGTTCTGTTTGGCTCAAGAAACAGGTGAAATTACATTCATTTGAATGTGATCTTCTAGTCGTTACTCCTGTATTGGGATCTCCTATTATTGATCTGTAGGGTGATGTCGAACCCATTTCTTTTCGTGGGGTAATGTCGTTTCGTCAATTTGCGCTTCCTCACTTAGTGGATAGTCGATTGCAGTCGCGGTAGTGTTGCCGGCTGAAGTTGAAGAAGAGTCCTCTGTCTACGTTGTTGTCAGAGTTGTAGGGTCGAGGCTTCTGCATCTGAGGGAGGAATTGTCTGATTAGGAATAGGTTCTGACTCATGACTTGACGAACTAGGACTGGATTCAGTATTTGGAAAGGGATCGGTTGATGATCTTGTCTGATTTTGAGAGATATATATATGTTCAAAAAGTAGATCCAGATCCAGTTCCTCTTGAGCTCGTTGAGTGAAGCATGTGGGGTTGCTTTGTCTAGAGTTGTCAGTTGCTTGCTGATCTGGCTTCAAATTATCTTTGTCCGATTCTGGTTCTGAAGAGTTCCGTTCAGCGGCATCTTTCGAACACTCTCCTTCTTCTTTGTGAGAGTGAATAAGGTGGAGTGTTCTAGGTACTTGTCCCAAACTGCTATGGCCAGTAGAAAGTTTGAGTTCCTCATCAAAAGTAAAATTTTATACTTTCAATGATCATCCTTCTGTCTCTGAGAAATATCCTGTACGCCTTAGATTGTGCGGAGTAGCCTACGAAGATTCCTTCAGTTGCTTTTGGATCAAGCTTGGACTTGTCTTCGCGGTCATTGGCGACGAAGCACTTGCATCCAAAAATTCGAAAATGGGCAATGTTGGGCAATCTTCCGTTTATGAGTTCATAGGGCGTCTTACCAAATCTTAGATGGATGTTTGTGCGATTCTGCGTATAGCAAGCAGTATTCATTGCTTCAGCCCAAAGGAAATGAGGTAGTGATGATTGGATGATCATTGTTCGGGCAGCCTCTACGAGTGTTCGATTTTGTCTTTCGACAACCCCATTTTGTTGAGGTGTGTAGATAGCAGAAAACTGTTGAGTAATCCCTATGGATTCGTAGAAGTCACTGAGCTGTTGATTCTTGAACTCTGTTCCATTATCTGATCTAACTATTTTAACACTGCGCTGGAGTAGGTTCTGTGTTGTTCTGATTAGATTTGGAATATGTTCGACTGTCTCTGATTTAGTTCGTAAGAAGCGTACCCAAGTATATCGTGAATAGTCGTCGACGATAACCAGCATATACCGCTTTCCACCTATGCTTTCAGTTCGCATCGGGCCACACAAATCCATGTGTAAAAGCTCTAGAGGATGTTGAGTGGATGCTGTGTGTTTTGTAGGATGTGAAGCTTTCTTCATTTTACCTTTCTCACAAGCAGAGCACATATGCTCTTTTTGGTACTTCAGTGGTGGGAGTCCAATAGCCAATTTGTTGGTTGACAGCTTGTTCAGGGTCTTGAAGTTAAGATGAGATAACCGTTGGTGCCATAAGTCATTTTGAGTTGAAGTTGCTTTGGAGATAAGGCAGATATCAGTCTTTGGTTTGACAGTTCTAATATCAATGGTGTAAAGATTTGTCTTGCGAGTTCCAGTGAGAAGTTCTTCACCATTGGCATTGAGAATTTTGCAAGTTTTCTTTAGAAACACAACTTGGAGTCCAAAATCACTGAACTGTCCTATTGATAAGAGGTTGTGTGTCAGTCCTTCAACATACGAGACTTGTTTAATTGTGAGTCGATTGCATATGAGATCGCCAAATCCAAGGATTCTGGCTCCGTTGCTATTACCAAAGCGTACCAGTCCTCCTGGTCTATCAACGTAGTTGCTCAACAGTTCCTTTGTCCCAGTCATGTGTGGAGCAACCAGAATCTAAGTACCACACATGAAGGGCCTGCAATATAAAACTAGAGGGTTTTAGGTACCCATTGATATATGGGTCCACCTCTATGATGTTTATTAGTCCGTTTAGACTCCCTAGATTTTCCTTTGTTGGTGGATGACACAGGGTCTCTAATTATTTCTAGGGTTGGGATTTGAGTTCCTGCAGTCTGAAGCTTTGGAACCCATTTGTGCACAGGTTCTTTGATAGCTTTTGGTTTTGATTCGTGTTTTGACTTTGTATTTTTGTTTTTAGGAATTGTTTTGTGATTTTGCTTGGTGACATTATCATGCACGGAAAGCTTTGTTTTTGATTTAGAAGACAATTTTTTTGATACATGGCGAAATAAAGAAGGTACAAAAGTTTTGGGAGGAAAATACTCAATGACAAAAGGTGTATTGAGATCACTATTCTCCTTCAAGATATCTTCCTTTTTAACCCATACTTGCCCCTTCAATGGCTCTTTGGTGGGTCCTGAAAATTTCAATGTATTAGTGCAGGAAATTTTGTCATGCGAAACTAAAGTGTATGAAATCGTGTGTAATCTTAATTTTTCTTTAAGTGAAGATATTTCCTGAAGAAGTTTTTGCCTTTCTTCACCAAATGACTTTCTCTCGCTTTCGATCGTGGAGTGAAGATCACTGATTTTCTTTATGCAATCAGGCATATATCCTGTTGCATATGTAACCATTGGTGCCGTATTTTCCGAAACACCTGAGGTTTCTCCTTCATTTGGACGTGGGATATCTGACTCAAATTCTGTTATTGCTGGACAACTTCTTTCTTTATAACTATCATTTAATTCTGTGTAGTTAAATGATGTTTGAGTTTTACTGTAAGTTGATGTCTCATTTTCACTGACAAAAGGCATGAGATTTGCCAGACAACCTGTCTGCATGAATTTGAGATCATATAGATAAGGTGAACTTGATATGCCTAGTTTTAACTTACATGGGTTTTCAAAACCTAGTCCTTTATGGGGATTATAGAAATCAACGTTAGCTGGTTTGTTCAAGAAGATCGTTGTTCTAACTGATCTCGTCGTGTTAAAACGTCCTCCAATTTTTTTATTTTGGAGTACAGTCTTTCCCGTTCTTTACTTAGTAAGTCATATTTAATTGTAGCGTCCATTGCCTGATCTCTATGAGATTTCATTTCTTTTTCTAAATCCTTGGCTTTAGCTTCGGATTTTTGCACTTGTATTTCTAGCTTAGCAATTTTTTCATTTGCTACAATTACACGATTCTTCTCACATGCATAATCATATCTAAACTTATCTAATACTACTAAATTCTTCTCTAAGTTAGCTTCTAGTTCTTTGATTTTCTTTTTCCCCAATTTGTTAGATTTATATAAGGATAAAAATTCATTTTTCATCTTAAGTAAGGAATCATAATCTGCTTCACTTACCTCCACTATGTCTGAATTGTTAGAGGTTTCCTTGTCTGACTCGCTTCCTTCAGCTCCAGCTCCATCTTCTTCGTCATCTAGTTTGGCCATCAGTGCTACGTTCTCATTATCGCTGTCTAAGGTATCTTCAAGCCAATGATCCTCTTCCGCCATTAAGACCAGTCCTTTTTCTTTTTGTTCAGCTAATTGAACTTTTCGGCGGTAATAGTTATCGTCCTTTTTCTTGGGCATTCTGCACTCTCTGGCAAAGTGTCCATTCTTACCGCAGTTGAAGCATTTGCCGCCTTGATGAGGAGTTTCAGAGTTGTTTTCCTCATCCCGAGTCTTTCCTTTAGAGTTGGAGGAAGTTCTTTGACGATTGGAGGATGAACCAGTCTTCTTATAATATTTCTTCTGCACGAAATTCGAGACCAGAGCGAGTTGCTTAGCAAGATCTCTGAGGGTAATTTCCTGGTCTCCATGTTTCGTAAGATCCTTGGATTCGTCATCAGAATCAGAGTCTTCTCCCTCATTAACTTGTGATGACTGGATAATTTCTTTGTCCTTGAGTTGTTTTCTTGATGATCGTTCAGTCAAAAGGGCAAGTGAGTCGCTTCCTATTGATTTGATTTCCTCCCTTCGTTTCTCCACATGATTGGAATGTTGATTGAGGTAGTCGAATAATGTATGAATGCTAACTTTGGTCAGGTCGTTCATTTGTCTTATCATAATTGCAGTAGCCTCCCATTTTGGATGAAGTGATCTTAAGAATTCGATATTGATCTCCATTACACTTTTTGTAACTCCATTCATCTTTAGCTCGTTTAGAAGAACAAGAAATCGATGGAAGGTTTCTTGGAGAGTTTCCCCTTTGTTAGCATGAAAGCGGTCATAAGAGATGAGTGCGTTCGCCATTCTTGCCATTGTATTGACTTCCGCCCCCTGCATCATAATTCGAAGAGCATCCCACATTTCTTTTGCACTATCACCACATTCGAGTTGCATCAAAATGTCATTGGGAATGGCTTGCATCATGTATGATTTCGCCACTTTGTCTGCCTTAAGTCGCAGTTTTTCTTCATCACTGCATTGGTCAGCAGTTTTTAAGATCCTCTGTTCCTCTCTTGCAGGAGTGGTGTCAGTAGTGGCGGGAATTATGGTCCAATACTGTGTAGGTCCATTGTAAATAGATTCCAGAAGGTTCTCTGAGTTGTCCTTGCTTTCTATGAAGTTGATGAACCTTCTCTTCCAGACTGCGTATTCTCTATGTCCGACGATGGGAGGTCTAACATCATTTCCCATACTGAAAGAATCCATTGCTTGTGTTTTGGATATGATCGTTAACGTGTAATGTGAGGAAAAGTTGATTTGAAATGAAATTGGTTCAAAGTCTAAATCTTTAGAGTTTGACTTTGACTCGAAAAATTAGTTCGTGGAATTTTGTTCAGATTCGTGGATTTCGCTATGTGAGGATTGCGATGTGTGTTGATGGAGTTCGCAAATGACAAAGGTTCGCAAAACGCAAGATTGTACTGATTCGCAAACTAATGAAGGATTCGCGAAATGTCCAGTGACATGTACAACTGTCCCAATTCGCAGAATGAGATGAATTCGCAAAAGTGTGAAAAAGTCCGCGAATTTCTACCGGAAGTTGAGGTTCGCAAAAATTCTTCGAACGAGTGCGCAAATTTTGCGGAGATTGGAGTTCGCAGGAAATCTTCGACTGGATTCGCGAAATTCTGCGGGCAACGAAATTCGCACAATTCTTCTACTTGATTCGCAAAATTCTGCGGAGTTGAAGTTCGCGAAATTCTTTGACTGGATTCGCAAAATACTATCTTTACTGGTTGGCAACTTTCAAGAATTCGCAAAAAAGTTATCAGAGAGTTCGCGAAATGAGGCAGTGTGTATTTCTTGATTCGTAAACTTTGGTTTCGCAAAAATTGAAGAGATATTTCACGGGTTGACTTGATTCCTTCAATTCACGGTCGGTCCTCAACTTGAATTCGTGAAACTGAATCGCAAATTTAGAATTGGCGAATGCAAATCCAACTCAAGTGTCGTTCGCAATCTCAAAATCAGGCTAAACCACAAAGCTGTTCTTCAGTTTCTCCAGCAGAAATCCAGAAGTTCGACACAAATTGACAGAAACTGATTCTAAAATTCTCAGAACATGTAGAAACCAACCAGCCGTCTTAGTTGCAGAACTATCTCAGAAAAAGACTTAAACCCACGAAACTGAGCTTTTAAACGAAAGTTGAAAAATCCAATAACTTATATTGACGATGTTAAAGAACTTGGAATGAAGTTTCCTCACCTACACGCTTGCTCTGATACCACTTGTAATTCCAGATTATCCAAGAACACTTCAACTGATTAAACCTTCGTAATGTGAATGGTATGCTTTTAGAGGTTTAGTGTTGAATACGTGAGATTTTTGCAAAATGGAAACTTAGATTAATGAGTCTTAGGGTTTAAGCTTAAACACCTTGAGAGGTATTTAAGCTTATTGGGCCCCTAACAAGCCCATTACAAACACAACACACTTACAAATATAAAACATATAAAGTACACTGCAAAGATATATTAAGACTTAGAATAAATATTTTGGACACTTTTAAAATATTCCTAACAGATGCCTTATGTGACTTGAGGACAAACAAATGCTTAAGTGTGGGGAGGTTTGATAAACGTGTTTCAATGCGTTTATCGTAGTATTTAATTGGGATATAATAGAGCTCTAGCAATCATTTTATGCATTTATTCCCCATATTTACACTTATTTTGATATTGAAGGAGCATAGGACGAGTTTCGGGCGAAAAGGAGCGAAAACGATGCAAAACGGCGCGAAGATGACGAACACTATCATGTGTCACTGCCGTGACACCTTGTGCACGTGGCCGTGACAGCACCTGTCATGGCCGTGACGCCTAAGGCAACAGGCCATGACAAGGGGCAGTGATCATCGGCCAAACAGTAACCAGTCAAGGCTGTGACGTAACAAGCACGCGACCGTGACAACGGGCAGAGAGTTGGACCAATGGTGGTCACGGCCGTGACGCGTCATGTCCCAGACTGTGACAACCGGCAGAACGCGCGCGAAGCAACAGCGATATTGGTCACGGCCGTGACGGCACATGTCCCAGGCCGTGACGTGTACGAAAAATTAGTATAAGGGACCGATTTCGACTCAGAAAAAAGGATACTTACCAGATATCAACCATAATCCATCTAGAGACGAAAAAGAGAAGAAAAGAATAGGAAAACACGCCCAGAGTGAAGCAGACGGATCAATTCCACGCAGAATTGATGAAGAACGAAGATCCTTCCACGAGACCATCCCAGATCCACCAGTAGGAAAGATCATTAGTTCTTCGCCTTTATTTATGTTTCTTTCGTTGTTTTTCCGTCAAGTATGAGTAGCTAAACTCTCTATGTGTTTGGGATTAGATGACGCTAGGTTATTTCGTAGTTAAGACATATATTATCGTGACTCGTGTGTTTTGACTATTTATCTATCTATAAAAGTGTTTCTTCGCTTTAATATGTCTATGTGTTAAAGTAATTGTGTGTAAAATCGTTTAGGGCGACAGCTAAACAACGATTAGGCCGTTCATAGAGGATAGGATTCAAGTTTAGGGCGAAAGCAAATTCTTGATCCTCGCCGTTAGTAATTATTGAATTTTAGATCCCCACGACCGTTTAGGGCGATAGCAAACTCGTGATCGGGTGGAAAATTACTGCGATTTAGTCTTAATCACATAGGAGCGATTTTATTGTCTTAGCCGATAGTAGCTAGCGGGATTCGAATCCCGAGCACGTCTTCATTATCTGAAAGCTCTCTTCCAAGTTTTAGCCATGCTCTTTGAATCTCTGGTTGATTTAGGAGTGATCTGTTAGGTCAGTCGTAACATAACCAATTTGCGTATTTTATTTAGGCTAGATATCGAGTCGATAGGTTATTACTAGTAATCAGTCAATTCTGTGTGGTCGATACTCGTTTACTCACTACACTGCACTACAAACGATAGGTCCACTGCCTATCGCACGTCGGTGATAGTAATTAGGTATTCGTTTTAATTATCACTTGTCGCACTTGCAATTTATATTAGCACACCACGTGTCGATCAGCAGCTCTTCAGATCAGTAGGTGCTTGGATACTTAATGTTGATTGTTCGAAATAAAGCTATATCAATGGTTTTAGGCAACTTCCATGAGTGGTTGTATCTTCTTACCCAAATATTTTATCATTGGAAAATCCCGAGATGACATGTACTATTTTAAAATCAATTGGTAATAGATGGACTAGTCTACTAAGCTTATAATCTTATCATAATTTTTCTTCTTCAACCGATTTGTAATCGGGTTGACTCCCCAATAAACCCTGTTTCAACGACAAGACCAACAAACAAATATCACTTGGACGACAATCATCAATGTGTTACTGCACGACAAGTCATTCCATCTGACTATTAGTAATGTAAATAAGACTTCGTACATTTAACACCAAATTGGACTGACCGGAGACAACATGACATGGCATCAGGGCTATAACCTCTTATATATAGTTGTTTGGAGATAAAATCTTCTTTGCCCATATATCCAGAAGCCTAAAAATAAAAACAAGTAAAATTTTGTAAAAAACCAATTGACAAAAATGAAGTAACCCACTTAGCGTATATGAATGTCACAAGTTTTTCATCTAAACAACGTGGGATTTGGTTCAAAACCCCAAAACATATGAGCTTTGCCAAATTTATTAATTCAAATAATTTGTCAAATTGCGCACATAGACACACACATATACCTATATATTATGTCGTTTGAATATGGATCATCATTCCACATAAGAAGAGAAGATCCAGAGAACGTATATCGCCAAAAATCAGCACTATGCTATTTTAGACTTTCTTTTCTGCAACTTGGCCTGTTGATGCAAGTCGATGGACCACTCCGAGGAGTAGAACCTTCTGGGAGCATGCCGAACATTATTTTCAACTCAGGGTCGTAATGCACAATAGGACCTTCATTATTCTTCAACGTTAAATCAGGCCTCGCTTCTTCATGGATGATCAGCATTGCAGGAAGAATGCAATGACATAGAGAAACAAATTGTGATAATACTTCATCGTCTCTCTTCTTGTTTGAAGTTTTCCTATATATGTATGTGTGTTTAATCTACTACGTAGTTTAGACCTTATATAGGTGGATCAATTGTGCGTGATATTTTCGATTTGTTCTTTTGTGGTTAATTGTATTAATTCTTTCATTCCATTGTTATTACAATTTTAGATACGTAAGGTTATAATCTTCGTTGTTGGATGTTGCAATGTCAAGAACAATTGATCGCGTGCTACGCATTGGATGTTAGGGCTAAAACTTTATTTCCGTTTGTTCCTTTGTGGTGTTGTCTGGTAATTTATTCTTTCCAAAGTCACTTATTCGTTTAGCGTGTGTTTGATCCGCAGAATTCGATGCACAAAAGAAAAGAAAAGTGTGGTCATACGCACTAAAAATATTACCTTACGCTTCACGTGTGTTACCATTCCACTTTTCCTTTTCTTTTCCACGTCGAAATGTGTATCCTTAATATTACAGTGTTCAGTTGTATTGGATGATGTATTAAGAAGAGCTGATCACATATTATGCATATGTCTCGAATTAGATGGTAACGAGAACTCCTACAAGTACAACTCTTTTAATGACATTGTATATGTCTTATTTGTTGTCGTTGTGGTATTGACAAAATATTATCTTCATCTTAAATTTTAAAAAGTTAACATTATATTAAATAGGTTTAAGATTTTATATTTTTTTCGTATCTTTTATTCATATGTATTTCTTCATGAATGCGTTTAATTAATGCTCGAATAGTCATTTTTTTAGTCCAGATGGGATTCTGACATAGTATTCTCTGGAGCATTTTTCATCTATATTTGCGAACAACATAGTACTTTAATATTTTACCTAAATTAAAGAACGTTTACCAGCTTAATAGCAAAACACCAACAACAACAACAATAATAACAATAATAATAATTTTACTAATAATAGTAAGAATAACTAGACAAGGTGTGTCAGCAATCAAAACAATTGAGTACTAGTCAGCATGAATCTACCAAAAGGGATTGCTAACGGAGTTGGTTTGGGTCTTGAGTCGTCACTAGTTTAGCTAGGTCCATATCATTTCGAGATAAACGTGGGTCGGTGGACAATGGAGCTGATTGTTGGACGTTGGATTATCCTCGGGGTTGTGGGTCGAATCCGCTTGTGAAAGATCCACGAGAACCTGTTCGCCAAAATTAGTCCTAATGGATTATGGTATAGCAAAACAAGTCGAAACCTCAAAACACGAGCACATATGAAACACAATAATCAAGCTAAAGTTTTTTGTTTTACCTAGAGCTGAAAATTTAGGCCCGAGCCCGCGGGCCAGCCCGACCCGGCCCATAAAAACAACGGACTCGGGCTTTGGTTCCTAGAGCGCAACAGGCCTAATTGGCCAGTCCGTCAGGCCCGCGGGGCCAAAAACCGATGGACTGCGGGCCAAATTGGGCCCGCTATACTATTAAGTGTTCCTTTCATTTTCTATATTTTTTATTTATAAAATTCAACTTTATAAGCAAATAAAATATTTTTAGATGCACTTATGGAATATAAATATTTTATAATTATATTTGTAATATTATGTATAATAATATGGAAATTGTGAATAATAATGAATAAATAAAAGATTTTCATATTAAAAATCTAGACACGTCAGGCCGACGGGCTGGGTGGCCCATCAAGCCATCGGGCTAGGTCTAACAATCTTAGGCCCATAGGAATCTGGTCGGCACCCGCTAACAATCAGGTGGCCCGCTAAAACTTTCAGCTCTAGCATTACCTTCTAACTCGTTGCTAGCTTTGGTCGTAGATAGATCGTCATGTCTACCTCAAATCATATCGAACCGAAAAGGCTCACTTGGATGGCTAGCGCTTTTTCAATCACTAGTGTGATAATTGCCTCATCCAATCACTTGCCTTCCAGAATGAGCATTATACCCCTATTTATAGGTATAGGTAATGTGCCATGTTGGATATGCTATCTGACGTGGGACGCTTCATGACATGCACTTGCTTTATATCAGAATTATCGGCTTAAAATGAAATGCAAAATCGTTTTTTCGTCTTCACCACATGTTTAAGTGGGCGCCGTGGTCAAAGGTGTGCAACTATGATAATTATTTTCATACGTTCACATTAGTTATGGTTTATGCATTGATTGTGACATGCTTGGGAGATTTGTCTATAAAAGGCCATCGAGCGATCAGATGAAAATCATCCCAGTAAATGAGAAGAGAAAGAGAGAGATTGAGAGGAGAGTAATACTAATAGAGTTTGTCAGTATTTTCTCCGACTACAAAAGAGAGATATTCAGGGTCTTCTTTATAGTTCGAGAGATTGTAACTCCTAATTTTTCATATAGTGAAATTCTTTATAGTTCGAGAGATTTTAACTCCTAATTAGGAAATTCTTCTAATTTCCTAATTTTTGCCTCGATTAGTTTGGTGGATTTTCCACGTATAAATCTCGATGTTCTTTTTATATTTAATTGCTCAAATATTAGCCTAGGTGTTAGCCAATCGGGTTTGCTGCCACTCCAACAATTGGTATCGGACCGGAGCTTAGGTCTTATATATGTACTTACCGTATGCTCTGTATTGCCACTAACGTGAACCCCTTAATTAGAAAATAATAGATATTATATTGCCCTTTTAATGGTCGAAAAAGACGGGCTTCAATAATTATCTACTGCAACCCATCGGAGTATCGTTCGCGACTGAGTTGACGGCGAAGTTTGATAACAAAAAGTTCAACGGGAGATATTTCTCACTGTAAAAATTAAAAATAAAGGCCCTGCTGCGTAAAGACAGCTGTCCTGCAGCTATCAGTGCAAGACCATCCACAATTACTGTTGATAACAAATGGAACGAGCAGGATGGAAATGTTATCGCAAATCTTCATTTAGCACTCACGGATGATATCTTATCCAGCATAGAAGAAAAAGCTACAGCAAATGATATATGGGATCATCTTACCAGGCTGTACGAATCGAAGTCGCTACACAACAAAATTTCCTGAAGAGAAAACTGTACACCTTGAAAATGTCGGAATCTACTTCAGTGACGAAGCTTCTCAACGTCATGAATATACTATTTTCCCAGCTAACATCATTGGGGTATAAACAGTCTCAAGAGCGTGCATAAATTTTACTTCAAGGTCTACCTTATTCGTATAATCAACTCATCATCAACCTGACGAATAATCCTGCTGATGTCTCAACTGCAAAAGTAGAAAATAAATCCACTGATACTCTGGTCTTCGATAACATCACAGCTGCTGTTCTCGAAGAAGAAAGTCGGCGGAAGTTCTCAATAAGTTGAAGCTTTGACGGTAATGAGAGGGGGATCAACAGAACGTGGTCCAAGTGGAACTGGAAAAGTAGAAAAGAAATCCACCAATACTTTGGTCTTCGTTAACATTGCAGCTGGTGTTCTCGAAGAAGAAAGTCAACAGAAGAACGAAGAAGACCAACCAGCAGGTTCTCAACAAGTTGAAGCTTTGACAGTGAGGAGAGGGAGATCAACGGAATGTGGTCCATCCAAGCGGGAGCCATACTCAAGGCAGGTCAAATCAAGAATTAAGAAGAAGGATTTGAAATGCAATCATTGTGGAAAGAAATGTCACATGAAGAAAGATTGTTGGACTCTGAAGAACTCCAATCTTTAAGGAAATCCGGCGAACGTGTCAGATGATCGAAATATATTATGGTGAGCAGCCATCTCAACGGAGAGCAGAAAGGCGACGACGGGATATGGCTTCTTGACTCGGCATCAACTTATCGCATGACTCGAATAGACTGGTTCAATCATTATGAACCTACTTAGGAGGATCTCTCTATAGCGGTAATGCCTTAAAAATCTTTGGCATGTGGAAGGTCTGAAGAAGAACTTATTGTCTGTGGGACAATTCGATGATCTTAGTTGTGAAATCAAATTTCAAAAGGGGCTCATGAAAATATTCCGGGGAGCGCTTGTAATCATGAAAGCTAAAACGGTCGCTACAAACTTGTATAGGTTGTTGGGAGAGACGGTGCAAGAAGGGAAGCATTGTCGCTTCAGAAAGTTCAACCAAAAGATCTATTATGTTGTGGCATCAGAAGCTTGGGCATATGTGTGAGCAAGGAATGAAAATTCTTGCAGGCCAGAATCTACTTCCAGGTCTCACGAAGGTATCACTACCATCCTTTGAGCACTGCATCGCAAGCAAGAAAAATTGATTACAATTCAACACATTGAATTCTAGAGGCAAAGATATTCTAAAAATGGTTCACTCTGATGTATGGCGGTCGCCGATTCATCGTCGATTACTCCCGAAGATGTTGGATGTATATCATCAGGAGTAAGAGAGATGTGTTCGTTACCTTCAAGTTTTCACGGCTCGGGTCGAACTTGTTACGGGAAATAATATCATATGTCTGAGGATGGATAATGGAGAAAGATATACTAGCAGAGAATTTGATAGCTTCTGCAAGAGGGAAGGCATAAAAAGAAATTTCACTACGGCGTATACTCCACAACAAAATGAAGTGGTGGAGAGGATGATCAGGTTTTAATGGGATAGAAAGAGCTCCATGTTGGAAGCTGCAGGTCTGGATAAATCCTACTGGGCAGAAGCTATCAACACCGCCTGCTACGTGATAAATCGATCGCAACAGTATGCTGATGGTGTGAAGTCCAGGAAGTGTTTGTTCTTAGGGTATGCTGATGGAGTGAAGGAGTATTGCCTATGGGATCTCACTGTCCACAAGGTTGTCATCAGCAAGGAAGTTGTCTTGTTAGAAGATAAACTAATCGGAGGAATTGATAGCACTATAAAGGAACACTCAGAGACTACGACGATTCAGGTGAAAGGAACGTCCGTAGAAGACGTTCTGAAGCGCTTGGGATCTTCTGTGCCCATTTATGTTCCAATCTTATGTTCTGCTCCTTTTAGCACTACACGTGTGATGAGTTGCAAACGATGAGTTAAAAGTTCAGGTATCTCACTCAATAAGGAAAGCAAATACCATGGATAAAAACTAAAAAACTGTACCAATAATTTCCAAACCAGATGAATAATTGGGGTCACAAATAAATCAAAATAATAAAAAAAAAAACTTAGTGGAAGCACACTATGGACTAGTTTACGTCAGAATCTTAGAGACGTGGAGACAATGAACAAAAAATTGTTCGAAGAAGATTCGCTCGAGAATGTCGTCGCCAACGTAATGCAGCCATTTTCTGCTTATGAAGTGTCAAAAAAGCAAGTTATTAAGCTGGACGAGAATGAGAATACATCTAATGAGGCAATAATAAAAGGGATTAAAATTAAAGGGAGGCCTGTGCGCTGGGGGAAAAGACCAAGAAGTGGATTGGAGAAGACCACGCGTAGAAAGAAAAAAAGAGTAACAATGAAACTGATGGAGCTAACGTTGCAAGTGATCAAGGAAAGAATATTCAGATTTGTTTGGGATTATTGTGTATTTTTATTTACAACAGCTTTAGTATATATCTTTTGCATCCAAGGAGCTAACATAGTTTAATAATAGTTTTATGTTTTATCCGTTTAACCAGACATATGAATATGGTAGATCGGATTTAAGCATGATTCATTCTATTGAGACCTCTTCATTACCAGACATGGAACCATTTCAATTTGCAGAAGTACCTTATACTTTGAATACGTATGTAGTTCAATTGTATCTAAGTTTAATCTAAATTATGTTGTCGTATGTTCTCAATCCAATTGCTAATCAGCAACTTAATATTGCTTCTTTTCATTCAAGAAAAGACCAACAAAGTGGACCGAGCTTAACACAACTACTTCAGGTGGTGACATACTCTATTTTATTTATGTTTCTTACATGCAAAAAGAACTTTGTTTTTCAATTCTGCATCATGTTTATAGCAACAACTATTGAATTCGCAAGTAGCCGATACAATTCAATCATCGATGCCTCACAACCCACAAGAGAACACCGCTGGTTGAAATGCTGATGTGCTCATATTACGAAACGTCATGGCAGATAAGAGGAGAAATAAAATCATTTTTGGCTTAGCGTTCTGTCTCTGTTATTATAAGAGCTTAGATTTATTCAGTTTCTTTCCAGTGAACTTTTCTTCGGATCCTTGACATTGTTCTTGGTGAGTGTTTGTTTGTTCATACTTTGAGCTTTTCCAAGCGATTAACATTTCTGCCGAATTATACATATATTACTACTAGGTTGTTATCCAAAAATATATACATAATATATTGCACGGACACATAGAAATCATACTTCAAGATACATAAACCCAAGAATTAACTAAAGTCTTTCACGGCTTCAACTAAAGTTTTTCCTGCCTCGCCATTATAGCTAAGAGCAGTAAATGGAGTTGAGGATGGATCCCATTGGACACAAAAGCTCGGTGGCCTAAATTATTGAAAAATAAAACTTCCATCTCGGGATGAAGTACTAGCAGATATTTTCCCCCAACAATACGAGGGTCTGCATTGGACCAGGTGTATTAGATCGTCCAGCTTCAAAGGTAGCAGTCACGGCTTTGCAAAATTTACCTTTTCCAGCTTTGGCGACGACGTTCTCGAGCGACTGGTCGAACATTACATTGGCGACGACATTCTCGAGCGAATCTTCGTCGGACAATTTTTCGTTCATTGTCTCCACGTCTCTATGATTTTGACGTAAACTAGTCCACAGTGTGTTTCAAGTAAATTTTTTTATTTTGATATATTTGTGACCCATATTATTTATTTGTTTTGGAAATTATTTGTAAAGATTTTTATTTTTTTATCCATGATATTTCCTTTCCTTATGGAGTGAGTTAACAAAACTTTTAACCCACTGTTTGCAACTCCATCTATATCACATGTAAAAGGAGCGGAAAATAAGATTGGAACATGAATGGGGTACAGAAGATCCCAAGCGCTTCTGAAGCAGCATCGGAACACGAAGAAGGACCAAGCGAATCTTCACAGCCAGAACTTAAAAGGGGCACTTACCAAAGAGCCGCACCATCCTGGCATGAAGATTACAATATGACCAACAACGTTCCATACTTTATTCTAACTGATGACAGAGAGCCATCAACTCTTCCTGAAGCATTGAGCAGTTCAGATGCAGATTAATGGTTGGCAGCAATGCAAGAACAAATGGAGCTGGGGCAACTACCGCAGGGAAGAAATGCAATCGGCAATAAATGGATTTTAAGATCAAGCGGAACAGCGACGATCAAGTAGAGCGGTTTCGTGCATGTCTTGTGGTTAAAGTATATGCTCAATAAGTATTCTCATCAGTGGTCCGACTGACGACTGTTCGGGTACTCCTGGCGATATGTGCTACACTCAACCTACATCTAGAGCAACTAGATGTGCAGACAAATTTTCATCATCGAGATCTTGAAGAATAGACATATATGCCCCAGCCGGAAGGTTTTGAAGACAAAGAAAAGCGAAACTTGATTTACAGGTTAAACAAATCTCTATATGGTCTGAAACAGACGTCAAGGTGTTGGTATAAGAGATTTTATTCTTTCATCATATTACTGTTGTATGTTGATATGGCGACCCTCACTTTCTAATTTCGATAATTGGCATATTTGGCAACGAAAGCCACGAAAAGCCCATTTTAGAAACTTTTCTTAACATAAATTATATTACAACAAAATACGGTTTACAATTCTTTTTTTTACAAAGTCCAGCCCCAAAATATCAAAATATCCTATGGTCGCTCCACAAGTCTTCATCCATGTACAGTCTCACCCTCAAAAGTCCGTTGAGTCACCGCCATCAGCCTGCCTCAGTCGCGACGTATCTCGACGTCGGACTCGGCCATATCGACTTTTTCCTCTCATCTCAACCTATCATACCTTAACACACCATATCAGGGCCCGAGGCTAGTCTAGGCACCACACCGCACAATAAAATACGGAGTCAGTGGCCCGTGCTTGGGTAACCTAAACTGGTCAACTCACGTTAGGTCGCTCCCCGAGTTTCCTCCTACTCCAGCGGTAACCTACGCTTGTAGCACTGGACGATCACGCGAGGCCACTCTACCAGGTCGCTCCTTCCGCAAATTTCCGACGAGCGGTAGCCTACACTAGTATGTCACTGGATGGTCACACCAGGATGCTCTACCAGGTCGTTCTTTCCGCTAATCATCCGACGGTTTGCACCTCACACTACACACCAATGCTTCTGAGTAGATAAGTCGTTCACGCTCGTCTCCCGCCTGGTGCTCTAGTACTAGTGCTCTAGTACTGACCTCAAACTCCACTACGAGTTGACGACCAACATTGGTCACATTCTACCCCGCTCGTCGACACTTTAGAAACACACGTGTCGTGCAAATGAAGCATCACATCTTCCCCGAAAATTCTTTGTTCCGCCGAAATTATTGCTATCTGCTCGAATTTCCGTTTTACCAGAAAATTTAATCAAAGACCCGTAACTTTCTCAAAGCCCCGAAATTTCATTTTAAATTGCGAAAATAATGCCCTGATTTTTATTCACACCCGAAAATTTGTTGCCCGAAAATATCCCTTAGATGCCATAATTGTCTTGACCCGAAAATGTCGTTAATACCCAAAAATGACTCAACACGGCGAAAATATACCCGAAAATCACTTAAAGCCCGACAAATCTTTTCCCGAAAAATTGTTACCAAACGCTAGAAAATTAGAATTCGTCGATATTTTATTCTGGCCTGAAAATTTATTTGACCCAAAAATATTTATGTTGCCCAAATATGTTCATCTGCCCGAAAAATACTCATATACCCGAAAATATTCATTCACCTGAAATATTCATACACACGAAAATTCATTTTACTCTTCTTAATACATCCATGAAGTCATGTAAAAGCACATACAAAGTATAAACTCAAAATCTGGGTTTCAACACTTAGCATATCAGGCACGAAATGTCACATAATTCATATCAAGCACACCAAGAACTCTTAAATATTATAGGTAAAATCTTTACCTACAACACGTGATCACATAAAATTCGTTCATGTATTGTAGATAAAATATTCACATACAAATACACAATTAAATATTAACATATTGTTTACGGTTGTTATGCGACAAACTGAATTCCACATATAAGTTTACATGTTGAGGTTGAATTCTTCACCTACCTCAGGTCCGTAACTGTCATCGAGCTCTCCATGGATATTATTTCGCCACGATCCAACGAACTGCCAAAAAACTGCCTCAAGACGATGATTACGACTCAGGTACTGCACAAGGTCATTCAAAACAGGCTAAGACTACTTCAAAAATCCATAATAATTCGCAGACATATTGGATCAAGATGATTCTAGCGGCTAAAAACAGGTGAGAAAGTCAGCTTTCAATAGAGTCCAGTTTCGAGTAAATTTGAGCAGTATAGATACGTTAAACTGAGAAAGATATAAACTGCATCAGCAGGTGTTTCTACAACAACAAATATTATGTTTCAATTCGCAGTACCAACTCAAAAATTGATAGAAATCGTAGAAACATTGGATTCACTCGATTCCAAATGCTATGAAAAACTGAAGAACTTGGTTTTCAATAGAACCAAGTTTGGAAAGAATCTGAGTGCCATAGCTAGGTCAACACTGTTAAATACAGAAGCTGCGAACGGATCCAAAAATATAAATTATTAGAAAATTCCAATTTCGCAATATCAACTTCAAAAATTCATAATAATTCGTAAGAACATCGGATGGAATCCATTCAAGAGGCTATGGAAAGACATTAGCTTTCGAAAAACTGTGTTTTGAAAGAATCAGAACACAATAGCTTGGTCATAGACGTTTAAAACAAAGGCTGCGCAGATGTGGGTTTCAAAGTAAACAAAGCAACCGACAACGAATTCGATCCTACAATCACCATAGACCTTCCTTACATTCATAAACCTCAAGCACAACAACAGAACATCAAGCTTGGGACAGCTGGTCTCCATTGACTTTTTTCTTTTTCTTTTAGTTTTGTTCGATTGCTTGCCAAATAGGAATGAGGATAATAAGAATAGATGAAAGGAACAAGTCTGTAAGCGGCAATGTGCTTTGGGCTGAAAATTTTCAGTTGGACCGAGACATTAATTTATTGGGCTGCTGCAGTTAATTTAGGTGTTCAAATTAATTGTTCCGGGTCCGGGCATCACAGTTGACGATATGTTGTTAGCAGGCCCCAACAAGGATTGTGTTGAAGAACTCAAGGCACAGTTGGCTATAGAATTTTGAAATGAAGGACTTAGGACCGTTCTAGGGATGCAAACTTAGCGACACAGAAATAACAATAAGATTTGGCTTTCGCAGAAGGATTATCTGAGGAAGGTCTTGCGACGCTTCAATATGCAAGATTGTAAGTCATTTTCTACGCAACTTCTTGTTAATTTCAAATTATCCTCGAGTATGAGTCCTACCAGTTAAGACAGTAAGATGGAGATGTCTCGAGTACCATATGCATCTGCGGTGGGAAGTAGTGAGTCGGTTGGCAAATCCGGGCAAAGAGAATTGGAACGCAATGAAGAGGATCCTACGATACATTTGAGGAACATCATATGTTGCATTATGTTACGAAGGAGGATATTAAACTGTCAGGGGGTATGTACACTCTGATTATGTAGGTGATCTTGATAAAAGCAAACCTACTAGAGGATATGTGTTCACTCTTGCTGGCGGAGCCGTAAGCTGGACGAAACTTCAGTCCGTTGTCGCAAACGTCAACAAGTGAAGCATAATATATTGCAGCTATGCAGGCAAGTAAAGGAACGTTATGGTTGATAATAATCATGGAGGAGCTTGGGCATGAACAAGGAAATATTCCTCTGTTCTGTGACAGTCAGAGTGTCTTGCATCTTGCAAAGAATCCAGCTTCATTACAGGTCAAAACACAAACAGGTTCAGTACCACTTCGTTCGTGAGAAATTGGAAGAAGGCACGGTAGTATGCAGAAGATTCTACGAAAGACAACCTATCAGATCACTTAACAAAAGTGGTCAACGCTGACAAGTTTACTTTTGTGTTGTTCTTCAAGTGGCCTAGCGGAGACGTAAGTAACATGAAAGGGAAGGAGGAAAGAATGGTGTGGAGATTTAATTGATTCAAAATCAAATCTTCAAGTGGGATTGTCTGATTTATCGGCTTAGAAATTTTTCTTCTTCACATGTTTAAGTGGGCACCGTAGTCAAAGGTGTGCATCATGATAATTATTCTCATATGTTCACATTAATTATGGATTTATGCACCGATTGTGACATAGTTGGGGAATTTGCATATAGAAGGCCGTCGAGCGATCAGATGAAAATAATCCCAGTAAAAGAGAAGAGAGGGAGAGAGATTGAGAGGAGAGGAAATATAATAGAGAGTTTGTCGGTATTTTCTTCGACTACAAAATAGAGACATTGAGGGTTTCTTCTTTATAGTTAAGAGATTGTAACTCCTAAATTTTTCAAATAGTAAAATTCTTCTTCCTTGCCCGTGTTTGGGGTTTTTCCACTAAAAATCTCGGTGTTCATTTTATTTAATTGTTCAAATATTAACCGAGGTGTTATTCGATCGGGTCCGCTGCCACGCCAACACTTTACACACGTGCTTCTAGAAGCCCACTTATGACTACATGTCACCATGACACATACATGGCACCATGGCACAAGCCTACATGTCATCGTGGCACGAGGCTACATGTCACCATAACATACATTTCATACGGTTAATTCTGTCACTAGCTAACTGGGTTGATCAATTCAAGAATTATTATGACCGACCTAGACCCCAACGGATTATTCGCCTATCATACACGTGCAATACAACTACGGTGATCTTTTTTAGGCATGTAACTCTAGGTTCGTCTCAACCGACAAAAAGAGGAATCTGAGGGTTCCGATATCATGTAGCCAATCATGAGAGACCAAACCAATCTCAGTTGAGAACGAATGTGATCTTATCACTTCTAAGAACCGACTAATACGTATACACCACTCACGTATATCCGTTGACTGAGACTCACGTTCAATGCTTTAAGTCACTAACTCGACACTACAATATAATCATGAAGAAAAACTATCAAAGCGCACTCCATGTCTCACACATGTCAGTCTACTTGCTCTGACCAGTGCTTAGTAAGTTTCACATTCTCTTATGACGCATCTTGCATTTACTAGCGGGCCTGTTAATCTCTCTCGTTGATCAAGTTCCCGGAATAAACTTCCTTATAGCCACATATTGTCGCTGACCCATGATATTCTCATAACGATCTGAGCCTAGCAAAGTTAACAACGATCCAAGACATCGAAGACTGTTTCATCAGACACCCACTTTTGGTACGTGGTACATGCGGATTACCATAATCGTCGTCGGTCATTGACTCCACTAAAATAAATAGCCATGTGACCAAACGACAAGTCATGTTTATTTAACACCATTATTTGTAGTCGTCGATCTATAAGCCGTGATTTAGTGTCGTTCTTCTTCCATCTAATGGAATCAAAGACATAGTTTGATGCATATGTATTTTGTTTATTTATCACATTGTCAGATCCCAAGTAAGTTTATAAATACACACAATGAATAAATTATATGGATAAAACTATTCAATACATCCAAGTAATCAGCTAATTTGAACTGTACGAAAAGTACGCCATACGCTAATTCTAATCCATGCATTTCATTTTGATGGTATATTTTAAGCAGTCTCCCACTTGCAGTCAATGTTAAGTGTCGCCCATCTTTTCAATATGCCTTTTCAAACTGCTTGAGATAGTCGTTTAGTAAATGGGTTGGCCAGTCGACGTAAGCTATCTTTTGCACGGTCTCATAGTCATTCTCAAAATCCATCTAAGACGATGTTTCCACTCCATATGCATGAACTTAGTATGATGTCGTGCTTCCTTGGTTTGGATAATTGCAGAGCTATTGTTGAACCATATAGCAGTTGTCTATCCACAACTAGAACCAACTAAAGTTCTTCCACAACTTCTTTATCCATACACCATCCTCATTGGACGAGTATTGTGCATGGCCAGCTTCCGTGACCTCCGCGGGGTGTCACCAAGCAATTTGTGCAAGCTTGTACGAAATTGATAGTCGATCAAACTTCATGAGCACATGTCACCGTCGGTCAATGAAAGTTATGATTCAGCAAGTTGATAGGAATTACCACAATTTTGATGTGATTTCAATTCGGCGAATAAATATTCGATCGTGACTTGCGATCGAGCTGCTCACAAGGGGTGGACATTGGATCGGGTATGGTAGTCGAGTATCGGGTTATTCGGATTCGGACTAAGGTTTCTAGTACCCAACCCCGACCCGACTTGTGCGGTACCCACGATGTCGGCTATACATTGAGTTCAGATACCCGACATCAGTACCCAATAAAATTTGAAAATAACTAAATTAAAGTACTATAATGAACTAAAATAGCTAACTATACATCAATATTAGCACAAGTTACCGTAAATAAAATCAAGACACCCGCAGAGAATAAGAAGAGAATAGAACTAAAATCAAGTTACCGTAACTATATATCGATAACCTATAAGATAATATCTAGCAAATAAGAAAAAGAAGTTTCAAGATAATCGTGAGAAGAGAATATAACGTAATGATATTAAAATGATAATGTTATATCGCTTGTTTACAATTTAAACTAACCAAATGTTTAAAACTTAAACACCACACACACACCTTAGATACATATATTGAACTTGGATAAGATATATTAATGTATAATAGAAGGGAAGAAACTGAAAGTGGTACCCGAAGTTTACCTCATGAACCAATTTATTTATGATGTTTTCCATGAATCAAACAAGTCCTCAATGTTTTTTTTAACAAATTTGGCCTTCAGTTAGTATTGTCGTTAATTTGGATGTACAACATCACGTGTCGACACCTGATTGGTCAGGCTTAAAAAATAATAAAATTTGGATGAAAAATTTTGTCCTTCAAGCAAAGGACACCACGGCCGAGCCTATCACCGCTGCTAAGATGTGAATCACTGTTATATAACTTTTTTCTTTTTGGTTTGGAGCATGGCTCAGGTGGATTGAATCATCGGGCACTTTTTCCATTATCCTCTTTTCGGTCCCCGCCGGAAATCTTTTGAACTTTTCAAATTTATTAATTTAATATAAAAAGTAATTTTTTTTTTTTTTAGAAAAAGAAAAATTTGTTGTTTGGGATTGGGACAATTTTGTTCCGTTAACTTGGCGGTGAGAGGGACTTCCGTAAACTTTCAGTGGTGCTTTTTCTATTTATTTTTTGTTTTTATTCTCGTTTTCTTTTGTTACTATATTATTTATTTTTTACTTTTAAGTTTTCAATTTTTTTTTATTTTAATTTATTTTATAGGTTTTTATTCTTTATTTTAATTTTTTTATTTATTGTTTCTCCTTTTTTCTTGGAAGGAGATTTTTTTTCATTTTTAATGAATTTTGTTTAAGCCTGGCCAATCAAGTGTTGGCACATGGGGTTTTCCATTGAAAATTAACCGCAACACTAACGGAAGGACTAAATTGGTTCACGAAAAACACGGGACTAAATCAGTCCATGAGGTAAAGAATGGGGAGTGAGCTCATTTTGAGTTTTCACCCTTAGGAAATTTCAAGTATTATTTGTTGGGTTTTGACTCCTTGGATCGGGCCAAATATTGGGCTAGGTAAGCCATAGGTAAACGCTTTCCCTTTTTATTACATCGTGAAGTCACCGTTCGCCAACACTCCAAATTGATAAAAGGTCCTACGTTTCAAGGGGAATCTACATATATGCTCTAAACCGATATAAGGTGAATATGAAATTAATTTTCGAAGATTGAGCCAATGAAGTTATAAATAATTTAATATAATAGTGTGGTGAAAGAGTCTCACTTTCCACTTGCATATTAGTGGGCCTATGAGTTTTTGGGGAAAAAACAAAAAACAAAACTCGTATGCAATGAGGTACATCAGGGCGGACAATTGAGTAAAGAAACTAAAGCAAGGGCTTCTCACCAGTTTTAAGGGCTTAGAGCCTTATTTCACTAATATTGTTACGTAAAAAATATTAATTAGTTCAAAACTTTTAGACCCCATTGGCCATTACTACAGATATATTGTAACTGCAATATTAGTAGTCAATTGGGATTCCACTAGTTTTTATTTTACGAATGTGTATATTGCATAGAAGATTATGTTAACATTCCCGTCACCGTCGCTTAGCATAAAGATGTATTTTATCGTTAAACTTTTTTTTAAAAAAACTAACGATCCACAATGCCACATGAAAAATTAAATTGATTAGCTAATTTATCAATAGAAAATGAATTAAGCCGAAAGATTGATTAAGAGAATTTTAAAAAGAATTTGCATCAAAATAAGCTAGGAGAATAAATGTCTCGTAAAAAAGTTTTTTTGTTTAAAAAATTTTCCTCTAGAAGAAAAACAATTTCCTATACGTTTTTAGCTCACATTCTATAAACATTAGTTGTCGGTCCCAAGTTCGGATAAGGAGGAAGATTGCATTAGATTGACATGTAAAAAATTTTGCCGGTATATATATTTATAACCTTTTTAAAAGTTTCCATTTTGAAACTTGCTTGTGTGAAAGTGCGCAGCGGGTGCTTTGTAGGCGCGGACTTTTCACTTCGCGTCGTCGCTAGGAGCAAAAATTTATACTCTAGCGATGAGGTAGCGGCGAGAGGGAGGTTAGATGACGTGGCGCTGCATGGAGATTAAACATGTGTGGCGCTGCCATGACATGCAATTGGGTCAATGGAGCACGACAATTCGCGAATGTGAGTCGTTGGTGACAATCTGACCCGACCCAAGATCCTCGAAGTGATGGGTCGAGGTAGATGGAATGCGATATGGGTAGTTGGATTTAGATAGGACGCACCATATTGAATCTAAACCACATGCCTATTCACGGAATAGCCATGCCCAAAAATTGTGTCCTCTTCACAATCGCACCAGAACCTCTCAAACGCTATAAAGAGACCTCAACCGAGTTCGGAATCTATTCATTCAAGCACCGGAAGTTCAAGCATTGTAATAGAGATCATCATAAGTTCACTAGAGAAAGCGCGATTTCTGTGTGGATTCATTGAAATCTTGTTTGCTTTTTGCAAAGTAAGAAAGATCCGAAGTAATTGTATCTTTGGAACGTAATGCAATAACGTGGGGCACCCAATTTAAGGGCAATATCATCTTACGGATAGAAGGATTGCTTGTGTCTCAACTACACATAGAGTGACATCAAGTCAATACTCTGCCACCTACCAGACCTCCATACTGAAACAACATTATTTTTTTAAGAATAATTACGTCGGATAACCGATATAATCCAATCAGATAGCAAATTACTACCCCAGATTCGACCTGAATAATAGTTATCAGATACCCAACAAATAATCCAAACTAACGGAATATGATCTGTAATGATGCTCACGTGCGTTTAAGGGAAAGAAAGAAGATCACTTATGAAGTTCTAAGTCGAGTAAAAGGAGGCATGTGCTCTCACATGTTAAATTGGGTTTATATTAGCGATTAAGTAAAGTGGGGGATGTTGGTCCTTATATTACCAAACAAGGATCAAAAGACAGATTAATATGCTTAAGACAGTTTTCACCTTTTAGTGCGTGTAGTGTGTGTGTTCTTAGAGGGAAACATACGAGGTGGCTATCTTGATAATTCTTTTGATAAACCCTAATTAGGGTAAATATGGGCTTTATATACCACAAGTAATTGGTATATTAAAGCTTAGTCCCAATCTTATACA
The DNA here is from genome assembly GCA_027422505.1 of Craterostigma plantagineum. Classification (NCBI taxonomy): domain Eukaryota; kingdom Viridiplantae; phylum Streptophyta; class Magnoliopsida; order Lamiales; family Linderniaceae; genus Craterostigma; species Craterostigma plantagineum. The sequence continues at coordinate 242,835 of JAPQWV010000274.1, read as the reverse complement.
AACTATCATGTCACCCCAAACTACTAATAACCCACTTAATACAAAATAAACCCAAGACTTAAAAACTAGAGGACACTATAATTAATTTCTAACAATCTCCCCCTTAGTGTCCTCTTCATCTTGTTGGCGTCTTCTTTTTCTTGGGCTTCACCAGCGCATAAGAAGACCTTCTGAGTCCTAAGAAGTGTTCATACGAACGCAACCTTCTTCGAAGGGATATTCTCTCAGAGATGGTCTCGATCAACTTCATGTATTTTGCTTGAACTTCATATTCTTCGTACCTTAGCTGCTCGAGAATGCTTCTGAGCTTGTTTCATATGATCAGTAGAGTTCCATCGCTAAACTTGTGAATCTCTGACGTTTTTCATAAGCCTTTCTCTCCTTTGTAGTTGATGTAGACCATTGATGGATCATCGTCTTCATTTATGATGTCCTTCACCAAAGCTTGGATCTGAGACTTCGAAAGAAGGCTTCGTGAGATTCACTTTCTTCATGTTACTCTCTACCGCTATTTGAAGGTCATGAGTTGAATTGAACTTGGCTTGGCGCAGAATGAATCTTTTCAATATGTAGTAGCCTAGTCTGAGTTCTGGAGTCTTGAGTGCTCCATCGATAATCTCTCGCCATCTGTTCAGTATCTTCACCTCTGATGCAGGCGAGGTCGGCTTCATTCAGCTCTTCGTATGCCCCATCTCGTCGCCGTACCATGAAGATAGGTATATCTATATCCCCAAAACGATCCTTTTTAACTCCTAGGATTTCATGAATTCTGGATCTCTTCATTTCTTCTTTTCGAAGAGTACCCAAATCACCTCCCTTTCCTTTGAGCATGAGTACTCGGCGGAGGGGGAGCAGATATTGGACTGTTTTTGGTCTTGAAAAGTGAGAAAGACCTCTAAGATCAAGGTCGTCCGTTTTCTTGATCCTATCTTCCTTCCTCCAGATTCTCCTTCAAATCTCTTCTTGAAATGGGGCAATCACCTTGGCATTTTCCCCTGGCAACTTCAGCTCCTCGCCTATCTTTGACTTCGATGGTGGGCATTCCTCATCAACGACGGTGTGTTGGAGCATATCGGGAAGTTTTGGAATTTCGGCCTCGTAATCTTCACCTTCCTCTAGTTCGTCGTCGTCGATTAGGGCCGGGCTTATGTTTGCCTTCATCAGAAAGTGTTTGGCATTTTCCATTAAGCCTTTTTCCATGGCCGGATCCATCGGCTTGGTTATCCAATCTTCGTTGAAGTTGTAGTTTTCCACGGCGTCCTATGGATTGTGCAGTTCTTCAGTTGTGGGATTGGATCATCAGTTTGAAGGGATACGTGTTTTACGTGAAATATGTGAATATTTTTATGTGATTTAAATAAATTATGTATATCATGCATTTATCTGTCATGTGCATTTCATACTAGAACAAGAGAAGTTCAGACCGTGTTGATCGGTGATGAACTGATATATTGTGTGCCGTATTGGAGACGGTGACGCTTTGATAAGTGGGGTAGATGATGGTTTTGTGATTGGCGACTCGTTAAAAAGTTGAGGTCAGTACTCAAAATGACACCTGACGGCAGGCAGGTGTGAGCGTTCTGTCAACTAGATAGATGCGAACGCTTTGTCTACCCGGGCGTGAACTTCCTGAGGTGCGACCGTTTTATATATTATACGGAAGAAGCGACCTGGCGTGAACTTCCAGAGTAGGCTACCGTTATTGTGATTGGCATGCGAGGTGTCGAGTCTAACCTAGGGCCCTAGTTTGAGAAATAAGAAATTAGCGTGAGAAAAGAAAGAGCTTGCATATTATGTGAGATATCGGGTTTGGGGATTGAGTGCACGATTGCATCATGCGTTATTTCATCTACTGGGCAAGGAGCTCAGTTTACGTATTGTAGGTACTGACGAGCTCAATGTGGAAACATGTCAAAACTAATGAGGCTGGTGGCGGTGCTCCATGGTCTTTTGAGGGCAAGGCGGTACATGGATGTGACCTGTGGAGAGGTTTCAGTGTCTTTTGTGTATCAACAAATTCTATTTGAGTGTGACGGTTAAATATAACGTGTGTGAACCGTGTGCGCGTGTAAAATACTTTTATTCCGCCGTAATATATTGTGTTTTACAGAAAGATTTTTATTAATTGGGTCTTCCGTGATTTTCGTTGTGGAAAATCGGCCATTATTTTTATTTTAAAAGTGAGGGTCGTTACAGCTCTGCAAGAAGTTTGGGGATCTCATGAAGAGCAAATTCAAAATGAGCCACGTGGGAGAGATGCAATTCTTTCTAGGACTTCAAGTCTGGCAGCTCAATGATGGGATTTTTATCATTCAAACCAAATACATCGAGGACATTCTGAAAAAGTTTCATCAAGATCAGAGTTAAGCCTCTCAGCACTCCCATGTCAACAAGCTGCAAGTTGGATGCCGATCCCACAGGAAAATCGGTCGACATCACACTCTATCGTAGTATAATTGGATCTATTCTCTACCTCACTTCAAGTTGGCCGGACATCATGTTTGCCACTTGTCTCTGTGCCCGCTTTCAAGCCGATCCCAAAGAGTCCCACATGTTCGCGGTGAAGCGCTTTCTTTGCTATCTTAAGGGCACATCTACCTTAGGACTTTGGTATCCTAAAGGTACGAACTTATCGGCTACCGACGCTGATTATGCAGGTTGTCGAATGGATGGGAAAAGCACCTCCGGTGGCGCTCAATTTCTAGGCGAAAAGCTAGTGTGTTGGTCATCTAAAAAGCAAAATTGTGTCTCAACCTCGGCAGCTAAAGCTGAATACGTCGCAGCCGCCAACTGTTGCTCACAGATGCTATGGATGCGGACACAGCTTCGCGATTATGGGTACAATTTAAATAATATACCCATATATAGTGATTGTCAAAGTTTCATCGCGATTACGTGCAATCCTTTTCACCACTCACGCACGAAACACATTGACATTTGATATCACTTTATCAAAGATGACGTAGAAAAAGGCACCATTGACATGTACTTTGTGAACACGGAATATCAACTAGCTGACATTTTCACCAAGGCTTTGGATGAGAAACGATTCCAATTCCTTGTCGGAAAATTAGGCATGTTGAATCTTCCGTATTATGTGCATTACCTGATCTTCGGTGCTATCATGTGCTATATTCTATGTGTTTTCCATGCTTATTTGTCTTTATATCTTGCGTGAAAAAAAAAACCTATTATACATATATCTATAATAGGGAATGAAGAAATCTTCAGGATGCTCGGTCTACGTCACAATTAGATTTCCCTGGCATGCGACTGATTGCTTGCTTAATTTTGTCAGTCTAAGTCGCATTCTTGTGTCTAAAGGTCATTTAGTTTGCTCCACTAGACACAAAGCCAATTTACTTAAGTGAGGATTATGGCCTGTTATTTTTCCTCCTAATGATTCATTCTTGAACGAGTCACACATCAATTGCTTGTCTTAACTAGTGATTCCTAGCTTCATACTCGCCTTTCGATTGGATCCTTAGGAAAATGATTAGAGCACTTAGGAAATTCCTCACTTGGCCTCACATATATAATAAAGTTTCAATCCTTTAATACAGGCTTTAGTCATCCATTTTGAGCCTTCTCTGATACCCTTTCTTCAATTGAAAACCTTCTGAGCCTTCAACCGACGACTGAATCTTTGATGGAATATTCAATCGAGAAAAGGAGGGGGAGAAAACGAGACGAAAAAAAAGATGACAAAAGAAGGTAGAAAACGTACACGAGGAATGCTCAACGCACAAAAAGCAGTCCAAAAGAACATGCCCCTCGACTATCAGAATCTCATATCACTAGAAGGGGGCATGGATCTTGCTGTGAACTTCTCCATCGATAATCTCGTACACTCGTCAGAACGGCTGGAAAGAGGAGCACCACGAAGTGAACTTCTCCAACGATAATCCGATCTTATATCGAGACAACGAGAAGAGGAGCGCAGCCTTGGGTTCGTACTCCACAACTGCGAACTTCTTCATATCGATAATCTCTGAAACTTTTCTAGGGATTAAGAGAAAAGGGGCGCGGTATCGGCCCGAGAACGAACAAGAAGATCTTCGCCTTAGATAATCTCTCAGCCTCGTAGAGAAGCGAAGCTTCAGCTTGAGCAAGTGCAGACTGAGTCAAAGAAAAATTATTAAAGGATGCAAGCAATAAATAATAAAAGAAAAACGGCAAAAAGGAAGAGAATGACGAAGAAAAGGAAGAAGATACCCAGTCCACAATTTCAAAACATATCCTTCCTTTCTTAGTCATAGCCAAATTAAAACCTTTCATAGTTTCTATGATTCCAAATCAACGATCTTTCGTAAAGGTGAAATGATTAAAAACGCCTCGATCACAAGTAAATTGACTTAAGGTTGCTTGTGTTGACTTGAGTGATATAAATATAATCATCCCATGGTAAAAATAATTGAGTGCTAGAGTGAACCTAGTGAGAGTTGTCGAAATGGATCATTCTATGAACTTAGGACTCTTTAAGTTTGACGACATGACTCGACGGTATGTGATCTCTTCGAGTGTCCGGTGAATTTTAGGCGTGACGATTATCGTAGCAAAATAATCTGACCCCATACTAATAATATTAATATACATAAAAAAAACTAATCGGACATTCTGAATACATGTTTAACTTGCATTGGCATTGAATTGATTAAAATGCGAATATTTGTCTTTGCTCATACCCTCGCGCAAATCTTTATTACATGATTAGGGGAACATGTAACTAGTCTTGAGTGGTTAATTGCGTGTTATATGATTGTTACTTGTATTGATTTGCATAATTACGTGTTAAATCAATACATGTGCACTATTTGAGGGGGAGGATCTACAATGACTTTATGTTTTGAGCTCCAAATATTTTTGATGTTCTTCCTTTACGTGTTGCAGAAATTTTTCATTTTGATTCGCTTTGGACAACGCTTAAATAAGAAGGACTTCACAAATCCTCATAACTATGGACTCAAGACATTGGTAAAACAATCAGGGAGAGCCTTATTAGAAAACAATTACTTCCCTATTAACTCTCATATTCTCGACATTTTGCTCTAAGTATTGCAGATTTTCAAAGATCGATTTTGGAGCCACATGTCAATTCTTCGAAAATACAGGGACTTAAATTGCATTTTCGTTTACTCGTAGGGGGAGTAATTCTGTGGTTTATTCTTAAAATTTAGGATCAATCTGAAATATTAAGGAAAACTTACTATTGAGAAATTCGGGCGAATTTGTAATCTTCAATCGCAGTTTCTCGAGCGAAAATTGCAATAGGAACCAAAAATTCAACAGTAACCAAATCAAAATTTTCGATCATAAGTTTCTCGATCGTAAACAGTAACGGGCTTAATCTTCTAGGTGTCGAAAACTTCTAATCAGTCCATATTAAACGAAATCATTAGGTTGCAGTCAAAAATCCCTAAATACACGCAAAACCCTCGATCGCAAAAATCAGCAGTCAAATTTCGCCTTCATGTTGATGAGCGAAAATTAAATAGGAACCAAAAAGATTTTCGATCGGAATTGTCGAGCAAAAATTCAACAGTAACCAAATCAAATTTCTCGATCATAAGTTTCTCGATCGTAAACAGTAATGGGCTTAATCCTCTAAGTGTCGAAAACATCTAATCAGTCCATATTAAACGAAATCATTAGGTTGCAGTCGAAAATTCCTAAATACACGCAAAACCCTCGATCGCAAAAATCAACAGTCAAATTTCTCGAGCGAAAAACTTCTCCTAAAAGACGAACGTCAAAATCTTCAAAATTTCTCAATTTTCAACTGATTTTCGTCTTTAGAAGGTAGATTTGACTTCTGTTAGGGTTTATCGTGCATTTAAAGTAGATTTGCATCTGTATTTTGAATATTTCGCATGATTCTGTGTAAATGTCTCGACTATTCATACTCTGTGAACTCGAAATCCTCGTTAGTAGTTTAATAGGTCTGTTTCTAAGTAAAATCTGGGTTATAAACTGCATAATAGGCAAGTTTCGATGATTCTTTATCATTTTGGGTGATTATAACTTCGATTTTATGCGTTAATAGCATCCGATTGACAGATATGACTAAACTGGGGTTTAAAGGTTTAAATACATCGAAGAACTTTCTCGCTCGCAAACAGTGAAAATTGAATTCCAATTTGATTAGGTCACTGTTTGCATCGTAAAAGATTTTCGATCGTAAATTATTTTAAGTTAGTAATTTGATCGAAATTTATTTCCAATCGAGAAACTCAATTTGATTTTGTGCGAGCGAAATATTACTGAGAGGAATGGGCAAAATAGATGCTATAACTTTAAAAACTTTCGAGCGCAAAACTTACAGTCGAAAATTTCGATTTCAATTTTGTTCTCGATCGAAAATTTTAAGCAACAAAATTTCTTTTGAAAATAAAATTTCTCGATCGTAAAAACATGGCCTGAAACTTTGATCGATAGAATTTTCTCGATGGTTGACTTAGTTTATCGTTGACAATTTTCTAGATCTGAAACTTCACAGCGAAAATCTTTCAAAAGTCGAAATACTTTCTCGCTCGATAATTTTCCTAGCAAAAATTTAATTCACGCGCAAAAAATTTTCCAATTGTAAATTTACTCGGAAATCTAATTTCTCGATCGTAAATTTACACGAAAATTTTTACGGATCGTAAAATTTCTCGGCTACAGTATCGTTTCTTAAGGTCAAAACAAACTTAGAAAAATTTCTAAGACTTTTTCACTGTAGCTTTAAATAGCGACTAAAATTTTCGATCGCAAAATAAAACGGCACTTAGGAAATCAAAATTGAAATTTCAATTTTATGTGCGAAAAATCTCACAGAGTGAACAGTGCATTTAAACATTTAGATAACTTTTCGACTAAAATCTCATATGACTATTATGCATAGGTCGAAATATCATTTTTTTGTGTCACTCTCGTATATCTATGTGCCAATCCATACATTCTTCAAATTAATTTCGACTCAAATTTTTGAATTAATGATCTACATTTCTTATGTGGATTTCAGATGGATCAATACCCTACATATAACCACATCTAGGAGAAGGCCTTATACCTCAACGTCCACGACACGAACTTCCAGTTAGCCCTGACCACTTTCCGGTGTCCAGATGACATCATGTGTCCATTCTGCAAGGCCATCCACTATGGCATGCACTTACAGTGACGGCATCAGTGCCGATGGTCTACCTCTAACAGTTTTGGGGGATGGTCAAGAGCCTCATCTTGGACGGGACATACCACTTTACCACGGTTGTAGGGACAAGGCATATCTGCATGGGCAAGAACGAGTTCAGAATTCTACTTGACCTCCCTCACAGCCAAAACTACGACCCCCCCATCAGATATAGAACTGGTGCATGATTTCCTCCAGATGGGGTACCGTCCGCCGCTCACCAAGCTAGCTCAGATGCAGAGCAACGGGATTCCCCATCCATGGAAGACACTATTCGGGATTATAAATAAGTGTCTATCCCCGAAGCAAGCAGGCTTCGACAAAGGCAACGGCCACATCCTCCGGATATTTCACGGAGTCGTGTTCTCACGGAATTACGATTTCGCTCAACTGATCTGGAACGACCTAGCAGAGCAGATCAGACAAAAAGAGAACAAAAGGTCCAAGAACGTGCCGTATGCGAGATGGTTCTCCGTCATCATCCGCCAACATATGGAGATGCACGAGCAGAACATTCCTCGCCTGCCTCCGGGAGGAAAATATCTGCCACCAAGGCTCAAGTTCTTCCACAAACCAAGGCTGGTAGACCTAGCTTAGCCTTCAATGCCCATTCCACTCAACCTTCTTCGGCTCGCTGACCCCATGGGAGCCGAATATCAAAGATACTGTCGGAAACATCATCTCACAGCGCAAATAATTCGAGGGCCCCCGACATATTTCCACGGAGCCCTCGACAACAACAACACTCAAGCCCTGATGCAATGATGATTGATGAAGTGGCCCGGGAGCTAGAGCAGGAGCTACCAACTCAGGACGAACACATTCATGACATAGACGCCACTTTGATCGATGTTGTGGCAGCAGAGTTGGAACAAGAAGCTCCTGAAGAAACATTCCAAGTGGAAGTGCTCGTACATGTTGGCGTGCTCGGAGAAACTATTGAGGAGGTTTTTCAACAGGGAGCACAGCCCGAACAGAAATAGGGCAAGGCGCACTTCCACGGGTGACGGATCAGGCTCCTGAGGACATAGAACGTGGCCTCACTCCTCACACAGCCACCCCATCCGACACGGAGTCAGATGAGGAGATCAGCCTGATGAGACGGACTCCCAGACAACTTAGCATACAAATCGAGTCCCTCTTCACCGCCGTCACCACCGCATCAGATACCGCACTGATCGTCTCTTCAAGTGCTGCGACCACTTCTTCGCTCAATCTTGAGCCGGAACAAAATCTGTCGGTGTCTGGTTCGCAGGCCCAACGAGCCTGCCGAAACACCCATAGAGGAGAATCTTCCAGATTCGACTCAAGGATTGGGTGGAAGTCTCGTAGAGTCACAACCTCCAGTGACTCTGAGCCAACCTGAGGAGCCAGTGCCTACTCGAGGGTTGTTAACAGGCGACATCTGTCATCCTGGAACATCCACGGAGGCGTCCGCTCCGTTTATGACTGAAGACCAACTAGGCCGCCCTTTCCTCAGCACTAAATCTTTCGAAGACAAGATCATGGAGAGCGTGCGTACGACTATCGAGACGTCCCGACAAGATCGAGGGAAAGCACCCGTCTCAGAGTCAACTTCAGCATAACCGGACCTCACAACCCCACAACCCACACCCACCGACCCTCTACAAAACTCTTCCATCCTAATCAACCCATATACCATCCCAATCACCGAGCTCCATGACATCCTTCTAGCCCGCCTCATTGGTCTTACCATTCGGTCGCCTCAAGAGGAGTCACTCTATAGGCGACCGATAGACCATCCTGAGCCACCTACCCAAACTTGCCGAGGCTAAAGCTCTCACTCCAGACGCCGACATGACGATCCTGACAATCAGGATCCTCATGAGGGGGAGAAGAGGCCAAGGACAACAACAAGTGGCCAAGGACAAGGCTCGGGCGTAACGCAATCAGGTGCTGGAGCAGGTGAAACCCAAACCACCCAAACTCACCACCCAAACTACCCACACCACGCACCGCACCACCACTCTAACCCACATTGACCCACCAACCTTTCACCTAAGGATGCCTCCGCCCACACCACCGACTCTGACAAGCCCTTTGCTTTCGGAAGAAGAAGCAAGTGCGGCCATGCTCGTAGCTCTGGCACAACCCAAGCTACTCCCTCAACAGCTCCAGAACAATCGGGCCCTTTAGGACACGGTGTCAACGCACATGAATACCTCGACAAATTCATATTTGAAGAACAGTGGGCGACCCATTATATGCCCGAGGAGCATCAAGTACAACGGCTCAAGGAGGTTCGACAAATTTTGCAACAAGCTTCGGTGGACCTCGTGTTGATAGAAGACGAAGAACTTCACGAAGGTGTAGACCACGAACAAGATCCCACAGTGCTTTCAGAGCTGATCACGCAACGAGCGGTTTCCCCCACAAGACAAATGCCAGGGACCGTTCGGATTGACACGCCGTGGGAGAATATCCGAATAGAGATACCCTTCCTTGAAGAAGTCTGTGAGAATATTTGGAGGTCATCGGACAGAATCAGAAAGCCGAACGAATTTGAGCTGAGGGGGATCTCTCACTGGGATCAGTAGAAGAGGATGACTTACCTCTGGATGCTGACTCAACTTGGACCGGACGTACGGCTGGGGATGACTAAAGGACAAGTCAAGAGCCACTATCAGAGTCTCTCCCCAATTTGCCAGCTTCTCAGCATCTACTGTGCCAAAGGAGGTCTTTCAACCCCAACTTAGATTATTGAGCGAGTGGACAGAACCCGAGAGGAACTAAGCGAGAGCGACCTACCGTACCTCCCTACCGACGAGGTATACAACCTCTATCAGCTCTACGTGGAGAAGTACAAGGGTCCTCAAGGCTTCGTCAAGAAAGATGGCCTCGAAGGGCTCTAGCGGTTCATGATGCGCCAAGTCAAGTACTTCGCCGCGCATGACCTTTAGATGGCTCTGGATGTATTATTCGTAAAATTTATACGGGATTATTTTAATAATATTTGAACAGTATGAAGTCGATTTCGAACATACATCGATTTTTTTTCCCGAGTCAAGACAAGAATTTAAATTTGACCTGATAATGAAAAATAAAGGCTCAATCGGACCAAAAGAAAAGTAATGGCCCAATTGAGAGAGGTAGACTAGAAATTAGGATTTTGGGCCAATAAAATAAAAAAAAAAAATACTATAATACTAATAGAATCAAAAACAAAACAAATCAAACAAAACAATTCAACTCCAAAATGAAACAAACAAAATAAAAATAAAACTAATACATACTTTATTAACCTAAACTATAAATTAACAACTTAACTACAAATACAAATAAGAGATGGCGATTTTTATGGAGAGGAGAAGGAATAAAGTGATATCCCAAACACTTAAATACAAAAATCAAAAGCCATCAAATACACCTAATACACCATTAACACAAGAATAAATAACACTAAAAAAATTAATAGGGAGACACCATCATAGAGACGAGAGGCCGAGGGAATCAAAGAAAGAAAGAGAAAGAAAATAAAAAGGAGAGAGAGGGAGAGGCCGAGTGGGAGAGAGGGAGAGAGGGAGAGAAGAAAACAAAAGAAAAGAGGGAAAAGAAAGGGAGAAGCTCACGGGCGAGGAGGAGCTCGGGATCGAAGGGTCGGGATCACACTCGTAACATAATTCTCTGCGGATTGAGGTAGGTGAAGATCACCTACATACGTAAACAATATTAGGAATTTCGAATTTTTACGTGTTTGCATGTTCTTCATCGAGTTATTTGTGTTTACTTGATAGTGATGATTGATTTGCAAGAATTGTTCATTATATATATATATATATATATATTTCGGTTAGCTTAGGAGGACCATGAGTATTTAGAAATAAGGATAGAGGATTTTAAGATTAACAAATTAGGATAAAACATAGGAAAGATTAGAGTGTCCCAGGGTTTCTTTATTCATTTCGGCCAGGAGGTTTAAAAATTCATATCTCACAATCTAGACCTCGGATTAAGGATCCCTTTGGACAAAATTTAGATTTGCTAGTCTTTTATGTGTGATTAAAATCTCAGTTCCATAGGACATCATTTACCCCTTGATCATTGAGAAATACGAAACTGTCGCAAAACAGCTTATAAAATAGTTATTTTAAAATTTTAGTGACTTCATCGAAATTTTACAAAATCTGGTGAGTCTGTGTTGTAAAATTCCGAACAGAGAATATTTCTAAAGAAATATAAAGTTTTTAGGACATATTTGAAATTCGGAATATATTATTGGGGTGCTAAATAAATTTATATAATTTCGACTAGAATGAAATTAGAATGTTTCAAAAGTTTAGGGATGTTAATTAAATTTACATAATTTCGGCTAGGATGAAATTAGAATTTTTCAAAAGTTGTGAATGCTAAATAAATATATACAAATTCGGCTACGATTAAATTGGAACTTTTCAAAAGTAATTAGGGACTAAATAATTCGGTAAGGACCAAATTAAAACTTTTAAAAAGTTTGAGTACTAAACTTTTATGTTGAGTTTCGGCTAGAGTAGAAATGAAAATTTTCAGAAACTTTTGGTTTTTTTTAAAATAAATGATTAATGAATTCGGTTAGGGTCATTATGCAATTTTCAGAAATGCCAAGGGGTTAATTGTAAATTTTCAAAAGTGTTGGGGCAAATATGAATTCTATAAAAATTTCGGGTCTAAACTAAAAATATTAAAATTTGGGGCAAATTTGAAATTTGAGAAAATTTTTGAATCTTAGATAAATTTTGAGGATCATTCCTGGACGTTTTATAATTATATAAAATTTTCGAATATTGAGTCAAGGAATTTCAAATCTGATTCCTTAAAAATAAAATAATGAGATTTTGGATGTTTAAAAGTAAAATTTGGAGAAATATTTCTAAATTAGGAATTGAAGTATTATTTTAAAAATTTGGGAGTTGAAGATAAAAGAATTAAAATTTTGGAACTCTTACTGTAATTTAGGGGAGAGTTTACTAGATAAGGTTTCGGGCCGATTTAATCGGAACGAGGGCTTTGGGCCCAAATTATTTGCGTACGCTAGTTTTTGGATCAGGCCGAGCTAATACCTCGCGCCGATGCGTTATATGAAAATTTGCATTTTATGTGTTGCACTTTATTTGCACGACATTTGCATACACGTGTTATGAGGGGAGTTATAACCGTGCGGGTCTCGGTAATGTCGATGAGTGGGGTAGAGTGACTGATGTTATTTGTCGGGCTACGACTCGATGAAGCGCTCGCGGTTTAGACCGAGATGGGGCCGCTTGTCACTATTTTTAGGCATGGTTGAGACCGAGATGGGGCCGTTACCTGCCATTGTTATAGACGGTTGAGACCGAGATGGGGCCATACTATCATGGCTTTTTATGATATTTATGCGTGGATTCCGAGTCTTGGCTAGGGCCCTGTGTTTGAAATAAGATGTGTGGTGAAAACAAGTGCGTATTCGTGAGATGTCGAGTGTGCATTCGTGAGGTGTCGGGATTGGGTTGTGAGAGCAATTGCATTGCATATTTTCATTTACTGGGCAAAAGCTCAGGATTTACGTATGTAGGTGAGGTGGCTGAAGGCGGTACCTCCACGGACTTTTGAGGGCTGAGCGTACATGTGATGCGACCTGTGGAATGATTTAAATTATGTTTCGTGTGTTTACGTGTCTTTTTTTTGGGCTCCAGCCCAATGAATAAATGTGGACCTCGTGAGAACAGTATTGAACTCGTGTATATTTGTATTCATACGTTTTAAAAGTTTTAATTAAATGGGCTTTCCGCTGCTTACGCTGCATAAATCCGCCAAAATACGTATTGAGGAAGTTGGGTCATTACAGGTGGTATCAGAGCATTAGGTTATAGGTTCTGTAGACTGTCCATGTACTGCCGCTCAAAAGCCGGGAGAACAAGCCGCGCCTGTAAGTTTTTACGCTTTTATGTGATTTGAATTTGACTGATTTATGTGTTTATTGATTTATTGTAGAAGTAAGTTGAAAATGGTGAGAACACGTAGAGAAGTGGGCGAGTCGAGTCGTAGGGCGGAATCTGAATCTCCACCAGAGGAGGACCGCTCTACCATCCATCGATTGACTGAACTTATTCAGCAACAATCGAATCAAATCCATGATCTGATTAACCACCGGAGCTCGTCTGAGCACCGTCCGTCTCCACAGCCCGACCGTATGGAGATTATCGGGGAGCGTTTCCGCAAACTTAATCCTCCGATCTTTTCCGAGGCAGCTAACCCCGTGGAAGCCGAGGATTGGATTGGCACTATTGAAGACCTCTTCATATACAGCCGTGTCAGAACGAGGAGGTGGAGGCCTTACCGCCGGTGCCAGCTCGTGTTTTCACACTGACGAACGAGGAGGCAGAGGACAATCCAAATGTGGTCGGGTATGTTGAATATCTTTCACGTACCTTCGACAATCTTGTTTGACTCTGGGGCTACACACTCATTTGTGTCGACTAATTTCGTGGATAGAGCGGGAATTCATCCCACTCGTTCTATGTGCAATTTTGTGGTGTCTCTACCTCACGGAGATCCGACCCGGACGAATCTAGTTGTAGAAGGCTGTCCTGTTAGAATCGAAGGGAGAGATTTAAACGTTGATCGGATAGTAATCCCGATGAATGATTATGATATCATATTCGGGATGAATTGGCTTTCCAAATATGGAGCTATTATCAACTGCTCGAAGAAAGTAGTCAAATTCTGCTTGTCCGAGGGAGAGGAGTTCGAATTTTCGAGAAAGGCGAACTTAATTCCAATTCCTCGGATATCTGCTCTGAAGGCTCAGCGACTTGTAAATTCGGGTTGCGAAGCTTTCTTCGTCTTCGCGGTGAAATCCGAGGAATCTCAACCAAAGCTTGAAGAGGTTTCGGTAGTAAACGAATATCCCGACGTGTTTCCCGACGATCTTCCAGGACTACCTCCGGATCGGGAAATAGAATTCTCTATCGATCTCATGCCTGGAGCTGCCCCGATCTCTAAAGCTCCGTATCGACTAGCACCAAATGAAATACGAGAGCTTAAGGAGCAACTTGATGAACTATTACAGAAGGGCTTCATTCAACCTAGCTTCTCACCATGGGGAGCCCCGGTATTGTTCGTGCGGAAGAAAGACGGGTCAATGCGACTTTGTATCGATTATCGTGAACTTAACAAAATCACGATAAAGAACAAATACCCGTTACCGAGGATCGATGATTTATTCGATCAGATACAAGGGGATACAATATTCTCGAAGATTGATTTGCATTCCGGCTATCATCAGTTAAAGGTTCGTGAGGCTGATATTCCTAAAACGGCGTTCAGCACGAGGTACGGCCATTGCGAATTCTTGGTCATGCCTTTTGGGCTAACGAATGCTCCGGCAGCCTTCATGGATCATATGAATAGGGTCTTCAAAGAATTTTTGGACCAATTCGTAATCGTTTTTATTGACGATATCCTCATCTACTCAAAGACGAGAGAAGAACACGAGAAACATCTGAGGACGGTCCTTCAAATTCTTCGAGAAAAGCAGCTATTCGCCAAGTTCAAAAAGTGCGAATTCTGGTTGGAACAAGTAGTTTTCTTGGGGCACATCATTTCCGGAAACGAACTTTCAGTGGACCCCAGCGAGATAGAAGCCGTAAATAATTGGCCACGACCAACCACTCCCACGGAGATCAGGAGCTTTCTCGGGCTTGCTGGATACTATCGAAAGTTCATTAAGGATTTTTCCAGCATCGCATCGACACTCACGAACCTGACAAAGAAGAACGTCCCTTTCAAGTGGACGGAAACTTGCGAGCAAAGCTTCCAAGAGTTGAAGAAACAATTAACGACGGCTCCTGTTCTTACGATTCCCTCCGATACCGAAGGCTTTTCGATGTACAGTGATGCCTCGAAGAACGGCTTGGGGTGTGTGTTGATGCAGAACGGGAATGTAATAGCATATGCCCCCCGACAACTGAAACCGTACGAGAAGAACTACCCCACGCATGATCTGGAACTCGCAGCAGTGGTGTTTGACCTAAAAATTTGGCGACACTATTTATACGGGGAACGCTGTGAAATCTTTACCGATCATAAAAGCCTAAAGTACTTTTTCACGCAGAAGGAATTAAATATGAGGCAAAGGCGATGGCTAGAGTTGGTGAAAGATTACGACTGCGTGATTAACTATCACCCAGGGAAGGCGAACGTAGTCGCAGATGCTTTGAGCCGTAAATCAGTTAATGCGGAATTGTGTCAACTCGAAGATGACGTGATCAACTTCGGGGAGATCGAAATGAGACTGACAGCGTTAACCTTGAAACCAACGTTGTTGGACCGAATTCTTGAGGCACAAAAAGATGACGAATTATATCTGAAGATCCGAGCGGAACATGACAAGGGTGTTCAATCGGAGGTCGGATTTCGAGATGACGGAAGCTTACGGTTTTGGGGTCGTTTATATGTGCCACAAGATGAAGAAATCCGACGAATCATAATGATGGAGGCGCATACGACGATCTATTCGATACATCCCGGTGCAACAAAAATGTATCGAGACTTGAGAAGAAATTACTGGTGGCCGGGAATGAGAAAGATGTAGCCGTTTTTGTGCAACGATGCTTGACGTGCCAGCAAATCAAGGCAGAACATCAAAGACCAGCGGGAACGTTGCAGCCCTTGATGACTCCTGAGTGGAAGTGGGATCACATCACGATGGATTTCGTTGTGGGATTACCGAAGACAATGAAGGGCCACGATGCAATCTGGGTGATCGTGGATAGATTGACGAAATCGGCCCATTTCCTGCCAATTAATCAAACATACTCCATGGGGAAGTACGCTGAGCTGTACATACAGGAAATCGTAAGACTCCATGGGATTCCAATTTCGGTTGTCTCGGATCGGGATTCGAGATTTCTATCTCAATTTTGGGTGAGTTTAAAGGAAGCCATGGGAACCAAATTGTCCTTCAGCACGGATTATCACCCGCAGTCGGACGGGCAATCGGAGAGAACAATTCAGACGCTCGAAGATATGTTGCAAGCATGCATTTTGGATTCCCGAGGGAGCTGGAGCAGATACCTCCCGTTGATTGAATTTTCATACAACAACCGTTACCAAAACACAATCGGGATGGCACCGTACGAAGCCTTGTACGGACGCAAATGTCGGTCCCCAATTCACTGGGATGAAATAGGCGAGAAGGAGTTCTTAGGTCCTGAGATGGTACGTGAAATGACCGAATCTGTTGAAAAGATTCGGGAGAGGATGCAAACGGCCCAGACTCGTCAGAAGAGTTACGCTAATAAGAGACGGAGGCCGATGGAGTTTAAAAAAGGCGACCAGGTTTTTTAAAGATATCGCCTATGAAAGGTGTGAAACGTTTTGGGAAGAAAGGGAAACGTAGTCCGAGATATATCGGACCATTCCAATCTTGAAAAGAGTTGGAGAGGTGGCGTATCAACTCGAACTTCCTACATCGCTCGCACAGGTCCATGATGTCTTTCACGTATCCATGTTACGGAAGTACATTTCGGATCCGAGCCATGTGATGCAGGGCGAGTCGCTATATCAACAATTGAAGCCGGACTTGAGCTACGAAAAAAGCCGGTGGAAATCCTGATGTATGAGGTGAAACACCTTCGGAATAAAAGCATTCCTCTCGTGAAGGTCTTGTGGCGGAACCAAGTACTGGAAGAAGCCACTTGGGAAAGAGAAGACGAGATGAGAGAAAGATATCCCGAGTTATTTTCCGTACTGTAATTTCGGGGACGAAATTCTTGTAAGGGGGAAGAATGTAATACCCGTAAAATTTATACGGGATTATTTTAATAATATTTGAACAGTATGAAGTCGATTTCGAACATACATCGATTTTTTTTCCCGAGTCAAGACAAGAATTTAAATTTGACCTGATAATGAAAAATAAAGGCTCAATCGGACCAAAAGAAAAGTAATGGCCCAATTGAGAGAGGTAGACTAGAAATTAGGATTTTGGCCCAATAAAATATAAATAAAAAAATACTATAATACTAATAGAATCAAAAACAAAACAAATCAAACAAAACAATTCAACTCCAAAATGAAACAAACAAAATAAAATAAAACTAATACATACTTAACCTAAACCATAAATTAACAACTTAACTACAAATACAAATAAGAGTTGACGATTTTTATGGAGAGGAGAAGGATTAAAGTGATATCCCAAACACTTAAATACAAAGGTCGGGATCAAAGGTCGGGATCACACTCGTTACATAATTCTATGCGGATTAAGGTAGGTGAAGATCACCTACATACGTAAACAATATTAGGAATTTCGAATTTTTACGTGTTTGTATGTTCTTCATCGAGTTATTTGTGTTTACTTGATAGTGATGATTGATTTGCATGAATTGTTCATTATATATATATATATTTCGGTTAGCTTAGGAGGACCATGAGTATTTAGAAATAAGGATAGAGGATTTTAAGATTAAGAAATTAGGACAAAACATAGGAAAGATTAGAGTTTCCTAGGATTTCTTTATTCATTTCGGCCAAGAGGTTTAAAAATTCATATCTCACAATCTAGACCTCGTATTAAGGATCCCTTCGGGCAGAATTTAGATTTGCAAGTCTTTTATGTGTGGTTAAAATCGCAGGTCCATCGGACATCATTTACCCCTTGATCATTGAGAAATACGAAACTGTCGCAAAACAGCCTAAAAAATAGTTATTTTAAACTTTTAGGGACTTAATCGAAATTTTACAAAATCTGGTGAGTCTGTGTTGTAAAATTCCGAACAGAGAATATTTCTAAAGAAATATAAAGTTTTTAGGACATATTTTAAATTCGGAATATATTATTGGGGTGCTAAATAAATTTATATAATTTCGACTAGAATGAAATTAGAATGTTTCAAAAGTTTAGGATGTTAATTAAATTTATATAATTTCGGCTAGGATGAAATTAGAATTTTTCAAAAGTTGTGAATGCTAAATAAATATATACAAATTCGGCTACAATTAAATTGGAACTTTTCAAAAGTAATTACGGACTAAATAATTCGGTAAGGACCAAATTAAAACTTTTAAAAAGTTTGAGTACTAAAATTTTATGTTGAGTTTCGGCTAGAGTAGAAATGAAAAATTTTCAGAGACTTTTGGTTTTTTTTATATACATAAATGATTAATGAATTCGGTTAGGGTCATTATGCAATTTTCGGAAATTCCAAGGGGTTAATTGTAAATTTTCAAAAGTTTTGGGGCAAATCTGAATTCTATAAAATTTTCGGGTCTAAACTAAAAATATTAAAATTTGGGGCAGATTTGAAATTTGAGAAAATTTTTGAATCTTAGATAAATTTTGAGGATCATTCCTGGACATTTTATAATTATATAAAATTTTCGAATATTGAGTCAATGAATTTCAAATCTGATTCCTTAAAAATAAAATAATGAGATTTTGGATGTTTAAAAGTAAAATTTGGAGAAATATTTCTAAAATAGCAATTGAAGTATTATTTTAAAAATTTGGGAGTTGAAGATAAAAGAATTAAAATTTTGGAACTCTTACTGTAATTTAGGGGAGAGTTTACTAGACAAGGTTTCGGGACGATTTAATCGGAACGAGGGCTTTGGGCCCAAATTATTTGTGTACGCTAGTTTTTGGATCGGGCCGAGCTAATACCTCGCGCCGATGCGTTATATGAAAATTTGCATTTTATGTGTTGCACTTTATTTGCACGGCATTTGCATACACGTGTCATGAGGGGAGTTATAACCGTGCGGCGTCTCGGTAATGTCGATGAGTGGGGTAGAGTGACTGATGTTATTTGTCGGGCTACGACTCGATGAAGCGCTCGCGGTTGAGACCGAGATGGGGCCGCTTGTCACTATTTTTAGGTATGGTTGAGACCGAGATGGGGCCGTTACCTTCCATTGTTATAGACGGTTGAGACTGAGATGGGGCCGCACTATCATGGCTTTTTATGATATTTATGCGTGGATTCCGAGTCTAACCTAGGGCCCTGTGTTTGAAATAAGATGTGTGGTGAAAACAAGTGTGTATTCGTGAGATGTCGAGTGTGCATTCGTGAGGCGTCGGGATTGGGTTGTGAGAGCAATTGCATTGCATATTTTCATTTACTGGGCAAAAGCTCAGCGTTTACGTATGTAGGTGAGGCGGCTGAAGGCGGTACCTCCACGGACTTTTGAGGGCGGAGCAGTTCATGTGACGCGACCTGTGGAATGATTTAAATTATGTTTCGTGCGTTTACGTGTTTTTTTTTTGGGCTCCAGCCCAATGAATACATGTGGACCTCGTGAGAACAATATTGAACTCGTGTATATTTGTATTCATACGTTTTAAAAAAGTTTTAATTAAATCGGCTTTCCGCTGCTTACGCTGCATAAATCCGCCAAAATACGTATTTAGAAAGTTGGGTCGTTACACTGGAGAGCAACATGAAGAAGGTCAACATGACCGCACCATTCAACAAAGGACCTGAGATCGAAGGGCTTCCAAGCAATCATGTGCACATCAACTCAGCATAGGCTTCACCTACCACAATCCATCGCAAAGAAGACTAGGTTGATGCTGAAGACTGAGATTCAGAAGTTTTGCGACGGAACGCTCAAGGTCATCAGGAGGAATATAGTGCAAAGGTTGGAAGAAATCAACCGAGAGACGATGCTGAGAATCCACAGGTTCATGAGGGAACAGCCACTCCTGATGGAATTGCTAGATGATGTCGAGGAGCGTCTGAAGCTTAGGGAAACAGTTAGAAACTATGAGCATGCGATGGGTTTGCGCAGATCGTATTACGCCCGACGAGGACAAACAACGCGGAAACGCAATCAAGCACAAAGGGGGAGATTGTAGAGTATATATTTTAATT
The DNA here is from genome assembly GCA_027422505.1 of Craterostigma plantagineum. Lineage (NCBI taxonomy): Eukaryota > Viridiplantae > Streptophyta > Magnoliopsida > Lamiales > Linderniaceae > Craterostigma > Craterostigma plantagineum. The sequence goes on along the minus strand of JAPQWV010000274.1, from coordinate 222,813 downwards.
GTGCTTGATTTTATTAGTTGTGCTTGTAATTAGGGGCGTTTTGTATAGTAGTCTTTAGATTAGGACTAGTTTGATATTTATACCAAGTGTGTTTGGTATAAATACATGTAAACAATTAGAGCTTAATACAGAAAATTAGAGAATTGGTCCTAAAGGCTGCCAAATTCATTTCTAGAGAGAGAAACTTACAAAACTTTCTCACACTAACTGTTTTCTCTCTCGAGTTTTTCAACGAAAGGTTTTCGATCGATATTCAATCCATCAATTCTAATCGATTTCCTTAGAATTCGTGCCTAGGATTAATTGTGTTGACTAACGGGGACCTAACACTATGTCTAGCTAAAGTACATTAAAGAAAGCGCTACTTGGAAGGCACCCCAAGCCTATCCTATGTTTTTCCTTTATTTTCCCATCGCATTTTTCGTTTTTGTGATTCTGTTTTCCGATGATCGCAGGGAATTCAAAATCTTAAGTGTGGGGAGGAGCCGTACATAACATGCACATCGGACTACTCAGGGAAGTTGCTTATCTTACTTTTTCCTCTTCCGTATGTTACATTTTTTTTATGTTGAGGACAACATAAATCTTAAGTGTGGGGAGGGGAATTTCTTCGAAATTAATGCGAACATGTTATATGTGTGCATGTCTTGATTTTTGGTATAATTTTTTCGAATTTGGCATTATTTTTTTAACGAAAATCATGTTTCGTATCATGAAAGGATGATTTTGTGAGTAATTAAGATACAAATGCATTGTCTACTTCTTTCTTACATGATGAACTTTGCTCATTTTTTGGTTGTGTGAATCAAGCTTAATTAATTTCTTTTCAGACCTTGCTTGTGTATTACGTTTTGAAACACTTAAAGTGTGATTGCGTGAAAATAATGAAGGCATTAGGAATTCAGCCCATAGCCAAAGTATCCAACAACGCCTAATCACCGTAGTTATCCACTTTGAGCCTGAGCCTTTTATTTGTGAGAATTGGATTATAGATTGCCGACACTGATTAAGCCTTCAGACATAAACCCATTGGAACGATAGTAGAAGTGAAGGTTGAGTGCCGGACTTAAGAAGCGCAATACTAAATTTCCGAGCTAATGTAAAAAAAAAAGAAAATAAAATAAAAAGAAAAAAAGAAAAAACAGAGAATATATATGACTATGAACCCTTCCTCCGATAATCTTTCACTCTCGAAAGCGTATTATCTATTTCCTAGATCAAGAAGTTGAAAGAAGAAGGGCTTGGTGAAAAACGACGAATGCAAGAGAACGGAAGTGATCAACAAGAATGGCAGATTTGGCGCTTTCGAGATGGTGACATGATAGTAACACGACTACAGCTCGTATCTTTTTTATGCTTATTCCTTACATTTCTTACATATCTCAGCCATATTATTACCCAGTAAAGACCTTCCGATTCACGCTTGATCATTAAAAGTGGTAGATTTACGAATCACTTGCAAGCTTATAGTAGAGATTAGATTAGTGCATGACCAGAGCGACATCACCGACATCTTAACCCATACACTTAGTGACTTGAGTGAATCCTTGTGAGGTGCGGATCTTGACAGGTATTGCTAGGGAGATTGTGTAGTTAGTCGTTGGCTTCAAAACGTGTTTTCCGACTTTACTTGCATTATTTCTTACATGGTCTCATTTTTTATTGATACGTTGCATGATTTAATTGTTATATGCCATATTTATCTCTTTGCTTGAGGACAAGCAAAAGCTCAAGTGTGGGAAGATTTGATAAACATAATTTTAGATGTTTATATTTATGATTAGTATTTGAGTTTTGGGGGGTCTTCGCGTAATAAGTATTGGGGAAAACTATGCAAATAGGCTTATATTTCAGGACATTAATGTGACATTAGTGCAGAAATTAGGGATGATGGAATACTTTCCTTGAAACAAGAAATAGGCAAAAGGATGAAAAGGAGCAACATGTTTTCAGGCGACCTCTTTCACACGGACAAAGGAATCAATTACACAATTTGCTCTAAATATATATAACTCACGGCAGAGGTAAGAAGGGTAGACCTAGAAAAAAAGAATCCTACACTGAACCCTCGTAGCCTTGTTGCTCTCCTCCCACCTCAAGCACCCACCTTTCACTTCACGCACATTACTCGCAAGGAAGCAACTCAAGGCAGCCGTGCGTGAATTGGAGCGAGCGAGGCAGCCGTGCGCTTTGACGAGCTCATTTCAGCGGCTGGGCTGTGAAGAGCGACGAAGTGCTGCGGTTTGGGCTGAGAGCAAGAGATGTGGGGAGTGGAAAAGAAGGACAAGGGAAGGAAAAAGCTGATCGCCCGCCACCCTAGATAAGAGACGTGGAGACTAGATGAACCCTAGCGACATCGTATGCATATTTAAGAATTGTTGTTTTTGGCTATTATTTTGACCCGATTATGATTTCTTGTTATTATTTTGATTATGTCTATGTGATCAATATAAGTTTTGGGAAATCGTAAGCTACCCTCAAAAGAGGGGCTAACGGTTAGACCACTCGTAAACGAGCGGAATAAATTCATCGCTAGAGATAGGTTGAGTTACCCCGTTGGATTAGAGTCAAATCTAATAGAGCGATTTATCGTATTTTAATGCGGTCTTCGGTTAAGTAGTTAGGGAAGCTTGCCCGGCTCCTTAATTAGTAGATTAGTTGTTTATGATTATCTTATAGTAAGGCGCAGTTTCGTCACCCATAGAGACTCGTACGCATGTTATAGGAATCTCCACGGTCTAATAATAGTCATGTTCATGTATAATAAATATTTGCTTCGGTCGAGCTAGGGGGATTCGATGTTTCAAATACTTTGCTTTTATAAAGTCGTTACCCATTATAGCTATTTTATCAGATTTATATTTTTGTGTTTATCGTTTATTTAGTTTGTCATTATTTATATTTGTATCAACCCAAAAATAATGACTAGGATATTAACGACGGTTTTCCAAAGTAGACAGTTCCTTTGGTTCGATACTCGAATACTTACCGTTTCTGTACAATATCGATTGGTACACTTGCCTATTGAGCGTAGAAGAGTTCGCAATATATTCGTTTTGACTCGATCCGCTTGATCAACTCATACCTAGTGAGGTGGTGATGGCTGATGTGGTTCCTCTTGTGAAGGCGAAACAATTGTCTTTTGAGAGACGATTGAGTGGATAGGTGGGGTAGTTTGCGCGATTGGACCAGTGGTCGCGACTTCTACTCGGGGGAAGACAAAGTCATCCCCTGCACCTACGGGCTCGGTCCGGGTTATTTGTGGACTAGAAGACGAAGGATGACGGTCGTGTTTCTTTTTGATTCGATGTTCCTGCTTGCTACTTCGTCATCCCCTTTTGATTTTCTCTTCAGTTTGCGCTTGGGGGATGCGACTTGTCCTAGACATAAATTTGGCTTGGGGTTGGCTTGTCCCTGGGTTAGGTTCAACTGGGATGTGTTGAACCGTGGGAATGTTATCGAGGTTGTTTGCGCGAAGATATTTTGAAGCGTCGGATCGTTTTGATCGAGGAGTTGCAGAAGGTAATCCGGTAGAATCATGGCATCCTGATCAAATTTTGTTTTTGTTTTTGTTGATATAATTTTCCGGGCTTGGGGATTTCGTAGCCTTCGGCCCGTGGACGACGTTCGATGTCGGGGTTGAGGTCAATGAAGTGTTGAACAAGGACGGGTAGCCATCGTAGGTTGGGGAAGACTTTGGTCGATCCGAACTTCCGTCTTCTTAGTTGGTTAAGTAGGTCAGACCATATTAGTTGGGTGACATCATAGTTTTTGTTGAAGGTGATGCCGTGGAAAATCAGCATAATTTGGCGGTTGCAGCGGTCTGACCCGGTGTGCTTAGGAGATAAGCACTTGTTGACTATCAAGAACAGCGTCCGCCAGGTTTGAGGTATGTCTTTGGCGCAGAAGTCTGGGAGATGAATGGTGTTTTGGGCGTTTGGTTCGTGTCCCATGGAGAGGAAGTCGCTGATGAGGTCATCGTTAATGGGGTGTGGGTCGCAGTGAGTCGAGGTTGGGAGATTAAGTTGTGAACGAAGGATTGTTCGGGTTAGAACAAAAAGGTGTTGTCAATTTTGGCTGAGAGCCGAGTTGCTTTGGGGTTATCTGTTGGGTTTTGAAGAGTTGCCCAAAATTGTTGTACGTAGACTTCTAGGACAAGTTCGGTTAAATTAAAGGCAGTCTTTAAAGGATGGTTTTTAGGATTTTGACGATTATAGGGTCTAAGCAGGAAGTGTTGTCAAAGTCGAACTGCACATTATTGGGTAGTCTTTGTACCCATAAAAGGATTAGTTCGCCACATTATTGTCAAATGATTAGTTTGTTGATTAGTTCGCCGCATTCGATCACATAAAAGGATGTCATGTGTTGAAATGATTAAGTAAGCGAAAGGATTGCAACACAAAAATAATTTAAGTCTAGGCGAAACTGTTAAGAATTGTAGCAATTAAATAATTTAAGGAGACGGAATCGGGCGATTAGTATGGTCAGAATTGGTCAAGGAATCGGGCGATGCATTCAAGTGATTTTGGAGACAGAATCGGGTAATTAGTATGGTCAGAATTGGCAACGAATCGGGCGATGCGTTCATTCGAGTGATTTCGAAGACAAAATCGGGCGATTGACATTATGAATTTAAAAACTACAGTAAGACGAAACAAATCGTGGCGAATCCAAGATCGAGCGAACATAAGGAAGAAACCTAATCTTTGAATCTTGAAAACTAAAAACGAGCTAACGAAATCAGAAGAGAGATTTGAACGAACTTAATGACTCGTCGATTCCTACAAAATGATGAGATAAAGTGGGTAAAATTTGCAGATGACGAACTTTTTCCTTACGAAAATTAGTGGAGAGTTGCATAGAACGAAGAAAAATTGAGTTTGAGTACAGAGATGACGAACTTCGTTGGCGACTGGAGAAAGCTTTTGAGATTTTGGTTGAGAGAATTCGGGGAAAAAATGAACATTCTGGCGATTTTGTATTTATATGAGGTTTTGTGTAGCGTGTTCGATCGATTGAGGAATCGAGCGATTGGAAGAGACCGAGAAAATGATGAACTGTAGCGCTTTCGATAGATTGGAAGAAGTGGGCGATTAATTGAAAACGAAGAATCGCCGAGAAAACTAAGAATCAAGCGATTCTTTGGAAAAGTTGAGAGAATGTGGAATCGGACGATTGATGTTTGAAATTTTAAAAGTTTAAATATTTCAAACTGAAGAATTTGACTCAAAAATCAATTAAAGAAAATCTGAAGAGAATCATCGTATTCTGACAAATGCGAAATTTTCGATTAATATGTAACACAGAGTTCAAAAATTTTGTCCCAAATTAAATATCAAATCAACTTAGTTTTTCAAAATCGATTTGTGTGACGCAAAATCCAGTAAGCGAGGAAGAAAGGATTGCTTTAATTCGCGGCGATGAGCCCTGAAGTCAAAGATTCGTCGGTATCATTTATCATGTTTGTCGGGACCGTAATTATTTCGTTGGTCGATTTACGCCTATAAATAGACACGAAGGGGCTGAGGCGACGAGGGAGTCGCGGCAGTATTCTGTCGCGAGCTGAACATGCACCCGCTGCGTGGCGTGGCGTCGCCGGCGGTGGCAGCACCCGCTCCAGCCGGGACTCCACGCTGACGGCCTTCTCCGCCATGGCTCTCCGGCGTGTTTTGACGGCTGAGCAATTTGAGTCGCGGCAGCTATGTTAGGGCTTCATGCTCAAAGCCTTAACGACCTTTTAATGGGCTTGGCCCGTTTAAAGCCCAATTTTTGTTTCTCTTTAAAATCATGTAATTGTCAACGTGCTCATTGTGAATGTGACTTTAGGCGCACTTGCGGGTTTAGGAATTTGGTTTCCGGGGCATTTGTTAAGGGTCACGTCCCCCCGTTGTATTTATTTTATGCGGGTTGTTCGGGACTTATGATTCTCCCTGTGTTGTAATTTACCGTTTTATTAGATTAGACTGAATACGAAGACGAGGTCCCATTTGATGGAAGGCAACCCCCCGACGGTGACAAGGTGGTGGACTCGGTGACTTTGAGGCGGTTCGAGTGACGAAGGATGTTTGACGACTTCAAGACCCGTGCGACGACCCGAGGTCTTTTGAAGACGCACATAATAGGGATACGCTAGAAATAACCCGCTTGTGTTGTCTTGTAGTTTATTTTCCTAGGGTCAATTTACTACCTACGTGCGTGTTGGTTTTGAAATGATATGCATGTTTTATGTGCTCTTATGTGAGATGGTTTATTCTCACGTTTGACAAATACTAAGTGGGTAAAGGAATTGGATTTCTGTCTTCTATCATGCTTGAGATGTCTAGCATTGCGGAGTTTTGCGATTTGTTCCGAGTAAGTTGGCGTCGTATATCCCGCCCCAGTGTTAGCGTCTCGGGTGCGTCTTGGACGCCGCTCGTCATACCAGTCTGCCCCCCATGAAGCGTATGGCAGCAAGGGGCGTACATTCTGTGCGATTTGAGCATAACTTGATAGGTCACACTTAGGCAGTTAAACCCAATAAGCAGGGTTAGCCGTGAGGGTCAATGACTGAGACTAAGATAGTTGAAACTCTTATTGGATAAGTTCGTGTTCGACGTGACTTCGATAAAATTAGATGAGCCAAATATTGCGTTAAAGGCTGGGGCGAGTCTAGTCGAGTCGGTGACATCAACTCCACTATGAAACTTTCAACGAGGTTTCCGAAACTCTTCTCGGGAGGATAGTTTTTCGAGAAAAATAGTGGGAGCCAAGCAAAACAAAAAGTCCTTGTTTGTGCTTGATGAATGATAAGATAAACCTAATTAGATCTTTATTTTCTGCAGCTTTACGTTTCTTTATATTTACTGCGATGACGAACATAATTACTATGCTGCTTGAGAGAAATTGTTTGGGGGACCAAACTACGTGGACTGGCACCGTAACCTGAGGATAGTCCTAGGTATGCAGTCCCTGACTTATGTCCTCGATTCCCCCATACCGCAAGTCCCAGGGACTGATGCGAGTGACGAAGACCGAGCTGCATATGCCAAATGATAGATAGACGAGCCAAAGGTCGAGGGCTATATACTTCTTTCCATGAGCAATGACTTGCAGCGCACTCACTCGGAAATGGAAGTGGGCGCCATTTTGCTTCATTTGAAGGAGCTTTTTGGCAAACATTCCAGGAGTGCTCGCTATTCCTTGACGGAGCAACTATTTCATTGCAAAATGGCTAAGAGTAGTGACGTCGGAGCACACGTGCTCAAGATGATCGATTGGATTGAAAGACTCGAGGCACTGGACTTTATCATGGATAACGAACTCCAGAACGATCTCATACTTCAGTCGCTCCCAGCTTCCTTCAATTCGTTCATCGTGAACTTTAATCTGAACAAGGCCGAGATGACATTGACTGGGTTAATGAACCAGTTGTCAGCAGCGCAGACTCAGATGAAGAAGGTGAAAGGAAAGGAAGTTGTTCTTGTCGCGAATGCTAAGACTCGACGGTCGAGTACAAAGAAAAAGTCGGACAAGCCCACTAAGCCCAAAGGACGAATTTCAAAAGGCAAGGCCAAGAAGAACGTGTTCAAAGGCGCCAAGCCGATGGACAAGTGCCTTCACTGCAATGAGCTTGGGCATTGGAAGTGCAGTTGCCCGAAGCTAGCCGCCTCAGTAAAGAACTTTACGTTTTGGAAACAAATTGTTCTATGATAGTTTATTCCGCTTCATGGATCTTAGACACGGGAGCTAGTGCTCACATCTGTGTTTCGAACCAGGGTCTGGATCGAAGTAGGAAGCTGGCGGATCGAGAGATCATGATCAACATAGGAAGCGGACATAGTGTACAGGCGACCCACAATGATCAAGAACTCTCGTTTTATCTACTAGACATAGTTTACTGCTTTCCGATTGTTTGGTTTTGCCCAAGGGGCTTAAGAATATTGTTTCTATTCCCGTTTTGAGCAGAAACGGTTATGATTTCCGTTTTAGTAATAATATATGCAATATTTATTTTGGAAATAATTGCGTCGGAAGTGCAAGTTTACTGAATGGGTTGTATTACCTAAATATCGAAGATAAAATAAAAACTGTGAATATAGTCATCAACAAACGAAAATTGGAGTCGAACTCGAGACTGCTGTGGCATCTTCGACTCGGTCACGCTGGAGAACAGAAGATTCTTAAGTTGGAGAAAACCGGCGTTAGAAAGCCGCTTGGGTCTTATCCCTTTCCAACTTGTGAATCTTGTATCCTTGGAAAGATGACCAAGTCGCACTTCACAGGGACTTTTACGAGAGCCGCAGAACTTCTCGGTTTGATACACACGGATGTTTGAGGACCGTTCGGGGTAGCGGCTGGCGGTAACTTCCATTATTTTGTTACCTTCACTGATGATCACTCTCGCTTTGGCAAGGTGTACCTCATGAGAATAAGTCTGATACTTTTGAATGGTTCAAACAGTACAAGGCTTTGGTGGAAAATCAGACTGGAAAGAGCATTGCCGTTCGATCAGATCGAGGCGGTGAGTACATGAGCCTCGAGTTTGACGAGTTCTTGAAAGAGAACGGGATAATTTCACAGATGACACCGCCCGAAACACCGCAGTTGAACGGTGTGTCCAAACGCACAAATCGAACTCTGTTGGATAAGGTTCGATCTATGCTAAGCTATACAGACCTGCCCATATCGTTGTGCGGTCATGCCCTGTTGACAGCGGCACACATTCTGAATAGATGTCCTACAAAATCTATCGATCGTATTCCGTATCAGATATGGACAGGACGAAAACCGAGCTTGAATCACATTAGAATTGGGGTTGCCCCGCGTTTGTGAAAAAGCTCAAGACAGATAAACTGGAATCGAAGGCTGTGAAAGGACGTTTTGTCGGGTATCCTGAGGATTCCATGGGATACCAGTTTTCTTCCACGACGTCAGAGAATCATTGTAGCTCTTCAGGCTCACTTTCTTGAAGAAGATTTCGTTCGAGAAGGTGGAGCGGGTCGCGAAGTAACTCTTGGAGAGTATCAGAAGCGCTTTCATAAACTCCAGTGTCGGGTGACACAGTAGAGCAGTCCGAGGCACAACCTGACTTGCGCAGGTCGGGTAGAGTATCTCGCCAGCCTGAGAGATACGAGATGGTCCACATCGAGTACGAGGTTGCTGCGATGGAAGGGCACGTCGGAGACGATTCCACTACCTATGACCAGGCAATCAGGGATAAGGATTCGGAGAAATGGCTTATACCTATGCAAGCCGAAATGGATTCTATGCACGAAAACCAAGTCTGGACTCTCCTCCCAGATGGTTTCAGACCCATTGGGTGTAAATGGATCTACAAGAGAAAGATAGGATCTGACGGATTGGTTGATACATACAAAGCTAGGCTTGTGGCATTGACTATGAGGAGACCTTTTCGCCTGTTGCTATGATGAAGTCCATTCGAACATTGCTTGCGATAGCTGCGCACTATGACTATGAGATCTGGCAGATGGATGTGAAAACTGCGTTCCTAAATGGATACCTCAAGGAGGAAATATATATGGAGCAGCCCAAGGGTTTTACATCGCAAGGAGATGCTCATAAGGTGTGCAAACTGAACAAGTCCATTTATGGACTGAAACAAGCCTCTAGAAGCTGGAATCTTCGGTTCGATGAAGTGGTCAAGGGCCATGGATTCTTAAAGAACGAAGATGAACCTTGCGTCTACAAGAAAAGCAGTGGGAGCAAAATATCTTTCCTCGTATTGTACGTGGACGACATCCTTTTAATAGGAAATGATATCGGAATGCTCTCGATGGTGAAAGCGTGGCTTTCGACCGAATTCGCCATGAAAGACTTGGGAGAAGCTACCTACATCTTGGGGATTCGGCTCTATAGAGATCGAGCGAATCGCATGTCGAGTTCGCAAAGTTGCTCGGCCCGTGAAAATGGAGGAGTTCGCGAAATAGGGTTTGCGTGGGTTCGCAACCCTCGTTAGGCCCGCGAAACTTCAGTTCGCAAAGTGGGTTCGCGGCTTGTGTGGAATCGCAAAATATCTTCAATTCGCCGAATGATTCGGCCCGTGAAAGCTGCCGAGTTCGCAAAATGGACGCGGCCCGTGAAGCATCTTTAATTCGCCAACTTCGCCGGGTTCGCGAATTGCATGTGGATTCGCAAAACTCGTTTGAGTTCATCAACTGGGGTTTCACGAATTGTATGTGAATTCACCAATTATTTGTTGCACGGGTTCGTGAACTCGCAATCGCCAAGTACACCTCACTAATAGTTTGCGAACTAGGGTTCGCCAAATTCGACTTTGCATGGCTTCGCAACTTTCACAGAGTTCGCGGCTTGTGGAGTCCGCGACCCTCACTTCGCGATCCCATGCAAGCGAAATCCCCCTTTTTGAGTTCGCGAACTTTTTTTTTTCAAGGATTCGTGAACCACGGTTCGCGGGGCCATTATTTCGCGGCCCCATCGGAACCAAAAACACCTTTCAATTTGCGAATCTACTAAATTCCCGATCAAACTATACCTTTTCTAAAGAATGACTTTGACTACCCTCCGGACCTTAAAAATATTTTTCCCAAGACTCTCGTGAGCTACTCATACGAACCCTAATCCTCTATCACTTTCGTGCCTAAAACACCAAGTCGAACAAGGAGGTTTTCAGTTCGGGGATTAAGATTTGCACAAAACCTAGTAATTAACATCTCGTGCTTACAATCCTTAAAACACCCTATTACCTAATAAGAAGACCAGAATGAAAGGTAGAATTCGTACCTTTCCAAGCTTTTAGTTCGATTTCTTCATTCTTCTTCCTAAAGGTCTCGTTAGTTTCTTGGTTATGGTGTTTATGGTATTGAAGAGTTCGAGATGAACATTGGAGTGTGATGATGGGACATGGTTATCGAAAATATCCCCTAATTTGGGGACTTGTTTCTAGAAGCTATTTCCAACAATTTTGGGCCAAAGAAATCAATTACTAGGGCCTTGTTATTAGCTATAAATCCTCATATGTTTGGGCCACTTTGTTTCCAGGAGGTATATTATTTGGTCCAAACTTATTAAATTGACTTGGGCTTGAGTTTTAGGTTTCAACCTAGTCCAATTTTCGATTATTATATATATATATATATATATATTTCATTAACTCAATCTCCCTACTCCTCATTTTCGAAAATCCCCTAATTAAATTAGTATCACATAAATGTAAAATTGAATATACAAAATACATGTAATCACGTACGCACGTAAATAATGCACAAACTCATAGGGTCACATAAGCACAAAAATTCAGATCACGTAAGCATATGATTCAATACACGAAATCTTCACATCCTCATTTAAATTTTATTAATTTGGGCCCGTTGTAATTCATTTGGGTCTTAATAAATTTTATTGGGCTAATCTATTTAATTTAATATAGATTATTTATTGATATTTTCCACTCAATTGGGCCAAGATGATTTGGGTCGAATATTAACTAGGCTGAGTTCCTCGTTCGGCATTTCATCCGTTTGAATACCAAGTTCTTCTATCCAATTTGTACAAAATAATTTACGCCTTAATATGTATTTAATTACGGGTATTACATCCTCCCCCCCTTAAAAGAATTTCGCCCCCGAAATTCCGTCAGCTGGAATCGTTCGGGGTAACGATCGGTTAGGAAAATCACCTGGTTGCCCTCAAAGACAACTCTCACATAAGAAGGAAAACGTATCCTCCTGAGGACAAAATGAGGGCTTAAATGAATAAGAAAGGGTGGAGCTTGTCATCACCTCTTTTGTCTCAGTTGATGACATTGGCTAAGAGTCATTCTCTCTTGATGATAGAAGGTCAGTAGCGAGTTCGGAAAATTCCCAAAGAAGGTAGAATATAGAACAGAGAAGGCTGAATCAAGCGTGAAAATTCGACACTACTAACTCTGCGAAATTTGCTCGGGAATTTGAAAATCCTAAAGATTTTCAGGAAGCGACTGGGATTCTTGTATTGATTGTTCTTGTCTAGGACTTGATTGTAGAAATAACTTGTGGCAGAATGACCCTAATTCCTGATTTCACGCTTCTCGCATTCGCAACCTTGTCGTTCTCAGATGAGAACCGGATGGCAACTATGGAAGGCCGTAAGTGGCTGGTCTACTGTAATGTGTCCTCGCCTGGCTCCTATCTTCGTCGAGTTCCCGAAAATTAATGTTGTAGGATCTACGCAGGCTCCTATCGTGTTAATTGTAGGGTGTATTCTGGGTCTTAGCAGTCATTCTATTTTTCAATGCGGAAAGTGATGTCCTACGACTATTCCATAACCTACTGGAGCATAGGTGCATCATAAATTGTCAGTGTACCTGTCGTTCCTACGGAAGGAACTTCTGTTTCCTCTTGGTTTTAGTTGGACATTCGTGGGGGAGCTGGGGAGGGTGGCGTCGAGGTTTGATCAGGTTCCAAAGGGATGTGCCCTCGGCACTTTCTAGCGAAGTGTCCTCGCCCTCCGCATTTAAAACAATTGCCACTCTGCGTGTAGCAGATGCCTCCATGCTGTCGCCACACACTGTTGGCATCGAGGAACCGGGTTTGGAACATAGGCACGAAAAATAACATTCGTCGGGTTTGACTTGATTGCCAATTTTGAGACCCTCGGTTAGTCTGTGCATCTCCGGGATCTCTGAACCATTGGAGCTTCTTGTGACCTTTTTGTTCCGTCCCACCGTCCGTCTTTCTCTTTCCTTTCTGAGTCTTGGAAGTTCAGGCCTCCTTCCTAGTAGGATTAGTAATATCCGTAGGAGTTGGGGGATTTCGCTCCGGAATTCCTTTCCTACAACTCCCGTGAGCGGGGATCTACGGGATTCGGATGAACTTTGCCGTGATAAAATCATAGAGTAGACCTTTAAGTTCATCAACTTGGTCTTTGAGTTCGCCGATTTGATTCGACTGTTGTTGGACCAATTCGGTAAGGTGCAGGAGCATTGTGCTTTGTTCATTCGTAGGTGATCCAGATGTCACCCGCGACTTGACTCGCCGATCATTTCTCTAGACTCGCTAGTCATTCTTCAATTAGTGAAACAAAGCGGCACGTATTAAAAGCACATAAGCATATCATCATAACACTTACAGGCAAGGCTGCTTCCGCGCTTTTTGGGTGTGTGTGTATGGACAGTCTACAGAACCCGTGACCGAGGCTCTGATACCACTGTAGCGACCCTAGCCATCGCCACCATTTCTTACGTCATCCTAAGTGCCTAATGGCGTATTTAAATAAAGGAACTGCGGCAATGAGTATGAAAATTTTCATTTACATGACGGAACTTTGTCCAATACATGCCAAAGGAATGTTTCCGCGTCAAAAGAAATTCTTCGAGTTATAATACACACTAATCCTAGTTTGTAATCACTCGGGACGGTTGCGATGGCACAGCAAAAGCTCCTATGCGCCCGGCCTCACAGGTCTTCATCCATACACACGCGTCCACCCCAAAAGACATTCGGAAGCTTCAAAAGATAGGCCTTGCCGGCTAGGCGATCACGTACTGTGATCGTATGTACCTACAACACATAACATAAAGAAATGAGACACCGAGGCTCAATAAGTAGAAACTATGCATGTATGCACGTGTCCCATCCCTGCAAAGGCAATCCACGCCAATGCATAAACTACTACGCAAAGGCGATCCGCGCCGATGCACTTAACAATCCGCCAAGGCCGATCCGCGCCGATGCTCATCATACTCGTAAACCTCACTCAGGGCCCTCGGCTAATCTCACTATGCACCACAAATGAGCTCACGTCCACTAGGGACAAATATGACAGCGGTCCACACCGGATGGCCATACCTAGGACGCACACCGTTCCCCTAAGTTGCCATATGTACCCGGTCGTCCCGACTGTCGGCGGTCGCTCGCTCACGCTGGTAGCCCACGCTGAGGTTGCCTACACCAGGGTTCCACCCTGTGTCGCCTATACCCTCAGGTCGCACCCTCCAGGTCGCTCCCTACCGCCATGGGCATTGCCCAATCATATCATAAACATACACATACGCGGCCTTTCGCAACGGGCATTGCCCTAATATATTTCATTATATACATAATAATTAAATGTATACGGCCCTTTCGCCAACGGGCATCGCCCTAATATATTCATTATATATAGGATAATAATATAGTATACGGCCCTTTCCCCAACGGGCATCGCCCTAATATAGTTCATTACCTTCATAATAATAATATATGTATACGGGCCCTTTCGCCAACAGGTCTTCGCCCTACTATATTTCATTGCATATACAATAATAGTAATAATGTATACGGCCCTTTCGCCAACGGGTCTCCGCCCTAATATACTTCATATACATATACATATTTACATAATATTACGACGCCGCTAAACGCCGCCCTGGTAGCATAGTGGACAGCCCTTGACTCAACTGCGAGTCGACAACACATGCCCATATCGGCAATGTATCAGTCGCTTACAAGCGATACCTATATATACACATACTCGACTCATACAACCCTCCACATGTGATCGTGTATGCACGTGAGTATGAAAATGCAATAAATGCCAGACGCACTTACCAAGAGACAGCATATCAATTAATTCACATAAATCATGTAATCATCGAGGCACATAGTCACGTAATATCAAGCATACACAACTCAGGTAAGCATCGAAGCACCTAGTTATACAATTTAAGCACGTACAGTGTTGTAGTTGAATTTCTACTTAACTGTCGTCCGTCGACTAGTTGCTAACTGATCCGATGTAACTCCTAGGTGCCGACCTTAGCATAAGAATGATTAAGTTAGTACCTTATTTAAATATTTAACTAGCTAAATCTCGAATTTCCTAAGTCCAAACCTTAGGCATAAGATACGAAGGTTATACCTAAATTAATACTTGAGTTGGCGTAGTATAGCTACTATCATTTCTAAGGATTATTTAATTGGAAAGAGTTCGCAAAATATTGTTCCCAAGTTATAAACGCGATCTAAGAATTCTAGGTGAATGTCGTGAGGTCTAGCTAAAATTTCGCTAAGTATGGTTCGCGAATGGCCTTTAAATGATTAGGGGGTTAAGATAGTTCGCCAACTTCGTAATCTCGTGAGACTTTAGCTAAAAAGGGTAAGTATAGTTCCGCGAATATCTCAAAGTTTCGATGTGATTCGCAAAGTCGCTTGATTCTTGAAGTGCACGAATTCGCGAAGCCAGTCGAGTTACGCAAAAGTTGCTCGGCCCGTGAAAATGGAGGAGTTCGCGAAATACGGTTTGCGTGGGTCGCAACCCTCGTTAGGCCCGTGAAACTTCAGTTCGCAAAAGGGGTGGGCTTGTGTGGAATCGTAAAATATCTTCAATTCGCCAAATGATTCGGCCACAACGATCCAAGACATCGAAGACTGTTTCATCAGACACCCACTTTTGGTACGTGGTACATGCGGATTACCATAATCGTCGTCGGTCATTGACTCCACTAAAATAAATAGCCATGTGACCAAACGACAAGTCATTTATTTAACACCATTATTTGTAGTCGTCGATCTATAAGCCGTGATTTAGTGTCGTTCTTCTTCCATCTAATGGAATCAAAGACATAGTTTGATGCATATGTATTTTGTTTATTTATCACATTGTCAGATCCCAAGTAAGTTATAAATACACACAATGAATAAATTAATATGGATAAAACTATTCAATACATCCAAGTAATCAGCTAATTTGAACTGTACGAAAAGTACGCCATACGCTAATTCTAATCCATGCATTTCATTTTGATGGTATATTTTAAGCAGTCTCCCACTTGCAGTCAATGTTAAGTGTCGCCCATCTTTTAATATGCCTTTTCAAACTGCTTGAGATAGTCGTTTAGTAAATGGGTTGGCCAGTCGACGTAAGCTATCTTTTGCACGTCTCATAGTCATTCTCAAAATCCATCTAAGACGATGTTTCCACTCCATATGCATGAACTTAGTATGATGTCGTGCTTCCTTGGTTTGGATAATTGCAGAGCTATTGTTGAACCATATAGCAGTTGTCTATCCACAACTAGAACCAACTAAAGTTCTTCCACAACTTCTTTATCCATACACCATCCTCATTGACGAGTATTGTGCATGGCCAGCTTCCGTGACCTCCGCGGGGTGTCACCAAGCAATTTGTGCAAGCTTGTACGAAATTGATAGTCGATCAAACTTCATGAGCACATGTCACCGTCGGTCAATGAAAGTTATGATTCAGCAAGTTGATAGGAATTACCACAATTTTGATGTGATTTCAATTCGGCGAATAAATATTCGATCGTGACTTGCGATCGAGCTGCTCACAAGGGGTGGACATTGGATCGATCACACCCCAAGGTATGGTAGTCGAGTATCGGGTTATTCGGATTCGGACTAAGGTTTCTAGTACCCAACCCCGACCCGACTTGTGCGGTACCCACGATGTCGGCTATACATTGAGTTCAGATACCCGACATCAGTACCCATAAAATTTGAAAATAACTAAATTAAAGTACTATAATGAACTAAAATAGCTAACTATACATCAATATTAGCACAAGTTACCGTAAATAAAATCAAGACACCCGCAGAGAATAAGAAGAGAATAGAACTAAAATCAAGTTACCGTAACTATATATCGATAACCTATAAGATAATATCTAGCAATAAGAAAAAGAAGTTTCAAGATAATCGTGAGAAGAGAATATAACGTAATGATATTAAAATGATAATGTTATATCGCTTGTTTACAATTTAAACTAACCAAATGTTTAAAACTTAAACACCACACACACCCTTAGATACATATATTGAACTTGGATAAGATATATTAATGTATAATAGAAGGAAGAAACTGAAAGTGGTACCCGAAGTTTACCTCATGAACCATTTATTTATGATGTTTTCCATGAATCAAACAAGTCCTCAATGTTTTTTTTAACAAATTTGGCCTTCAGTTAGTATTGTCGTTAATTTGGATGTACAACATCACGTGTCGACACCTGATTGGTCAGGCTTAAAAAATAATAAAATTTGGATGAAAAATTTTGTCCTTCAAGCAAAGGACACCACGGCCGAGCCTATCACCGCTGCTAAGATGTGAATCACTGTTATATAACTTTTTTCTTTTTGGTTTGGAGCATGGCTCAGGTGGATTGAATCATCGGGCACTTTTTCCATTATCCTCTTTTCGGTCCCCGCCGGAATCTTTTGAACTTTTCAAATTTATTAATTTAATATAAAAAGTAGTTTTTTTTTTTTTAGAAAAAGAAAAATTTGTTGTTTGGGATTGGGACAATTTTGTTCCGTTAACTTGGCGGTGAGAGGGACTTCCGTAAACTTTCAGTGGTGCTTTTTCTATTTATTTTTTGTTTTTATTCTCGTTTTCTTTTGTTACTATATTATTTATTTTTTACTTTTAAGTTTTCAATTTTTTTTTATTTTATTTATTTTATAGGTTTTTATTCTTTATTTTAATTTTTTTATTTATTGTTTCTCCTTTTTTCTTGGAAGGAGATTTTTTTTTCATTTTTAATGAATTTTGTTTAAGCCTGGCCAATCAAGTGTTGGCACATGGGGTTTTCCATTGAAAATTAACCGCAACACTAACGGAAGGACTAAATTGGTTCACGAAAAACACGGGACTAAATCAGTCCATGAGGTAAAGAATGGGGAGTGAGCTCATTTTGAGTTTTTCACCCTTAGGAAATTTCAAGTATTATTTGTTGGGTTTTGACTCCTTGGATCGGGCCAAATATTGGGCTAGGTAAGCCATAGGTAAACGCTTTCCCTTTTTATTACATCGTGAAGTCACCGTTCGCCAACACTCCAATTGATAAAAGGTCCTACGTTTCAAGGGGAATCTACATATATGCTCTAAACCGATATAAGGTGAATATGAAATTAATTTTCGAAGATTGAGCCAATGAAGTTATAAATAATTTAATATAATAGTGTGGTGAAAGAGTCTCACTTTCCACTTGCATATTAGTGGGCCTATGAGTTTTTGGGGAAAAAAACAAAAACAAAACTCGTATGCAATGAGGTACATCAGGGCGGACAATTGAGTAAAGAAACTAAAGCAAGGGCTTCTCACCAGTTTTAAGGGCTTAGAGCCTTATTTCACTAATATTGTTACGTAAAAAATATTAATTAGTTCAAAACTTTTAGACCCCATTGGCCATTACTACAGATATATTGTAACTGCAATATTAGTAGTCAATTGGGATTCCACTAGTTTTTATTTTACGAATGTGTATATTGCATAGAAGATTATGTTAACATTCCCGTCACCGTCGCTTAGCATAAAGATGTATTTTATCGTTAAACTTTTTTTTAAAAAAACTAACGATCCACAATGCCACATGAAAAAATTAAATTGATTAGCTAATTTATCAATAGAAAATGAATTAAGCCGAAAGATTGATTAAGAGAATTTTAAAAAGAATTTGCATCAAAATAAGCTAGGAGAATAAATGTCTCGTAAAAAAGTTTTTTTGTTTAAAAAATTTTCCTCTAGAAGAAAAACAATTTCCTATACGTTTTTAGCTCACATTCTATAAACATTAGTTGTCGGTCCCAAGTTCGGATAAGGAGGAAGATTGCATTAGATTGACATGTAAAAAATTTTGCCGGTATATATATTTATAACCTTTTAAAAGTTTCCATTTTGAAACTTGCTTGTGTGAAAGTGCGCAGCGGGTGCTTTGTAGGCGCGGACTTTTCACTTCGCGTCGTCGCTAGGAGCAAAAATTTATACTCTAGCGATGAGGTAGCGGCGAGAGGGAGGTTAGATGACGTGGCGCTGCATGGAGATTAAACATGTGTGGCGCTGCCATGACATGCAATTGGGTCAATGGAGCACGACAATTCGCGAATGTGAGTCGTTGGTGACAATCTGACCCGACCCAAGATCCTCGAAGTGATGGGTCGAGGTAGATGGAATGCGATATGGGTAGTTGGATTTAGATAGGACGCACCATATTGAATCTAAACCACATGCCTATTCACGGAATAGCCATGCCCAAAAATTGTGTCCTCTTCACAATCGCACCAGAACCTCTCAAACGCTATAAAGAGACCTCAACCGAGTTCGGAATCTATTCATTCAAGCACCGGAAGTTCAAGCATTGTAATAGAGATCATCATAAGTTCACTAGAGAAAGCGCGATTTCTGTGTGGATTCATTGAAATCTTGTTTGCTTTTTGCAAAGTAAGAAAGATCCGAAGTAATTGTATCTTTGGAACGTA
This sequence comes from Craterostigma plantagineum, assembly GCA_027422505.1. NCBI lineage: Eukaryota > Viridiplantae > Streptophyta > Magnoliopsida > Lamiales > Linderniaceae > Craterostigma > Craterostigma plantagineum. Next base: position 203,620 of record JAPQWV010000274.1, on the reverse strand, counting down.
ATGCAATAACGTGGGGCACCCATTTAAGGGCAATATCATCTTACGGATAGAAGGATTGCTTGTGTCTCAACTACACATAGAGTGACATCAAGTCAATACTCTGCCACCTACCAGACCTCCATACTGAAACAACATTATTTTTTTAAGAATAATTACGTCGGATAACCGATATAATCCAATCAGATAGCAAATTACTACCCCAGATTCGACCTGAATAATAGTTATCAGATACCCAACAAATAATCCAAACTAACGGAATATGATCTGTAATGATGCTCACGTGCGTTTAAGGGAAAGAAAGAAGATCACTTATGAAGTTCTAAGTCGAGTAAAAGGAGGCATGTGCTCTCACATGTTAAATTGGGTTTATATTAGCGATTAAGTAAAGTGGGGGATGTTGGTCCTTATATTACCAAACAAGGATCAAAAGACAGATTAATATGCTTAAGACAGTTTTCACCTTTTAGTGCGTGTAGTGTGTGTGTTCTTAGAGGGAAACATACGAGGTGGCTATCTTGATAATTCTTTTGATAAACCCTAATTAGGGTAAATATGGGCTTTATATACCACAAGTAATGGTATATTAAAGCTTAGTCCCAATCTTATACAAACTATCATGTCACCCCAAACTACTAATAACCCACTTAATACAAAATAAACCCAAGACTTAAAAACTAGAGGACACTATAATTAATTTCTAACAATCTCCCCCTTAGTGTCCTCTTCATCTTGTTGGCGTCTTCTTTTTCTTGGGCTTCACCAGCGCATAAGAAGACCTTCTGAGTCCTAAGAAGTGTTCATACGAACGCAACCTTCTTCGAAGGGATATTCTCTCAGAGATGGTCTCGATCAACTTCATGTATTTTGCTTGAACTTCATATTCTTCGTACCTTAGCTGCTCGAGAATGCTTCTGAGCTTGTTTCATATGATCAGTAGAGTTCCATCGCTAAACTTGTGAATCTCTGACGTTTTTCATAAGCCTTTCTCTCCTTTGTAGTTGATGTAGACCATTGATGGATCATCGTCTTCATTTATGATGTCCTTCACCAAAGCTTGGATCTGAGACTTCGAAAGAAGGCTTCGTGAGATTCACTTTCTTCATGTTACTCTCTACCGCTATTTGAAGGTCATGAGTTGAATTGAACTTGGCTTGGCGCAGAATGAATCTTTTCAATATGTAGTAGCCTAGTCTGAGTTCTGGAGTCTTGAGTGCTCCATCGATAATCTCTCGCCATCTGTTCAGTATCTTCACCTCTGATGCAGGCGAGGTCGGCTTCATTCAGCTCTTCGTATGCCCCATCTCGTCGCCGTACCATGAAGATAGGTATATCTATATCCCCAAAACGATCCTTTTAACTCCTAGGATTTCATGAATTCTGGATCTCTTCATTTCTTCTTTTCGAAGAGTACCCAAATCACCTCCCTTTCCTTTGAGCATGAGTACTCGGCGGAGGGGGAGCAGATATTGGACTGTTTTTGGTCTTGAAAAGTGAGAAAGACCTCTAAGATCAAGGTCGTCCGTTTTCTTGATCCTATCTTCCTTCCTCCAGATTCTCCTTCAAATCTCTTCTTGAAATGGGGCAATCACCTTGGCATTTTCCCCTGGCAACTTCAGCTCCTCGCCTATCTTTGACTTCGATGGTGGGCATTCCTCATCAACGACGGTGTGTTGGAGCATATCGGGAAGTTTTGGAATTTCGGCCTCGTAATCTTCACCTTCCTCTAGTTCGTCGTCGTCGATTAGGGCCGGGCTTATGTTTGCCTTCATCAGAAAGTGTTTGGCATTTTCCATTAAGCCTTTTTCCATGGCCGGATCCATCGGCTTGGTTATCCAATCTTCGTTGAAGTTGTAGTTTTCCACGGCGTCCTATGGATTGTGCAGTTCTTCAGTTGTGGGATTGGATCATCAGTTTGAAGGGATACGTGTTTTACGTGAAATATGTGAATATTTTTATGTGATTTAAATAAATTATGTATATCATGCATTTATCTGTCATGTGCATTTCATACTAGAACAAGAGAAGTTCAGACCGTGTTGATCGGTGATGAACTGATATATTGTGTGCCGTATTGGAGACGGTGACGCTTTGATAAGTGGGGTAGATGATGGTTTTGTGATTGGCGACTCGTTAAAAAGTTGAGGTCAGTACTCAAAATGACACCTGACGGCAGGCAGGTGTGAGCGTTCTGTCAACTAGATAGATGCGAACGCTTTGTCTACCCGGGCGTGAACTTCCTGAGGTGCGACCGTTTTATATTATACGGAAGAAGCGACCTGGCGTGAACTTCCAGAGTAGGCTACCGTTATTGTGATTGGCATGCGAGGTGTCGAGTCTAACCTAGGGCCCTAGTTTGAGAAATAAGAAATTAGCGTGAGAAAAAAGAGCTTGCATATTATGTGAGATATCGGGTTTGGGGATTGAGTGCACGATTGCATCATGCGTTATTTCATCTACTGGGCAAGGAGCTCAGTTTACGTATTGTAGGTACTGACGAGCTCAATGTGGAAACATGTCAAAACTAATGAGGCTGGTGGCGGTGCTCCATGGTCTTTTGAGGGCAAGGCGGTACATGGATGTGACCTGTGGAGAGGTTTCAGTGTCTTTTGTGTATCAACAAATTCTATTTGAGTGTGACGGTTAAATATAACGTGTGTGAACCGTGTGCGCGTGTAAAATACTTTTATTCCGCCGTAATATATTGTGTTTTACAGAAAGATTTTTATTAATTGGGTCTTCCGTGATTTTCGTTGTGGAAAATCGGCCATTATTTTTATTTTAAAAGTGAGGGTCGTTACAGCTCTGCAAGAAGTTTGGGGATCTCATGAAGAGCAAATTCAAAATGAGCCACGTGGGAGAGATGCAATTCTTTCTAGGACTTCAAGTCTGGCAGCTCAATGATGGGATTTTTATCATTCAAACCAAATACATCGAGGACATTCTGAAAAAGTTTCATCAAGATCAGAGTTAAGCCTCTCAGCACTCCCATGTCAACAAGCTGCAAGTTGGATGCCGATCCCACAGGAAAATCGGTCGACATCACACTCTATCGTAGTATAATTGGATCTATTCTCTACCTCACTTCAAGTTGGCCGGACATCATGTTTGCCACTTGTCTCTGTGCCCGCTTTCAAGCCGATCCCAAAGAGTCCCACATGTTCGCGGTGAAGCGCTTTCTTTCTTTGCTATCTTAAGGGCACATCTACCTTAGGACTTTGGTATCCTAAAGGTACGAACTTATCGGCTACCGACGCTGATTATGCAGGTTGTCGAATGGATGGGAAAAGCACCTCCGGTGGCGCTCAATTTCTAGGCGAAAAGCTAGTGTGTTGGTCATCTAAAAAGCAAAATTGTGTCTCAACCTCGGCAGCTAAAGCTGAATACGTCGCAGCCGCCAACTGTTGCTCACAGATGCTATGGATGCGGACACAGCTTCGCGATTATGGGTACAATTTAAATAATATACCCATATATAGTGATTGTCAAAGTTTCATCGCGATTACGTGCAATCCTTTTCACCACTCACGCACGAAACACATTGACATTTGATATCACTTTATCAAAGATGACGTAGAAAAAGGCACCATTGACATGTACTTTGTGAACACGGAATATCAACTAGCTGACATTTTCACCAAGGCTTTGGATGAGAAACGATTCCAATTCCTTGTCGGAAAATTAGGCATGTTGAATCTTCCGTATTATGTGCATTACCTGATCTTCGGTGCTATCATGTGCTATATTCTATGTGTTTTCCATGCTTATTTGTCTTTATATCTTGCGTGAAAAAAAAACCTATTATACATATATCTATAATAGGGAATGAAGAAATCTTCAGGATGCTCGGTCTACGTCACAATTAGATTTCCCTGGCATGCGACTGATTGCTTGCTTAATTTTGTCAGTCTAAGTCGCATTCTTGTGTCTAAAGGTCATTTAGTTTGCTCCACTAGACACAAAGCCAATTTACTTAAGTGAGGATTATGGCCTGTTATTTTTCCTCCTAATGATTCATTCTTGAACGAGTCACACATCAATTGCTTGTCTTAACTAGTGATTCCTAGCTTCATACTCGCCTTTCGATTGGATCCTTAGGAAAATGATTAGAGCACTTAGGAAATTCCTCACTTGGCCTCACATATATAATAAAGTTTCAATCCTTTAATACAGGCTTTAGTCATCCATTTTGAGCCTTCTCTGATACCCTTTCTTCAATTGAAAACCTTCTGAGCCTTCAACCGACGACTGAATCTTTGATGGAATATTCAATCGAGAAAAGGAGGGGGAGAAAACGAGACGAAAAAAAAGATGACAAAAGAAGGTAGAAAACGTACACGAGGAATGCTCAACGCACAAAAAGCAGTCCAAAAGACATGCCCCTCGACTATCAGAATCTCATATCACTAGAAGGGGGCATGGATCTTGCTGTGAACTTCTCCATCGATAATCTCGTACACTCGTCAGAACGGCTGGAAAGAGGAGCACCACGAAGTGAACTTCTCCAACGATAATCCGATCTTATATCGAGACAACGAGAAGAGGAGCGCAGCCTTGGGTTCGTACTCCACAACTGCGAACTTCTTCATATCGATAATCTCTGAAACTTTTCTAGGGATTAAGAGAAAAGGGGCGCGGTATCGGCCCGAGAACGAACAAGAAGATCTTCGCCTTAGATAATCTCTCAGCCTCGTAGAGAAGCGAAGCTTCAGCTTGAGCAAGTGCAGACTGAGTCAAAGAAAAATTATTAAAGGATGCAAGCAATAAATAATAAAAGAAAAACGGCAAAAAGGAAGAGAATGACGAAGAAAAGGAAGAAGATACCCAGTCCACAATTTCAAAACATATCCTTCCTTTCTTAGTCATAGCCAAATTAAAACCTTTCATAGTTTCTATGATTCCAAATCAACGATCTTTCGTAAAGGTGAAATGATTAAAAACGCCTCGATCACAAGTAAATTGACTTAAGGTTGCTTGTGTTGACTTGAGTGATATAAATATAATCATCCCATGGTAAAAATAATTGAGTGCTAGAGTGAACCTAGTGAGAGTTGTCGAAATGGATCATTCTATGAACTTAGGACTCTTTAAGTTTGACGACATGACTCGACGGTATGTGATCTCTTCGAGTGTCCGGTGAATTTTAGGCGTGACGATTATCGTAGCAAAATAATCTGACCCCATACTAATAATATTAATATACATAAAAAAACTAATCGGACATTCTGAATACATGTTTAACTTGCATTGGCATTGAATTGATTAAAATGCGAATATTTGTCTTTGCTCATACCCTCGCGCAAATCTTTATTACATGATTAGGGGAACATGTAACTAGTCTTGAGTGGTTAATTGCGTGTTATATGATTGTTACTTGTATTGATTTGCATAATTACGTGTTAAATCAATACATGTGCACTATTTGAGGGGGAGGATCTACAATGACTTTATGTTTTGAGCTCCAAATATTTTTGATGTTCTTCCTTTACGTGTTGCAGAAATTTTTCATTTTGATTCGCTTTGGACAACGCTTAAATAAGAAGGACTTCACAAATCCTCATAACTATGGACTCAAGACATTGGTAAAACAATCAGGGAGAGCCTTATTAGAAAACAATTACTTCCCTATTAACTCTCATATTCTCGACATTTTGCTCTAAGTATTGCAGATTTTCAAAGATCGATTTTGGAGCCACATGTCAATTCTTCGAAAATACAGGGACTTAAATTGCATTTTCGTTTACTCGTAGGGGGAGTAATTCTGTGGTTTATTCTTAAAATTTAGGATCAATCTGAAATATTAAGGAAAACTTACTATTGAGAAATTCGGGCGAATTTGTAATCTTCAATCGCAGTTTCTCGAGCGAAAATTGCAATAGGAACCAAAAATTCAACAGTAACCAAATCAAAATTTTCGATCATAAGTTTCTCGATCGTAAACAGTAACGGGCTTAATCTTCTAGGTGTCGAAAACTTCTAATCAGTCCATATTAAACGAAATCATTAGGTTGCAGTCAAAAATCCCTAAATACACGCAAAACCCTCGATCGCAAAAATCAGCAGTCAAATTTCGCCTTCATGTTGATGAGCGAAAATTAAATAGGAACCAAAAAGATTTTCGATCGGAATTGTCGAGCAAAAATTCAACAGTAACCAAATCAAATTTCTCGATCATAAGTTTCTCGATCGTAAACAGTAATGGGCTTAATCCTCTAAGTGTCGAAAACATCTAATCAGTCCATATTAAACGAAATCATTAGGTTGCAGTCGAAAATTCCTAAATACACGCAAAACCCTCGATCGCAAAAATCAACAGTCAAATTTCTCGAGCGAAAAACTTCTCCTAAAAGACGAACGTCAAAATCTTCAAAATTTCTCAATTTTCAACTGATTTTCGTCTTTAGAAGGTAGATTTGACTTCTGTTAGGGTTTATCGTGCATTTAAAGTAGATTTGCATCTGTATTTTGAATATTTCGCATGATTCTGTGTAAATGTCTCGACTATTCATACTCTGTGAACTCGAAATCCTCGTTAGTAGTTTAATAGGTCTGTTTCTAAGTAAAATCTGGGTTATAAACTGCATAATAGGCAAGTTTCGATGATTCTTTATCATTTTGGGTGATTATAACTTCGATTTTATGCGTTAATAGCATCCGATTGACAGATATGACTAAACTGGGGTTTAAAGGTTTAAATACATCGAAGAACTTTCTCGCTCGCAAACAGTGAAAATTGAATTCCAATTTGATTAGGTCACTGTTTGCATCGTAAAAGATTTTCGATCGTAAATTATTTTAAGTTAGTAATTTGATCGAAATTTATTTCCAATCGAGAAACTCAATTTGATTTTGTGCGAGCGAAATATTACTGAGAGGAATGGGCAAAATAGATGCTATAACTTTAAAAACTTTCGAGCGCAAAACTTACAGTCGAAAATTTCGATTTCAATTTTGTTCTCGATCGAAAATTTAAGCAACAAAATTTCTTTTGAAAATAAAATTTCTCGATCGTAAAAACATGGCCTGAAACTTTGATCGATAGAATTTTCTCGATGGTTGACTTAGTTTATCGTTGACAATTTTCTAGATCTGAAACTTCACAGCGAAAATCTTTCAAAAGTCGAAATACTTTCTCGCTCGATAATTTTCCTAGCAAAAATTTAATTCACGCGCAAAAAATTTTCCAATTGTAAATTTACTCGGAAATCTAATTTCTCGATCGTAAATTTACACGAAAATTTTTACGGATCGTAAAATTTCTCGGCTACAGTATCGTTTCTTAAGGTCAAAACAAACTTAGAAAAATTTCTAAGACTTTTTCACTGTAGCTTTAAATAGCGACTAAAATTTTCGATCGCAAAATAAAACGGCACTTAGGAAATCAAAATTGAAATTTCAATTTTATGTGCGAAAAATCTCACAGAGTGAACAGTGCATTTAAACATTTAGATAACTTTTCGACTAAAATCTCATATGACTATTATGCATAGGTCGAAATATCATTTTTTTGTGTCACTCTCGTATATCTATGTGCCAATCCATACATTCTTCAAATTAATTTCGACTCAAATTTTTGAATTAATGATCTACATTTCTTATGTGGATTTCAGATGGATCAATACCCTACATATAACCACATCTAGGAGAAGGCCTTATACCTCAACGTCCACGACACGAACTTCCAGTTAGCCCTGACCACTTTCCGGTGTCCAGATGACATCATGTGTCCATTCTGCAAGGCCATCCACTATGGCATGCACTTACAGTGACGGCATCAGTGCCGATGGTCTACCTCTAACAGTTTTGGGGGATGGTCAAGAGCCTCATCTTGGACGGGACATACCACTTTACCACGGTTGTAGGGACAAGGCATATCTGCATGGGCAAGAACGAGTTCAGAATTCTACTTGACCTCCCTCACAGCCAAAACTACGACCCCCCCATCAGATATAGAACTGGTGCATGATTTCCTCCAGATGGGGTACCGTCCGCCGCTCACCAAGCTAGCTCAGATGCAGAGCAACGGGATTCCCCATCCATGGAAGACACTATTCGGGATTATAAATAAGTGTCTATCCCCGAAGCAAGCAGGCTTCGACAAAGGCAACGGCCACATCCTCCGGATATTTCACGGAGTCGTGTTCTCACGGAATTACGATTTCGCTCAACTGATCTGGAACGACCTAGCAGAGCAGATCAGACAAAAAGAGAACAAAAGGTCCAAGAACGTGCCGTATGCGAGATGGTTCTCCGTCATCATCCGCCAACATATGGAGATGCACGAGCAGAACATTCCTCGCCTGCCTCCGGGAGGAAAATATCTGCCACCAAGGCTCAAGTTCTTCCACAAACCAAGGCTGGTAGACCTAGCTTAGCCTTCAATGCCCATTCCACTCAACCTTCTTCGGCTCGCTGACCCCATGGGAGCCGAATATCAAAGATACTGTCGGAAACATCATCTCACAGCGCAAATAATTCGAGGGCCCCCGACATATTTCCACGGAGCCCTCGACAACAACAACACTCAAGCCCTGATGCAATGATGATTGATGAAGTGGCCCGGGAGCTAGAGCAGGAGCTACCAACTCAGGACGAACACATTCATGACATAGACGCCACTTTGATCGATGTTGTGGCAGCAGAGTTGGAACAAGAAGCTCCTGAAGAAACATTCCAAGTGGAAGTGCTCGTACATGTTGGCGTGCTCGGAGAAACTATTGAGGAGGTTTTTCAACAGGGAGCACAGCCCGAACAGAAATAGGGCAAGGCGCACTTCCACGGGTGACGGATCAGGCTCCTGAGGACATAGAACGTGGCCTCACTCCTCACACAGCCACCCCATCCGACACGGAGTCAGATGAGGAGATCAGCCTGATGAGACGGACTCCCAGACAACTTAGCATACAAATCGAGTCCCTCTTCACCGCCGTCACCACCGCATCAGATACCGCACTGATCGTCTCTTCAAGTGCTGCGACCACTTCTTCGCTCAATCTTGAGCCGGAACAAAATCTGTCGGTGTCTGGTTCGCAGGCCCAACGAGCCTGCCGAAACACCCATAGAGGAGAATCTTCCAGATTCGACTCAAGGATTGGGTGGAAGTCTCGTAGAGTCACAACCTCCAGTGACTCTGAGCCAACCTGAGGAGCCAGTGCCTACTCGAGGGTTGTTAACAGGCGACATCTGTCATCCTGGAACATCCACGGAGGCGTCCGCTCCGTTTATGACTGAAGACCAACTAGGCCGCCCTTTCCTCAGCACTAAATCTTTCGAAGACAAGATCATGGAGAGCGTGCGTACGACTATCGAGACGTCCCGACAAGATCGAGGGAAAGCACCCGTCTCAGAGTCAACTTCAGCATAACCGGACCTCACAACCCCACAACCCACACCCACCGACCCTCTACAAAACTCTTCCATCCTAATCAACCCATATACCATCCCAATCACCGAGCTCCATGACATCCTTCTAGCCCGCCTCATTGGTCTTACCATTCGGTCGCCTCAAGAGGAGTCACTCTATAGGCGACCGATAGACCATCCTGAGCCACCTACCCAAACTTGCCGAGGCTAAAGCTCTCACTCCAGACGCCGACATGACGATCCTGACAATCAGGATCCTCATGAGGGGGAGAAGAGGCCAAGGACAACAACAAGTGGCCAAGGACAAGGCTCGGGCGTAACGCAATCAGGTGCTGGAGCAGGTGAAACCCAAACCACCCAAACTCACCACCCAAACTACCCACACCACGCACCGCACCACCACTCTAACCCACATTGACCCACCAACCTTTCACCTAAGGATGCCTCCGCCCACACCACCGACTCTGACAAGCCCTTTGCTTTCGGAAGAAGAAGCAAGTGCGGCCATGCTCGTAGCTCTGGCACAACCCAAGCTACTCCCTCAACAGCTCCAGAACAATCGGGCCCTTTAGGACACGGTGTCAACGCACATGAATACCTCGACAAATTCATATTTGAAGAACAGTGGGCGACCCATTATATGCCCGAGGAGCATCAAGTACAACGGCTCAAGGAGGTTCGACAAATTTTGCAACAAGCTTCGGTGGACCTCGTGTTGATAGAAGACGAAGAACTTCACGAAGGTGTAGACCACGAACAAGATCCCACAGTGCTTTCAGAGCTGATCACGCAACGAGCGGTTTCCCCCCACAAGACAAATGCCAGGGACCGTTCGGATTGACACGCCGTGGGAGAATATCCGAATAGAGATACCCTTCCTTGAAGAAGTCTGTGAGAATATTTGGAGGTCATCGGACAGAATCAGAAAGCCGAACGAATTTGAGCTGAGGGGGATCTCTCACTGGGATCAGTAGAAGAGGATGACTTACCTCTGGATGCTGACTCAACTTGGACCGGACGTACGGCTGGGGATGACTAAAGGACAAGTCAAGAGCCACTATCAGAGTCTCTCCCCAATTTGCCAGCTTCTCAGCATCTACTGTGCCAAAGGAGGTCTTTCAACCCCAACTTAGATTATTGAGCGAGTGGACAGAACCCGAGAGGAACTAAGCGAGAGCGACCTACCGTACCTCCCTACCGACGAGGTATACAACCTCTATCAGCTCTACGTGGAGAAGTACAAGGGTCCTCAAGGCTTCGTCAAGAAAGATGGCCTCGAAGGGCTCTAGCGGTTCATGATGCGCCAAGTCAAGTACTTCGCCGCGCATGACCTTTAGATGGCTCTGGATGTATTATTCGTAAAATTTATACGGGATTATTTTAATAATATTTGAACAGTATGAAGTCGATTTCGAACATACATCGATTTTTTTTCCCGAGTCAAGACAAGAATTTAAATTTGACCTGATAATGAAAAATAAAGGCTCAATCGGACCAAAAGAAAAGTAATGGCCCAATTGAGAGAGGTAGACTAGAAATTAGGATTTTGGGCCAATAAAATAAAAAAAAAAATACTATAATACTAATAGAATCAAAAACAAAACAAATCAAACAAAACAATTCAACTCCAAAATGAAACAAACAAAATAAAAATAAAACTAATACATACTTTATTAACCTAAACTATAAATTAACAACTTAACTACAAATACAAATAAGAGATGGCGATTTTTATGGAGAGGAGAAGGAATAAAGTGATATCCCAAACACTTAAATACAAAAATCAAAAGCCATCAAATACACCTAATACACCATTAACACAAGAATAAATAACACTAAAAAAATTAATAGGGAGACACCATCATAGAGACGAGAGGCCGAGGGAATCAAAGAAAGAAAGAGAAAGAAAATAAAAAGGAGAGAGAGGGAGAGGCCGAGTGGGAGAGAGGGAGAGAGGGAGAGAAGAAAACAAAAGAAAAGAGGGAAAAGAAAGGGAGAAGCTCACGGGCGAGGAGGAGCTCGGGATCGAAGGGTCGGGATCACACTCGTAACATAATTCTCTGCGGATTGAGGTAGGTGAAGATCACCTACATACGTAAACAATATTAGGAATTTCGAATTTTTACGTGTTTGCATGTTCTTCATCGAGTTATTTGTGTTTACTTGATAGTGATGATTGATTTGCAAGAATTGTTCATTATATATATATATATATATATTTCGGTTAGCTTAGGAGGACCATGAGTATTTAGAAATAAGGATAGAGGATTTTAAGATTAACAAATTAGGATAAAACATAGGAAAGATTAGAGTGTCCCAGGGTTTCTTTATTCATTTCGGCCAGGAGGTTTAAAAATTCATATCTCACAATCTAGACCTCGGATTAAGGATCCCTTTGGACAAAATTTAGATTTGCTAGTCTTTTATGTGTGATTAAAATCTCAGTTCCATAGGACATCATTTACCCCTTGATCATTGAGAAATACGAAACTGTCGCAAAACAGCTTATAAAATAGTTATTTTAAAATTTTAGTGACTTCATCGAAATTTTACAAAATCTGGTGAGTCTGTGTTGTAAAATTCCGAACAGAGAATATTTCTAAAGAAATATAAAGTTTTTAGGACATATTTGAAATTCGGAATATATTATTGGGGTGCTAAATAAATTTATATAATTTCGACTAGAATGAAATTAGAATGTTTCAAAAGTTTAGGGATGTTAATTAAATTTACATAATTTCGGCTAGGATGAAATTAGAATTTTTCAAAAGTTGTGAATGCTAAATAAATATATACAAATTCGGCTACGATTAAATTGGAACTTTTCAAAAGTAATTAGGGACTAAATAATTCGGTAAGGACCAAATTAAAACTTTTAAAAAGTTTGAGTACTAAACTTTTATGTTGAGTTTCGGCTAGAGTAGAAATGAAAATTTTCAGAAACTTTTGGTTTTTTTATAAATAAATGATTAATGAATTCGGTTAGGGTCATTATGCAATTTTCAGAAATGCCAAGGGGTTAATTGTAAATTTTCAAAAGTGTTGGGGCAAATATGAATTCTATAAAAATTTCGGGTCTAAACTAAAAATATTAAAATTTGGGGCAAATTTGAAATTTGAGAAAATTTTTGAATCTTAGATAAATTTTGAGGATCATTCCTGGACGTTTTATAATTATATAAAATTTTCGAATATTGAGTCAAGGAATTTCAAATCTGATTCCTTAAAAATAAAATAATGAGATTTTGGATGTTTAAAAGTAAAATTTGGAGAAATATTTCTAAATTAGGAATTGAAGTATTATTTTAAAAATTTGGGAGTTGAAGATAAAAGAATTAAAATTTTGGAACTCTTACTGTAATTTAGGGGAGAGTTTACTAGATAAGGTTTCGGGCCGATTTAATCGGAACGAGGGCTTTGGGCCCAAATTATTTGCGTACGCTAGTTTTTGGATCAGGCCGAGCTAATACCTCGCGCCGATGCGTTATATGAAAATTTGCATTTTATGTGTTGCACTTTATTTGCACGACATTTGCATACACGTGTTATGAGGGGAGTTATAACCGTGCGGGTCTCGGTAATGTCGATGAGTGGGGTAGAGTGACTGATGTTATTTGTCGGGCTACGACTCGATGAAGCGCTCGCGGTTTAGACCGAGATGGGGCCGCTTGTCACTATTTTTAGGCATGGTTGAGACCGAGATGGGGCCGTTACCTGCCATTGTTATAGACGGTTGAGACCGAGATGGGGCCATACTATCATGGCTTTTTATGATATTTATGCGTGGATTCCGAGTCTTGGCTAGGGCCCTGTGTTTGAAATAAGATGTGTGGTGAAAACAAGTGCGTATTCGTGAGATGTCGAGTGTGCATTCGTGAGGTGTCGGGATTGGGTTGTGAGAGCAATTGCATTGCATATTTTCATTTACTGGGCAAAAGCTCAGGATTTACGTATGTAGGTGAGGTGGCTGAAGGCGGTACCTCCACGGACTTTTGAGGGCTGAGCGTACATGTGATGCGACCTGTGGAATGATTTAAATTATGTTTCGTGTGTTTACGTGTCTTTTTTTTGGGCTCCAGCCCAATGAATAAATGTGGACCTCGTGAGAACAGTATTGAACTCGTGTATATTTGTATTCATACGTTTTAAAAGTTTTAATTAAATGGGCTTTCCGCTGCTTACGCTGCATAAATCCGCCAAAATACGTATTGAGGAAGTTGGGTCATTACAGGTGGTATCAGAGCATTAGGTTATAGGTTCTGTAGACTGTCCATGTACTGCCGCTCAAAAGCCGGGAGAACAAGCCGCGCCTGTAAGTTTTTACGCTTTTATGTGATTTGAATTTGACTGATTTATGTGTTTATTGATTTATTGTAGAAGTAAGTTGAAAATGGTGAGAACACGTAGAGAAGTGGGCGAGTCGAGTCGTAGGGCGGAATCTGAATCTCCACCAGAGGAGGACCGCTCTACCATCCATCGATTGACTGAACTTATTCAGCAACAATCGAATCAAATCCATGATCTGATTAACCACCGGAGCTCGTCTGAGCACCGTCCGTCTCCACAGCCCGACCGTATGGAGATTATCGGGGAGCGTTTCCGCAAACTTAATCCTCCGATCTTTTCCGAGGCAGCTAACCCCGTGGAAGCCGAGGATTGGATTGGCACTATTGAAGACCTCTTCATATACAGCCGTGTCAGAACGAGGAGGTGGAGGCCTTACCGCCGGTGCCAGCTCGTGTTTTCACACTGACGAACGAGGAGGCAGAGGACAATCCAAATGTGGTCGGGTATGTTGAATATCTTTCACGTACCTTCGACAATCTTGTTTGACTCTGGGGCTACACACTCATTTGTGTCGACTAATTTCGTGGATAGAGCGGGAATTCATCCCACTCGTTCTATGTGCAATTTTGTGGTGTCTCTACCTCACGGAGATCCGACCCGGACGAATCTAGTTGTAGAAGGCTGTCCTGTTAGAATCGAAGGGAGAGATTTAAACGTTGATCGGATAGTAATCCCGATGAATGATTATGATATCATATTCGGGATGAATTGGCTTTCCAAATATGGAGCTATTATCAACTGCTCGAAGAAAGTAGTCAAATTCTGCTTGTCCGAGGGAGAGGAGTTCGAATTTTCGAGAAAGGCGAACTTAATTCCAATTCCTCGGATATCTGCTCTGAAGGCTCAGCGACTTGTAAATTCGGGTTGCGAAGCTTTCTTCGTCTTCGCGGTGAAATCCGAGGAATCTCAACCAAAGCTTGAAGAGGTTTCGGTAGTAAACGAATATCCCGACGTGTTTCCCGACGATCTTCCAGGACTACCTCCGGATCGGGAAATAGAATTCTCTATCGATCTCATGCCTGGAGCTGCCCCGATCTCTAAAGCTCCGTATCGACTAGCACCAAATGAAATACGAGAGCTTAAGGAGCAACTTGATGAACTATTACAGAAGGGCTTCATTCAACCTAGCTTCTCACCATGGGGAGCCCCGGTATTGTTCGTGCGGAAGAAAGACGGGTCAATGCGACTTTGTATCGATTATCGTGAACTTAACAAAATCACGATAAAGAACAAATACCCGTTACCGAGGATCGATGATTTATTCGATCAGATACAAGGGGATACAATATTCTCGAAGATTGATTTGCATTCCGGCTATCATCAGTTAAAGGTTCGTGAGGCTGATATTCCTAAAACGGCGTTCAGCACGAGGTACGGCCATTGCGAATTCTTGGTCATGCCTTTTGGGCTAACGAATGCTCCGGCAGCCTTCATGGATCATATGAATAGGGTCTTCAAAGAATTTTGGACCAATTCGTAATCGTTTTTATTGACGATATCCTCATCTACTCAAAGACGAGAGAAGAACACGAGAAACATCTGAGGACGGTCCTTCAAATTCTTCGAGAAAAGCAGCTATTCGCCAAGTTCAAAAAGTGCGAATTCTGGTTGGAACAAGTAGTTTTCTTGGGGCACATCATTTCCGGAAACGAACTTTCAGTGGACCCCAGCGAGATAGAAGCCGTAAATAATTGGCCACGACCAACCACTCCCACGGAGATCAGGAGCTTTCTCGGGCTTGCTGGATACTATCGAAAGTTCATTAAGGATTTTTCCAGCATCGCATCGACACTCACGAACCTGACAAAGAAGAACGTCCCTTTCAAGTGGACGGAAACTTGCGAGCAAAGCTTCCAAGAGTTGAAGAAACAATTAACGACGGCTCCTGTTCTTACGATTCCCTCCGATACCGAAGGCTTTTCGATGTACAGTGATGCCTCGAAGAACGGCTTGGGGTGTGTGTTGATGCAGAACGGGAATGTAATAGCATATGCCCCCCGACAACTGAAACCGTACGAGAAGAACTACCCCACGCATGATCTGGAACTCGCAGCAGTGGTGTTTGACCTAAAAATTTGGCGACACTATTTATACGGGGAACGCTGTGAAATCTTTACCGATCATAAAAGCCTAAAGTACTTTTTCACGCAGAAGGAATTAAATATGAGGCAAAGGCGATGGCTAGAGTTGGTGAAAGATTACGACTGCGTGATTAACTATCACCCAGGGAAGGCGAACGTAGTCGCAGATGCTTTGAGCCGTAAATCAGTTAATGCGGAATTGTGTCAACTCGAAGATGACGTGATCAACTTCGGGGAGATCGAAATGAGACTGACAGCGTTAACCTTGAAACCAACGTTGTTGGACCGAATTCTTGAGGCACAAAAAGATGACGAATTATATCTGAAGATCCGAGCGGAACATGACAAGGGTGTTCAATCGGAGGTCGGATTTCGAGATGACGGAAGCTTACGGTTTTGGGGTCGTTTATATGTGCCACAAGATGAAGAAATCCGACGAATCATAATGATGGAGGCGCATACGACGATCTATTCGATACATCCCGGTGCAACAAAAATGTATCGAGACTTGAGAAGAAATTACTGGTGGCCGGGAATGAGAAAGATGTAGCCGTTTTTGTGCAACGATGCTTGACGTGCCAGCAAATCAAGGCAGAACATCAAAGACCAGCGGGAACGTTGCAGCCCTTGATGACTCCTGAGTGGAAGTGGGATCACATCACGATGGATTTCGTTGTGGGATTACCGAAGACAATGAAGGGCCACGATGCAATCTGGGTGATCGTGGATAGATTGACGAAATCGGCCCATTTCCTGCCAATTAATCAAACATACTCCATGGGGAAGTACGCTGAGCTGTACATACAGGAAATCGTAAGACTCCATGGGATTCCAATTTCGGTTGTCTCGGATCGGGATTCGAGATTTCTATCTCAATTTTGGGTGAGTTTAAAGGAAGCCATGGGAACCAAATTGTCCTTCAGCACGGATTATCACCCGCAGTCGGACGGGCAATCGGAGAGAACAATTCAGACGCTCGAAGATATGTTGCAAGCATGCATTTTGGATTCCCGAGGGAGCTGGAGCAGATACCTCCCGTTGATTGAATTTTCATACAACAACCGTTACCAAAACACAATCGGGATGGCACCGTACGAAGCCTTGTACGGACGCAAATGTCGGTCCCCAATTCACTGGGATGAAATAGGCGAGAAGGAGTTCTTAGGTCCTGAGATGGTACGTGAAATGACCGAATCTGTTGAAAAGATTCGGGAGAGGATGCAAACGGCCCAGACTCGTCAGAAGAGTTACGCTAATAAGAGACGGAGGCCGATGGAGTTTAAAAAAGGCGACCAGGTTTTTTAAAGATATCGCCTATGAAAGGTGTGAAACGTTTTGGGAAGAAAGGGAAACGTAGTCCGAGATATATCGGACCATTCCAATCTTGAAAAGAGTTGGAGAGGTGGCGTATCAACTCGAACTTCCTACATCGCTCGCACAGGTCCATGATGTCTTTCACGTATCCATGTTACGGAAGTACATTTCGGATCCGAGCCATGTGATGCAGGGCGAGTCGCTATATCAACAATTGAAGCCGGACTTGAGCTACGAAAAAAGCCGGTGGAAATCCTGATGTATGAGGTGAAACACCTTCGGAATAAAAGCATTCCTCTCGTGAAGGTCTTGTGGCGGAACCAAGTACTGGAAGAAGCCACTTGGGAAAGAGAAGACGAGATGAGAGAAAGATATCCCGAGTTATTTTCCGTACTGTAATTTCGGGGACGAAATTCTTGTAAGGGGGAAGAATGTAATACCCGTAAAATTTATACGGGATTATTTTAATAATATTTGAACAGTATGAAGTCGATTTCGAACATACATCGATTTTTTTTCCCGAGTCAAGACAAGAATTTAAATTTGACCTGATAATGAAAAATAAAGGCTCAATCGGACCAAAAGAAAAGTAATGGCCCAATTGAGAGAGGTAGACTAGAAATTAGGATTTTGGCCCAATAAAATATAAATAAAAAAATACTATAATACTAATAGAATCAAAAACAAAACAAATCAAACAAAACAATTCAACTCCAAAATGAAACAAACAAAATAAAAATAAAACTAATACATACTTAACCTAAACCATAAATTAACAACTTAACTACAAATACAAATAAGAGTTGACGATTTTTATGGAGAGGAGAAGGATTAAAGTGATATCCCAAACACTTAAATACAAAGGTCGGGATCAAAGGTCGGGATCACACTCGTTACATAATTCTATGCGGATTAAGGTAGGTGAAGATCGATCCGAGCGGAACCTACATACGTAAACAATATTAGGAATTTCGAATTTTTACGTGTTTGTATGTTCTTCATCGAGTTATTTGTGTTTACTTGATAGTGATGATTGATTTGCATGAATTGTTCATTATATATATATATATTTCGGTTAGCTTAGGAGGACCATGAGTATTTAGAAATAAGGATAGAGGATTTTAAGATTAAGAAATTAGGACAAAACATAGGAAAGATTAGAGTTTCCTAGGATTTCTTTATTCATTTCGGCCAAGAGGTTTAAAAATTCATATCTCACAATCTAGACCTCGTATTAAGGATCCCTTCGGGCAGAATTTAGATTTGCAAGTCTTTTATGTGTGGTTAAAATCGCAGGTCCATCGGACATCATTTACCCCTTGATCATTGAGAAATACGAAACTGTCGCAAAACAGCCTAAAAAATAGTTATTTTAAACTTTTAGGGACTTAATCGAAATTTTACAAAATCTGGTGAGTCTGTGTTGTAAAATTCCGAACAGAGAATATTTCTAAAGAAATATAAAGTTTTTAGGACATATTTTAAATTCGGAATATATTATTGGGGTGCTAAATAAATTTATATAATTTCGACTAGAATGAAATTAGAATGTTTCAAAAGTTTAGGATGTTAATTAAATTTATATAATTTCGGCTAGGATGAAATTAGAATTTTTCAAAAGTTGTGAATGCTAAATAAATATATACAAATTCGGCTACAATTAAATTGGAACTTTTCAAAAGTAATTACGGACTAAATAATTCGGTAAGGACCAAATTAAAACTTTTAAAAAGTTTGAGTACTAAAATTTTATGTTGAGTTTCGGCTAGAGTAGAAATGAAAAATTTTCAGAGACTTTTGGTTTTTTTTATATACATAAATGATTAATGAATTCGGTTAGGGTCATTATGCAATTTTCGGAAATTCCAAGGGGTTAATTGTAAATTTTCAAAAGTTTTGGGGCAAATCTGAATTCTATAAAATTTTCGGGTCTAAACTAAAAATATTAAAATTTGGGCAGATTTGAAATTTGAGAAAATTTTTGAATCTTAGATAAATTTTGAGGATCATTCCTGGACATTTTATAATTATATAAAATTTTCGAATATTGAGTCAATGAATTTCAAATCTGATTCCTTAAAAATAAAATAATGAGATTTTGGATGTTTAAAAGTAAAATTTGGAGAAATATTTCTAAAATAGCAATTGAAGTATTATTTTAAAAATTTGGGAGTTGAAGATAAAAGAATTAAAATTTTGGAACTCTTACTGTAATTTAGGGGAGAGTTTACTAGACAAGGTTTCGGGACGATTTAATCGGAACGAGGGCTTTGGGCCCAAATTATTTGTGTACGCTAGTTTTTGGATCGGGCCGAGCTAATACCTCGCGCCGATGCGTTATATGAAAATTTGCATTTTATGTGTTGCACTTTATTTGCACGGCATTTGCATACACGTGTCATGAGGGGAGTTATAACCGTGCGGCGTCTCGGTAATGTCGATGAGTGGGGTAGAGTGACTGATGTTATTTGTCGGGCTACGACTCGATGAAGCGCTCGCGGTTGAGACCGAGATGGGGCCGCTTGTCACTATTTTTAGGTATGGTTGAGACCGAGATGGGGCCGTTACCTTCCATTGTTATAGACGGTTGAGACTGAGATGGGGCCGCACTATCATGGCTTTTTATGATATTTATGCGTGGATTCCGAGTCTAACCTAGGGCCCTGTGTTTGAAATAAGATGTGTGGTGAAAACAAGTGTGTATTCGTGAGATGTCGAGTGTGCATTCGTGAGGCGTCGGGATTGGGTTGTGAGAGCAATTGCATTGCATATTTTCATTTACTGGGCAAAAGCTCAGCGTTTACGTATGTAGGTGAGGCGGCTGAAGGCGGTACCTCCACGGACTTTTGAGGGCGGAGCAGTTCATGTGACGCGACCTGTGGAATGATTTAAATTATGTTTCGTGCGTTTACGTGTTTTTTTTTTGGGCTCCAGCCCAATGAATACATGTGGACCTCGTGAGAACAATATTGAACTCGTGTATATTTGTATTCATACGTTTTAAAAAAGTTTTAATTAAATCGGCTTTCCGCTGCTTACGCTGCATAAATCCGCCAAAATACGTATTTAGAAAGTTGGGTCGTTACACTGGAGAGCAACATGAAGAAGGTCAACATGACCGCACCATTCAACAAAGGACCTGAGATCGAAGGGCTTCCAAGCAATCATGTGCACATCAACTCAGCATAGGCTTCACCTACCACAATCCAATCGCAAAGAAGACTAGGTTGATGCTGAAGACTGAGATTCAGAAGTTTTGCGACGGAACGCTCAAGGTCATCAGGAGGAATATAGTGCAAAGGTTGGAAGAAATCAACCGAGAGACGATGCTGAGAATCCACAGGTTCATGAGGGAACAGCCACTCCTGATGGAATTGCTAGATGATGTCGAGGAGCGTCTGAAGCTTAGGGAAACAGTTAGAAACTATGAGCATGCGATGGGTTTGCGCAGATCGTATTACGCCCGACGAGGACAAACAACGCGGAAACGCAATCAAGCACAAAGGGGGAGATTGTAGAGTATATATTTTAATTGTGCTTGATTTTATTAGTTGTGCTTGTAATTAGGGGCGTTTTGTATAGTAGTCTTTAGATTAGGACTAGTTTGATATTTATACCAAGTGTGTTTGGTATAAATACATGTAAACAATTAGAGCTTAATACAGAAAATTAGAGAATTGGTCCTAAAGGCTGCCAAATTCATTTCTAGAGAGAGAAACTTACAAAACTTTCTCACACTAACTGTTTTCTCTCTCGAGTTTTTCAACGAAAGGTTTTCGATCGATATTCAATCCATCAATTCTAATCGATTTCCTTAGAATTCGTGCCTAGGATTAATTGTGTTGACTAACGGGGACCTAACACTATGTCTAGCTAAAGTACATTAAAGAAAGCGCTACTTGGAAGGCACCCCAAGCCTATCCTATGTTTTTCCTTTATTTTCCCATCGCATTTTTCGTTTTTGTGATTCTGTTTTCCGATGATCGCAGGGAATTCAAAATCTTAAGTGTGGGGAGGAGCCGTACATAACATGCACATCGGACTACTCAGGGAAGTTGCTTATCTTACTTTTTCCTCTTCCGTATGTTACATTTTTTTTATGTTGAGGACAACATAAATCTTAAGTGTGGGGAGGGGAATTTCTTCGAAATTAATGCGAACATGTTATATGTGTGCATGTCTTGATTTTTGGTATAATTTTTTCGAATTTGGCATTATTTTTTTAACGAAAATCATGTTTCGTATCATGAAAGGATGATTTTGTGAGTAATTAAGATACAAATGCATTGTCTACTTCTTTCTTACATGATGAACTTTGCTCATTTTTTGGTTGTGTGAATCAAGCTTAATTAATTTCTTTTCAGACCTTGCTTGTGTATTACGTTTTGAAACACTTAAAGTGTGATTGCGTGAAAATAATGAAGGCATTAGGAATTCAGCCCATAGCCAAAGTATCCAACAACGCCTAATCACCGTAGTTATCCACTTTGAGCCTGAGCCTTTTATTTGTGAGAATTGGATTATAGATTGCCGACACTGATTAAGCCTTCAGACATAAACCCATTGGAACGATAGTAGAAGTGAAGGTTGAGTGCCGGACTTAAGAAGCGCAATACTAAATTTCCGAGCTAATGTAAAAAAAAAAGAAAATAAAATAAAAAGAAAAAGAAAAAAACAGAGAATATATATGACTATGAACCCTTCCTCCGATAATCTTTCACTCTCGAAAGCGTATTATCTATTTCCTAGATCAAGAAGTTGAAAGAAGAAGGGCTTGGTGAAAAACGACGAATGCAAGAGAACGGAAGTGATCAACAAGAATGGCAGATTTGGCGCTTTCGAGATGGTGACATGATAGTAACACGACTACAGCTCGTATCTTTTTTATGCTTATTCCTTACATTTCTTACATATCTCAGCCATATTATTACCCAGTAAAGACCTTCCGATTCACGCTTGATCATTAAAAGTGGTAGATTTACGAATCACTTGCAA
The DNA here is from genome assembly GCA_027422505.1 of Craterostigma plantagineum. Classification (NCBI taxonomy): domain Eukaryota; kingdom Viridiplantae; phylum Streptophyta; class Magnoliopsida; order Lamiales; family Linderniaceae; genus Craterostigma; species Craterostigma plantagineum. Next base: position 181,523 of record JAPQWV010000274.1, on the reverse strand, counting down.
GCTTATAGTAGAGATTAGATTAGTGCATGACCAGAGCGACATCACCGACATCTTAACCCATACACTTAGTGACTTGAGTGAATCCTTGTGAGGTGCGGATCTTGACAGGTATTGCTAGGGAGATTGTGTAGTTAGTCGTTGGCTTCAAAACGTGTTTTCCGACTTTACTTGCATTATTTCTTACATGGTCTCATTTTTTATTGATACGTTGCATGATTTAATTGTTATATGCCATATTTATCTCTTTGCTTGAGGACAAGCAAAAGCTCAAGTGTGGGAAGATTTGATAAACATAATTTTAGATGTTTATATTTATGATTAGTATTTGAGTTTTGGGGGGTCTTCGCGTAATAAGTATTGGGGAAAACTATGCAAATAGGCTTATATTTCAGGACATTAATGTGACATTAGTGCAGAAATTAGGGATGATGGAATACTTTCCTTGAAACAAGAAATAGGCAAAAAGGATGAAAAGGAGCAACATGTTTTCAGGCGACCTCTTTCACACGGACAAAGGAATCAATTACACAATTTGCTCTAAATATATATAACTCACGGCAGAGGTAAGAAGGGTAGACCTAGAAAAAAAGAATCCTACACTGAACCCTCGTAGCCTTGTTGCTCTCCTCCCACCTCAAGCACCCACCTTTCACTTCACGCACATTACTCGCAAGGAAGCAACTCAAGGCAGCCGTGCGTGAATTGGAGCGAGCGAGGCAGCCGTGCGCTTTGACGAGCTCATTTCAGCGGCTGGGCTGTGAAGAGCGACGAAGTGCTGCGGTTTGGGCTGAGAGCAAGAGATGTGGGGAGTGGAAAAGAAGGACAAGGGAAGGAAAAAGCTGATCGCCCGCCACCCTAGATAAGAGACGTGGAGACTAGATGAACCCTAGCGACATCGTATGCATATTTAAGAATTGTTGTTTTTGGCTATTATTTTGACCCGATTATGATTTCTTGTTATTATTTTGATTATGTCTATGTGATCAATATAAGTTTTGGGAAATCGTAAGCTACCCTCAAAAGAGGGGCTAACGGTTAGACCACTCGTAAACGAGCGGAATAAATTCATCGCTAGAGATAGGTTGAGTTACCCCGTTGGATTAGAGTCAAATCTAATAGAGCGATTTATCGTATTTTAATGCGGTCTTCGGTTAAGTAGTTAGGGAAGCTTGCCCGGCTCCTTAATTAGTAGATTAGTTGTTTATGATTATCTTATAGTAAGGCGCAGTTTCGTCACCCATAGAGACTCGTACGCATGTTATAGGAATCTCCACGGTCTAATAATAGTCATGTTCATGTATAATAAATATTTGCTTCGGTCGAGCTAGGGGGATTCGATGTTTCAAATACTTTGCTTTTATAAAGTCGTTACCCATTATAGCTATTTTATCAGATTTATATTTTTGTGTTTATCGTTTATTTAGTTTGTCATTATTTATATTTGTATCAACCCAAAAATAATGACTAGGATATTAACGACGGTTTTCCAAAGTAGACAGTTCCTTTGGTTCGATACTCGAATACTTACCGTTTCTGTACAATATCGATTGGTACACTTGCCTATTGAGCGTAGAAGAGTTCGCAATATATTCGTTTTGACTCGATCCGCTTGATCAACTCATACCTAGTGAGGTGGTGATGGCTGATGTGGTTCCTCTTGTGAAGGCGAAACAATTGTCTTTTGAGAGACGATTGAGTGGATAGGTGGGGTAGTTTGCGCGATTGGACCAGTGGTCGCGACTTCTACTCGGGGGAAGACAAAGTCATCCCCTGCACCTACGGGCTCGGTCCGGGTTATTTGTGGACTAGAAGACGAAGGATGACGGTCGTGTTTCTTTTGATTCGATGTTCCTGCTTGCTACTTCGTCATCCCCTTTTGATTTTCTCTTCAGTTTGCGCTTGGGGGATGCGACTTGTCCTAGACATAAATTTGGCTTGGGGTTGGCTTGTCCCTGGGTTAGGTTCAACTGGGATGTGTTGAACCGTGGGAATGTTATCGAGGTTGTTTGCGCGAAGATATTTTGAAGCGTCGGATCGTTTTGATCGAGGAGTTGCAGAAGGTAATCCGGTAGAATCATGGCATCCTGATCAAATTTTGTTTTTGTTTTTGTTGATATAATTTTCCCGGGCTTGGGGATTTCGTAGCCTTCGGCCCGTGGACGACGTTCGATGTCGGGGTTGAGGTCAATGAAGTGTTGAACAAGGACGGGTAGCCATCGTAGGTTGGGGAAGACTTTGGTCGATCCGAACTTCCGTCTTCTTAGTTGGTTAAGTAGGTCAGACCATATTAGTTGGGTGACATCATAGTTTTTGTTGAAGGTGATGCCGTGGAAAATCAGCATAATTTGGCGGTTGCAGCGGTCTGACCCGGTGTGCTTAGGAGATAAGCACTTGTTGACTATCAAGAACAGCGTCCGCCAGGTTTGAGGTATGTCTTTGGCGCAGAAGTCTGGGAGATGAATGGTGTTTTGGGCGTTTGGTTCGTGTCCCATGGAGAGGAAGTCGCTGATGAGGTCATCGTTAATGGGGTGTGGGTCGCAGTGAGTCGAGGTTGGGAGATTAAGTTGTGAACGAAGGATTGTTCGGGTTAGAACAAAAAGGTGTTGTCAATTTTGGCTGAGAGCCGAGTTGCTTTGGGGTTATCTGTTGGGTTTTGAAGAGTTGCCCAAAATTGTTGTACGTAGACTTCTAGGACAAGTTCGGTTAAATTAAAGGCAGTCTTTAAAGGATGGTTTTTAGGATTTTGACGATTATAGGGTCTAAGCAGGAAGTGTTGTCAAAGTCGAACTGCACATTATTGGGTAGTCTTTGTACCCATAAAAGGATTAGTTCGCCACATTATTGTCAAATGATTAGTTTGTTGATTAGTTCGCCGCATTCGATCACATAAAAGGATGTCATGTGTTGAAATGATTAAGTAAGCGAAAGGATTGCAACACAAAAATAATTTAAGTCTAGGCGAAACTGTTAAGAATTGTAGCAATTAAATAATTTAAGGAGACGGAATCGGGCGATTAGTATGGTCAGAATTGGTCAAGGAATCGGGCGATGCATTCAAGTGATTTTGGAGACAGAATCGGGTAATTAGTATGGTCAGAATTGGCAACGAATCGGGCGATGCGTTCATTCGAGTGATTTCGAAGACAAAATCGGGCGATTGACATTATGAATTTAAAAACTACAGTAAGACGAAACAAATCGTGGCGAATCCAAGATCGAGCGAACATAAGGAAGAAACCTAATCTTTGAATCTTGAAAACTAAAAACGAGCTAACGAAATCAGAAGAGAGATTTGAACGAACTTAATGACTCGTCGATTCCTACAAAATGATGAGATAAAGTGGGTAAAATTTGCAGATGACGAACTTTTTCCTTACCGAAAATTAGTGGAGAGTTGCATAGAACGAAGAAAAATTGAGTTTGAGTACAGAGATGACGAACTTCGTTGGCGACTGGAGAAAGCTTTTGAGATTTTGGTTGAGAGAATTCGGGGAAAAAATGAACATTCTGGCGATTTTGTATTTATATGAGGTTTTGTGTAGCGTGTTCGATCGATTGAGGAATCGAGCGATTGGAAGAGACCGAGAAAATGATGAACTGTAGCGCTTTCGATAGATTGGAAGAAGTGGGCGATTAATTGAAAACGAAGAATCGCCGAGAAAACTAAGAATCAAGCGATTCTTTGGAAAAGTTGAGAGAATGTGGAATCGGACGATTGATGTTTGAAATTTTAAAAGTTTAAATATTTCAAACTGAAGAATTTGACTCAAAAATCAATTAAAGAAAATCTGAAGAGAATCATCGTATTCTGACAAATGCGAAATTTTCGATTAATATGTAACACAGAGTTCAAAAATTTTGTCCCAAATTAAATATCAAATCAACTTAGTTTTTCAAAATCGATTTGTGTGACGCAAAATCCAGTAAGCGAGGAAGAAAGGATTGCTTTAATTCGCGGCGATGAGCCCTGAAGTCAAAGATTCGTCGGTATCATTTATCATGTTTGTCGGGACCGTAATTATTTCGTTGGTCGATTTACGCCTATAAATAGACACGAAGGGGCTGAGGCGACGAGGGAGTCGCGGCAGTATTCTGTCGCGAGCTGAACATGCACCCGCTGCGTGGCGTGGCGTCGCCGGCGGTGGCAGCACCCGCTCCAGCCGGGACTCCACGCTGACGGCCTTCTCCGCCATGGCTCTCCGGCGTGTTTTGACGGCTGAGCAATTTGAGTCGCGGCAGCTATGTTAGGGCTTCATGCTCAAAGCCTTAACGACCTTTTAATGGGCTTGGCCCGTTTAAAGCCCAATTTTTGTTTCTCTTTAAAATCATGTAATTGTCAACGTGCTCATTGTGAATGTGACTTTAGGCGCACTTGCGGGTTTAGGAATTTGGTTTCCGGGGCATTTGTTAAGGGTCACGTCCCCCCGTTGTATTTATTTTATGCGGGTTGTTCGGGACTTATGATTCTCCCTGTGTTGTAATTTACCGTTTTATTAGATTAGACTGAATACGAAGACGAGGTCCCATTTGATGGAAGGCAACCCCCCGACGGTGACAAGGTGGTGGACTCGGTGACTTTGAGGCGGTTCGAGTGACGAAGGATGTTTGACGACTTCAAGACCCGTGCGACGACCCGAGGTCTTTTGAAGACGCACATAATAGGGATACGCTAGAAATAACCCGCTTGTGTTGTCTTGTAGTTTATTTTCCTAGGGTCAATTTACTACCTACGTGCGTGTTGGTTTTTGAAATGATATGCATGTTTTATGTGCTCTTATGTGAGATGGTTTATTCTCACGTTTGACAAATACTAAGTGGGTAAAGGAATTGGATTTCTGTCTTCTATCATGCTTGAGATGTCTAGCATTGCGGAGTTTTGCGATTTGTTCCGAGTAAGTTGGCGTCGTATATCCCGCCCCAGTGTTAGCGTCTCGGGTGCGTCTTGGACGCCGCTCGTCATACCAGTCTGCCCCCCATGAAGCGTATGGCAGCAAGGGGCGTACATTCTGTGCGATTTGAGCATAACTTGATAGGTCACACTTAGGCAGTTAAACCCAATAAGCAGGGTTAGCCGTGAGGGTCAATGACTGAGACTAAGATAGTTGAAACTCTTATTGGATAAGTTCGTGTTCGACGTGACTTCGATAAAATTAGATGAGCCAAATATTGCGTTAAAGGCTGGGGCGAGTCTAGTCGAGTCGGTGACATCAACTCCACTATGAAACTTTCAACGAGGTTTCCGAAACTCTTCTCGGGAGGATAGTTTTTCGAGAAAAATAGTGGGAGCCAAGCAAAACAAAAAGTCCTTGTTTGTGCTTGATGAATGATAAGATAAACCTAATTAGATCTTTATTTTCTGCAGCTTTACGTTTCTTTATATTTACTGCGATGACGAACATAATTACTATGCTGCTTGAGAGAAATTGTTTGGGGGGACCAAACTACGTGGACTGGCACCGTAACCTGAGGATAGTCCTAGGTATGCAGTCCCTGACTTATGTCCTCGATTCCCCCATACCGCAAGTCCCAGGGACTGATGCGAGTGACGAAGACCGAGCTGCATATGCCAAATGATAGATAGACGAGCCAAAGGTCGAGGGCTATATACTTCTTTCCATGAGCAATGACTTGCAGCGCACTCACTCGGAAATGGAAGTGGGCGCCATTTTGCTTCATTTGAAGGAGCTTTTTGGCAAACATTCCAGGAGTGCTCGCTATTCCTTGACGGAGCAACTATTTCATTGCAAAATGGCTAAGAGTAGTGACGTCGGAGCACACGTGCTCAAGATGATCGATTGGATTGAAAGACTCGAGGCACTGGACTTTATCATGGATAACGAACTCCAGAACGATCTCATACTTCAGTCGCTCCCAGCTTCCTTCAATTCGTTCATCGTGAACTTTAATCTGAACAAGGCCGAGATGACATTGACTGGGTTAATGAACCAGTTGTCAGCAGCGCAGACTCAGATGAAGAAGGTGAAAGGAAAGGAAGTTGTTCTTGTCGCGAATGCTAAGACTCGACGGTCGAGTACAAAGAAAAAGTCGGACAAGCCCACTAAGCCCAAAGGACGAATTTCAAAAGGCAAGGCCAAGAAGAACGTGTTCAAAGGCGCCAAGCCGATGGACAAGTGCCTTCACTGCAATGAGCTTGGGCATTGGAAGTGCAGTTGCCCGAAGCTAGCCGCCTCAGTAAAGAACTTTACGTTTTGGAAACAAATTGTTCTATGATAGTTTATTCCGCTTCATGGATCTTAGACACGGGAGCTAGTGCTCACATCTGTGTTTCGAACCAGGGTCTGGATCGAAGTAGGAAGCTGGCGGATCGAGAGATCATGATCAACATAGGAAGCGGACATAGTGTACAGGCGACCCACAATTGATCAAGAACTCTCGTTTTATCTACTAGACATAGTTTACTGCTTTCCGATTGTTTGGTTTTGCCCAAGGGGCTTAAGAATATTGTTTCTATTCCCGTTTTGAGCAGAAACGGTTATGATTTCCGTTTTAGTAATAATATATGCAATATTTATTTTGGAAATAATTGCGTCGGAAGTGCAAGTTTACTGAATGGGTTGTATTACCTAAATATCGAAGATAAAATAAAAACTGTGAATATAGTCATCAACAAACGAAAATTGGAGTCGAACTCGAGACTGCTGTGGCATCTTCGACTCGGTCACGCTGGAGAACAGAAGATTCTTAAGTTGGAGAAAACCGGCGTTAGAAAGCCGCTTGGGTCTTATCCCTTTCCAACTTGTGAATCTTGTATCCTTGGAAAGATGACCAAGTCGCACTTCACAGGGACTTTTACGAGAGCCGCAGAACTTCTCGGTTTGATACACACGGATGTTTGAGGACCGTTCGGGGTAGCGGCTGGCGGTAACTTCCATTATTTTGTTACCTTCACTGATGATCACTCTCGCTTTGGCAAGGTGTACCTCATGAGAATAAGTCTGATACTTTTGAATGGTTCAAACAGTACAAGGCTTTGGTGGAAAATCAGACTGGAAAGAGCATTGCCGTTCGATCAGATCGAGGCGGTGAGTACATGAGCCTCGAGTTTGACGAGTTCTTGAAAGAGAACGGGATAATTTCACAGATGACACCGCCCGAAACACCGCAGTTGAACGGTGTGTCCAAACGCACAAATCGAACTCTGTTGGATAAGGTTCGATCTATGCTAAGCTATACAGACCTGCCCATATCGTTGTGCGGTCATGCCCTGTTGACAGCGGCACACATTCTGAATAGATGTCCTACAAAATCTATCGATCGTATTCCGTATCAGATATGGACAGGACGAAAACCGAGCTTGAATCACATTAGAATTTGGGGTTGCCCCGCGTTTGTGAAAAAGCTCAAGACAGATAAACTGGAATCGAAGGCTGTGAAAGGACGTTTTGTCGGGTATCCTGAGGATTCCATGGGATACCAGTTTTCTTCCACGACGTCAGAGAATCATTGTAGCTCTTCAGGCTCACTTTCTTGAAGAAGATTTCGTTCGAGAAGGTGGAGCGGGTCGCGAAGTAACTCTTGGAGAGTATCAGAAGCGCTTTCATAAACTCCAGTGTCGGGTGACACAGTAGAGCAGTCCGAGGCACAACCTGACTTGCGCAGGTCGGGTAGAGTATCTCGCCAGCCTGAGAGATACGAGATGGTCCACATCGAGTACGAGGTTGCTGCGATGGAAGGGCACGTCGGAGACGATTCCACTACCTATGACCAGGCAATCAGGGATAAGGATTCGGAGAAATGGCTTATACCTATGCAAGCCGAAATGGATTCTATGCACGAAAACCAAGTCTGGACTCTCCTCCCAGATGGTTTCAGACCCATTGGGTGTAAATGGATCTACAAGAGAAAGATAGGATCTGACGGATTGGTTGATACATACAAAGCTAGGCTTGTGGCATTGACTATGAGGAGACCTTTTCGCCTGTTGCTATGATGAAGTCCATTCGAACATTGCTTGCGATAGCTGCGCACTATGACTATGAGATCTGGCAGATGGATGTGAAAACTGCGTTCCTAAATGGATACCTCAAGGAGGAAATATATATGGAGCAGCCCAAGGGTTTTACATCGCAAGGAGATGCTCATAAGGTGTGCAAACTGAACAAGTCCATTTATGGACTGAAACAAGCCTCTAGAAGCTGGAATCTTCGGTTCGATGAAGTGGTCAAGGGCCATGGATTCTTAAAGAACGAAGATGAACCTTGCGTCTACAAGAAAAGCAGTGGGAGCAAAATATCTTTCCTCGTATTGTACGTGGACGACATCCTTTTAATAGGAAATGATATCGGAATGCTCTCGATGGTGAAAGCGTGGCTTTCGACCGAATTCGCCATGAAAGACTTGGGAGAAGCTACCTACATCTTGGGGATTCGGCTCTATAGAGATCGAGCGAATCGCATGTCGAGTTCGCAAAGTTGCTCGGCCCGTGAAAATGGAGGAGTTCGCGAAATAGGGTTTGCGTGGGTTCGCAACCCTCGTTAGGCCCGCGAAACTTCAGTTCGCAAAGTGGGTTCGCGGCTTGTGTGGAATCGCAAAATATCTTCAATTCGCCGAATGATTCGGCCCGTGAAAGCTGCCGAGTTCGCAAAATGGACGCGGCCCGTGAAGCATCTTTAATTCGCCAACTTCGCCGGGTTCGCGAATTGCATGTGGATTCGCAAAACTCGTTTGAGTTCATCAACTGGGGTTTCACGAATTGTATGTGAATTCACCAATTATTTGTTGCACGGGTTCGTGAACTCGCAATCGCCAAGTACACCTCACTAATAGTTTGCGAACTAGGGTTCGCCAAATTCGACTTTGCATGGCTTCGCAACTTTCACAGAGTTCGCGGCTTGTGGAGTCCGCGACCCTCACTTCGCGATCCCATGCAAGCGAAATCCCCCTTTTTGAGTTCGCGAACTTTTTTTTTTCAAGGATTCGTGAACCACGGTTCGCGGGGCCATTATTTCGCGGCCCCATCGGAACCAAAAACACCTTTCAATTTGCGAATCTACTAAATTCCCGATCAAACTATACCTTTTTCTAAAGAATGACTTTGACTACCCTCCGGACCTTAAAAATATTTTTCCCAAGACTCTCGTGAGCTACTCATACGAACCCTAATCCTCTATCACTTTCGTGCCTAAAACACCAAGTCGAACAAGGAGGTTTTCAGTTCGGGGATTAAGATTTGCACAAAACCTAGTAATTAACATCTCGTGCTTACAATCCTTAAAACACCCTATTACCTAATTAAGAAGACCAGAATGAAAGGTAGAATTCGTACCTTTCCAAGCTTTTAGTTCGATTTCTTCATTCTTCTCTCCTAAAGGTCTCGTTAGTTTCTTGGTTATGGTGTTTATGGTATTGAAGAGTTCGAGATGAACATTGGAGTGTGATGATGGGACATGGTTATCGAAAATATCCCCTAATTTGGGGACTTGTTTCTAGAAGCTATTTCCAACAATTTTGGGCCAAAGAAATCAATTTACTAGGGCCTTGTTATTAGCTATTAATCCCTCATATGTTTGGGCCACTTTGTTTCCAGGAGGTATATTATTTGGTCCAAACTTATTAAATTGACTTGGGCTTGAGTTTTAGGTTTCAACCTAGTCCAATTTTCGATTTATTATATATATATATATATATATATTTCATTAACTCAATCTCCCTACTCCTCATTTTCGAAAATCCCTAATTAAGTTAGTCATCACATAAATGTAAAATTGAATATACAAAATACATGTAATCACGTACGCACGTAAATAATGCACAAACTCATAGGGTCACATAAGCACAAAAATTCAGATCACGTAAGCATATGATTCAATACACGAAATCTTCACATCCTCATTTAAATTTTATTAATTTGGGCCCGTTGTAATTCATTTGGGTCTTAATAAATTTTATTTGGGCTAATCTATTTAATTTAATATAGATTATTTATTGATATTTTCCACTCAATTGGGCCAAGATGATTTGGGTCGAATATTAACTAGGCTGAGTTCCTCGTTCGGCATTTCATCCGTTTGAATACCAAGTTCTTCTATCCAATTTGTACAAAATAATTTACGCCTTAATCATGTATTTTAATTACGGGTATTACATCCTCCCCCCCTTAAAAGAATTTCGCCCCCGAAATTCCGTCAGCTGGAATCGTTCGGGGTAACGATCGGTTAGGAAAATCACCTGGTTGCCCTCAAAGACAACTCTCACATAAGAAGGAAAACGTATCCTCCTGAGGACAAAATGAGGGCTTAAATGAATAAGAAAGGGGTGGAGCTTGTCATCACCTCTTTTGTCTCAGTTGATGACATTGGCTAAGAGTCATTCTCTCTTGATGATAGAAGGTCAGTAGCGAGTTCGGAAAATTCCCAAAGAAGGTAGAATATAGAACAGAGAAGGCTGAATCAAGCGTGAAAATTCGACACTACTAATCCTGCGAAATTTGCTCGGGAATTTGAAAATCCTAAAGATTTTCAGGAAGCGACTGGGATTCTTGTATTGATCTGTTCTTGTCTAGGACTTGATTGTAGAAATAACTTGTGGCAGAATGACCCTAATTCCTGATTTCACGCTTCTCGCATTCGCAACCTTGTCGTTCTCAGATGAGAACCGGATGGCAACTATGGAAGGCCGTAAGTGGCTGGTCTACTGTAATGTGTCCTCGCCTTGGCTCCTATCTTCGTCGAGTTCCCGAAAATTAATGTTGTAGGATCTACGCAGGCTCCTATCGTGTTAATTGTAGGGTGTATTCTGGGTCTTAGCAGTCATTCTATTTTTCAATGCGGAAAGTGATGTCCTACGACTATTCCATAACCTACTGGAGCATAGGTGCATCATAAATTGTCAGTGTACCTGTCGTTCCTACGGAAGGAACTTCTGTTTCCTCTTGGTTTTAGTTGGACATTCGTGGGGGAGCTGGGGAGGGTGGCGTCGAGGTTTGATCAGGTTCCAAAGGGATGTGCCCTCGGCACTTTCTAGCGAAGTGTCCTCGCCCTCCGCATTTAAAACAATTGCCACTCTGCGTGTAGCAGATGCCTCCATGCTGTCGCCCACACTGTTGGCATCGAGGAACCGGGTTTGGAACATAGGCACGAAAAATAACATTCGTCGGGTTTGACCTTGATTGCCAATTTTGAGACCCTCGGTTAGTCTGTGCATCTCCGGGATCTCTGAACCATTGGAGCTTCTTGTGACCTTTTTGTTCCGTCCCACCGTCCGTCTTTCTCTTTCCTTTCTGAGTCTTGGAAGTTCAGGCCTCCTTCCTAGTAGGATTAGTAATATCCGTAGGAGTTGGGGGATTTCGCTCCGGGAATTCCTTTCCTACAACTCCCGTGAGCGGGGATCTACGGGATTCGGATGAACTTTGCCCGTTGATAAAATCATAGAGTAGACCTTTAAGTTCATCAACTTGGTCTTTGAGTTCGCCGATTTGATTCGACTGTTGTTGGACCAATTCGGTAAGGTGCAGGAGCATTGTGCTTTGTTCATTCGTAGGTGATCCAGATGTCACCCCGCGACTTGACTCGCCGATCATTTCTCTAGACTCGCTAGTCATTCTTCAATTAGTGAAACAAAGCGGCACGTATTAAAAGCACATAAGCATATCAATCATAACACTTACAGGCAAGGCTGCTTCCGCGCTTTTGGGTGTGTGTGTATGGACAGTCTACAGAACCCGTGACCGAGGCTCTGATACCACCTGTAGCGACCCTAGCCATCGCCACCATTTCTTACGTCATCCTAAGTGCCTAATGGCGTATTTAAATAAAGGAACTGCGGCAATGAGTATGAAAATTTTCATTTACATGACGGAACTTTGTCCAATACATGCCAAAGGAATGTTTCCGCGTCAAAAGAAATTCTTCGAGTTATAATACACACTAATCCTAGTTTGTAATCACTCGGGACGGTTGCGATGGCACAGCAAAAGCTCCTATGCGCCCGGCCTCACAGGTCTTCATCCATACACACGCGTCCACCCCCAAAAGACATTCGGAAGCTTCAAAAGATAGGCCTTGCCGGCTAGGCGATCACGTACTGTGATCGTATGTACCTACAACACATAACATAAAGAAATGAGACACCGAGGCTCAATAAGTAGAAACTATGCATGTATGCACGTGTCCCATCCCTGCAAAGGCAATCCACGCCAATGCATAAACTACTACGCAAAGGCGATCCGCGCCGATGCACTTAACAATCCGCAAGGCCGATCCGCGCCGATGCTCATCATACTCGTAAACCTCACTCAGGGCCCTCGGCTAATCTCACTATGCACCACAAATGAGCTCACGTCCACTAGGGACAAATATGACAGCGGTCCACACCGGATGGCCATACCTAGGACGCACACCGTTCCCCTAAGTTGCCATATGTACCCGGTCGTCCCCGACTGTCGGCGGTCGCTCACGCTGGTAGCCCACGCTGAGGTTGCCTACACCAGGGTTCCACCCTGTGTCGCCTATACCCTCAGGTCGCACCCTCCAGGTCGCTCCCTACCGCCATGGGCATTGCCCAATCATATCATAAACATACACATACGCGGCCTTTCGCCAACGGGCATTGCCCTAATATATTTCATTATATACATAATAATAATATATGTATACGGCCCTTTCGCCAACGGGCATCGCCCTAATATATTTCATTATATATAGGATAATAATATAGTATACGGCCCTTTCCCCAACGGGCATCGCCCTAATATAGTTCATTACCTTCATAATAATAATATATGTATACGGCCCTTTCGCCAACAGGTCTTCGCCCTACTATATTTCATTGCATATACAATAATAGTAATATATGTATACGGCCCTTTCGCCAACGGGTCTCCGCCCTAATATACTTCATATACATATACATATTTACATAATATTACGACGCCGCTAAACGCCGCCCTGGTAGCATAGTGGACAGCCCTTGACTCAACTGCGAGTCGACAACACATGCCCATATCGGCAATGTATCAGTCGCTTACAAGCGATACCTTATATACACATACTCGACTCATACAACCCTCCACATGTGATCGTGTATGCACGTGAGTATGAAAATGCAATAAATGCCAGACGCACTTACCAAGAGACAGCATATCAATTAATTCACATAAATCATGTAATCATCGAGGCACATAGTCACGTAATATCAAGCATACACAACTCAGGTAAGCATCGAAGCACCTAGTTATACAATTTAAGCACGTACAGTGTTGTAGTTGAATTTCTACTTACCTGTCGTCCGTCGACTAGTTGCTAACTGATCCGATGTAACTCCTAGGTGCCGACCTTAGCATAAGAATGATTAAGTTAGTACCTTATTTAAATTATTTAACTAGCTAAAGTCTCGAATTTCCTAAGTCCAACCCTTAGGCATAAGATACGAAGGTTAGTACCTAAATTAATACTTGAGTGTCGCTATGTTATAGCTACTATCATTTCTAAGGATTATTTAATTGGAAAGAGTTCGCAAAATATTTTTCCCAAGTTATAAACGCGATCTAAGAATTCTAGTTGAATTCGTGAGGTCTAGCTAAATTTCGCTAAGTATGGTTCGCGAATTGGCCTTTAAATGATTAGGGGGTTAAGTATAGTTCGCCAACTTCGATAATCTCGTGAGCTTTAGCTAAAAAGGGTTAAGTATAGTTCGCGAATTATCTCAAAGTTCTCGATTGGATTCGCAAAGTTCGCTTGATTCTTGAAGTGCACGAATTCGCGAAGCATGTCGAGTTCGCAAAGTTGCTCGGCCCGTGAAAATGGAGGAGTTCGCGAAATACGGTTTGCGTGGGTTCGCAACCCTCGTTAGGCCCGTGAAACTTCAGTTCGCAAAGTGGGTCGCGGCTTGTGTGGAATCGTAAAATATCTTCAATTCGCCAAATGATTCGGCCCGTGAAAGCTGTCGAGTTCGCAAAATGGACGCGGCCCGTGAAACGTCTTTAATTCGCCAACTTCGCCGGGTTCGCGAATTGCATGTGGATTCGCAAAACTCGTTTGAGTTCATCAACTGGGGTTTCGCGAATTGTATGTGAATTCGCCAATTATTTGTTGCACGGGTTCGCGAACTCGCAAACTCCATTCGCCAAGTACACCTCACTACTAGTTTGCGAACTAGGGTTCGCCAAATTCGACTTTGCATGGCTTCGCGACTTTCACAGAGTTCGCGGCTTGTGGAGTCCGCGACCCTCACTTCGCGATCTCATGCAAGCGAAATCCCCCTATTTGTGTTCGCGCACTTTTTTTTTCAAGGATTCGTGAACCACGGTTCGCGGGGCCATTATTTCGCGGCCCCATCGGAACCAAAAACACCTTTCAATTTGCGAATCTACTAAATTCCCGATCAAACTATACCTTTTTCTAAAGAACGAATTTGACTACCCTCCGGACCTTAAATATTTTTCCCAAGACTCTCGTGAGCTACTCGTACGAACCCTAATCCTCTATCACTTTCGTGCCTATAAGTTCCTTAACCATTGTTTAGAGCCAAAACACCAAGTCGAACAAGGAGGTTTTCATTTCGGGGATTAAGATTCGCACAAAACCTAGTAATTAACATCTCGTGCTTACAATCCTTAAAACACCCTATTACGTAATTAAGAAGACCAGAATGAAAGGTAGAATTCGTACCTTTCCAAGCTTTTAGTTCGATTTCTTCATTCTTCTCTCCTAAAGGTCTCGTTACTTGGTTATGGTGTTTATGGTATTGAAGAGTTGGAGATGAACATTGGAGTGTGGTGATGGGACATGGTTATCGAAAATATCCCCTAATTTGGGGACTTGTTTCTAGAAGCTATTTCCAACAATTTTGGGCCAAAGAAATCAATTTACTAGGGCCTTGTTATTAGCTATTAAACCCTCATATGTTTGGGCCACTTTGTTTCAAGGAGGTATATTATTTGGTCCAAACTTATTAAATTGACTTGGGCTTGAGTTTTAGGTTTCAACCTAGTCCAATTGCAATTATAGCCCAGTTTCGTTTTATTTTATTTATATATATATATATTTTTTCATTAACTCAATCTCCCTACTACTCATTTTCGAAAATCCCTAATTAAGTTAGTCATCACATAAATGTAAAATTGAATATACAAAATACATGTAATCACGTACGCACGTAAATAATGCACACACACTCATAGGGTCACATAAGCACAAAAATTCAGATAATTCACGTAAGCATATGATTTAATACACGAAATCTTCACATCCTCATTTAAATTTTATTAATTTGGGCCCGTTGTAATTCATTTGGGTCTTAATAAATTTTATTTGGGCTAATCTATTTAATTTAATATAGATTATTTAATGATATTTTCCACTCAATTGGGCCAAGATGATTTGGGTCGAATATTAACTAGGCTGAGTTCCTCGTTCGGCATTTCATCCGTTTGAATACCAACTTCTTCTATCCAATTTGTACAAAATAATTTACGCCTTAATCATTTATTTTAATTACGGGTATTACAATCGCGGAGTACCAGACGTTTCTTTCCTGAGAGTTTTTGGATGCAAGTGCTATGTGGCCAACGATCGTGAAGATAGAGGCAAGCTTGACCCTAAAACGTTTGAAGGATTACTAGTGGGATACTCGACAAACTCCAAAGCCTGTCGAGTATATCTCAAAGTGAAAAGAACAGTCATGGAAAGCATTAATGTGGGATTTGATGAAGTAGACGGAGTGGCTTCTGCACAAATCAGTCCAGAACCCGGACTTTTACTAGAGTTGACGAAAGATCAACCAAGCACCTTTTTGATGGGCGAACCTTCAAATTCCAAAACACTAAGCGATATGGAACTAGATCTTTTATTCGAGGATCTCTTTTCAAGACCATCGCCACCCACTCCTCCAACAAATTTTCCAGCACCTAGCAACAATGATTCTGCAGACCTAGCAATGACAACTCTCCTCCTACGTTGGAAAATTTCCACATTGATGACGACAGTGAACTTCCAACTGATACTGAGATCATCTCCAGCTCAGCAGCAGAAACACCTCAGCCCACTGATTCGACAATAGAAATTTCTTCAGGAGAGTCAATGCTACCCCAACTTGCAGAACCTACGGAACATGATTCAACAATAGAAATTTCTTCAGGAGAGTCAGTACTACCTCAACCTGGAGAAGCTACGGAACATCAGGCTGTTCAAAGTGAAGAAACAATGGCGGGTACCAATGTAGCTGAATCATCACAACCTCATACAAGAAAGTGGACCCGTGCACACCCAGACTCACAGATTATTGGCGATCCCTCCACTGGCGTAAAAACTCGAGCATCTACGATAAATGAGAGCCTTTACCCCTGTTTTCTCAGTCAAAAGGAGCCTAGCAAAGTAGCTGAAGCCCTTGCCGACCCAGATTGGATAATCACAATGCAGGAGGAAATCAACCAGTTTGACAGGCTGGAAGTCTGGAACCTAGTGCCTAGACCAGCTGGGAAAACTATTATAGGTACTAAATGGGTTTTAAAGAACAAAAAGGATGAGCAAGGAGTGGTAATCCGGAATAAAGCTAGACTAGTAGCAAACGGCTACAACCAACAGGAATGAATCGATTACGATGACACTTATGCTCCAGTCGCAAGAATTGAAGCCATCAGGATTTTCTTAGATTTCGCTGCACACAGGAGTTGCATGGGTCAGCGGGCCAGATACGGTCTTGATGACGATTTGCGATTGCCGGGCTTAGACCGCTGAGTACGGATTCACACTCTCGCAAGTAATCGAGATAAGAGTCCTATGAGGACGGCGACGGGAAATTACGAAATCCTTGGCCAAGGTATTGAACTAACTCATGTGAGACATGAGGGTAGTTTGGTAATTTGCCTCGTCTCTGTTTTATCATAGAATCGAGTTTAGTGAGTTTGACATAGACCATGGCTCTCACTTGATTGAGGCACAGCTGTGACGCCCGGGGCCGATGAGGGCGGGGAGTGATCGCCAGTGCCAGAGAGGTGCACGGACAAGGAGCGGCTCCCGGCAGGCTTCTAGGCAAAGGGGTACGTGAACGAACCGATCCGACACCCGAATGAGAGGGGATCCTGAGACTGGCAATGTGTGGGCGTGTGAGGCTAAGAATCGTATAAGAGAATTGATAGTACTACCATATCACCAAGGTCGACCTACCTTTTCGGGAGTCCATCCGAAAGAACTCCAAAGTTAAGCGTGCTTGACTTGAAGTAATCTTGGGATGGGTGACCCCCTGGGATGTTTGCCCACGGTGCGTGTGAGCGAGGACGAAGCACGCTGAAAGGTTAAATGGTGATACAGTGTGTAAAAGACCAGTAGGAAATTTTGGAATAATTTCCAAAACATGTAAGATTCTCGTACTGACCTTTTCTTATCTAAGAACTAATTGTAGTAAAATAATCCTAATTCTCGACTTCGTATTACTTGCATTCAAAAACTTCGATTGTCCTAGGATTACAATCGAATAATAACTACGGAAAGTTATAGTCGACAAGATCATCATAAATCAAGGGATGTCAGAGAAGCAATATCGCTGTCTTGATTTATTTCATCCTTGTCGTTTTTCCGTCATGCAAGATTTCATCGACAATTTCTATAAACTCCTAATGTGCTAATTGTAGGGTACGTCCTTGTCTTGAATCTTAACAGCGCATGAAGGAAAATCTTATGACTAGTCCATAGTCTTCTCTTCCTCTATAAAAGATCTGTCTAACCTCCATTCCTAAAAGTCTGGGAATGATTGTGGTAACAAGGGTTCCAGAAAAAGAACATTCCCTTGAAGAAAATAAAGGGAAACGAGTTTATAAAAGTTAGAGTAGAGTTTCTCTTGTCGTCTTGGATTTTGACAACGAATTCTTGGTAGAACACGTATAACATTCACCTAAGTTGGTCGGACATGTATCGCCTTGAGGTTGAGTTAACGAGCAATTCTAATTCAGACAAGAATTATTAATCATGAACATTCACCACACTTTCGCTGCGCCACTCTGATGCGAAGCATGTATGCAGAAGGAATAGAAAGATCGAGATATACGATTATACTGTGGCATGGTAGGATTTAGACTTATTAGGCCAAAAGAAATGAAATGTAACTTCATCGTCATATTCGAGAACGAAGAGTATTCAAAGAGTAGAATTACAACTTTGATCGTGAATCGAAGAAAATATTTTCGAAATATTGTCGAAACATACGTTGGCATCTTTGGGAGCTATTGGCATTATTTCAGCTAAGACTAAGGAAATTTCTCCGCTTAGCCATTTATGCGAAAAGATTAGCAACTTGTCCTAAGAAGTTACTAAGTTTTTACTTAGATGTTTAGAGATTCTATTTTAGCTGATCCTGCCCGTAAGACAGGTATTTTTCTTCTCAGGAAATTGAAGCTTACGATCTTTCCTAGAGAAATCAGATATGGCTTCATATTTTGAAAGCCTATCTGTCAAGATCATAGTTTTCATCGATAAACAAGCTGCCATTCAATGGAAATAATGGAGTATCTTTTCAACACTTAACTATTTCGTGTTGGACCTCCATGTGGCAGGTTAGTACATCATATTTGAATGGTCAGAAGGTATTTCCACCTTCGGTACGCGATATTGGCGACACATTTAAATGTGTGGCTAAGTTTCCTAGGATTAACCATCATAGTATAGGTACATTATAAATCGTGAACGTACCGATCATTTCCGTAGGAGGAAATTCTATTTCTTCTAGGTTTAGGTTGGACATTCGTGGAGGAACTGGGGAGGGTTGTGTCGATGTTTGATCTGGTTCCAATGATATCTGCATTTGACAGATTTTTGCGAAATGTCCCCGTCTTCCACATTTAAAACAGTTGGCATCTTGTGAGTAGCAAATGCCTCGGTGTTGTCGTCCACATTGTTGACATCGAGGTATGGGGTTCAAAACATGAGCATGAAAAGGAGCATCCATTGGGTTTGGCCTTGATGGGCAAAATTGGGACCCTTGATGAGTTATCTGGACATTGTGAGGGTTCTTAAAATATAAGGGCTTTTTAGTAGTTTCCAGATCTGGCCTATTTTCCATCTTTCGCTTTCCTTTCTGGTTTTGGAAAATCCGAGTTTCTTCCCTAATAGGGTTAGCAATATTTACAGGTAAGAATCTACGGGGTTCGGATGATCTTTGTTCATTGATAAGCTTATAGACCAAGTACTTGAGTTCACCAACTTGATCTTTAAGTTCACTGATCTGACCCGATTGCCATTGGATCAGTTCAGTAAGACGTGAGAGTGCTGAGTCTCGTTCGTTCATAGGGGACTTAGGTGTAACCCCACGACTTGACTCACCAACGCCATCCCTAAGTTCGCTAGTCATTCTACAATTTAAACAAATAGGCACGTTATTGTAAGCATGAAATCATATAAAGCGCAAAAACTTACAGGCAAGGCTGATCCTCCAGACTTTTGAGTGGCCACACATGGACAGTCTACAGAACCTATATCCTAAGCTCTGATACCACCTGTGGCGACCCTCACTTTCTAATCATATTTAGTGGCGGATTTTCGCAACGTAAGTCGCGGAAGACCCGTCTAACAAAAACTTTTTCCTACGATATGATATCTTACGACAAAACGTAGTCTACATCGTCGTAGTTATACAATGGCCGAAGCCCCAAAATATATATCATATCAAATCATCCTAACACCGCTCCACAGGTCGTCATCCATGTACAGCCTTGCCCTCAAAAGACCCTGGAGTACCGCCACCAGCCCGCCTTAGTCGTGACGTTTCTCAACGTCCGATTCTATTGTACCTACAACACATAAAACGTGGAATGAGCTTATAAAGCTCAGTAAGTGGAAACCATGCAATGCACGTGTCCTAAAACGCAAAGGCATCCGTGCCAATGTTTCCTAATCATATCATGTAATTCGTATTTGAAATTCATGTCTTGTATTCATGTCATGAAATTCGGGTCTTGTCTTATCTTGTAGTTCGTGTCTTGTCTTGTCTTGTAATTCGTGTCTTGTCCTGTAGGGCCCTTGGCTTATCTTGCTATGCACCATCATGGAGCTCAAACCCATTAAGGGAAAATAAATATATAAGTGGCAATACCCACTCATGGGAGGCTAACCCTAGGGCGCCTTTTCTGTCCCAAGGTGGTTTCATACGCCACACGGACGATACTTCCATTGAGAGGCTAACCCTAAGGCGCCTTTCCAATCCCAATGTAGTTTATCGATCCCACGGACGCTTACACTGGTAGACTCACTCTGAGGTTGCTGACACCAATCATACCCTTGGTGCCGTTTGTTTCCTCAGGGTGCATCTTCCAGGTCGCAACTTTCCGCCACATGCATGCCCTTGCCTTGAGACATGTCATGTCATGAAATCGGTGACATAAAATCACCATGGTAGCATAGAAGAGCCATTAAATTCAACCGTTTATCGTGTTTAAGAAATCATACGTGTCTTATGCTCGTGTCTTGTAACTTCGTGTATGCACGTGATAATGCGTACGTGAATAAAGCCGAAATGCTTGTCATGCCATTCATGTAATAATTAATTCATGAAAATAAATAAATCACATAACAAATCACGTAAAGTCATAGAAGCATATAATCATGTCATTCAAACACATAACCAGATGATTCATGCACATATAAATTTATGTGTTGTAGTTGGGATTTCCACTTACCTGGTGTCCTTAGCTACTTAGCTTATCGTACGGTAAGTCGCTAATCTTCAAACCCTAGGTATAGGAACATATAAAATTAGGGTTTGTTAGTCTAATTTTAATTTCACGAAATTTGGCTTAACTTGAAAACCCTAGTTTCGACTTCTATTAAATTTCGAAATTATAATTTTAGAATTCAAAGTAGTGTATATATAAAGGTTTTGAGTTATGTCTCGAAATTATAATGCTAGAATTTCGAAGTACTATGAACAAGGTTTGGGGACTGATTAAGTATAAAGATTTCGATGTGTTTGTCGAGATCCTATGTAAATATTTCGATCTCAACCTAGAAGACAAATCTCGACATTTAAATACTGCCTAAGGACTTCGACACCAATTAAATCTCGACATTTCACTAAATGTCTCGATATGGCTTTCACACTTTGGTTGTGGGGTTTCGATATATAAGTAAAATGTCGGGATGTACTTATAGCAAGATGTCGATATCTTATCTAAGATAGATTTCGATGTGTATCTTTGAAATTAAAATCCAATATTATAATCCTAGATTCTCGAAATATCATATACAAGGACGAGATGTGTTTCGATATTGTAAACAAGATGTCGAGTCTCTACACCAATTTCGAAATCAACCTTAAAACTAGCTCTCGACATTTTCTATTTTCATTCTTTTATCTCGAAACCCTCCTTTTAAAACTAACACAGCTTCAAGATTCATAATTTGTTTCTCTACCATACGAATCCTTACAACTATAACATTTATTAATCTAAACATATCATGTTAGTATAGCTACTGTTCAAAACCCTAAAGCTAACAACTATTATTATAATTATAATTCTTTTCGAAAACTATTCTTAATCAGGAAGGTAACACATTCTAAATCAAGGTTTCCTTATCATGCCCTCGGTTCTTAGGTTTTTGAAGTGTTAACCCTGTAGACTTATATCTAAAACGTATTTATTAGGGTAGGAAATATACCTTCCTTAAGCAGGGATCGAATGATGCTATCTAAGATTTTCCTCCGTTCCTTTCTTGCTTGATATTATAATTGTTACAACATATCTCTATGCTTCAGTTCGATAGTGTTCCTAATGAATTGTCTTTCTCTACTTTTCTATCATATGTTTAGCGTGTAGGACTAAATAAATGACATCAAGGGTTTATCGATGCTTATCCTTTACCAAGTAATATTCTTATTTTATTGTTATTTCAATCTTCTCTTATAACTAAGCCTTCGAGAATTCTCTCCTAACAACCCTTATTTTATTATTGACATTCTTTACCTCATGGTTAAGTTACCGAGTTATATATTAAAGTTCTAGGTCCTAGTTTCTGGAATTTTCTTTCGAAGTCATCATCTCGACATTCTTCACAACATTCTATGATTTCGATATTTAAAGATTTCGAACTCTAAGGATCTCGAGCTTTCAAGATTCCGACATCTATTAATTTCGAGCTTTCATAATTTGGACTTTTAAGGATTTCGAGATCTTCTAATTTCGATCTTTAGGCTACTTATATCTATTGATCTCGAGATTCTTTATTTCGCAATTGTTTTCTTTCGACATTCGTGCTATCAACATTTTCTTACCAACCACATACTTCTAGGTTAGCATGCCATGTACTAGAAATCCTAAAATAAATAACTAGCCTAAATTCAAAGTCTACTTCCTAATTATTCATGTCATGTTAGCATATAATATGAAATCATTTAAGCATATAAACGTCATAAAATGGGTCTCATGCAGTCACGTAAACGATATAATATGTATGCATATTTATTGGTGAAAGTTTGATTTCACATACCCGAAATAGAGAACAATTTATGTATTTATTTTCTTGTAGTCCTAAACTCCTTATTTAATTTGTCTGGAAACACCGCAAATTAGGACGTCATGCCATTAATTATATTATGAATCCCGTAATTAGATTTACGGGTATTACACAGTGGGGCCAGACTATCAGTCGGAGTGTGGTGGGCCCAACCCCACGTGTCCCGGTAGGGATCGATGATGCCCGGTATGGGACGGGTCGTTACAGCGATTGATCAACTCGTAGGGAGTTCTGTTGAACCTCTTTTGAAGTGAGGCACGATTCTGGGTGAAACAAGCTATGTTCAGTGCTTCAACCCACAAGAAGTGAGGTAGTCCAGAGTGAATGAGGAGTGTTCGAGTTGCTTCGACTAAGGTCCTATTCGTGCGCTCAACTACGCCGTTTTGTTGGGGTGTTTTTGCCGCTGCGAACTATTGGGTGATTCCAAGGGACGCATAGAAGTCACTGAGCTTTTTGTTCTTGAATTCAGTCCCATTGTCAGTTCTGATGATTTGGACACTTAGTTGGTAGAGGTTTTGTGCTGTTTTGATAAACTCAATGATCAAACCTGGAGTTTCATCCTTGAATCTGAGAAATTTGGTCCATGTATAGCGCGAGAAATCATCCACAATAACTAACATATATTTCCGCCCATTGATGGTCTGAGTAAGCATAGGTCCACGCAGATCCATGTGAATGAGTTCGAGAGGTTTGGAGGTTAAGGCTATATGCTTAGTCTGGTGGGATGCTTTCCTTATCTTTCCCATTTCACACGCCGAGCAGAGATGCTCTTTGTGATATCTAAACAAGGTAAGTCCTTTGACCAAATTTTCTGATCGCAGTTTGTTCATATCTTTGAAATTGAGATGAGAAAGTCGCTAATGCCAGAGATCCATCTGACGTAAGGAGGCACGGGAGATGAGACATGTTGGTCAGACAGTCTTGAGGTCAATGGAGTAGAGATTTGTTTTTCTGTGGCTAGTGAGTAGTTCTCTTCCATTGTCATCGGTGACGCTGCATTTGTTAGTCTCAAAATTCATCTTGTAGCCTTTTTCACAGAAGCGTCCAATGTTGAATAGATTTTAGCTCAGTCCTTCGACGTAGGAGACTCCTTTGATGGTTAGTCTGTTATGGATGAGATCATCGATTCCTAGCATGGGAGCATATTGACCGTTTCCGAAGTAGACCTTCCCGATAAACCCCTCTGTAAAGTTGCTCAACAGCTCTTTGCTTCCAGTCATGTGTGAGGAGCAACCTGAATCTAAGTACCACGTATGACGGACCTACGAAACAACTCAGGTAAGCTTGGGTGCCCATTTAAAGATGGGCCCTTCTTTGATCCCAGGTGAGGAAAGTAACGTATTTGTTGTCAATTCTTTGTTAGATTGTTGGAGAACGGACTTAAGAATCCAGACACGACAATTTCCTCTAGGATGCAGTTGGGATTTTGGAACCCAAATTTGTCTTATCAAATTCTTATTGTGCTCGGTATTGGATGATGTGTATTTAGTTCTCTCGGCTTTGTGAGTATGTTTGTTGTTCTTGGGAAATACACCTTCGGGACTAGAGCTAAGAGGAGCGGAAGCGTTTTTGCGATTGAACGTTATGAGAACTATGAGGTGCATCATAATTGGCATAGCAACGTTTAGAGTTTTGAGCACAAAAATAAGGAAACACGGTCTGCGACATTACAAGAAGTCACTTTTGGAAATGTAAATGAATTGAAAACTTGTGATGAATGGTTGGAGGCTGGTTTCTTCTTCTTATGAGGTTCTGTTGACTTCTTAGCTGGACCAGATCGAACCTTCTTCGTCTCCATAGAACTCACGCCTTTGCCTCTGGGCACATGCGATACAGAGTTAGTAGGAGATAAAGGAGCTTTTCCTGTAGTATCCTTGCAGTTACATGTATAGGGTTCAGGAACAAAAAGGAAGTGGAAGGTTTGAAGACATCAGGAAAGTTTTCAAGAGTGTAGATTTTGCTTAACAAAATAGTCTTCTCTTCTTCGTGGGCTTTTTTTCTGATTCCAGAGAGGTTTTAAGGTCCCCTATTTTACGAATAATTTCTGGAATGTAAATAGATGAAGAAACGGGTTTAGCCTGTTCGTCAGTGCTTTCCTGAGTTTCAGGACCAAAAGGTGACATGTAATCATCAGAGAGCGTTGTCTTTCTGGTTTTATAGCTATTATTAAGGTCTGTATAATACAGGAAATTTGTGCCCAATCTTTGTTCCTTCGTTTCTGTTCGTCAGATTCAGTTGCTTCTGTTGATCCTACGAAAGGCATTAGATTCTCAAGGCTCAATCCAAATCGTTTAATGTTGTACAGAGGAAGTACTTCCTCTTTCTTTGGGTTATGGGCGAGTTGAAAGCCTAATCATTCGCGAGGATTATAGAAGTCCACATCTCTAGGTTGGTTGAGGAAGATGGTTGGATCAGTTTGACCTCTTTGGTGAGAAGATCCTCTAATTCTTTGACTTTCTTATATAGTCGCACACGTTCTTTTGTGATAAGTTCGTATTGAGAAGACACATTCATTCGTTCTTCTTCGCTGTCGTTTAAGTCCTACATGTATCGCTGATTTGTTTTTCCTTATCTTCTACCTTTTCTACCAAAGTTTGTACTTAAGATTCTGATATGGTTAAGGATTCTTGAAGAATAGCTATCTCCTTGTTGACCTTTTTGGTCCATGTGTGTTAGAGAGTTTTGATGGACAATGTAATTGTAATAACGTTAGGTATATAAATTAAGCAATTCGATTTATGATCAATATAATATCTAAGTATATGAAAATATTCACACATGCATTGATTATGAGCTATAGATTGATTAAAGTGTTGAATATTTGATTCGCATATGATTTGGTGATTAGTTGATGAGACTAGGTGATCGCATGTTATAGACAGCTCATGAGATATGATATATCGTTCTATGCTATATATGGAAATAATGCATGAGATATTCTACTGAGTTATAAAAGGAAAATATGCTGTTTATATATGGAAAGTGATATATCTGTTGAAAATTAGTTATTCTTGGACGAAAATCACATGTACGATTCTCGCATGCTTTCCACTAATCACGCAAATGTCCCTCTAATCACGTCGGAATCGAACGAAACTGAATTCAAATAGAAGATATTGATCCACGTTAGGCTCTTATACCATTTGTTGGTCCTTATATTACCAAACAAGGATCAAAAGACAGATTAACATGCTTAAGACAGTTTCCACCTTTTAGTGCGGGTGGTGTGTGTGTTCTTAGAGGGAAACTTATGAGGTGGCTAGCTTGATAATTCTTTTGATAAACCCTAAGTAGGGTAAATATGGGCTTTATATACCACAAGTAATTGGTATATTAAAGCTTAGTCCCAAACTTATACAAAATATCATCAGTCACCCCAAACTACTAATAACCCACTTAATACAAAATAAACCCAAGACTTAAGAAACTATAGGACACTATAATTAATTTCTAACAGGGGACAAAAACGACCCAAAATCAGTAATATTGAAGACTAAAAGTGGGGGACAAAAACGACCCAAACAATGGTGATTAAAAATATCGTTCCCAAACTCTTGCCAATATACTTGATACTCAAGATTTGGCGCTTGTGGTCAAGAGTTCTTGATTTTGAGAACTCGGGGATATGCCATGAATGCCTGGATGTGTTTATAACAAAACTGCAAGATGATTACTTCGAAGAGACTCGCTGCATACCCGGTTAGAACCTAAGCCCGCATAAATGTCCCACATAAACATGCAACACAGAATTTTGACGCCAGGTGCCCGACCGACGTCACGAGCGATGATAGTCTCCAAACTACATCGACCGTTCATTCGCGACAACGGATTTCGAGGCCTTTGGTCAAACCATTCATGAGCCTTGACTCTGATATCACTATTGGAGTGGGCCTGATTAATCGATGCCGGCCCCCAAACAGTGCACCATGGCGTAGCGGAAGCGTGTTTTGATCCGAGCGGCGTAGGGTGGCGCATTTTTCGATTTTAATATCTAAATTCGACCTAACGCCCTTCGGTTTCTCCCAAAGGACCGAGATACTGCTATAAGCCTCAGGAGATCACGATTAATTCGAATTACAAAAATTCGAATTTAGTTCAAATTTATTCGAATTGATAATTTAATCCAAATTAATCGATTAAAGCGGCAGTCAGCCATTTTTCGACTATTTGGTGACCGAAACGATTTTCGATCAACCCCAAATTTTCCTGAGTAATTCTACACTTCTCGACGTTCCCAACGAGGGGTTTTTGAATTATTCTTATGTCATTTGGTATTTTGCATAAAATCAAATTAGTGGTTCGAAACTATCAATTCGAGTAAATCGGCAGCCTACAGTCTTTCAATTATTTGAATACCGAAACAATTTCCAATCAATACCAATTTTACAGAATAATTCTACACTTCCCAGCGTTCGCAACGAGTGGCCTTTTGAATTATTCCGATGTTTGCTATTTTTCGTAAATCAAATCATTAGGGTTCAAAATACCGTCGGTGAACGTGATTCCTTCTGTCGTCACCTCGGATGGACGTCGCTGCACCTCGTCTGGTTCTCGGGGCCTCCGGGCTCGATCGTCATGCCGGTATGTCCCTGATCGAACCTTCAAGACTGCTCCAGATGGCTAGTCACATTTCGGTTCGGGCGTTGGGACTTGTCAAACGAACCCGTGGCTTGATTTACGTGGCCTGAGAAGTTCAAGCTCACTTTGTTTTCTCTCTAGTTTATTTGTAACAAATTATCAAGTACCTAGGTTATTACCTTAAGCATCCCGTGTTTTTATGCTCCATATTTATTCAAATTTTTTTAAAAAAAATTCAATCATGTAAAACAAGTGTCAAGTGAGACACTTGTTAATGACTCAAAGAATGAGTCATATGTTCTACACATCCTAACGTGGATGTGTAGATTTTTTATGTTATAATAATTTCAGGCGAACTGACTATAGTGTATACATTTAAATACCTCTTACGCCTTTCACTTGTGTCCCGATTAGGTGAGAGCCATTCAAATGTCAAACTTACTAACCTAACACTATGTTATAATCGAGACCGAACCGATTATTTAAACTCCGCTCCGTATCTAATACGAGCAGTTTTCCAAGCTTCGGCCGAAGGCTTTATAATCGTCGTTCCCCGATTACCTCATAGGACGTTAACCTATACGAATATAGGCAGTGAATCCCGATAGTAGCCAAAGCCCGACAATCACCTCCGTAAAGTCGGTTGCGTTTCGTCGCTGGCCCGTGTCCCATTTTTGAACTCTTGCGGGCCTAGCCAACTAGCGACAATATGAAATTGCGAAAGCAAATCCGTCAGTGACCCTATCGGTCTGAGGCTGCTATAGTCATTCGTTCAATCATTGACAACATCCTAGCCATGTGATTGAGATGAATACGAGCCGAATGTCCGAATATGCGATCTCTCCGATCACCGATATCTCCATCACGACCCACAACCTCTCAGGTAATCAATGACACTATCAATACTATGTGGTCGTCAATGGATAAGTCATATTCGAATATCTAGTCACCCTCCTAGAATCCTTAGACTTATGGACTTTTTCTTTCATGCTGAGATAAAGGACCGCCCGGTGTCTCCTCTTCGTCCCTACGAGAATCAGACATCCAACTCAAACATTTGGGTGTTATTTATTTATCGCACTGTCGGATGCGAAGCAGACTTTAAATTCGATAAATAAATAATAGTGCATTTATTAAAATGAAATAATATTCATTACTTTATTTGACAGTATATACAATAAAACTAGCTTGCAACATCTACATCATCGTGTGCCCTAGACTATTCCTAGTCCTCTATAGCATTCCGAGGGCAAACTCCCTAACAATGTCGGCTGTACAGTCTTACTTTCTTGGAACAATTATACGTTACCCTTGCCAGTACAGTCATCCAAGACTTCCTGACTTGCTGTCGTACAGCCTCGCAGTCTTACAGTCATATAGTTGAACAGCCTCGTAGTAATACAAACTAACAGTCGTGCGATTCTACAATCATAGAAGTACCAGACAAATTTGCGGTTCGACCGCATTCGAAAATATACCAACACTTTTCCTCGCAGTATACCAACAGTAGGGGCACTGCCCCTAGGACCCCGCAAGAGAGCGCAACCCCCTTGTATAGAATTTTGGGTTCCGGAATAAATGCTTTCCGAGCGTCACTCCACACCTCCTTACGGGTATACGTTTTATTCTCAATTCACTAAAATATACAACAATTTGTTATTAATTCTTATTCGTAAACACAAAAAAGTCATAATTTTACGTCTTGACATTTGGGAACTAATGCAGCTGTCATAAGAAAAAGTCGAATTACTTACTGTTATATTACTGCAAGAAGAAGCAACCTCCAGAAAGTCAAGAATTACTCGCTAAAATCAGTGTTTTCTGCATAAAAAGTTGTTGTCGTTGATCATCGGTGTATGTGCCCTCGTGAATATTGGCGCATTAAGAATGATTCTTGTCCTCAGTGGCAGGTGCAAAAAATGTAATAGAGAAGCCTCATAATGCTAATCTCCCATTACTAGAGGCCAGGAGGTACACATACATACCTACCCCCTTTTGGTGCAATGTTTATTCACGCTCATGGCTAGATTTAGACTGTCTATATATTTTTGGTGATTGGTTGGTAGCTTATGTATGTATATATACATTGACCCTACAGAAAAAAGTCCTTTTTTCGCCACTCAAATCCATAGCTGGTACTTTACTTGGTACATAAGATTCAATAGATGGTGCACTGTGTTTTCGAACAAAGTGTATGGCCTATAATACAAAGTGTATGGTGCACTCGATTTATTTTCTGCAGCACCACCCACCAAATTAACGTTTGGAGACGAGTATATAGGACAATTAATTTTCTCATAATCGATACCGGGCCAATGAGAAATTAATTATTGAATATGTCTGCTGAAAACGACTCCGAAACTAAGCACTAAAACTGAAGTAATGAATTTGCTGAACATAAGTGCTGAACTTCTGTTCTAACCGAAATACCGAAAAAAAATTTAAGGGCCGTTTGCCGCCCCCCGGTATCTACATGGATTACGGGATGTTCGGGAAATAATTCCCCCGTGTTGTATTTTATCACATTACTAGAAAAACTAGATAAAATGATGGGCGTTCGATGCAAGGCGAAATTGGAGGGTTCGACGACCATAGTGGCTTGAGTCGACGTTTGAAGATCGAAGACCCCTGTCGTTTTACGACCCATGTAATAGGACTAGTTTAGAAATAGCCAGCATATTTGTCCATTTAAATTGCTTTCCTAGGGTTAGAAATTTATTTAACGCATTTATGGGCTCGTGCTTAATTTCAAATTTGCTATGAGTCACAGAAGTATCTCCCAAAGGAATATATACTAAGTGAGTAAAGGGATTGGATGCCCTGTCTTCTATCAAGCTCGCGTTTAGTTGTTACGAAATCTAATTGCAATGTTTGGTTTCGGGTATGCCGGCGCCTTGCATTTACTATCGTTTTGCTTGCTCGGGTGCATTTACGTCGCTCGCCAAGATCACACTGTGCGGTAAAACGTACGGTTCAAGTGTGCGGTTTTGAGCAAAGTTGATAGGTCACACTTAGACAGTCGCACTGCCTTGTTTGGGGATTGCCGGTGGGGGTCTCTTACTGAGACAAAGATAGTTGAGATATTCGACAAGGTCGAATTCGTGCGGAGCGCGACTTCATGGGCCGCTGCAAACCAACAAAACGACAGAGGTTGAGGTTTGCATCCACTCACGGGGACATCAACTCCACTATCGAAGTTATCAACGAAACTTCCAAAACATCTGAAGGGAGAATGGAGTTTATAAAAAGATAGTGGGAGTCAAACGGAATAGAAGTCCTTGTTCGCGTATGATAATCTATACAGTCGACTTAATATGCCTTTTATTTTTTGCAGCATTCTCTCTATTCTAAAATTATGTCTACCGCTTTAAATACACTGCTCATGAAGAATAAGTTGACTGGGTCAAACTATTCAGACTGGCTTCGCACCTTGAGGATTTTCCTCGAGATTGAGAACCTAGTTTATATCCTTGACTCTGAATTGTGGCCGGCTCCAAGGGCGCGGGCATCCGAGCACGCTCGTGCCACTTATGGCAAGCGATTACGCGAGGAGAAGCTCTTTAAGGCTCATGTCCTCGGATCGATGAGTAATGCGCTGCAGCGTAGCCATGAAAGTATGACTGATGCTCGGGTGATGGTTCAACATTTAAAAGAGCTTTACGGTGAGACATCGAGGACAGCTCGCTATGCAACTTCATCGCAGCTCTTTCAATCGAGGATGTCTGAGGGTGAGAACGTCGGTGAACATGTTATGAACATGATCACCATGATCGAGAGGTTGGAGACTCTCAATTTTCGATTTGATCGGGAATTACAAAACAATCTCATCTTGCAGTCTCCCTCCTTCCTTCAACGCGTTCATTGTGAACTACCATCTGAACAGCATGACGCTATTGCTTCCTGATCTGATTAATGAGTTAGCAACGGCGCAAGGTCAGATGAAGAACGGAAAGCAGACTGCACTTGTCGCCACCTCTTCGAAGCCCCAGAAAGGCAACAAGCTCAAGCCGACAGGGAAGGTTTACATGAAGAAAAAATCTTATGGGAAATCGAAGCAGGTCGGTGTAAAGCCGACGGATAGGTGTCTGCATTGCGGTGCGCTGGGCCACTTGAAGCGGGACTGTCCGAAGCTCATGGGTGAGCAGGCTGCGTCAAGTATGGAACTTAATGTTTTAGAAATAGTTTGTTCTACATCTGCATACTCTACTCCTGGAGATTGGATTCAGGGGCTAGTACTCACATTTGTGTGTCCACGCAGGGTCTGGGACCAAGTAGAGCGCTTGGGAAGCGGGAGATTGAGGTTAGAGTGGGAAGCAGGGATAGTATCTCGGCAAGCCGTGTCGGATCCAGATCTCTTATTTTGTTATCTGGGCATGTGTTCGTTTGTACGATTGTCTTGTACTCCTAAGGGGATTTAAGAACATCGTCTCCATTCCTGTTTTGAGCAGGAATGGTTATGTATTTAGTTTTAATAAGAATACATGCCACATTATTTATCGAAATAAAAATGTTGGCAGTGGGACACTATTTAATAATTTGTACTATTAAATACCCAAAACGACGTATCTATGAATACTGTCACAAATAAGCGAAAGTCTGGAATAAATACGAGATACTTGTGGCATCTTCCATTAGGTCATGCTGGAGATCGCAAGATCCACGAGTTGGAGAAAAATGGGATATTGACACCGTTGGGATCAGATCCATATTCGACTTGTGAGTCGTGACTCCAAGGTAAAATGACCCGATCGCCCTTCACCAGGACAGTTAATAGAGCCACAGAAATTCTCGTTTTGATTCACACGGACGTTTGCAGGCTATTCAATGTGAAGGCTCGGGGTGACTTCCACTATTTTATTACGTTTTCGTATGATCACAGTCGTTACTGACTCGTGTATCTGATGAGGTATAAAGCTGATGCACTTGAAAGGTTCAAGGAGTATAAGGCGTTGGTGGAAAACCAAACATCGAAACCCATGAAAGCCATTCGATTGGATCGAGGTGGCGAGTAAATGAGTGTCCAGTTTGACCAGTTCTTGAAGGAGAACGGTATAATATCACAAATGACTCCTCCCGGCACGCCACAGTTGAATGGCGTGGCCGAACATAGAAACCGAACTTTATTAGATGTTCGTTCTATGTTAAGCTATACAAATTTACGGTTGTCATTGTGGGATACAGGCTTTTGACAGCGACGTATACTATAAACCGGTGTCCCTCAAAGTCTGTTAACGACATTCCGTAAGAGATATGGACTGGTCGTTTACCTAGCTTATCACATATTAGGATTTGGGATTGCCCCGCCTATGTGAAAAAGTTGAAAACAGACAAACTGAATTCTAGGTCTTAAGATTATCTTAAGTGCTTAATGAATTAACTATGTGAGACTCAATTATAATTAAAATAATTAGATTGGATTTAATTATTTTATACACATCCACGTTAGGATGTGTAGAACATATGACTCATTGTTTGAGTCATTAACAAGTGTCTCACTTGACACTTGTTTTACTTGAGCTTAAGTTTGAACTTCTCAAGTGTAACATCCCGTCCCATACCGGGTGTCACTGTAGCATTGGTCCCTACCGGGACTAGTGGGGTTGGGCCCACCACACTCCGACTGATAGTCTGGCCCCACTGTACCACCACTTAACCTTTCAGCGTGCTTCGTCCTCGCTCACACGCAACCTGGGCAAACTTCCCAGGGGGTCGCCCATCCCAAGATTGCTTCAAGTCAAGCACGCTTAACTTTGAAGTTCTTTCGGATGGACTCCCGAAAAGGTAGGTCGACCTTGGTGATATGAGTAGTACTATCAATTCTCTTATACAATTCTTAGCCTGACACGCCCATACATTGTCAGTCTCAGGATCCCCTCTCATTCGGATGTCGGATCGGTTCATTCGTGTACCCCTTTGCCTAGAAGCCTGCCAGGAGCCGCTCCTTGTCCGTGCACCTCTTTGGCACCGGCGATCACTCCCCGCCCTCATCGGCCCCGAGCATCACACGCCCACCAGCTTCCGCCTGGTTCATCCCCGAACCAGCACCGTACTGCGAGAGGTTGTGCTCTGATACCACCTGTGGCGACCCTACTTTTCTAATTAGAATTATTGGCGGATTTCCGCAACGTAAGCCGCGGAAGGCCCGTCTGATTAAAACTTTTTCCTAAAAGATATTATAATAAACCAAAATATTATTTTATATAATAGTATCTGTACAATGGGCCGAAGCCCCAAAAGGTCAAAAGATCAAAAACCCTATCGCCGCTCCACAGGTCTTCATCCATGTACCGCCCCGCCCTCAAAAGTCCATGGAGCACCGCCACCAGCCGCCTCAGTCTTGACGCGTGTCAGCGTCAGACTCGGTACCTACAACACGTAAACACTGAGCGAATTGCCCAGTAGGTGAATAAAATGCAGTGCAGCGTGCACTCATTCCCAACTCCCAATTCTCGCAACATGATATAATGCACGCTCGTTCTCACATTTCTATCGTATCTCAATGTCAGGGCCCTAGGATGGACTCGGCACCTCGCGCGAAATAAAATAAAATATATCGTCTGGTCGCTAACGACAGACTAGCGGTGCCCACGCCGATAGTGCGCTGATCGATCACGTCAACGTCCTCCTATCAGGTCGCCCCTTCCGCTACACAACATATCCGACGGTTTGCACCTCGGGTCGCTCACGCCCGAGTAGACAGATCGCTCACGTCTGTCTCCCGTCAGGTGCCCCGCGAGTCCAACCTCAACTCCGCTACGAGTCTGACTGCCAAAATCGGCACACTCTACCCCGCTCAATCTACACCTTAAATCTTAAGGTGTCACCACTAATGTGGTTATTATCCCTCACCATGTCGTGCGATGTCATGCATATACGTGATACACATGAACCGTGATGTCACATAAAACATACGTAAAACACGTAAATCACATAAGTCACGTAATCACATAATAGCAGGTAAGCGTTTACGTGTCGTAGATGAATGATTCACCTACCTGCCCTCCTGCTATAGTCAATCAAAGGATCTGGTGGAATCCGTAAATGTCGAACCTCTAAATAAATAAATATTATTAGTATATGTGCTAGTTCTCGAAAACTCTAAAATTATCAAAATCCTAAAATTCATAAAAACCCTAAAATGATAAAAACCTTAAAATTTATGAAAATCTAAAAATAATGAAATTCCTAAAAATAAATAAACCCTAAAATATTAAAAACCCTAAATATAACGAAATTCTAAAATACCCAAAAATTTTATTAATTAAAACACAATGTCGAGCTCCTTTGTAGAACAAATAATATCGAGACCTTATTATAGGTTATGAAATGTCGAGACATATAACAATGTCGAAACTTTATAACTCGAATCCTTACCAATACAAAAGTCGAGCCCACCATTTGGTAAACAAAATAAATCTCGAGATCATTGATAGTATTACTTCTCAAGTCCTAATAAAAGTCGAGATCTTTTTAGGATAAAATATCGATAAAACAAATGTCGAGATATTTGCTATTAGTTCTCAAGACTTAATAAAAGTCGAGACCTACTCTTACCAAAATGTCGAACTACAAATGTCGAGTTATTCCTACCAAAATGTCGAGATTATTAATAAATGTCGAGTTTATATTACAATAGAGAATATCGAGATCATATTTGTCGATATCTATTATTTCTATCTAATAAATGTCGAAATCTTTAGCCATTATACCTATCGACTTTTTATGATGCATATCGATATCTTCCTACAATTTTCATATGTCGACATGTATATGCATCTCGACTTCTATCAACTATGCAGCTCGACTTCTATCAATTATGCAGCTCGACATCTTTGTAATAGGTAGCTCGACATCTTTTATACTTCATTTCGAAATTTATCTAAGAATCGTGATTTTCCAGAAAACCCTAAAACTGCACTGTCGCGATTATTTTCCAAGCTCTGCTATTTCTCGAAAGCAATACATGATAGTTCTAGCATATAATCAAGTCACGAAGCATCCCAGAATTATTCTGACCTTGAATTAAATAACGTTTAGACATCTAACTATTAAAACATAGTAAATATAACCATATTTAAACATGTGGTAAATTCCATACCTCACTTAGTCGAATGCAAGGGTGATCTTCCCTATCGTTTACTTTTTTTCCTTTTTACACTCTTGTTCTCACCAGGGTTTCGTTAGCTTCAATATTGAGATATATATGAAGGTGTCGAGCTTATCAATTGAAGAGACTAGGTGGTGACGTAATTACCTTTTGTGCTAAGTAAGTGTTTATAATTTCATTTATTTATTCGAAAATTAACTTATAATATACTGAAAATTCTCAAGCTTTGGGCCGATCATTATCCATATATGATAATTATTTCTATTGTTTGGACTTCACTCTATCCAAAAGGGTTTATACCTGTTAAATTTTTGGAATAGTTTCAAATTATTTTATCTTTTTGTTCCAAACCAAAATTTTCATTATCAGCATTCTTGTTTCACGAAAATTTTAGGAAACTAATTACGATTAATCCCGTATTAAATTTACTGGTATTACATCCTTCCCCCCTTAAAAAAATTTCGTCCCCGAAATTACGCCGATTGGAATAATTCGGGATAACGAACTCTCATATCATCCTCACGCTCCCACGTGGCTTCCTCAACTGATTGATTCCGCCACAGAACTTTAACTAGCGGAATAGTCTTATTCCGTAGTCGTTTCGACTCGTACGTCAAAATCTCTACGGGCTTCTCTTCGTAACTCAAGTCAGGCTTGAGTTGTCGATAAAGAAGTTCATTCTGGATCACATGACTCGGGTCCGCGACGTATTTTCGTAATGTCGATACGTGGAATACGTCGTGAACTTGTGACAGGGAAGTCGGCAATTCTATCTGATACGCAACCTCGCCGACTCGTTTGACTATCTTGAAGGGGCCTATGTATCTGGGACTTAGCTTGCCCTTCTTTCCAAAACGCTTTACTCCTTTCATTGGGGAAATCTTTAGAAATACTTGATCGTCTTCTGCGAACTCCAAGGGTCGTCGGCGATGATCTTGGGATGGGCAACCGTCGAGGATATGAACTGCGAACTCCATGTATAGTAGAGCGGTCGTCATTTGGTGGGGATTCAGACCCCGCCCTTTCGGCATGAACTGCCTACATCTCGACGTCCTTTCGGCATTTTTTTTATCTATTTCTACAATTATTCACACAGAGCACATATCAAATAACACGTAATAATGAAAACAAATATTGAACTTACAGGCCAGGCTGGTTCTCCAGGCTTTTGAGCGGCAGTACATGGACAGTCTGCAGAATCTAAAGCCAAAGCTCTGATACCACCTGTAACATCCCGTCCCATACCGGGTGTCACTGTAGCATTGGTCCCTACCGGGACTAGTGGGGTTGGGCCCACCACACTCCGACTGATAGTCTGGCCCCACTGTACCACCACTTAACCTTTCAGCGTGCTTCGTCCTCGCTCACACGCACCCTGGGCAAACTTCCCAGGGGGTTGCCCATCCCAAGATTGCTTCAAGTCAAGCACGCTTAAGTATTTCTAAAGATTTCCCCAATGAAAGGAGTAAAGCGTTTTGGAAAGAAGGGCAAGCTAAGTCCCAGATACATAGGCCCCTTCAAGATAGTCAAACGAGTCGGCGAGGTTGCGTAGCAGATAGAATTGCCGACTTCCCTGTCACAAGTTCACGACGTATTCCACGTATCGACATTACGAAAATACGTCGCGGACCCGAGTCATGTGATCCAGAATGAACTTCTTTATCGACAACTCAAGCCTGACTTGAGTTACGAAGAGAAGCCCGTAGAGATTTTGACGTACGAGTCGAAACGACTACGGAATAAGACTATTCTGCTAGTTAAAGTTCTGTGGCGGAATCAATCAGTTGAGGAAGCCACGTGGGAGCGTGAGGATGATATGAGAGTTCGTTATCCCGAATTATTCCAATCGGCGTAATTTCGGGGACGAAATTTTTTTAAGGGGGGAAGGATGTAATACCCGTAAATTTAATACGGGATTAATCGTAATTAGTTATCTAAAATTTTCGTGAAACAAGAATGCTGATAATGAAAATTTTGGTTTGGAACAAAAAGATAAAATAATTTGAAACTATTCCAAAAATTTAACAGGTATAAACCCTTTTGGATAGAGTGAAGTCCAAACAATAGAAATAATTATCATATATGGATAATGATCGGCCCAAAGCTTGAGAATTTTCAGTATATTATAAGTTAATTTTCGAATAAATAAATGAAATTATAAACACTTACTTAGCACAAAAGGTAATTACGTCACCACCTAGTCTCTTCAATTGATAAGCTCGACACCTTCATATATATCTCAATATTGAAGCTAACGAAACCCTGGTGAGAACAAGAGTTTAAAAAGGAAAAAAAAGTAAACGATAGGGAAGATCACCCTTGCATTCGACTAAGTGAGGTATGGAATTTACCACATGTTTAAATATGGTTATATTTACTATGTTTTAATAGTTAGATGTCTAAACGTTATTTAATTCAAGGTCAGAATAATTCTGGGATGCTTCGTGACTTGATTATATGCTAGAACTATCATGTATTGCTTTCGAGAAATAGCAGAGCTTGGAAAATAATCGCGACAGTGCAGTTTTAGGGTTTTCTGGAAAATCACGATTCTTAGATAAATTTCGAAATGAAGTAGATGTCGAGCTACCTATTACAAAGATGTCGAGCTGCATAATTGATAGAAGTCGAGCTGCATAGTTGATAGAAGTCGA
Source organism: Craterostigma plantagineum (assembly GCA_027422505.1). NCBI lineage: Eukaryota > Viridiplantae > Streptophyta > Magnoliopsida > Lamiales > Linderniaceae > Craterostigma > Craterostigma plantagineum. Next base: position 143,727 of record JAPQWV010000274.1, on the reverse strand, counting down.
GATGCATATACATGTCGACATATGAAAATTGTAGGAAGATATCGATATGCATCATAAAAAGTCGATAGGTATAATGGCTAAAGATTTCGACATTTATTAGATAGAAATAATAGATATCGACAAATATGATCTCGATATTCTCTATTGTAATATAAACTCGACATTTATTAATAATCTCGACATTTAGGTAGGAATAACTCGACATTTGTAGTTCGACATTTTGGTAAGAGTAGGTCTCGACTTTTATTAAGTCTTGAGAACTAATAGCAAATATCTCGACATTTGTTTTATCGATATTTTATCCTAAAAAGATCTCGACTTTTATTAGGACTTGAGAAGTAATACTATCAATGATCTCGAGATTTATTTTGTTTACCAAATGGTGGGCTCGACTTTTGTATTGGTAAGGATTCGAGTTATAAAGTTTCGACATTGTTATATGTCTCGACATTTCATAACCTATAATAAGGTCTCGATATTATTTGTTCTACAAAGGAGCTCGACATTGTGTTTTAATTAATAAAATTTTGGGTATTTTAGAATTTCGTTATATTTAGGGTTTTTAATATTTTAGGGTTTATTTATTTTTAGGAATTTCATTATTTTTAGATTTTCATAAATTTTAAGGTTTTTATCATTTTAGGGTTTTTATGAATTTTAGGATTTTGATAATTTTAGAGTTTTCGAGAACTAGCACATATACTAATAATATTTATTTATTTAGAGGTTCGACATTTACGGATTCCACCAGATCCTTTGATTGACTATAGCAGGAGGGCAGGTAGGTGAATCATTCATCTACGACACGTAAACGCTTACCTGCTATTATGTGATTACGTGACTTATGTGATTTACGTGTTTTACGTATGTTTTATGTGACATCACGGTTCATGTGTATCACGTATATGCATGACATCGCACGACATGGTGAGGGATAATAACCACATTAGTGGTGACACCTTAAGATTTAAGGTGTAGATTGAGCGGGGTAGAGTGTGCCGATTTTGGCAGTCAGACTCGTAGCGGAGTTGAGGTTGGACTCGCGGGGCACCTGACGGGAGACAGACGTGAGCGATCTGTCTACTCGGGTGTGAGCGACCCGAGGTGCAAACCGTCGGATGTGTTGTGTAGCGGAAGGGGCGACCTGATAGGAGGACGTTGACGTGATCGATCAGCGCACTATCGGCGTGGGCACCGCTAGTCTGTCGTTAGCGACCAGACGATATATTTTATTTTATTGCGCGCGAGGTGCCGAGTCCATCCTAGGGCCCTGACATTGAGATACGATAGAAATGTGAGAACGAGCGTCCATTATATCATGTTGCGAGAATTGGGAGTTGGGAATGAGTGCACGCTGCATTGCATTTTATTCACCTACTGGGCAATTCGCTCAGTGTTTACGTGTTGTAGGTACCGAGTCTGACGCTGACACGCGTCAAGACTGAGGCGGCTGGTGGCGGTGCTCCACGGACTTTTGAGGGCGGGGCGGTACATGGATGAAGACCTGTGGAGCGGCGATAGGGTTTTTGATCTTTTGACCTTTTGGGGCTTCGGCCCATTGTATAGATACTATTATATAAAATAATATTTTGTTTTATTATAATATCTTTTAGGAAAAAGTTTTAATCAGACGGGCCTTCCGCGGCTTACGTTGCGGAAATCCGCCAATAATTCTAATTAGAAAAGTAGGGTCGCCACATCAAGCCACGTAAATCAAGCCACGGGTTCATTTGACGAGTCCCGACGCCCGAACCGAACTGCGTCTAGCCATCAGGAGCAGTGTCGGAGGTTCGATTCGATCAGGGACATACCGGCGTGAAAATCTAGCCCGGAGGCCCCGGGAACCTGACGAGGTGATGACATAAGGAATCACGTTCACCGACGGTATAGTTTCGAATCCTATTGATTTGATTTACGAAAATACCAAGCGACATCGGAATAATTGGAAAGGCCCCTCGTTGCAAACGTTGGGAAGTCTAGAATAATTATAGAAAATTTCTATCGATTGGAAATCGTTTCGGTCTTCAAATAATTGAAAGACTGTAGGTTGCCGCTTTACTCGAATTGATAGTTTCGAACAACTGATTTGATTTTACGAAAAATAATGAACGACCTCGGAATAATTCAAAAGACCCCTCATTGCGAATGCGAGAAGTGTAGAATTATTCTGGAAAATTTGGTGTTGATCAGAAATCGTTTCGGTCACCAAATAGTGGAAAAAGTTGACTGCCGCTTTAATTGAATAATTTGGATTAAATTATCAATTCGAATAAATTTGAATTAAATACGAATTTTGTTAATTCAAATTAATCGTGATCTCCTGAGGCTTAGAGAGAATCTCGGGCCCTCGGGGGAAGTCGAAGGGCGTTAGGTCGAATATAGATATTAAAACTCGAAAAATCCACCACCTACACCTCTCGTATCAAAAACACGCTTCCTCTATGCCATGTTGCGCTGTTCGGGGGCCGGCGTTGATTAATCGGGCCCACCCCAGCAGACATCGCCACGCAAAACTCCGGAAACCCTTTTGCCCGAAAAGGTATGTATGGTTTCACCCAAGGGTGTGTTGTTCGTTAAAGGTAATATTTGTTATGAAACAGACACCTTCTTTAAGGAGTTATGTCTATATACGAAAAGACACAACTGGATATGGGATATATATATATACATGCAAATAAATTTCGACAGAGGCACTTCCAACCAACAAAACCCAAGATATTAATCTTCAGTCTTATCCCAAGACGAATTTGGTGCAACTCGACAAAGGGTCCAATATTATCTTTGGAAAGTGAATTTCCAAACACAATTCTAGTCAATATCCGGCGATTTACAAAGAACCCTAGTAATTACAATATTAAGAAAAGATTTCGGTTTATTTCAATGGCCAAAAGCGTGAGAGACGTGACTTCAAAATTCTGCAAACTCGATAAGTTCGAAGGTGTGGATTTCGTCAATGGCAGAAGAAGATGCACTTCCTCCTAACAACTCTGAAGGTGGTCTACGTGTTCCCGGAGCACGAAGAAAATGAAACAATGGAGGCCCAAAAAAGGAACAAATGGGAAAACGACAATTACTGCTGTCGTGGTCATATAATGGAGTGTCAGATTCATTATTTGATATATATCAGAATTTTGATTCTTCTAAAGCCTTAGGGGATGATCTCGAAGCGAAGTATATGGCAAAAGACGCATCAAGTAAGAAATTCCTGGTTAGCAATTTCAATAATTATAAAATGATTGATGCTTGACCAGTTATGGAACAATACAATGAGTTCTGCGTATCCTTGGGCAACTTTGCTCAATACCAACATGTGATGGATGATGCAGTAGCCGTGTCTTGCAAAATAGACAAAGCACCATCATGGAAATATTTCAAGCGCACTCTTAAGCATAAAAAGGAGGAATTTCCCTACTACAATTAGGTAGTTATCTGCGTATAGAGGATTCTCTAAGAGCGCAAGAGAATGACCAACCAAAGGCAAAACCATTGCTGGGATATCCAATGTCAACATGGTGGAGAGAAAAAAAAAACGCAATGTGAATGGTGATAACCGTGGCGGGTCCAACAAAAAGCCTAAAGTGGCTTGTTGGAAATGTGGCAAACCTGGTCATTTCAAAAAGGTAGCCCAAAATCTAGACACCTATGGATATTCTAGAGATATCCATGGAAATGTTTAGAAGGATATAGATATTGGTAGGGAGTGTTCTAGATTAGTGTGGTGCTGGCTAAATCCTAGCCACAGATTAAGGAGGTGCTACTACTATAAATAGGGGTGAACCCTTAGCATTTGTATCAAGCAAGAAATCAAGCAAGTAAAATCAAAGTTGTATTCAAGTGTTGTAATACGAAGCCTCTTCCTCTAAACACTAAACCTCTAATATCAAGTTCCTTCCTTCCGATATAACTCCTAATTTCCAACAAAGTGGTGTGTCGGGAGGTTGTCGACAAACAAGGAACGGCTACGGGGCAAACACCTAGGGTGAAGGCTCTAAAAACCCTAACCCTACATAAGGTCAGAATTTAGGCATATGTTATTCTGGTATACATTATGTATCTTTTAGTCTTGAAGCATTTTACGTACAGGATGATGATGAAGAAGCATGGTGGACTGACTCGGGTGCCACTACTCATGAATGTAAAGACTGGGACTGGTTTAAAGATTTTCGACCAGTTGAAAATAGATCGGGTTTACATATGGGCAACGAGTCAAGTGCTCCAATAGCTGGTGAAGGAAGTGTTGTATTAAAATTTACTTCGGGAAAACTATTACTTTATGTTATTTGTTGTTTGTACCTAACTTGCGTAAGAATTTAGTGTCTGGTCCTATCTTGAAAAATGTGGTTATAATCAGGTGTTTGAATCAGAATCTGGTAATCTTAACTGATTCGGTTATTATAATATATGTTTATATTGAATTTAAATAAAAAAATGTTTCTACGATCATTATGCTTTTACGACATGTTCTAAATTAATGATTCTATACTTTGGCATGCTATACTAGTTCACTATAGACGAATATATGAAATGTATAAAGAAGGTTTAATACCAATGTTCGATATTCATTCTGAAAAATGTAAGACCTCCTTACTGACTAAAATCACAAGGCAACCTTTTCATAAAGTGATACGTTCCTCGGTAGTACTAGAATTAGTTCATAGTTATCTATGTGATTTGCATGCTACTCCTTCTTAGGTAACAACAAATATTTTATTACATTTATAGACGATGCATGCTTTTAGCATGGGCGGTTTGACTTTGAGCGAGAAACGTTCGAACTTGGGTGGCGACAACCTCGAGTACCAATGTCTTCTAGATGATTGGACTCGAGCTGAGTATCGCACCCAAGATGACCCGACCAGCGACACATCGAACGATGTTTTCGATGACACCACCGGCACGGAGAAAGCGGTGGCGAGGATTAGAGGCATTCGGCGAGGATAACTCCACATCAACGCACACGCCCGAAAAAGATAAATATCCATCTTATATTTTTTTTCATACAAATAATTGTTATGTTTATGGCTAACTAATGAATTGTTATTTTCAGGTACTTCAAGATTTGCACAAGCCAATTACGACGACGAAGCCCGAAAAAGATAAGTATCCATCTCAATCTCATATTCTGGTCGTATTAACTTTTTAATTTTAAATTATTTTAACGTTTATAACTAACAAATAAATTCTTATTTTTAGGTACTTCAAGATTTGCACAAGCCGATTACGGCGACGAAGCCCGAATTGTTAGGACCCCTAATATGCAACCTAGATCGAATCTACGAAGAACGGGTTGTAAATCTAATCAATTCGAAAGTTAAAGCATAAGATTTACCATTGAAGCTTGAGAGAGAAGTTAATTCAAGAACAAGCAAGGTTGGCGCAAAAATCTTCTCTCTAAAATTCCAATTCTTCAATTTTTCGATCCGTAAACCCTACTAAGCGCACTCCTAATTTTCTTAGGAGTTCACTTATATATACCACCTCGTGGTATATTTACACAAGTAGTCCTACAAAATGACTAATTATAATTTAGCCCAAGACTACTAATTTGCATAGCAAGACTAAGACAACTATATTAATTGAATACAATTAAATAGTTCCAACAATCTCCCCCTTTGTATTCAATTTCCAATATAGCGCGGGTTGTCCTCGTCTTGCAAGTGGAAAGACTCCTCGAGTCCTCGAAATCTCCTCTTTAGAAAATCTTCAAGCTCACTTGGTCTTCTAGGCATTGGCTTTTTCTTCGAATCTTCTTTTGAAGTTCTTCTCCCAGATGCCGTAAGAGGTACGAAGTTCTTGCCGGATTTAGAAAGTCTGCGTTCCATTTCTCCCGTTGAAAGCACACAAAAACTCGAAAATCCCCCTATTTGGGTCAACCTTGTGTTGAGATCGGGGAATCCGATGTGAGGTTTTGAGAGGTGAACACGGTTGGCAACTTCGATCATTGAGGCAGTGGACACAGTTGGCAACTTAGGTCCTTGATGCAGTGGACACGGTTGGCAACTTCAGTCCTTGATGATGCTTGAATCATGTGTCGTTCTGTCCTCGGTCCTTGCTTCTTCTTCCGGAAGCAAGGGGCTTGAGAAAGTCGAGGAGAGAACTCGAGATTTAGCCATCTTCTCCGTTTTGCCAGATTCGTCTTCTCCGAATGGAAGTTGTCTGGTTCGGCCTCGAAGAAGCGTCTCTAGTTCCAGAAGAAGGTAGGCCGTCTCTTTCTTTCCCTAAATCTTCGAGAGCAGAGTTAGAAGTGGTGGTTGGAAGTTCTTCTTGAAAAGCGTCCACTTCACACACCTGAAATCACTATAAAGCTCCCTCGAGGATTTAGTCCTTTAAAAAGATTCAAGGAGAGTTCATGATTCTAAAGTACAGTCTAAAAGCGTAACATGAATTATAACTGTTAAACTTACTCCCCCTTAAATTCATATTACTCCCCCTCAATTCATTGCTCAACGGAAAATATAACGGAGTAATTTCAAAATAATAGAGTAATTTTTTATTCTCCCCCTTAATTCATGTTTCTCCTAGTAAGAATAATGACTCCCCCTCAAATAGTGTGCATGTAGTGTTTAACAATTTCGCAAGGATATACATATTCACCAAGATATGCATACGAGAATTTAACATATATGAACAACGAGCAGCAACGCATATAATCGTTTCAGCATATATGCATGAACCCCTAAGCATGCATACTAAAATTTGCGTTAGCATATAAGCAAGTAATATTTCGCTTTTAAACAAGTCTGTGCCAATGCATGTGCAAATGCATTTGAAATGTGCGAAATTTTTCATGCATAAGAAAAAAATGCAAGTAAAATAATGCAAAAAACAAGATGCATAAAAAATGTGCAAAAAAAATATGCAAAGAAATAAAAGTAAAGAAAAATTAAAAAAAAAACTATACGATTTTTATATTTATTATTTTTTTTATTATTTTTCTTTTATTTTGGGGTCAGATTACGTCACTTTGATCACGTCCACGCAAAAATTTCACATGACACATAGAATAATAATTTGCCGTCAAGTCATGTCGTCAAACTAAAGTCCTAAGTTCATAGAGTGATCCATTTCGACAACTCTCTCACGAGGTTCGCTCTATCGCTCAATTATTTTTATCATTGCATTTATATACTAGATATATCACTCATGTCAACACAAGCAAAATTATATCAATTAACCTGCTATCAAGGCACTTTTAATCATTTCATCGAGCGAGAGACCGTGGACTCGGAATCAAAGGGACTTAGGGGTTTAGTATTTGGTTCTGACTTAGAAGGGAAGGAAAAAATTTAGTAATTGTGGACTAAAGATCTTCTTCCTTTTCTTCATCGTCCTCTTCACCGGCATTTTCTTTTCCATCCTTAAACTTTTTCATATTATTATTCTACACTTGCTCAAGCTGAAGCTCCGCTGCTCTACGAGGCTGAGAGATTATCTAAGGCGAAGTTCTTCTTGTTGGTTCTTGGGTCGATACCTTGCTCCTCTTCTTTTAATCCCTAAAGAGGTTTCAAATATTATCGATTTGGAGACGTTCACGGTTATGGAATTCGAACCCAAGGTCGTGCTCCTCTTCTCGTTGTCTCGATATGAGACCAGATTATCGTTGGAGAAGTTCACTTCGTGGTGCTCCTCTTCCAGCCGTTCTGACGAGTATACGAGATTATCGAAGGAGAAGTTCACACCAAGATCCCTGCCCTCTTCTTATGATTTATAGAAGATTTCAATAATTAGGAAGGCAGGTTCTCTTGGACTATTTATTGTGCGTTGAGCACTCCTCGTGTGCGTTTTCCACCTCCTTTTGTCAGCATTTTCTTCTTTTTCTTTCGTCGCCTTCCCCCCCCCCCCCCTCCTTTTCTCGTTTATGCAACCCTCCGAAATTTATGAAGTAAGGTTGAAGGCTTGATTGGGATACAAATGAAGAAAAGGATATCGAAGAAGGCTCAAAAGGGATGACTAGAGGAATAATTTCAAGGATGATATTTTGATTTTGGCCAACTTAAAATCTCACATATATGATGTGGCTTTATGTCTAGTGGAACAAACGAGTGACCTTTAGACAAAAGAATGCGCCTAGACAGACAATATTAAGCAAATAACCAATCATATATCAAGGAAATATTTTTGTGAACAAACCAAAGTAGATTGAGTAATCGTCACTCCCCATTTTCTTTGTTGTTTTTGTTTTCTTGTGTTTGTCAAAACAATGAAAAAAAAACTATGTGTGTGTGTGTTTTTTTTTATTAAAAACATGAACATGATATGAAACAGAGGGAAAAAAACTAAGTAAAAATGCATGATTGATTTGAATTTATTTTTTTTGGAACTAAATGCGGAAATATGCAAGAAAAACTTTTTCAAAAAAATTTGGCATTTAACATTTCAGCTCAGATGCATAATGTACCAAATTGTAATCCCTAGAAAATTAATAGTGACTCATCCTAAATTTTAGCACTTTTTAGAAAAAATTGAGTAAGGAATTTTGTCACCGAGTTTGTCGCGTAGGGAGTTGTTGTAGTTGCTCTTGATCATGTATGTGGAGCAACTATCATCGAAGTACCATACATGAGGGAAATCTGCAAAAGTATCGGGACTTTGGTACCCATTGTCGTATGGGTCCTCCCTTATTAGCAAAAAACGAGTTAGTCTTAAATCGTGTAAAATTAGATTGTGAGCCTAAGTTGGTCGAAGATGTAGTCTTAGGAGTCCATATTTGACTAGGACTTTGTGACTTGATATCCGACTTAGGAATCCATTTTTGCTTGATTTTACATGGATAAGTAATTCTAGCATGTGAATATGTGCTCCTAGAATGTGTACTTGTAAAGGTCTTCTCAGTACCTAGTCGTAATAAATGCTTTTCGGAACGAATATTGATTGGATTCTTCATGTAAGAATACGAGCAAATAGAGTGATAAGCACGTAAAGTAGAAGTGTCGTAATTCCTACGTAGAGAATGCACATTTTTCACATGAGAATAAGAATTTCGAAGATTATTTTCAAGTCTAGGCTTTTTAATTGAAAAGTTAGTAGAATCATTTGAAACACACGATAAAGTTTGTGCGCTAGAGCTTGAATTATTTTCGTGAAAAAATTTTTTGATGGAGGAAGAGCCACTTTCAAAGTTTGTACTTCTAAAATTGTTAGGCTTTAACGAACATGTAGAAGTAACGGCTCTAGAAATTGAGGTATTTGATCTATTGGCGCTCAAAGGCTCTTTTTTTCTTAACACTTTCTAATTTCCCTCGTGAGGAAGCTTTGAGATTAGATATTTCCAATAAAAGCGCATTCTTTTCCGCTTCAAAATTCTTTCTTTCCGTTTCTAATGTAGAATTTAAATCCTCTATTTTCTTAAGAATAGGAGGTATATCAACGGAAGAATTTTCGGAATGACGAGATTGTGCTTCCTTGGTCTTAGAAGTCGCAAGAAGATTTTCTAAATTTCTAATCTTAGAATTTAGCTTCGTACGTTCGGTGTCTAGAGTAGCATAGTTAACAAAAATGGTGTCTAGAATTAGATTTTTCTAGTTGAGCCTCAAGACTAGTGACCTTTTCGTTCACAACATCCAGTCTACATTTAAGATGACTTTTCTCGTTTAGATTCCTAAGTAGACATTTATGGTTGTTGTCTAGCCTGTCTATCCACATATGTTCTGATCGCCAACCTAGGGAATTTGCAGCAGCAAGAGCTCCCGGTATGAATGATCAGTACCTGTGAATAGGATAGATCTTCTAATTCATTAACTACCGAACTATGCTTCTCTAACAAAATATGCTTAGTCTCACTAGAATTCAAGCTCGTAGTTGATTCATCTATTTTCGCTCTAGAGCTCCTAAGGTTAAATTCTAGACTAGCTATTTCTCTTCTAACTCTTTTGTACTTGTCCGCTCATTTTTCATGTTAGCATACCCAGTTTGTAAGGATTCTAACACCTTAAACAATTTAGAGTTAGGAATCACTGCCCCTAGAGAGGATGTATTAGTTTCAACTAGCTTTGCAATAATTTTCTCTAAAGAGATAACCTTAGTGTACCATATATTGCGATATATTAGGATAATCTCATATTGTTCAGTGACTTCATTCCACTGAATTGATTTGAGTTCGAGACGATTTAGCTCAGTTACTTTGTCTTGTAATGTTTTTACTTCGTCTTGTAATTTCTTTATAGTTGGATTCATAATGTTTTTATTGTAGTTTAATTTTGGGTTGGATATTTTGATCGTTGACGTGTTTTATGGATTTGAATTTTGTATAGTGATTAAAATATTTGGCTTTTAAAATTTCAGTTTCGAAAAGCTTTTGATTTCATAAGGTTTGATTAAATATTCTTAGAGTAATACCAAAAGCTTTTTTCTATAATGTGCCAATACTGTTTTCGATCGAAAAATTTTTAATAATAATTTTTTTATTGTCAATATAAGGCACTACTGTCGATCGAAAATAATTCTCGATTAAAAGTTTTTCGACTGAATACGTGGAGCACTGTTTTCGATTGTTAAATTTTTCGACAAGGTACAGTTTCTAGAAAATAGTTTTGAATTTCAGACAGTTATGTATAGATTTACGATCGTAAAAGTTTTGCAATTTGATAAAACGTCGCCGTTTTGAGATTTTAATATCTAAACCTTTAAAATAAAAATTTTCGATCGCAAAAGGTTTTGCGGGCGAAAAATAAGTTTTGCGACGACAAACCTGTAAAAGCAGCTAACAAAATTTGCGATCGTAAAATCACGTAAATGAGTGAGAATTGCATAAAATTGAAAGTTATCGGGTTCAATTGAAAATTTAAGACTAGATCAGAACTTTTCAGGACTTAATTGAAAACTATTTAGAACCAAATTGAAACTGCAGGGACTAAAATAATATGTTTGGGAACTGAAATGCAATTTGGCCTGCAATTACCTTCAATATACGTGTATCTCTTGTTTACGTGAAGAAGATGAGTTGAAGCTGTGTTTCGATCGCAGAAACTAAGCTTACGTGATAATTTTTGTTTCGATTGTAAACAGTTGTCGAAGGAGTTTTTCGACCGAAAGAAATTGTATCGACGAATCAAAAACAATTACGAAGCTATTTCAGGAGCTGAATGTCGAACTATCATAAAAAAACGAGAATCAATCAAGAACCAAAATTGTTCGAATTCAGCCTGGGTTATGATTCCAAATGAACAGATTAAGAACTTCGAGCAGTCAATTAACACATAATCAGTGAAATCATTCAAATTTTTGGAAAAGTGTCGTTGAACACTAAGAGGGGTTTTCGATCAGATTGAACAATCAAATGTTAGTTTCTCGATCGTAAACTGTTTCTCAAGCGTGTGTTTTTCGATCAGATACACTTAGTGATTTCTCGATGGTTAAACAGATTTTTTTTAACACGCGAAGAACAGAGATGAACAAGCAAAATCGACGCGGGAGAAAAGCACATAAAATTTCGATCCAAATACAAAATTGTTCGAATCCACTCTGAGTTATTGATCGATAACAAGAACAAACAACCGATTTAGCGTAAACAAAGCAGAATCACTCGAATTTTTCGAAAAATTTGAAGAACAGTCGAAATAATAAATGTCATTCAATCTTCAAAATCAGCAGAGAAATTGGTTCGATCGATCAGAAATAAGCTCAGATCAATGAGAAACACATAATCGATCAACAAAAACAGCAAGAAGTCGAATCGTGTAGAATCAGGCCGAAATTTTGAAGAACAGTTCGACGAACAAATTGACTCAAATCTTCAAAGTTCACACAAAATCATGTTTCGATCAATCAAAATTCAGCTTATGCATGTATAAACAAATTGATCGAAGCCTAAAACATCAGATTATATCAAGTTTTGAAGAATCAGACTATAATTCATCGAAGAACACTGTCGCAAAGTTGAAAACTCAGTTTCAAAAAATCAAATTCAGTCCAAATTTAATCCAAATCCTAACACGTTTGGCTCTGATACCAATTGTTAGGACCCCTAATATCCAACCTAGATCGAATCTACGAAGAACGGATTGTAAATCTAATCAATTCAAAAGTTCAAGCATAAGATTTACTATTGAAGCTTGAGAGAGAAGTTAATTGAAGAACAAGCAAGGTTGGCGCAAAAATCTTCTCTCTAAAATTCCAATTCTTCAATTTTCGATCCGTAAACCCTACTAAGCGCACTCCTAATTTTCTTATGAGTTAACTTATATATATACCACCTCGTGGTATATTTACACAAGTAGTCCTACAAAATGACTAATTACAATTTAGCCCAAGACTACTAATTTGCATAGCAAGACTAAGACAACTATATTAATTGAATACAATTAAATAGTTCCAACAAAAAAGATAAGTAAATATTAACTCTTTAATTAATTTTAAATTAAACATCTAATGTAACTTATGTTTACGCATTTTTCTTTCAAAGGGAAGAAGATTTCGAAGAAGAGGGGCTTCAGGTAAATGGCAACTGCAATCAAGTTAGCAACATGTGATCTTGTGATGCTTTGACGGATCATACTTGATAGTTGATTCGTCAGAGCTCCTGAGATCATACGCTGCTTTCTCGCCTGCACTTGCTGTAAGTCTTTTTCAAAAGGGAGAAGATTTCGAAGAAGAGGGGCTTCGGCAAGTGGCAAGTGCAATCAAGTTAGCAATGTGCGATCCCGGGATGCTTTGACGGATCATACTTGATAGTTGATTCGTCAAAGCTCCTGTGATCATACGCTGCTTCCTCGGTATGTTCACGCATATTTTTTCATGGGAAGAAGATTTCGAAGAAGACGGGCTTCGACCTTCGTCGCTTCAGTAAGTGTAGGCGAGTTAGCACCATGTGATCTCGGAATGCTTTGACGGATCGGGTCATACTTGATTCGCCAAGGCTCTCGAGATCATTTGCTGCTTCCTTGCCTGCACTTGCTGAAGTCCGGTACTTCAAGATTTGCAGAGATCGGACCAGAGCTAGATGGAGACTGAAAAACTTCTCACCGCATTTTGTTTTAGTTTAATGTATTGTATTGGGTCAATAACTTTTGTAATACATTTTCGTAAAATGTTGTAACTTGTAATACATTTTCATAAAGTGACTTACAAATTTACTACATTTCGATATATAATTCGACTTTTGACCAAATAGTACAACGAACATTATTCAAACCTAAATTTTCAAACAAAAAAATATAGTCAACTGGCAGTTTTAACCGCCGATCAACCGTAACTGGCGGTTAGTCAACCGCCAGTTAGTCTAACCGTCAACCGAGGGCGGCTAACTGTCAACCGCCCCCGGCCGGTTAGACGGCGCCAACCGCCGATTACGGTTAACCGGCGGTTGGGCAAGTCTAAGCATGAGTGAGTCGAAGATGCCAGAGCAGTCTCGCATTCGACTCCAATTTTCATTTGTTGGTGATCGTATTCACAGTTTTTGTTTTATTTTCGACATTTAGATAATATAATCCATTCAGTAAACTCGCACTTCCGACGCAATTATTTCCAAATAAATATTGCACATATTCTTACTAAAATGGAACTCGTAACCATTTCTGCTCAAACGGGAATAGAAACAATATTCTTAAGCCCCCTGGGCAAACCTAAACAATCGGAAAGTAGTAAACTATGTCTAGTAGATAAAACGAGAGTTCTTGATCCAATGTGGGTCGCCGGCACACTATGTCCGCTTCCTACGTTGATCATGACTACGTATAAACCCTTCAGCTGTGTCCCGATCGAGTGAGAGCCATGGTCTATGTCAAACTCACTGAAATCAATTCTGTGATAAAACGGAGAAGAGACAAATTACGAAACTACCCTCCATGTCTCACATGAGTTAGTTCAATACCTTGGCCAAAGATTTCGTAATTTCTCGTCGTCGTCCTCATATGACACTTATCTCGACTACTTGGCGGTCTAAGCCCGGCAATCACAAATGATCAACAAGACAGATCTGGCCCATTGACCCATGCAACAACAAATCGGGTCGAGGAGAACCAGTGACAGTCGAGACTTCGAAGTCAACTCCGTCAAAGCCCCCTTTCGGTCTAAGGTTCACGCAGACTACTACAGTATTGTAATCAGTCGTTGACACTCCTTGAGTAATAAGCCATGTTCGACCGTACGACCTGCGAGTCAATGTCCATGAAACGATTCAATTCCTTGATTCGATTCGAATCATAAGTCATGACATTCGCTTCCAAGCGGGACATCGGCATGCGATAAGCATCGACAAATAAGCCAAAATTGGTTATCCAGCACCCAACTGGAGCCTTAGGCTTATGGACTTTTAATGTTCGAGATTAAGATTCCATTGTTGCTTCCTCTCTCGTACCCATCGAGAACAGTGACTCAACTCGACAATTTTGGATTTGTTAAGTTATTGCCTTACCGGATGCTAAGTAAAGAACCCATATATCCAATAAACGAACAATGCCTTTATTAGACACACTAAAATATCATATTACATAAGAAGTCGGATGATAAATAAGCTAATGCCCTATACAATCTAATCCTCGTATAGCATTCGAGGGCATATACCTAACAATCTCCCGCTTGCACTCAGTGCCATGCGCTGCAGTATCTACTACCCATCTTTTCGAGATGTCTAGCCAGCACTGCCTGTGATAAAGGCTTGGTGAACCGCCACGTTTTTCACAGTCGCAATCTTCTGCACGGCTATGTAGCCATTCTCAACGAATCCACGTAACACGTGGTACTTTCTTTCTATATGTTTGGATCTTCTGTGAGGACCTCGGTTTTTTCTCGAGCAATAGCGCCAATATTATCACACCACAATGGCAATTGCCTATCTGCTACAGGAACGACACCAAGTTCCTCCAAGAACTTTCTCATCCAAACACCTTCCTTAGCTGCCTCAGAGGCTGCTATATACTCTACTTCGCAGGTGGAATTTGCAGTAGTGCTTTGTTTGGAACTTTTCCAAGACACTGCTCCACCGCTGAGCGTAAACACGAATCCTGAATTGGATTTCGGTCGTCCACGTCTGACTGGAAATCCGAGTTCGTATATCCTTCCACATCCAATCCTCCATTACCATAGACCAGCATCATGTCCTTCGTCCGTCTGAGGTACTCGAGGATAGTTTTGACTACTGTCCAATGTTCCTTACCAGGGTTAGCCTGAAACCGACTAACTACGCTCACAGCGTACGGCAAGGTAGTGGGTCAACCAATCTGTCAGATCCAATCTTTCTCTTGTAGATCCAATCTGCTGTCCAATGTTCCTTATCTCTGATTGCCTGGTCATAGATAGTGGGATAGTCTTCGACGTTCCCTTCCATCGCAGCAACCTCGTGCTCGATGTGGACCATCCCGTATCTCTCAGGCTGGCGAGATCTCTACCCGACCTGCGCAACTCATGTTGCGTCTCGGACTGCTCAACGGTGTCATCCGACACTGGAGTCTATGAAAGCCTTCTGACGACTCTCCAAGAGTTACTTCGCGACCCGCTCCACCATCTCGAACGAACTCTTCTTCGAGAAAGTGAGTTCGGTCGCATGCAAAGTATCGCGTACATCAAACTACCCACTGCAGACGCATAGGGGATTCCACTCATCTCCTTCTGATCAAACTCACTTTGAGGGCTCATAGCCTTGGAAAGGTGAATCCCATGTTGCATAGACAGGAACCCTTTCTCAGAGTTGTCCATATTATATCGCTTGAGGACCGTTTCTAAGTAAAGGTCCTGGCAGATCCTAACACACGATTCGCTCGATCTCTATAAAGGGGAATCCCCAAGATGTAGGTAGCTTCTCCCAAGTCTTTCGTGGAGAATCGGTCCAAAGCCATGCTTTCACCATAGAGAGCATTCCAATATCATTTCCTATCAAAAGGAATTCGTCCACGTACAATAGGAGGAATGATATTTTGTTCCCACTGCTCTTCTTGTAGACGCAAGGTTCATCTTCGTTCTTTAAGAATCTGTGGCCCTTGACCACTTCATCGAACCGAAGATTCCAGCTTCTGGAGGCGTGTTTGACTCAATAAATGGACTTGTTTAGTTTGCACACCTTATGAACATCTCCTTGCGATGTAAAACCCTTAGGCTGCTACATATATATATTTCCTCCTTGAGGTATCCGTTTAGGATGCAGTTTTCACATCCATCTGCCATATCTCATAGTCATAGTGCGCAGCTATCGCAAGCAATGTTCGAATGGACTTCATCATAGCGACTAGCGAAAAGGTCTCCTCATAGTCAATGCCATCTTTTTTACTGTACCATTTCGCCACAAGGCTAGCTTTGTATGTGTCAACCAATCTGTCATCTCCAATCTTTCTCTTGTAGATCCATTTTCACCCAATGGGCCTAAAGCCATCTGGGAGGTCTACGAGAGTCCATACTTGGTTTTCGTGCATAGAATCCATTTCTGCTTGCATAGCTATAAGCCATTTTTCCGAATGCTTTTCCCTGATTGCCTGGTCATAGGTAGTGGGATGGTCTCCGACGTTCCCTTCCATCGCGGCAACCTCGTGCTCGATGTGGACCATCCCGTATCTCTCAGGCTGGCGAGATACTCTACCCGACCTGCGCAACTCAGGTTGCATCTCGGACTGCTCAACGGTGTCATCCGACACTGGAGTCTGTGAAAACGCTTCTGACGACTCTCCATGAGTTACTTCGCGACCCGCTCCACGTTCTCGAACGAGCTATTCTTCGAGAAAGTGAGTCTGGTCGCATGCAAAGTATCGCGTACATCAAGCTACCCACTGCAGACGCATGGGGGATTCCACTCATCTCTTTCCGATCCAACTCACTTTGAGGGCTCATAGCCTTGGAAAGGTGAATCCCATGTCGCATAGGCAGGAACCCTTTCTTAGAGTTGTCCATAATCTATCGCTTTAGGACCGTTTCTATGTAAAGGGCCTGGCAGATCCTAACACACGATTCGCTCGATCTCTATAAAGGCGAATCTCCAAGATGTAGGTAGCTTCTTCCAAGTCTTTCTTGGAGAATTTGGTCCAAAGCCATGCTTTCACCATGGAGAGCATTCTAATATCATTTCCTATCAAAAGGATGTCGTCCACGTACAATACGAGGAATGATATTTTGCTCCCACTGACTCTTCTTGTAGTCGCAAGGTTTATCTTCGTTCTTTAAGAATCTGTGACCCTTGACCACTTCATCGAACCGAAGATTCCAGCTTCGGGAGGCGTGTTTGAGTCCATAAATGGACTTGTTCGGTTTGCACACCTTATGAACATCTCCTTGCGATGTAAAACTCTTAGGCTGCTACATATAAATATTTCCTCCTTGAGGTATCCGTTTAGGACGCAGTTTTCACCTCCATCTGCAAGATCTCATAGTCATAGTGCGCAGCTATCGCAAGCAATGTTCGAATGGACTTCATCATAGCGACTGGCTAAAAGGTCTCCTCATAGTCAATGCCCTCTTTTTTACTGTACCCTTTCGCCACAAGCCTAGCTTTGTATGTGTCAACCAATCTGCATATCCAATCTTTCTCTTGTAGATTCCTTTACACCCAATGGGCCTGAAGCCATTTGGGAGGTCTACGAGAGTGCAAACTTGGTTTCGTGCATATAATCTATTTCGACTTGCATAGCTATAAGCAATTTTCTGAATCCTTATCCCTGATTGCCTGGTCATAGGTAGTGGGATTGTCTCCGACGTTCCCTTCCGTCGCAGCAACCTCGTGCTCGATGTGGACCATCCCATATCTCTCAGGCTGGCGAGATACTGTAGCCGACCTGCGCAACTCAGGATTCATCTTGGACTGCTCAACGGTGTCATCCGACACTGGAGTCTGTGAAAGCGCTTCTGATGACTCTCTAACAGTTACTTCGCGACCCGCTCTACCTTCTTGAACGAACTCTTCTTCGAGAAAGTGAGCTTGAAGGGCTACAACGATTCTCTAATCGTCTTGTAAGTAAAACTAGTATCCCATGGAATCGTCAGGATACCCGACAAAACGTCATTTCACAACCTTCGATTCCAGTTTATCTATCTTGAGCTTTTCACGAACGCGGGGCAATCCTAGATTCTAATGTGATTCAAGCTCGGTTTATACTCAGTTTGTAGGTAAGAAGAACCCTCCACAAGAGATTGAGCTTGACGTTGAATTCGAGCAGTAGAGACTTCTTCTTCTTCATCTAACCCACCGATGCTCCCAATTGGTCTCTCGCATCGACAAAGACACTGCACTAGCATGTATAACTCAGTTGTCCAAATCAGTGGAAAACCATATGATATAAGGAAATAAGCACATACGTAAATAACAGAGAGACGCATAATGAATGAGGATTACTTGTGTCTGATTAACAATATCCAAACTTAGAAATGATCATAATGAACACAAATGTGTAATCTTTAAGATAATCATTTGCACCAGTCATATGGTGTGAACAGCCACTATCAACGTACCAAGATCCTAAAACGTTAGCCTTTAAAGATGTGTAAACAAGATACATTTAACCAAAGAATTTCTACCCTGACTTTCTTAGGAATCCAAACATTTTATTCTCATGATAGAAATAATTTGAATTAAAATCATCTGAAATATCTCCAGACATTCTCTAATATTGATTTCTCAGTGTTGGATCGAATGTTAGATGATTCAGTCAACAGAGATTTTTGGTAACCTCATCTTTCAGTTTCCAGCAAAGATGATATGCCCAGGTTTGAAACAGTAATTGCGTTTCTTTTCCTAGACTTACCTGCGAATGTTTAGGTTTTTCTCAAGAACAGGCAGTGATTGAAATCCTAGTCATGTTTATCAAAAACACCTAAGAGAGTACTCCGTCAAGAGTCGACTTACCTTTATTCAAGTTTTGAGAAGGTATCTTCAGCTTTATTGACATGCTTTTGCAGTGGTCGCGTCGAAAACGGCCAGAAATAAAATTTATCACCTTATTCACTAAATACTAGTATAGCTAAAGTAGGGATCGCCTCCACAGGGAAAATGGCTGATTTATTTCTAATTTCCAACTCGATCGATAATAATAATAATAATAATAATAATAATAATAATAATAATAATAATAACAACAACAACAATAATAATACTAATAATAATAATAATAATTGTATTAGGGGGTTTTGTTGATAAAGTTTGAGCGCAATAGTGAACGAGAAATAAAATATCGAAACTAACGATAGTAAAATAATAGTCGAAGAAATTATTGTCCACATAGATTTATCTAACTGATCATTTTATAAGTATTATGTCAACGCATGCATAATCGGTTATAGTTATCGACGAACACCCAATAACCAATCTTTTCCTACTTTCTCGATAATTAAGAGACGCTCAATAATTACTTCCCTAATCGAAAAATAATCTCCGGGACGCCCTGCCAGATTTAAAGTTCCGACAACGTTAAATACGAAAAAGACCCGATTATTGACTAATAAACTCGAATGCCGGTTTATTAAAATCAAATCGTTTAACCTTACAATATAACTTACACTTACGGAATGTAGAGAAGTTGAATATTATTTGCTACTTATTAAAACTCACAAACAATTACGGGTTTGTTGTTTTAATTAGCTAATGATTTACCCAAATATTGGTCACTGTTTATTTAACATATGTTCATCGATATAATTAATTCAAAGGTAAACGAATACCCACGCTTTCACGAATGGGCTCATTTTAATCTCACAGTTTTAACAAACCAGGCTTCGAATAATCCTTCGCCTATGGAGATTAGCCGCTAAACATATATAAAATGGATCTACTAATTAATAATGCAAGCATAAGAGATAAAAGAAATGGAATATCGTCCGTGTGGTTGCTCCCTGTGTGTTGCTTATTCACTTCAACAAACACTTAGCATAAAAACGTAGTGGATAAACTCAACGAAATAATACAAACGAACATGGGTTTTCCAACTAATGATTAAGACCTGATTATCATATAAAAGAAACATTAATATATATGTCTTTATATATCTGTAACAAGGTGAACAAGTGATAAAGACAACGGCAAAGGAAGAATTAATACTCTTCTAAGCAACGATTAACCTCGGACTGGTTAATTACCAGATGTGATCTCCAAGACTCGAAATCCCAGCTGCCTCGTCTGAACAGGAGCTGCGGGTCTATCGATGGCAACGAGGATGAGAGCTACGAGATGCTTGCTTCCGTGATGGGTCTGCTATGAACTTCAGCTGTGTGCTCTCCTCGTACTGACTTTTGTATACGCGTATATATAGGTATCAATTTTCCCACGTATATAAAACAGCAGCTCCATTTTTTCATAGATGTGTTGTGTTCTTTTTTCCTTTCCCACTCGAAACAAGGAACTGAACTTCCGTTTCTTTTGCACCTTCGAAGTTTGAAGTCTCCCAGCACAATGTAATCACTTTATATCTTTTGTCTGCTTTGAACACCCTTTATTGTCCTTCTTTGTCCCATGTACATGAATAATAAACCACTATGATATGCAAGCACGCAGAAACCAACAACTAAGGGTCCCTCCACCTTAAAGAATTCTTTCAAAATAAGTAGTAATATCCTCATCATCTTTCATTCCAAGATTTTCTAACTGAGTATGAAGAAGTCTCAGTTTTGTATCTTTACACTAGCATCACCCACACAATATCTTTGAAGCATGTCCCAAGAGAGATTCACATTGGGACAGTTTTAAATGATTTAAACATGAAAATATCGACAACCGAAAAAATGGCATGCAAGGCTTTTTCATTAAAATCAGCAGCCGCTTTTTTTCAAAAGTAGACCATTCGTCAATGGGTTTGTCAAAGACTTACCATCTGCATCAGGAACAGTTTTAGGAGGGGTATAACCATTGAGAGTTGCGTCCCATGCACGAGAGTCAATTGACTTTATGCATTGGCGCATTCGGATTTTTCAGTAGGCATAGCTGGATCCGTCTAATACGGGACCTTTACAAAATTGAGGTTAAAGCATCCATATCAAAAGGATATGAATGCTTAGGCGGCGTTTAGTATACATGATAAGAAAACTAACATACAAATTTATCTTGAAATAACAATCTTGTATTTATCCAATTACGAGTGTTCACTTTCATTTCTAACACCATTGACAAAACTAACGTCACATTCATCAAAGCTAAATTGATCTCAACGAGGGTCTGACGGTGCTTTCTAGTGGCAGGCCCGCACGAAACAGTGCTGAAGAAGATGCATGCTCGTTTACCCACACCTTAAAGAAGGATCTTACGGCGCATGACGAAGCTGCTGATGTTGAAGAACAATTTTGCCGGTGAAATACCTTCGAGCTACGGCAACTGCACCTCTTTGGTCCGAGCTTTTTTAATTCGGGGATAATAACTTCGAAGGCTCAATCACCCAAGATATCCCCAGTTCAAAGTCTTTAACTCAGCTCCACCTTGCTAGCAGTAAGTTCGCCGACTCTCTTGCCTCGCGAGATTTCCCAGGCTTCATCTCTTGTCATTGCCGAACCTATGTGTTGGCAGCTACCGTGCGTGCCCGTCTTTCAAATAGCAGCGTATTTGGAAACTAGGGTTTCCTTTTAATTTGATTATAATGAACAAAGGTAATTTTGTCTCTTTAGGAATGTAGTGTGGGTTGGATAAATTTATGGTACAACCCTATTTATTGGATTATTAAAATGGGCTTTACTTTGTCACGGGTTTTATGGGTATTATGCTTTTTGAAAGTGAACAATAAATAACTGGATTAATGGATCCTTATCTTGACTAATCCAGTAAAGTGAACAAGATCTTATTGTATCAAGCGTAGGCTCTGATACCACTTTGAAGGTGGTGGTTTGGATATGGATGTAGGCTAAACTCAGTTGAACGTAAAAACCTAAAATGTTGACCCTAATGTTGAAACAACACTTGCGATGAGAAGCTTTTGCACATCGGAAAAATAAACTTAGCAGTAAAAAGACGCAGACACGGTTTTAAAAGCAAGTTATACAACTTGCTACGGCCCTTCAGGGCAAAATTCCATTACTAAAATGGATTCCAAAAATACGAACTATCAACGATATTAAAACTAGCTACAAAAGAACCATGCAACTCCTAATCTTCACACAGAGAACCTGCGTCCTATGAGAAGGTAAACACTAGGCAAAAATGGATTGACACAAAATAGATTGGTGAGAGCTCTCTCGTCTTCTTATTCTTCTCGTTCGTGTGTATTTCAATCAGGATTGTAGTTTTTTTTATATTCTCGATTTCATCAACTCCGATGATGTCCACGACTACACTATGCTGATCCTATTTTTATCTCCACTTATTCAACTCTCTTTAAACAATTCCAGCTCGTAAATAACTTCTCCACACACATAAATAAAGCCACAATAATAGAGAATAAACGGTTTTTGAGTATCAAAGACAAAATCAAAGATGGACCAAGTCTTAGTCATGTTGTTGACTCAACTCAAGTACGGGTTCCGCATTGTCAATGTCAACCAAGTCAACATTAACACTCCTTCGAATTTTTTATTTGATTATGAAAATAATGATGATAATTAAACGAAGACGGTGGCTTGAGTTTAAGGAGAAATTACAATAAAAAAATGAAAAAGAAATCAAGAATATTATGGACATATTTCTATTGCCTAAGAGACTGGTCAAACAGAAAGTACTTTCCGCTAAAAGAAATCAAGAATGTTATTATTAAGTAAATCGTTCATTAAATTATTGCAACGATAAGGGGAAAATGGTAAACCCTTTTTTTCCCAGTCTGCTTAATTTAATAATATTTTTCTCACATTTTCTTTTGTTAGTACGCTCTTACAAGTTTTTAAGTATGGTCATGCTTATTACGAATATTACCCCAACTTTGAGAATGTCTTTGATCGAAACAGAAATGGCGATCGATAGATCGATCATATGTCCAATCTCTTCTTGACACGGAACATTAGAGCGTAAGATTTGACATCGTCCTGAGGAACTTGAACCATCAACTGCACTTTCATCTTCATGGGAGCACTCTTCGCTTTCCCATCTTCATCTACCACCTTACAACAAAAAAAACATATTGCAACCCAATCGTAGACAAACGTTAACATTATTGAATGATGATCAAATAAACCAATTGAGAGAGAGAGAGAGAGAGAGAGAGAGAGAGAGAGAGAGAGAGAGAGAGAGAGAGAGAGAGAGAGAGAGAGAGAGAGAGAGAGAGAGAGAGAGAGAGAGAGAGAGAGAGAGAGACTAACCCAGAGAGATGACCACCCAAGTCGAACGTTAGAATCATAACTAGCTTTGAACTTGTAATCGGACCCAGTTGTGTGCTTATATGCAGCACTCCATTTGTTTGTGTCGAACTGATACAAATAGCTGAACCCCACACATTAAACCAAAATAAACGTATTAGCACGCTATAGTTGCGTACAAGGACAGCAATTTCTGCAGGTTTTTTATCAAATGGAAGGAGCCAAAAGTTATTTTCACTGAATTCTGAATTGCATAGCGGGGATAACACAACGATTAGTTACACCAACTTTTTGACATATCGTAGTACATAGATAACACTAGATGAGATGCCCAAAGCCAAGAATTTGGGGAGTATAAATGCACATCATGGGGTGATATGTAATATATAAAAGGAAGGGACTGTGTGCTGAGAGATCACCTCAACTTGTCCGAAGGACTAAATCTTCGCTTGAAAGCACAAGACGGAACATTTGAAGGAAGTGATAAGCTGGGAGTAACTGTCATTTGCTCGTCCTGAACAAAGCACACCTTAACCGTAAACAGATCTCACTACATGGCATTAGCTACAGAAGGAAGTCAGACAAGAAAATATGATTCTTCTACCTTGTAAGTATATCGCAATACCAAATTTTCCTCAGTGTATCGAGCAGTGCACACTCCGTTCAGAACAATACTTCGTACGACACCATTTACTGATAAAGCCTTCTTTTGCTCTCCATCTCCCTCATATCTCTCCACAAGTGATACTTCGCCGAATGGAAAGTGTTGCCCTTTGGCTTCAATCAAAACAAAGAATGTGTGAGATAAATACGCCATTACAAAAGCGAATAAAAGGCAAACTGGAAACATTCTTACAGCGCTAATTAAGGGCAGTGCTGTTGAAAGTTCAAGTTTGTAGGCCGGACTAGCAAGATCGGCAACTACTGCAACCACCCCTTGTCGTGCCTAAAAGCAGTTAACATTACAGAGAATCAACAAAGCTGAACTTCTCACGAATACAAGGAACCCAGATAATATAAGAAAGTGTAATTCACTTCCTTTCCACCGTTTAAGATTTGAGGGGGAATTCATAGCAGCACATACCGAGCAAATGACCGAAAAGGTTCATTCGGTAAGAAGATCTGACGAAGTGCTAACCTTTAATTCATGGGCAGCTCGGACTTGCAGCCCAGGCACGATTTCCATGTTAGCCTTAAGCAGCGCATCGTTCTGTACGACATCGTATTGAGCAGAGAAGAACTTGGATGTCAAAAACAGCTGCGGTTGAGAACCTGTCCTTTGCCATCGTTGTGGAAAGATAGCTTTAACTTGGCGAAACCATCCAAAACTCTGCACGATATCTTGTTGAAGAAGGCCGAGGTCTCACTGTCGTACTCTGACGTCACTCTCAGCTTCGGGCGGCGGAATCGGGGGAACGAAAATCCTCTTCCGCCGGCGACGACTGACCCTTCGGCGCCTGAGGTACGATGTGCGTCGGACGGCGGCTGTGGTGGAGGAGGAGCGCATTTTTCCGCCATTTCAATAAACTTTTTACTACTTCGGTTGTTTTGAGAATCCTCGTGAAGTCCCGAGTCCCTTCGAGTTTATTATACAACTATGATACACTAGGAAAGGACCAAAACTTCGTTCTTTGGATTATTCCGCTAGTATTCCAATTCAAAATTAAATATTTCTTTTTTATGTTTAAGGGGTGAAAATGAACCGAGCCGCTCGTGAGCTGCACCAAGAACTCGATCAAAGCTCGACTCGAATTCAGTTGACCAAAGTTCGATTCGAGCTCGAGTTCGGTTCATTAATAATCAATTCAAACACTCAAACTCAAGCTAGGGAATGTTCGGCTCGAAGCTCGATTAAGTTATATGTTCATATATATTGTATATCTCTAATGAATAAATAAATACATTGGAAGATTACTTTGATTTCCAACATTATAAAATATCATTTGAAACAATTGAATAAAATAATTATTATAAATTGCGTGAGGAATGACCGGGCCAAATCGAGTATTAAAATTGTTAAGAAATGTCAAAAACTCAAAGCTATATAGGATGTGTAAATAGACGATGTGTTCACTCACTGCTTGCGAGCAGCTTGCGAGCAGCTCGTGAGCAGCTCTGCTCGGTCAAATCTCGACTCGAGTTCGAGTTGACCAAGCTTAGCTCGAGCTTAAGCTCGACTCGTTATCAAGTCATACTCAAGCATACCCCAGTTCGGGCTCGGCTCGACTCGTTTTTAACCCTATGTTTAACACTCCGTGTATTAACTTTTATAAGTGTTTGTAGCACCCGAGTCCTCGTAAGCAAATTAGGGCCAATAAATTTGCATAAAATGTGGAATGCAATTACGTGCTTTTCGTGTGTTACCTTCGTGCTTATGTGACTTACTTGAAATTTGTGTAGAAAATTACGTGCTTAGGTGATCTTACGAAATTTGGTACAGTTAAATTGTACCAACGGACCCTTAATCTAGTTAGCAATTTCTGAAAGATAGGCTAAAGAAATTTGGGCATGAACAAGGTTTGGGCTAAAATTAAAATTTGGCCCAAAATTTACTAGGAGCAGTAATGGGCTAGAATGACTTCAACTTAGACCCAAAATCACTTAAACCCAACTTGAGAACAAAATTCCTTAATTCAAGGGATATTTCGTCCCTTGAGTCATATCATCACCATCTAACAAGCTAACAATCATCTAAAACCCACTTCAAGTCCGAGACCTTCACTTGTAAGAAAAGCCAAACGAAAATTTAAGCTAGCGAAGAAAGGAAGGTCGAGCTGAACGTTTGACAAGCTTGGAAGGAGGTATAGCCATCTTATTCTATATTTTGTCCAAGGATAGGTTTATTTTAAGAACATAAGCACGAGAACACTCGTTTGTTAAGGCTTATTCGATTTTAATCCTTAGACGTATACTTTCTTGCAATGATTTAGTGTTCTAGGTCACGATTAACAGGATTAGGACTTATAGGCCCAAAAATGTAAGATAAAGTTGGCGTTTTTGTTTAGCTCGAATTTTAGGATTTCTGAAGTTCCAATCGGCCTTCGTAATGTTCTTGGAGAAAATGACTTTTTAATCTTTTAAAGTAGTACTTTGCGAACTGAAAAGTGTTAGTGAAGTATTTTGCGAATTGAGGAGGTAGCGGGATGTTTGCGAACCCATGCAAACCCCACTTCGCGGCTTCAAGACAGTTCATGAGCCGCGTCCGTTTTGCGAATTCGGCAGTTTTACGAGGCCGCAAACCCTACTTCGCAAAGCAAGAGTTTTGCGGGTCCGGCGAAGTTGGCGAACTCGACCACTTCGCGAATCGAGCACACTTTGCGAATCCATGCAAGCTAAGCTTTGCGGGTTGATGGTTTGCGGACCCCAAGCGGTTAGGAACTTTGCGACTCCACTTTGCGGGTTCATGCACAACGCGGCCCCATCTTACGAATGGAACCTTTTGCGAACTGGAGCTTTGCGAGCTCAAAACTTCGCGGGTCCGGAGTTTTCGCATCCAAGACACTTTGCGGGCTCATCGTAGTTTGCGAACTCCATGCTTTGCGAGCTCCACAAGGATTCCGAATCCTAGTTTTGCGAATCCTTAGAAGTTTGCGAGTCCTCACAAGCCGCAAACCTCATTTCGCGGGTTAAGGAGTTCGCGGGCCGTGCTCCTTTTGCGGCCTCCGCATTTTGCGAATCCTCATGCACTTTGCGGGTCCTATGAAGATGGCGAATCGAATTTACGAATCCAAGGATTTGCGAACTCAAACACTTCGCAAATCACTTCACGAATTGAACCCCTTGGATTAAAACGATTCAAGTTATATATATAGAAAAAACTATCGCCTTTTTAGGAAAAATATTTTCGCACCATTTAATAAGAAAAATATTCCGATTCCAATGAGCATAGACTCTTTCAACGCCCGATCATAATTTGCCTATCGGCGTCCTTAGGGCCAATTTTCGGTATAGGTAGACGTTGCAATCGATAGAATTTTGGTACGAAAATTTAGGTAGTCAACTGATATAATTTATAAACTGACTTTATAGCCTTGGCAGGTTTAAAGGATGAAATTTTAGGAATTTCACTAGACCGGCTAGCAAATAGTTTGAAGTCGAAAATTAGGTTCATGACTTAAAATAATTCGAGTACTTAGCTAGCTTAATTAATTAATAGCTTACTGATACGAATGTTTTGGTGCCTAAGGTCGGGACTTAAGAAATTCGCCAGGGCAGGTAGCAGTTAGTCTACGGACGCCAGGTAAGTGGAAATCCAACTACGACACATAACATATGTGTATGTGCCTAATTTATGTGACTATGTGATGATGTGTTTACGTGCTTATGTGAACTTGTATGATATGGTTTCATGCTTTCGGTAAGCATTATGACGATGATGCATTTGCATATGCACGAGCATGCACGACACGTTGGGGAAATGAGATGATGAGTGCGCACATATATGTCGCAAATAGCGAAAAGCGAATGCCGAAGTGGGCAATGAGGATATTAATAGTTAAGATAAGTGGCGGCTTCCGGGGCACCGAGACGGCGTTGATGCGCCGTCGGCGACGTTGATGCGTCGCCAGTTTACGAACGACGTTGATGCGTCGGGGGATACCATGGTTGGGTTGATGCCCTCATGGTCGGGTTGATGCCCTTATATCCCTGATTAGCGTGGTTGGGTCGATGCCCTCATGCTTTAGTATGGTTGGGTTGATGCCCTCATACTTTGGGCTGATGCCCGTGGTTGGATAGAGCTCTTTACGGTGTACGCCTGGGTAAAAGTCTGCCAAGGGCCCTAAGATAAAAGATATGAGATTAAGTTTGATCCATACGACATAAGATGCATCGGCGTGGATTGCCTTTGCGGGGTTTTATCACGTGCACGTCATGCATGATTTCTACTTACTGAGAATATCGCTCATCCCTTACGTTATGTGTTGTAGGTGCGAGCGACCACGGTACGTGATCGCTTAGATGGCAAGGCCAATCTTTTGGAGCTTCGCGCTGCTTTTGGGGTGGACGTGTGTGTATGGATGACGACCTGTGAGGCCGGGCGCATAGGAGCCTTTTGCTGTGCCGACACACCTTCGTCCTCGTAGTTAGATCATGTCCGGAACTTAGGGTTCGACATGTATTCTTTTGACTTGTACAGAACATCATGTAAATGGAAAAAGAAAAATTTTATTCGCATTTTCAGTATACCTTACTAATCACAACTCGCTAGACACATAGGAATGCGCTAGCATAGGCAGTTAGGGATCGTGACAGTGTTGGTTGTTTTAACACTTGATAATGAGGCACTTTGAGTATGACATGAGGACTAGAGGTGTTCAAACGGTTTGAAAACTGAAACCGAACCGTAACCGTAACCGAACCAGGGGTCGACGGTTCGGTTACCGTGGATCGGTTACGGTTCAAACCGTAATTGAACCGTTAATTAATACGGTTTTGTACTATTGTCGAATTTTCTAACCGTAACCGGCGGTTCGCAAGAACTAAACCTTGTGAGTTTTGTGATATAATTTTTTTTATTGTTTATTAAATTAAAAAGGATTGGAATAAAAAGAAGCATGATGTGCATTTTTTAGTATGTTTCTCTAGCATTATATTAATATATTTACGACTTTTTGGTATTCATGTTACAATTTGTTACAAATTTTGTATAATTTTTAAAAAAACTATCGAATTCGGTGACGTAATCTAACATCGTTTTGATCTTAGATCATTGTGTTAAATTTGCGTCTTTGAAACATATTATTCATATATAATTTTGGGTGAATGTATTATACAAATGAAAATTATTCATATATACTTTTTGGGTGATTGTATTATACAAAAGAAAAGAAGGTTATGAATTTTATAGCATTCCCGATAGTTGCTAAACTTGAGCGATCGTAATTATTTTTATATTATTCAAGGTGTAATGTTTTCTATTTTAATGTGTAACGATTTCCATGTTAGCCTTAAGCAACGCGTCGTTCTGTACGACATCATATGAACAGAGAAGAACTTGGACGTCAAAAACAGCTGCGGTGGAGAAACATGTCCTTAGCCATTGTTGTGGAAAGAGAGCTTTAACTTGGAGAAAACGTCCAAAACTCTGCATGATATCTTGTTGAAGAAGGCAGAGGTCTCACTGTCGTACTCTGACGTCACTCTCAGCTTCGGGCGACGGAATCGGGGGAAAGAAAACCCCTCTTCCGCCGGCGACGACTGACCCTTCGGCGCCTGAGATAAAATTGTCGTCGGATGGCGGCGGTGGTGGAGGAGGAGCGCATTTTCCGCCATTTCACAAAATTTCACTACTTTTGAGAATCCTCACGAAGTTCTTAGTTCCTTTAAGTTTGGGCCATCTCCAACCATTCCTCCATATTTAGAGTTGCTACAGTGCAATTCCTCTAAGTTTACTGTTTGAACAGTATCCTCAAATTCCAACCATCTCCTTACAATTTACACTATACAAAATATTTATCAATATTATATTATTATAATTTTCATTGTAATTAGGATTTTAATATATTTTTCTTAGAAAGTTATTTATTATAAAATTTTCATTATATATCAAGATTTTAATATATACTAAAGTTATTCTATAATTTCTGCTACAAAACCATAAATAAAATTAGAAAAAAGTTATTGACAAAACAAAAGAGAAAAAGAACAGTAGAAAATAAATAAAAAAACATAAAGCTTTAAATTAGGAAAATAAAGAAAGAAATAACAAAGAAAAGGAAAAAAAAAGAAATAAAGAAAACATAAAGCTTTCTCTCACCACAATACATCCCCCAACCTCAACTTTGAAACAAAACATATTCATAATACAGAATAGAAACAAAAGAAAAAATAAACAAAATAATTATATAGCAGTGAAAAGTGCCCCACTATAGATCGCGCCTCGCGGGGCACTGTAGCTCCCGCTGTGTTTAGCATAGCGCTTGGCAGTGGGTTGGGGCTCCGTCACCGCCAAGCCTCCAATCCAACGCCATAGATGGCGTTAGTTGGAGATGCCCTAAAAAATATGATAAAGTAAAAAAGAGAAACTGAAACTTCGTATTAGGGTGATTGTGTGCTGAACAACTAAAAACTCGTTTAAACCAGCTAAATTGTATATAACTCATTTGTCGTTTAAAAACTAAGCACCAAAATCTCTGTCGTTTGTAAATAGCATAAAATACAATCGTAATTTGTTTAATCATGTGTCCATTGAATATCACCCTCTCATTGGGGTACAATTCTAAGTTTTAGACAAGAATGGGGTGTATAGTTCTAAGTTTTAGACGAGCACAAGGAATCTTTACCGAATAAAAAAAAAGTATAGAGAAATAACATGCATTTTAATATAACTTTTCGGGCATAGTTTAGTTTACACCATTGGGGTGTACTTTACCCTATTTTGAGATAAACCTATTTAATGTTGAAGCATATGCGCATAAATAGGCTTACGATTCTTCATTCAATGTGCACAAGTACGGTATAAAGCTTTCGTTATTCTTTTATTTCATTTCTTACACTGTTACAAATGTCATATACTAGGTTTATATAAAATTAAATATTTCATAACATGTTAGTTTTTAAAAATGATGCCATTTTTTAAAAGGCTAAAATAGTCGTAGCTGTTATGAATAATAATTTAGATGTGGATGTTTTTGGATTATAGTTTAATTGAAATTTGGAAGTATTAAGCTTTGGAGATATTATATTGAATGTTGTAAAACTTAGTTGAATATTAATATTGATAGGACAAGGTGTATAATTGTAGTAAATGTAATTAATTGTAATAGTGAATATGTAGTAGTATAAATATGTGATTTGGGTTGTGGAAAATGTATTAAGAAGTATTGAATAAAGAAATTAGTTATCTCTCTAGTTATCTCTCTTATATTATTATAATCGTAGTTTTAATACATTAATCTTGATTATTATTAAACCTATATAACTAATGTATAACGAAACGTCATAGCGCGAGTGGTTTCGCGGGTGTCGCCACTAAAAGTAATGTGAGGTATAGATTTCGATTCCTCGTCGTGGCATGCAAAAATATTTTTAACAAGTTTTACAAAATAAATCAAAATAATTTTTATTTATATTATTGAATATATTTCGTTATGTTTTAATTTTATCTAAACATATTATGATATGTTATAGAATCATGTCCTTTGACATGCTCGAATACTAACAAGTGTACTAGATCGTGCAAGTAGTAAAACGGACGAATCCGAGTATCGATCTACGAAGGCAGCTTGATTAATTCTAAATAATAACCCTAATTCTAATTTAGACTAAAGGAAATTTTATAGTTTTGATTATTTGGTAAAATAGATAAAAAAAAAACGCAAATACAATAAACGTAAATAAAATAGATGAGAGTAGAGCAATTGATGACGACATGATTAAGATACATGCTCGGCACGAACTATTCTACGTCTTCATGCAATAATCTATCTAATCAATATGAATAAATCATGGTGGAATTTCCTAATATATGTGCTACCTGTTACTCACACGTCTAACTAACATACATTGACAGTGAACCAATACAAATTCCTATATGACTGTATTTTCTAGACGTGCATTTGATCTTCGTGAAATTCCCCGAGTTTAGGCGCTTTCGGCGCCTAAGGTCTCGAAAACCACACACACAAAACCGAATTCCATCTCATGTCGGTTTTACGTAGTGATGTTCGATGTTTCGTTCTAACTGTTCTAATAACCTTTTAGGTCTCATGTACAAAGTCAAGAATCGTGTGGGTAGTGGCGGATCATACATACGAAATTGAACTCAAACAAAGAACACGTAACTTAAATCATATGATTAAATAAAATAAGAAATAAATTACGGTGGAACTTCCATTTCATGGCGATCAGTTAAACTAAGATCCATACAACCTTATATGAAGATAATGAGCATGTATCGCCCAATTAAAGGAGGGCTATATCAAAGGTAATAGAACAAAACACATTTTGCCGAAATTTTTCTTTACAACGATTTAGACAAAATGGTGATATTGATGTACAACAAGTGCGATTTATTTACGAAGCACTTCCTCCTATAATTTTTAGGAAATTTATATATTCAATTGGAGTCCGATGACTTCGAGATTGGAAGTGATGCCGTCAACCGCATGAGAAGATATGCATTGCACTCTTTTTCCCTTCACTATGATTTTTTCCATGGAGCTTCCATTAATGTTTTCAATGATGCAACATATAAAAGCATATCAAAGGATATACTCTTTTCCTTCACTAGGTTTTTATCCCACTGAATTTTTCATATTAAGATTTTAACGATGCATTTTGTAAAAAAAAAAAAAAACCAAGGTAGATGTTACGAACTACTATGAAATATGCGTGGATGTTTTTGGACTATAGTTGAATTATTGAGATTCAGAAGTATTAAAATATGGAGATATTATAAGTGTAAAAATTAGTTGAATATTAATGTTGATAAGATGAGGTAATTGTAGTAAATGTAATTAGTTATAATAATGAATTTGTATAGTATAAATAGATAATTTGGGTTGTGTAATACGTATTAATAAATACCCTATTTATCGTAATATTATTATTGATAGGGGTGATCTTCGATCCAGCATTCCTCCTAACCTAACAACCTGTAGAGAGTAACTTTCGGGAAATAGGGCAGGTAGGGGGGAGAGCTGGAGGTCAGAGGTTATGTACGGAAGAACTATAAATGGCTCTGACAACAAGATATTTTGAAAGGAAAATGTTATGCATAGCCGACCAGGAGACACGTGGAAGGCAGTGAGTGGGTGACATTACAGCCAGAAGCAGGCTACGCCAGTCTGACAACAGTACACCTGCAGCTGCTATTCACCCTAGGTTGTACCAAAAACTCCTGTCAAGTGGTCTCAAAAGGAAGCCAGCTGGACACATGAGACAAACGGCTATATGGAGAGAGAGAGAAAAAGATAGATCAGAAAAAGCATAACACATCGTCACTTAGAGATTTTACGGTAGAAAACACTCCACCTTTGAAAAACTGTAATGAGAGAAGTGAGCTTGAGTGTGTAAATCTTGACTGTGAATAGTGATACTGTTTCCGGCGGTCCGTGGATGTAGGATACCTATCCGAACCACCTAAATCTGTGTCTCTCTTTCAGCACTCAAATATCGATCCAACACACACTAAAATAAACAACTCCGTCCGTTTCATCCTTCAACCTTTATTTCCCGGACCAAAATCTTGTTGATCGGGGTCGTTCCCGCATCAAATGGCGACGTCTGTGGGAAAGATGGATTGAGACGTGAGTTTGCTGGGTTGTCGTAGCGAGGACGGTAGGTTAATCTTGTGTTTGTTCGAAGACGAGGCATTAAAGAGTCAGAATAGTTACTGTTGTTAGGGTAGCGGTAAAACTATTGGACTGGTAGAAGCGATGTCGACGAAAGAGCAACCATCATTGGCGCAGAATCTGCAGGCACGATTCGAGGAGGCCGCGGGAGAGGCCATAGAGACTCCGATGCAAGCTTTGATGTTCACAGCCCTGGGCGAAATCTTATCGCCGACACTACCACCCACATTGGCGGGGCCATATGGAGTTATCCCACCTCAAACTCCCATAACTGTGACAGTGGAACAGCTGAACTCGTTGGTGAAAGATGCGGTTGACATGGGGATGACTGCAAACGGGGCAAGGAGCAAGGGCAAACGGAAACAGGTTGTGTCTATTCGGGGGAGAACTTCGGATGGACATGTCTCAGAATGGACGGGACCATAGGGAAAATGCGGTGGCTGTGGAAAAGACTCTATGTCTCCAACCCGCTTGGGAGGGAGGCTGGTCAAGAAGGAAGGAGTGAAAGGCCATCAGCCACACCCCCAAGACGAAGGAGCGAACATCTCAGGGGAGTTCACGTTCGGGGAATGTAGCACCCCAGTGACCATAGTCAGCGTATGTAATACCCGTAAAATTTAATACGGGATTATCAATATAAATTAGTAGTGTGAATATCTAAATTGGAAAATTACGAAATATTAATCCGAAAATATTAGATAGGCAAGTAGAATATTTTTGGGCTTCAAAATAATATTTAGGAAGAAACAAAGTTTTTGTATCATATATAAAAACGTTTTCGCATATATCAAATTATTACATGCCTTAGTATATTTTATTACCAACTACATAGTTAAGGGATAAGGATGGCAAATACTAATAAAATATTACCTAGATGACGATTTCTCTTTACTTAAATCAAAGAGGAAAGGACATGTCAAATAAAGAATACCGTAAACACCATGTCATTGTCATCTACTTGCTTTTATATAAACATATATATAATCATATATATATATATATAAAAGTTGGTAGAAGGCTTCAAACTTAGGCTTATACGAGGATTTATTTACGAAAATTGCCATCCCCTTATAGAACATTGATTATGCCACGTGAGGGTATTTTTGGTATTATAAAATTTGTGAAGTTAATGACCATTTTAGGTCTATTGTTGAGTAGAATTACCAAATGCCATTCACGTTGGAAGATCAAAGGACCAAAGACAAACAGTCGCTCCAATCCAATGAAAAGTTTTTCTTTCTATTTTCATTTAGTGGCGATCATCAACAGCCCATCAAGCCTCTTGTGCACGCCTCGGTACCTGTTTCTTCCGATTCGACGACGGCAGAAGGTGGTTGTTCTGCACGAAATTGCATAACAGGTTTGGGCCACTATCGTAGTATGGACGGCGGCAGAAGTCCATCACCGTGGGTATTCTATGAGCCACCGTGATGACCTTACAGTCGGCGAACTCTCGCCTGATGGTCTTCTGTAGAATCATGTCCATCGTGTTGTCGATCGACGCCGTCGCTTCGTCAAGTACGAGGATCTTGCTCCGCCGCAGCAAAGCCCTGCCCAGACAGAAGAGCTGCCTCTGCCCCATGCTCCAATTCGATCCATCTTCTAATACTGTTTCAATCACATAAACCATGTCAGAATTCGTGACGCAACAAACACACGCACAGAAGGTGTTCGGTGAAATTACCAGGAGAATCCAATCCGCCTTCTTTCTCCTGAACGGCGTCTTTCAGCTGGCACTTTCCAAGTACCTGAGAATTACTATTACCGACAAGTGCTGAAGCATGCAAGGCGGTATTTTTTCTTTCTTTGTTTTTATTACCTCCCATATGTCTCGGTCAGTGTGCTGTCCCAACGGGTCCAAATTGAACCTCACGGTCCCATTAAAGAGGGTAGGATCTTGAGGTATGATACCAAACCTCGACCTCAAATCGTGGAGACCAATGCTTGATATATCGAGCCCATCGACCACTATCCTCCCGCCCGACGGTTCAACGAGGCGAAAAAGTGCACTAATCAAGGTTGTCTCACCTGATCGGGTACCTCCTCACACGAACCTGAAGTGGTTTCTCGCTTTGCACTCTTTGAAACCTCTTTTGCATGACTGTTGAGGTCCTATTGATTTGTTCTTATTATGTGTTTGTGTAATTTCCATCAACCCGTGCATCGCCTCTGATCTTTGGGACTTACCCTCTTGCCAATGATCGAAGGGTGGTTCTAAAGGCTCGCCACGTAAGCTCTAGTTGTCTTTCTTTCAAGAACTGAATTATACTGTGTAGCTCTTTGTCCCTTTCCACAAAACATAGATAGTTATGTATGTGCCAAGCCTTAATTAGTACTCTCTTGATTGTTCTATAGATTTCTCTCATTAATTTTGAACTTTTTTCGTGATGTACATGATGCAAGAAAGCTGAACAGTTGGCCGTCTAGAGACATGCAGAACTTCATCCAGTTTAAACCCAATGATCCTTCTAATCCTTCGGTATGCATCGAACATTTTTTTTTCTTTTTTCCCTGCTCAAAGATTACATCTTTATGGCTTTTGTTCAATCTTTGGAGAAATAGACAAACATTATTATAGCTATTTTTTATGACTATTTGACAGCTAACTTGAAGCGGGCTTCGACGGGGAAGCTTTTGCCTCAGTGTGCCTCGAAGCTTCTTCGAGGAGCTTCAGCTTCTTAAGATACAAATGCTACCTCAAAAGACATATAGAGATATTACAGTAGATACGTTTTTCCCAAATGGAACAATTGGGAAAAAAACTTCGATAAGCTCTCATACTTAGATGATGACAACAGAAATCACTCTTAGTTAAGCGCCAGCTATTGATCAAGCGTGAGTGTTAAGCTTGATTGACTTGCGTTTTGGTACCAGGCTTCGTTTGTGGAAGGGTTTTATGTATGTTTAATTGGTGTGTTATAAGTGTATTGAGATGTTTGTGATTAATTTAGATGCGTGTATTGAGTTTTGAGTGGTCTAATCAATCACTGATGAAGTATTTGGCGATATCTCATGTTCATCTCTTGATTTTGGTTTTTCATTCTCGGAATTCTGTATGATCTTTCTGCATATAGTGCATAAAAATCATGTTTATACTGGAGATGCAGGGATAAGAGCTTCGGTGATAAAGATAGCACGGATTATGTGGTAGAAGGTTCGCACAAACTCCTCACGCGTTATAGGTGATAGATAAATCTGCTACTCGCTTCCTATTCTCTTATTTTAATATTCGTTGCTCGCCAGTTTCAGTTACTATCCATGCATGTCTTTGCGAATCGTCGAAGCTGTAGTATAATCGAGCTATGGAATATGACTTTTGACCGTTGAAGTTGGTATGATTGGCCAAGAACCCTTCGGAGAAATCGAAATCCAAGTAATAAGAAAAACAAATTTACATTCATTTTTTTTCTGTTCACATTGGAATGACGAAGGACAAAATAGTAAGAGTCACATCCAATGAAAAGTTTCTTTCTTTCCATTTTATTCATTCATCGGGAGGAACCGTCTTGAAGAAGAATGTAGTCTGTTCTCAGTCATTTCATATTCCCCGACATTTTCCGCTCCTTTTTTGTTGATTCCTTTTATTTCTGGCTTCAACTCATTGTCCTTTCACTACCTTTTTCGTGTAGGAGTACTTCGGAATTTATAAGTTCAACCCCTATGAGAAAGAAATAATCGAGGACATTTTGCGAGGAAATGATTGATTGGTGGTCATGGCGACTTGAAGTGGAAAGTCGTAGTGGTAATTTTCTGATTATCTGGAAAATTGTTTTATGTTTAGTCATTCCGAAAAGAAAAATGAACAGAACGAAGAAAATAATTTTCTACTGAAACATTGAATGAATAAAGCTACAAAGTGCCGCCATTGGTCTCGAGAAAGACGGCAGTTGTTATAAGCCCTCTTATATCATTAATGCAATGGAATTTGACCCGTGGCATATTGGTTGCTATGTTCACCACCTTGAAGCCCACGCAACATCTCTCTTTTATATGAGAGCTTATCGAAGTTTTTTTCCATTTGTTCTGTTTGGGGAATAGTGGAAATATTTTTCATGAAATTGTAGCGGAAGCTTCTGAATTTTTCTCGGGTAACATAGTGTCTCTCTTAGATGCTATAAGTTCATTTGTCGTCATCATCTTTGCTTTAATTATTATCGTCTTTGCGTTTTTTTGTACGTGAATGTGGAAATGTTTATTAGGCCAAAAATTGTAGCGCCCCGTTTCCTATTCCCTTTTTACGCAGCTATAAAATATTCGTATAAAATTTTTTGCGATTCCCATAACCATTTCCTTTAACAAAAACGGGTGCGTACATCTGGTCTAGTTCCTTCCACAATAATGTACATATATGTACCTATCATACTAGTCACAAAATGCGATAGTCTAAATCCGTTTCTATTCTATATGCTAACGATGAACCAGAGGGGAGCAGGAGGAGAGCGTAGTCGGCCAACCTTGAATCCATGCTTTATGTTGATGCTTTCTTCGCAGTCTGCTAATTATCTACAACAACTGTGAAGACACCGATTCAGAGTATGATCGCAACATGTTAATTAATACAAGTAATAATAAAATAAACAGTAGTCAATTCCTTTCCATCAATATCGTAACCATGCCATTGCAAATCTCATAATCATCATTCATATAACGGTCATTCACACGATCCGTAGATCACATGCCATTTCTATATGTCCCATTTATTTTGATACTCCCGTTACAGACTAGCTAGACTGTACTGTACGCCCAGTCGGCGCCCATGCATGGGACTCTGTAACCATGTCGTAATCCCCCTATTTGTAGGGATACGTGTTGCCTGTACAGGACTCTGTAAAATCCCCCGATTTGTAGGGATATATGACGTAGCATCCGTATCATACCATCTGTAGTCGTAGCAGTCATAACGGTTTCTCCCTTATTTTATATGTATGCAATCTATAAAAATACCTTATATGACACATAAATCATATACGAGCACGTTACGGTCACATAGTTCACGTCGATTCAAAAATAGCACATATATCACGTACTAATCAATTAATCCATAGAAAGCATGTAAACATATAAGGCATATAAGGTACATGTTGCAAATCATACTCACGAGTTTCGCCTATTTTCTTCGTTCGCTTAATCGGCTTTGCCTTTGCCCTTATCGGACTCCTGACCTATACAATTATTTTATCCGTAAATATAAAATTCCTATAATGACATGCATGCGTGATATGCATGCTTTATTATGCATGATCATTCCTATCTGTAGCCTTTTCCCGGAACCCTAACTTATTTTATATCAAAACCGTAAATATTGAACATTTTATGTGATATTAAAATTCCTTATTGTGTTGAAAATCCTAATTCTACATATATATAATATATAGAATATCATATTAATCAATTTAAACAATCTTGAGACCTTTAATTGAGGAAATATCGAAGTCTCTAATTAACAAATTTCGAGGCCTTTACTTATCGAAATCCAATATACATCGAAATCTTAGTAGTATGTGTAATGAAATACATCTCGAAATTATATCTCGATATCTTATTTGATTGGATTTTTAACATCTCGAAATTCTAGCTACTTAAATGGCTTTCGAAATCTCGACATTATATGTAATGAATTAGTATAACTTGAAATTATAACCCGAGCTTATTTGTCGAGGGTTTCTTAATTTAATCATGTCGAGATTTTCAAGTATAATATAAATCATGTCTCGATATTATGACCTAACTCGACTTTATAATTCAAAATCTATTTCGACATGTATGGGATCTCGATATACATATTCGACATCCTATCTAATTAAGATTTCAAAATCTCGACATTGTATTTGACATCATCACTCGAGATCCCTATTTAAATAAATCTCGACATTCTTTCTAATGAAATCTCGATATCATACTAGAGATTCTATCTAAACGAATTTATAAACCCCGATGTTATAACTCGATATTGTATGTCGACATCCCTCTTCCATATTCCTATCACTCTCGAAATTTAATTTCTGCCTTCATTAAATCGTTTCAACAATCTAGGAAAACCTTAATGTATCTTTGCGAAGAAGTCTCCCACAATTATCAATACCAGACTTCCTTAAACTATTAAATCACGTAATACTATTTCCAGATTCTAATCTATAAATCTATTGAAACTTTAATTATCCAAATCATTTCTATGTTTTGAAAGCTGTCTGCCTATTCAAAAGAAAGGAATTACTTAAACCTATCTAAACGTATTTATTTAGAAAATACTAAGGTCTTCTTAAACATGTTAGGTCCTAATACCGGAAACCCTTCTAACGATTGCAAATATACTATTAACATCATTGTTAATTCTAACATGTATTTTAATTTATGAAAGCATAATTAAATTTCATTACCTTATAAAAGATTTGCTTAGCCTTAATTGAGAGTGTTCTCTGCCGAGGTTTTCTTACCCTTCATCTAGCTCTAGTTGCTACGTGGGTTTGTTGTTCTCCCTTATTCATAATTCTTTGTGACTGAACAACTAATCGTTATCTTTCTTTTTCATTCAGTTCTTATCTTGAGTTAGCGTGCCATGATAACCAAATGACATCGATGGTTTTTCTTAATGTTTATCCTAATGGTAAGTAACATGCATTATTTTATTTATTAGTTAGCTTTACCTTATGACTAAGTTTCCTATCAAACTTCGAAAACTCCCAAGTCTTCATTGTCGAGAATTGAAATTCTTGTACACCATGTTGCGGAATTTTTTTTTTTTTTGCAATCTCTCTTTTTCGAAATCAATAATCACGAGAACTTACTATAACATCGAGATTTTTGAACTTCAAAACACATTTCGAAATCTATCTAATTCTATTTGGTTTTAACTTCTAAATCTCGAAATCTCTTTGAGCAATTCCAAATCAAAGTTGTCGAGGCTTAGTTCTATAAATTGTATAAATTGCTACTTAAAGAATCTCAAGAATATTACCAAACTTCCTAATTTATTTAATCACTTTAATTAATTAATGTATATAAAGTTTCTCAAAACTTAAGAAAACCCTAGGAAGTTCATACTTAGAAATATCCTAATTCCCTAACATTCACTTCTTCATTACTTATCTCTTTATGAACCTAGAACTATAATACTTTAAATACCTTATTCTATCTATACCTCTATTTTAAAATTACTTACATAAATGCATGAAATTATGCAAATGCATGAAATTATAATATGGTATCAGAGCACAACCTCTCGCAGTACGGTGCTGGTTCGGGGACGAACCAGGCGGAAGCTGGTGGGCATGTGACGCCCGGGGCCGATGAGGGCGGGGAGTGATCGCCGGTGCCAGAGAGGTGCACGGACAAGGAGCGGCTCCTGGCAGGCTTCTAGGTGAAGGGGTACATGAACGAACCGATCCGACACCCGAATGAGAGGGGATCCTGAGACTGACAATGTATGGGCGTGTCAGGCTGAGAATCGTTTAAGAGAATTGATAGTACTACTCATATCACCAAGGTCGACCTACCTTTTCGGGAGTCCATCCGAAAGAACTTCGAAGTTAAGCGTGCTTGACTTGAAGCAATCTTAGGATGGGTGACCCCCTGGAAAGTTTGCCCAGGGTGCGTGTGAGCGAGGACGAAGCACGCTGAAAGGTTAAGTGGTGGTACAGTGGGGCCAGACTATCAGTCGGAGTGTGGTGGGCCCAACCCCACAGGTCCCGGTAGGGACGGATGCTACAGTGACACCCGGTATGGGACGGGATGTTACAAAAATTTTGGTTATTGGTTTGCTATCATTAAATTGTTGTAGCGTCGGGCTTATGTGACTGTTATATTTGTTTCACAGTATAGTTGGGGATCGTGAATTTGTATGCCTAGGTGTTATGATTTGTGACTCAACTTTTCGGCTTCTAATCAAAATTGTATCGAAAGTTGTTGAAAGGGAAATTACTGTTAGAGATTCGGGTAGGTTCCACTACTTTAAAGATGGAATTTGTTCGTGTGGAGATTATTGGTGATTACATCAAGAAAGGTCATGAACGAGAATGAGTCATCTCAAGATATGGAGTCTGACTGATCAATAACGAGCTACTTTGAGGCGCGAATGATCCCTT
This sequence comes from Craterostigma plantagineum, assembly GCA_027422505.1. Lineage (NCBI taxonomy): Eukaryota > Viridiplantae > Streptophyta > Magnoliopsida > Lamiales > Linderniaceae > Craterostigma > Craterostigma plantagineum. Next base: position 102,239 of record JAPQWV010000274.1, on the reverse strand, counting down.
ACATGGTTTTCAGTGGTACGTAACTTTCTTTTTCAGTTTTTCAGTTAGAGCTGCATTGTTGATGATAATTTTCAATGTCATCCCAATGCTTTTATATCTGTTCGATAGATAAATCAGCTACTCGCTTCCTATTCTCTTATTTTAATATTCGCTCCTCGCCAGTTTCAGTTACTATCCAAGCATGGATTTGCGAATCGTCGACACTGTAGTATAATCGAGCTGTGGAATATGAGTTTTGACCGTCGTGGTATGATTGGCCAAGAACCCTTCGGACAAGTCAAAATCTAGGTAATAAGAAACACAAAATTTGCATTCATTTTTTTCCCTATTCACGTTGGAATTGCGAACGATAAAAGACCAAGAATCACATCCAATGTAAAGTTCTTTCTTTCCATTTTATTCATTCGCCATTCCCCATCTCCAAAACTTAGCTTCAGAGTTCGTAGGTAAAGAATGGTCACGTTAACTTTATTTCTTACATTGACTAATCGTTGTGCCTTGATGGATTTTGACTTGGTGCATGCATATTTCTTTTATTCATTCACTATGAGAGATCAATTTGATTCGCATGGTGCATTCTATTGGCACTTCGATCCTTCCAAGCTCTATATCAAGGGGCAATCGTATGACCCTTCGAAGAACTCTGCTTTTATATGGTGTAACAGGTATGTATTTGACTCTGCTTTATCCTTCGTTTCCCCTCTTTCAGCTTTTGCCCTCTTTTTCTTTTGAACAGGAATTGGATCATGTGGGGTGGAAGAACTCGAGAAAATTGCAGTTATAAACCTTCCTCAGAAGACATACAACAGCGGTAGATTATCTTCTTTCCGCAATGTTTTTACAATAGTATGTTTGGAACGAATTTTTTAATTGAATGCTTTTCTGTTTTCGTCAAGGCAGCTCTTGACTTGATGGAACATCTCCGCTTGGGTGAAATCAACGCTCTGTTGCAACGAAGCCATGCAAGCCCTCTGACTGAAACTTTCATTCTCTTCGGATATTTGCTTTAAAAAATGAACTTACAACACGTTGGATTCATTGTTTCAACATCGATCAGATTTTGAAGAGAGACACTAGTTTAGCCACTGCAACTGTTTATGAATCAATGTTTGCTGCTGAGGATGGCACCATCCCATCCACTTTCCAGGTCAAAAAAAAAATAACATGTTTCTGTGTGCAATTGAGGTTTACTGAACTTAATCTTATTATTATTATTATAGGTGATATACATGACTGGATGGAAAGAACACTCCTCACGGCAGAGAGCAAAGAGCAGAGGATCAGCCACAGTGTCCTTCAAAGACATCCAAAATCATTTTGGCAAAGAAATTTAGCTTCAGAGTTCGTATGTAACGTAAGAATGGTCACGTTAACTTTATTTCTTACATTGACTAATCATTTTGATGGATTTTGACTTGCTGCATGCATATTTGTTTCACTCATTCACTATGAGAAATCAATTTGATTCACTTTAAAATACCAAACGAGTCCTTAAGAAATCAATTCCCTAGCCGGGGAACTGCTGTTCTGTTTTTAGATCAGAGCTTGGGAAAAAAGAAAAAATAATGAATCACTGTGCCAGAAGAAGAGATTTGGCAGGTGGTAGTAAAGCAACCGCGCCTATGTCTGAACTCGAGTACTTCTTATAAGCTCCCTTGAGCTTTTGATCAGCCACAATGGAATAACGACGGTTAGTAACTAAAAGCTTCGCACAGTCCAAGAGCTGAGATTCAGCAAACCCTGTGTGAACTATGAGCGTCTGTTCCAAAGAGGGGACTTATTCAAAGTGCTTCTCACCGCGTAAACCGCCGACTCCGCAATCATCGAAGGGCAGCGCAAGATCATCACTGATACTAGAGAAGGTGATAAGATAGTTATCCTTTGATCGAATGCTTGACATCTGTATCTGTTGCACTAATTTTTTGAAAAGGATTGTTTGTGGTTGTTTGGTAGGCTTACCATGTCCTTCATATGACCGGAGCGTTCAGATGATAGCGCAAGGCGCTTTGAAGGTCAACATATCATTGATAGGAAATGACAATGAGTCAGAGCAGTGTGTCAGGGCTCTCCACTCGACCTTCTTTGAGAGCGGTTTAGCAGAATTTGTGTCTGCTTCAGGTAATGTTCGGCTTTAACCACTAACTTTATATTGCTATTATCGTCTACTATCTAATTAGAAGATTCATTGAATTGTATTGAGCCAACTGGCTCCAATGTTACAACTCTCCTTCCATTTTACTAGATCAAAATCTTTTCTGCGATTTAGGAAGAATACTGAATTTTGTTTCTCAGCTTAGTTATTTCTTTCCTACCTTACATTGTTGGATGTATTAAAAACTTAAATCATTACAACATGTTTGGCTGATTTGTCAGATTTAATTTGCATGATTATCTTTATTACATGAATAAATTCTCAACTTAAACGTAGGCCTTTGCAATGGTTGGTAAATAAGAAGGAATAAGAGGGTACTGGAAAGGAAACCTACCTCAGGTATGATTTATTTCCCTTTTTGCTGTCCAAATATTTGAAATGGAATAAGAAGGAATAAGAGCGTACAAATACTGATTTATTTTCCTCAGGTCTGGCCGTGGTTGCGAGCGTCGCCTGGGCGATTGATTGGTTGAGGATCGTTGAGGGTTCCGGGGTCAGGGTTTGGTGGATGGTGCTCAGCCCAACTCTCATCTTCTGAATTCAGTTTTTGATGAATTGGGAGAAAGACCCTCTTTCGAGCGAGCTCAAGGAGATGGGAATTGAGGTGGGGCGTTCAAGATTCGATTTTTATCGACGATAAGACGAGCAAAAAGTGAATATTGTCACCTTGAAGACATGGTTTGTTTCTCTCTTGGTCGATGAAGTAGAGTCATCTTGATTTGTCTGAAGGTCGAACCTTTGGTGGGCAAAGGCGTAGGATTTGTGTGGATTTCTTCAAGAATATGTATAGAGGAACTAATCTATCTATATATATATGTAACCAGTGCTTCCCTTTTCTTGCTTTGTGTGTGTTGGGTTTACCTTTATTAACTGAAGAAGATGGTTCTTTCGTTTGTGCTTCTTTAGGTTTGGTCTCTGGCTTCTATTGTGTTAAGATGAAGCTTGGGTTTAAGAGAGATCTGATGTTTGCTTATGAAGTTTGTTTAGTGTTTGTCTGAACAAAAGATATATACCTATGAGAACGTTGATTCTAATCCCACCATTGTTATAGGTATGATTTTGTTTCTAAATTTTCACTGTTTTGGACCATTTTTTAGCTCCGTCTTGATTTTCTTTTTCTGTTTTTTCTTATTTTCTTTGGGTTTTCTGTTGATCGATCCAGATTTTCAGGCTAAAGAAGCGTTGTACAGAGAACTTTGGAAGGTTTGGAGCAGGTTATTTTTCTTCAATTTCTGCAATTTTTGTCTTGCCTATTATTCGGCTTTATGTAGATTTACCTGTGTGTTTTGGAAGGATTATAATCTCACACACAGTTCTCTTATATTCATGTTGCTAATTGTAGTTTGAGATGGAATGAAAGAAACGCATGGGGTTTGATTTTGATTGTTTTTCTGTCTTTTTTGGTACATTCATCAATTTTTGGTTGCTTGGTGAATAGGTTGAGGCATCAACAAATCAAAGTGTTGACAAGTTATATAACCTTTCGCATAAGATTCTTTGGTCTCGGTCCACTCTGAGTCGTAAATAATACTCACAAAGATCATGATTAAATGATACCGTTCACAAGTTGACATACAATACAATATTCTTTTATGTTGTTACACGTATAGAAAAATATATTTGACATTCTTTACAATACACGACTGAAATATTATTATGGCCCAGATCAAGTAAAATATAATTTTAAGATATATGTTGGCATTCTTCACATAGCATAGACTGAAATATTATTATGGCGCACGTCAATAAAAATGATTTGTAATGTATTATGCAATATGTTTTACAACGTTACACGTAGACAAAAAATATATTTGGCATTCTTTACAATACATGACTGAATATGATTATGCCGCACGTCAAGTACAATTTGTATATTTTTTATAATGTTACACGTAGAAAAAAATATATTTGGCATTCTTTACAATACATGACTGAATATGATTATGGCGCACGTCAAGTACAAAAAATTTGTAATGTATAATGCAATATGTTTTATATTGTTACACGTATAAAACATATATTTGACATTCTATACAATACACGACTGAAATATTGTTATGGCATAGATCAAGTAAAAATAATTTCTAATGTATGTCGGCATTCTTCACAATACACGACTGTTATTATTATGGCGCACGTTAAATCAAAATGATTTCGAATGTATAGTGCAATTTATACTGTTAAACGTATAGAAAATATATTTTAGACATTCTTTAATACACAACTTATTATGATGCATGTCAATTAAAAATAATTTCTCATGTATCATGCCAAATTATGATTAGTTATTTTAATTGACATGCGCCATAATAATATCTCAGTCGTGTATTGTGAAGAATGCCAACATTCAGATGTTCGTATTCAGTATTGCAAATTAAATTAGGTCTTCCATAGTAGTTGTCAGTAGCGCAAATAAAATGTATAATGAGAAATCGCACGACATGGGCCTTACAAGATGTCTGGACCTGAAGTTCTAGGACAAACCCTTTTAATTACACGACTGCTTCAGTAACAATTGTGCAAAAATAAGACTCACAAAAGATCGATCATGACTAAATGATGTCTTTCACAAGTTGACATATAATGCAATATTATTTTATATTGTTACAATTATAAAATAATATATTTGACATTCTTTAGAATACTCGATTGAAACATTATTATGGCCCAAATCAAGTAAAAAATAATGTGTAATATATGTTGGCATTCTTCACATAGCATGACTGAAATATTATTATGACACACGTCAAATTAAAATGATTTGTAATGTATATGCAATATTTTATATCGTTACACGTAGAAAAAAAATATATTTTTACAATACATGACTGATTATTATTATGGCGCACGTCAAGTAAAAATAGTTTGTAATGTATAATGCAATATTTTTTTATATTGTTACACGTATAAAAATATATTTTACATTCTATACAACACGACAGAAATATTATTATGGCCCAGATCAAGTAAAAATAATTTTTAACGTATGTCGGCATTCTTCAGAATACAAATATTATTATGGCGCACGTTGAATCAAAATGATTTCTAATGTACAGTGCAATTTATATTGTTAATTGTGGCCCACGTCAAGTAAAAATAATTTGTAATGTATAATGCCATATATTGTTACACTTATAAAAAAATATATTTGACATTCTATACAATACACGACTGAAATATTATTTTGACCCAGATCAAGTAAAAATAATTTCTAACGTACGTTGGCATTCTTCACAATACACAACTGGAATATTATTATGGCGCACGTTGAATCAAAGTGAGTTCTAATGTATAGTGCAATTTATATTGTTACACTTATAAAATATATATTTGACATTCTTTACAATACGCGACTAGAATATTATTAAGATGCATGTCAATTAAAAATAATTTCTCATGTATCATGCAAAATATGATTATTTATATTGCAATATTGCATTACACCATATTACTCTTATAAATTTATTTAGCGACTGACATTCATTAGAAACATTTAATTTGCACTACTGATACGGACATCTGAATGTTGTATTCTTCATACACGACTGAAATATTATGGCCGGACCAGATCAAGTATAAATAATTTGTAAATTATAATGCAATATTTTTCATATTGTTGCACATATAAAAAAATATATTGAACATTCTTTACAATACATGACTGAAATATTAGTATGACCCAGATCAAGTAAAATAAAGTTTTAACTTATGTTGGCATTCATCACAATACACGATTGAAATATTATTATGGCGCACGCCAATTCAAAATAATTTCTGAAGTATGATGCAATAATTTTTATATTGTTACACGTATACAAAAATGTTTGACTATATACGACTGAAATATTATTATGACACATGTCAATTAAAAATAATGTCTCATGTATCATGCCAAATTATGATTGTTTATATTATATAATGCATTACACCTTATGACTCATATAAATTTATTTAGCTACTGACATTCATTAGAAACATTTAATTTGCACTAATGATACATCTGAATGTTGGAATTCTTCAAAATACACGACTGAAATATTATTATGGTGAACGCCAAATAAAATTTATTTGTAATGTATTGTTGTTACACGTATAAAAACAACTATTTGACATTCTTTACAAAACATGACTGAAATATTATATTGGCCAGAGCAAGTAAAATAACTTCTAATTAATGTTTGCATTATTTACAATACACGACGGAAATATTGTTATGGCGCGTGATTTGTAATGTATAATGCAATATTTTTTAAATTGTTACACGTATAAAAACTATATTTGACATTCTTTACAATGCACGACTGAAATATTATTATGGTCCAGATCTAATAAAAAATTTCTAATGTAGCATGCTATAACTATTTATACTGTAATAATCCACTACACCTTATGACTCTTATAAATTTATTTAGGCAGTCCCATTCATTAGAAACATTTAATTAGCACTATTGAATACAAACATCTGAATATTGTCATTCTTCACAATACACGACTGAAATATGCATGTCAAATATAAATAATTTGTAATGTGTAATGCAATATTTTTATATTGTTACACATATTAAAATTATATTTGACATTACTTACAATACAAGACTGAAATATTATTATGGTCCATATCAACTAAAAATAATTTCTAATGTATCATGCAATATTATAATTATTCTATGTTACACCTAAAAAACGTATATTTGACATTCTTTACAATACACGACCTTCATTAGTAGTGTATACTCATATATTTTTTCATATGTTTAACAATAAAATAATTATAATATTGCACGATACATAGAAATTACTGAAGGGGCACAAGAAATTTGTAAGAGGCATCTAAGTCTTCATAAGTAGTTGTCTGTAGTTCAAATTAAATGTGTCTAATGAATAGAAGTCGTTCAATAAGAACCCATTATTTGGCACTTCTACGACTTTCTGTGTGTTGTTCTCTCTCATTGATATCTTCAATTATCAATAAAGAAGGATATACACGAGCATGCTATGATGAAAGAATAAATGACATGATGAAAGAAGAAAGAGCAAAGAGTGTTGATTAGTGTACGAATCCGTCAAGTGCCATACAATATCGTCGGGATGAGAGATCTCTCAGCTTCCACGTCCGCATCAAAACCCGCCATATAGTATTCTCCTACAAGATAACCCTTAACCTTAACAGAAGGGCTTACGGTTGTCTTCTAACCATCCCTATGTATCCTCTTAAAGAATAATAATGAATGTATGAATGAAAAAAACTTAAAAGCAAACTGGGGAAAAAATAATCAACAACAAATGCATGTGCCTTAGAAGATTTAATAGATTGTTTACATACCCAAATCCATCTCGAGCGAGATGAAGGGTGTTTGCCGCCAGCTTGGTGACCATCGGTTCTAAGAGGTTATTTAAATGCTTATGTTAGTATGGAACATGTAAACAATTGTCTGAAATTTGAACGACTAGCACCTTATAAAGATGTGCATCATATGACCATTGCGAGGGCAAAAATAGTATATGGAAAAAAAGTTACACCTCAATATGGCACACATTTGAAACAAATATAATCTACAGTAGATACCGAATACTACTACTCAGACACTGCTATCATATATATAGGAAATTTATATTGAGTAAATAGTTAAGGGATCCAGATATTGTCATATAAACATATAACTTCATTACTCAAACATATATGTTTTACAATGATGTAGCGGTTAAATAGCTATAATCATATATGATTTAGGGTTTTCAGATATGCTATAATCATTGTAATATATTTTATTTTAGAAAAGTTTTTATTAGACGGGTCTTCCGCGACTTACGTTGCGAAATTCGCCACAATTAGTTTTAGAAAGTGAGGTCGCCACTGGTGGTATCAGAGCTTAGGATATAGATTCTGTAGACTGTCCATGTACGGCCGCTCAAAAGCGTGGAGGATCAGCCCTGCCTGTAAGTTTTATGTTTGACGCAATTATGTGATTTGTGTCTGTTTATGTGACTAACTGTAGACAAAAGAAATAAGTAGGCCTCGCTAGAGTGCGCAGCGGAAGCGTGATGGAAATAGGAATAAGTACGCCTAGAGAATGTAGAAAATATGTGGGCGAGCCTAGTCGTAGAGCCAAACTCGAGTCCCCTACCACTGAATTTCGGGGATAAAATTCTTTTTTTTTTTTGGGGGGGGGGGGGGGGGTGGTATGTAATACCCGTAAATTTTAATCCGGGACTTAGATCATAATTAGTATTTTGGGGATTGATTTCATGAGGTCAGTTTTTTTAGTAGGCCCAAAATAGTATTAGTATAATAAGTAATGTGGGCTGTGTTTAGCTTTTTGAATTAAAGCCCAAGCATTCAAAAGTAAACCTTGATAACTAAGATATGATATTTACCCATCAAATAAGAGGCTTAGGATACACGTGTTGGCCTTGAAATTATTGTTGAAAATGACTAATAAACGTTTTCTTAAACATAAGGTAATCCACATCATCACTTGATAAGCACCAATATATGCTTACCCTAACAATACGAGAATCAATAAAACAAGGAAGTAGAAAAGAGGAGCAGAGAAACTTTCGAACAAAAAGGGAGGAAGAGTTTAGTAGGAACAAAGGAATTTCAACAGTTCAAATATGTCATTGGTATAGTATAGTTTTTGCGGTTAGGCTGATTATTAGGTAGATAATACTGTTGGGGTGTAGATAGAGACTTATTTGTAAAACATAAACATTGGATATAGGTGTTGTTATGTTTGCACTAGTGTTGAATATAAAATAGTTACATGCTTGAGTTATGTATAACTTTCGTGATTTCATATAGAAGTTGAAGAACAAGCTTTAGAATTATGATTGTGCAAATGATTTCGGCATGATTAATATGAAAGTTTTCCACATTATTGCTTTGAAGTTTCGCTATGTGTATTATGAAGTTTCGGCATGAATTATTGTGGGGTTTGTGAGTAGTTTCGATCTAGTGAATAAGAGGGTTTTCTACACTTAACAAATTTTCAGTATTCTAGGGTTTTCGATATTTTTAGGGTTTTCGATAATTAGGGTCCGGGAATTTTTAGATTTACGTGACTTAGCATATATACTTATGTGTTCATGCTCAGAGGTTCGAAGCGTAGATAATTTCCCAGATTTCTTGACTAATTTTATCAGGAGGACATGTAGGTGAAATCCACCTACGGCACGTAAACGGTTATATGAATTATTATGTGATACTTATGTGCTTACATGATTATGTGGTTTAGTAATTTATGTGAATCGGTGAATTATGCAATTTCGTGAATTATGTCTTCCATGTATTTAATATTGCTGCACATATGAATATGTTTTGTGCTACACTTGCATACCATGTCAGTGCGATGAAGTTGAGTACCGTGCGGAACGGTAACATATGGGGTGTCGTCGAGGTGAGAGGATTGATCATGGCAACACGATGGCACCTTACGGTGTCAGTGAGTGGGAGAGGTTGTGCCGATATTGGCAGTCGACTCGTGGTAGAGTTTGAGGATAGTACTAGCACACACTGACAGTTATACTGTCGAGACCTCTCTTAAGAGGGTCTATTGGCGGAAGAGGCGACCTGGTAGAGCTTGCTCAAGGAGGACGCTACTAGCGTAGGTATCGCCGAGGCAGGTAGACGTCTCGGGAGAGAGCCGGGGGCTGCCTGAGAGCCGATCTCTTGACTCCTTCCCTAAATGGGTTGCGCGAGGTGCCTAGTTCTAGCCTGTGGGCCCAGTGATTTAGGTGAGACCAGTAGTTGAGATGTGGTCTATGTTGAGACGAGGTCTATTGGTAAGACGAGCGTGCATTACATGGTGAGGTGAGAACGCTTTCGTATGAGATGTGAAAGTGTCGGTATTGGGGTTGAGTCAGGGTTGAGTGCACGTTGCATGTCATGCATTATTTCACCTACTGAGGAAATAGCTTAGGTTTTACGTGTTGTAGGTACCGAGCCCGATGTTGATGCGCGTTGCGGCTTAGTGGGGCTGATGGCGGTGCTCGACGGACTTTTGAGGGCGAGGCTGTACATGGATGTGACCTGTGGAGCGACGTTAGGGTTTTTTAGGGTTTTGTTATTTTGGGTCTATGGCCCGTGTATAGTGAATGCAGACGACATTAGCTGTAATATATGTTATTTTTGAAAAAACATTGTTAGACGGGTCTTCTGCGACTTATGTCTAGAGGACGCAGAAAATAAATGGGCGAGTCTAGACGTAGCATGGGTTTTAGGGAACTGAGTATGAGCCACGCATTTAGATGTGACGCCTAAATTAGGTGATGAAGGTTGGAATAACCCCTACCTTCATAGGATATAGATAAGTTGATAACGAAATAGAAGAAAATCGTTACCCCGACACCAGTCGGCGAATTTCGGAAATTCTTTTAATGGGGGAGAATGTAATACCCGTAAATTTAATACGGGATTATCAATATAATTTAGTATTGTGAATATATAAATTGGAAAATTACAAAGTATTAATCCGAAAATAGTAGATAGCCAAGTAGAATATTTTTGGGCTTCAAAATAATATTTAGGAAGAAACAAAGTTTTTGTATCATATATAGAAACGTTTTCGCATATATCAAATTATTACATGCCTTAGTATATTTTATTACTAACTAAATAGTTAAGGGATAAGGATGACAAATACTAATAAAATATTACCTAGAGGACGATTTCTCTTAATCAAAGAGGAAAGGACGTGTCAAATAAAGAATACACGTAAACACCATGTCATTGTCATCTACTTGCTTTTATATAATATATATAACATTATTAAGGATCACAAAACGAAAAGAGAGAACAAAGAGGAAAGGAGAGAGAGAAAGTTTCATCAAGGAGAAGAAAAGATTTCGTAGGCTAAGAATTTGTAACAAAACTCGAGATAGTACGTGAGGTGGTAACTCATGTTTCATCTACACATATATGCTATGATTATTAGAATAACGTGTTTTTGGTGTTATATGGTGTACACGATTTTTATGTTGTAAAAATGGATCATATGATTGCTTGCGTGGTTTTATATACTAGGTTTAAGCATTCAAACTTTTGAACTAGTTATGTAAGTGCACGTTGATATGTTTAACGAAAGTTCTCGGTATTAGAACAATAATTGAAAACCTTAGAATTAAGAAATTTACGTGTTCAATAGTATCGAGTTTAGACATGATAAGGAGTTTTAGTTTCCAACTCATTCTCAATTTTTTCGGCATAGTTCATTTTGGTATTTCAGGGTATTCATTATTTTTAGGGTTTCGTTATTCTAGGGTTTTCAATAATTAGGATTTGAGAATTTTGAAACTTATGTGACTTAGAAATTATACGACATAATAATGTCGTATGCTCAGAGGATCGAATCATTAGGAGTTCACCGGGTTTCTTGACTAATTTACATCAGGAGGACATGTAGGTGAAATCCACCTACGACACGTAAACGGTTGTGTGATGTGATATGTGCTAATGTGCTTTAGTGATTTACGTGGTTTACATGTATTAAATATTTCTGGCATGTCATATATCTGTTATTTACACTTCATGGCATGTGCACGACACTTCAGAGTGAGAGAGGTTGACCGTGTTGGCACGGTCACACCTTACGGTGTCGGCGCGAGGTGCGTGTGACTAGATGTGACCTATTTCGATTGTCGACTCGAAGTCGAGTTGAGGTTTGTACTAGTGCACCTGACGGTTGGTGCCATGGAGACGGGTGATTGGTGCCGCCCGGCTTCATGTGATCGGTTGGTGCCAGTATGATCAGTGGTTGGTGCCGCTGATGACGGTTGGTGCCGTCGAGATGAGTGGTTGGTGCCGCTCGGACTCTACGGTTGGTGTCGTAGGTTCAGTTATGAGGTGCATAGTCCTACCTAGGTCCCTAATATTAAAATAGGGTGGAGATGGGAAATGAGCGTTAGGATGTTACTTTGGGTGAGTGCCACTCTAACGAGACATGAGTTGGCTGCCCGAGCGTTGGGTGAGTGCCACTCTAACGAGACCTGAGTTGGCCGCCCGAGCGTTGAGTGAGTGCTAATTTAACGAGACCTGAGTTTGCTGCCCGAGTGTATGTGTTTTCGAGTCACAAGTTGTGAGATGTGATTGGTCGTGATGTGGGTCGAGTGTGCATATCGTGAGGTGTTTTGGAATAGGGTTGAGCGCACGTTGCATACATGCATGTTTCACCTACTGGGCAAGGAGCTCAGTTTACGTGTAGTAGGTACCAAGTCTGACGCTGATGCGCGTCGCGGCTAAGGTGGGCTGACGGCGGTGCTCCACGGACTTTTGACGGTGGGGCTGTACATAGATGACGACCTGTGGAGCGACTTTAGTGTGAGCGTTTTGTTATTTTGGGGATATGGCCCTTGTATAGTGATGATGATGTAGACGAGTATTATTGTAATATATTTTATTTTAGAAAAGATTTTATTAGATGGGTCTTTAGCGACTTACATTGTGAAATCCACCACAATTAATATTAGAAAGTGAGGGTCGCCACAGCGGATGCAGAGCATAGGGAAACAGGGAAGCTAGAGAACAGGAAGTGGAGATGAAGAGCTACAGCACGCGTAACCAGAGAGAAGCCACGAGTGAAGGGGAGCAAGAGCTCAGAAACCAGGTATCTGAGTGGCGAAAGTTGGTAGAAGGAATACAAAACAAGTAGACCAAACCGTATTTTGGAGGAGTACACAAGGCCGGTACGCCCTTTGCCAAGGAGCTGTTAGAAGGGGAGGTATCACCCAAATTTTAGCCATTACCATATGAGTACGACGGTACCACGGATCCAGTGGACCACGTTTTGCGTTTTTAAGAACACCATCTTATTACACAGCTTTTTGGAGGGGGTAAAATGCAGGATGTTCTTGACGACGTTGGTGCGATCTGCCCAACAGTGGTTTAGCCCGTTAGGACCAGAGGTGATCCATTCGTTCGAGGATCCAGGAGATGTTCGTTAACCAGTTCGCTAGCGCCCGGAAACCCCCCAAATCCGACATGTCCTTATTCCAAGTCAGGCAGCGATCAGATGAGAATCTCCAGACTTATATCAAGAGGTTAACATAGCTGCCCTGGAGGTGCCCTCCGCTATTGCTCCCGTAAAAAGCAACGCCCTAGTGCACGGCCTGCAAGATGACGACTTCTTTGCGTCACTTTTTAAGAAGTCCCCACAAACGTTTGAGGAACTGCTAAGCAGAGCGAATAAATATATCAACCTGGAAGAGAGCAGGCTAGCAAAGGCCCGAGAATGGCACCTAGGACATCACCTAAGAGGGAGACGGACGATTGTAACTAGAGCAGAGAAAGGGGTAAGATATCGCGTCCCCCGCTGATCAGGAAACCTTTGCCTAAGAGGGGAGTGGATTCCCTCAAACATACCAAAGGTATACTCCTTTACGGACCAACCTCGAGGATGTACTAGCCGTGGCTGCAAGACATCCAGCCATTAGGTACCCCCAGCGAGTGCACGAGGACCTCAGCGACCTCCGTCGGGATCGTTTTGCCGCTTCCACAATGAATACGGACATTGTACCAATGGTTGTGTGCACCTGAAGAAAGAGATAGAGAGGTTGATAAAGAGAGGACACCTCAAGGAATTCATATATCGAGATCGGGGAGTAGCTCAGCCTGTGCAGCTGAGAGAGAAGGATGGCGCAGGCTAGGATAAGGGAAAACAACCTATGTTGGAGTCTCGTAGACCAGGCCCTAGCCAGCAGCTGGATAACATTCTCATTATAGTTGGACGCCCTGAGGGGGGAGATTCACATAGGGCCTGAAAGTCGTACGCTCGAATTGGAAGGAAAGAAAGTGCCCAGGCTGGGATTAGACTAGTGGGTCAAAGGGAAACCACTGGGAATATTCAATTCGGAGCAAGGGATGAGATCGATGTTGTGCGACCCCATAATGACGCTCTTGTGATTACTACAGATGTAACAGGATACAACCTTGCGCGGGTACTCATTGATGGAGGGAGCTCGGCATACATAATTTTCCTGGAATGTTTCAAGCAGATGGGATTAAAGACAGAATTTAGATCGGTGGCTACTTCCTTGTATGGATTTGGCTGGGCGGGTATACAGCTTTTAGGACAAGTCAGACTGCCTGTGGGACTAGGTGAGAATCCAAGAAGAGTTGTGCGGATGGTGAACTTTCTAGTTGTTGACGCGGTTTGCTCCTATAATATCATATTAGGACGTCCTGCTATAAACGGATTTCGGGTAGTGCCATCGACATATCATCTAAAGATTAAGTTTCCAGTAGGTGACCATGTTGGAGAGGTTGTAGGAGATCAGATAAGTTCTCGTCGGTATTATGCGAATGGGGTCAAGGTTGTATCTGGAGGTAAGGGGATGAGTGGGGTTGAGGCTAAGCAGGCTAAACGTACAAAGCTAGAAGGAGAAGTGGGGGGACCTTCTCGACTGCAACCCCAGCCTGACGAGGAATTAACGACGGTGGAGTTGATTAGAAAGGTTTCACCACCCAGGGGGGGACAAAGATGGGTAAGGAGGTGTTTATGAGCTGGAAGACATGGAAGGACGCTGATTGCTGCGCCCTTGGAACATCCAAGTTGAAAAGGGTTTATCCGTAGTTTAGTAGGAACGATGTACATAAACAAACAAGTAGGTGTACTCTTTTTCCTACGCCAAGGTTTTAACGAAGCACCATCCTCTAAGTGAAAGAACGTTTTCTTTGGAAATCTATACATAGCTCTCTGTCAGTGAAAACGAAGCCTGTAAGCCCTGGCTCAGATCCAGGCTGGAATCGAAGCCTGTAAGCCCTGGCTCAGATCCAGGCTGGTCATGAAGCCTATAAGCCCTGGCTCAGCACCAGGCTGGAACCAAAGCCTGTAAGCCATGGCTTAGATCCAGGCTGAAAGCGAAGCCTATAAGCCCCGACTTAGATCCAGGCTGGAAAAAAAGCCTATAAGCCCCGTCTCAGATCCAAGCTGGAAACGAAGCCTATAAGCCTGGATCAGCACCAGGCTGGAACCGAAGCCTATAAGCCCTGGCTTAGATCCAGGCTGGAAGCGAAACCTATAAGCCCCGGCTTAGATCCAAGCTGGAAGCAATGCCTATAAGCCCTGGCTTAGATCCAGGCTGGACATGAAGCGTCAAAGCCCTATCTTAGATCTAGGCTGGAAAAGGAGCCTTTAGGCCATGGATCACTCCCGGTTGATACCTGTTGGCCCTGGATTACTCCAGGCACGAAAGACGCCCAGGCCCCGGATTACTCCGGGACGATACCTGTTGGCCCTGGAATACTCAATGTACGAAAAACGCCTCTCGTCCCCGGATTATCCCGAGTATACCTTGTTGGCCCTGGAATACTCCAAGTACTAAAGAGAGCTCCTAGGCTCCGGCTCAACCCCAAATGGAGGACAAAACCAACAAACACTGGCCCTACGGGAGAGGGGAAGCTTGTCCGGTAATCTACGGACTTGATAAAAATGAAAGTGAGGGGTGCCGGACTCAGCCTACCCAGGTGTCTCCTAGGTACATGTTTCTATTTGCCAATAACCTTTCAGTTGAAAGTTCTGGACGCGAATGCAGTGGGATGTCGAAAGGAGAGGTATCAGGAAGAAACGTCGCACACGAGTAAACATCCATGGCACCGCAATCTACGAGGAAGGCCCGATGCGGACCACCAAAGTGTAACGTGAAGGGGAAGGACCGAAGGTGGCAAATAACGAAGCATGCTCCTCACATACTTCGAATGTGCTGATAAACACCAGAACAATCCGAAGTAGGGGGAGTGGAGAGTGGTAGTGATACAGGTCCTGGCATTAACAGTAAGGCGGTCCCCAAATACTCAAGGAGAAAAGTTCATCCGGAATGAGGTTAAGACACGAGCAGAACGGGAGAAAACATGCCACAAAATCATATACATCAAAGTGACATAGATAATCCAACAACGAAAACAACACGAAAGGTCCAACGAAGAAAGCAACATAGAAGGTCCAAAGAGGAAAGCAACATACGAGGCCCGGAAAGAAAAACAACATAAATTGTCCGAAAACAGGAAACATCTAGCAATTTAAGAAGGCGGAGCGCCGGGATCAACTGCAGAATTGGGAGTCTCGGAAGTGGCGGACGGCTATTGTTGCTCCAACTCGGAGAGCTGACCCATGATAGTTTCAGGCGAGATCTCCAGTTAAGTAGTGAAGCATCAGGGCAGTTCAGTGAGCCAGAAGTTGGGATTAAAAGCTACCTTTGGATCCCCTTTGAAGGTCGCAGGAACACTCATAGCCTTCATAGCCTCTTCCAAGGTGGAGGTTGGCTCTCGCCCAGCAGCAAAACCTCCTAAGAAGTAATGCTGCATATAGGGCACGAAGTCCATCAAAGAGAGGATGTCCCTCAGATAGCCCTCGCGCCAACGCTGACTTAATTAGGCCAGAAATTCCCGACCGAGAGGAGAGGCGGTATGATGTTTCTGGCAGAGCCGTATTCCCTCCAACCTGCCTGCAGAATGCCCATTCTCGAAGATTGGGGCTCAGTCGGAACGACAGTCTTCTGGCTTGATAGGTAAGGTCTTGAACGCATCCTGCCACGAGGATGACATACCTGCGAAATTTACAAAATCATAAGGAAAACTTAAAGGGAAGGCCAAGAAGCAGAAGGAAAACCTACTTACCCTCAGGGCTAAATGGGAGAAACTGGGAGGAGAGACCGAATTGTTGAAGTATACCAGGAAGACGCTATCTCCACCCGCTGAACTTCTTTTCGACGGCCAGGGCATTCAGGAGGCCAATAGTTGTCTCGTTCCGTTCGGAACACTCAGGAAGCGAAGGATAAGTCATGTCAAAGTAAAAGTTTTACAATTAGGAGGGAGAAATTTAAGGACACGAAAGAAGGAATGCTTTCTTATTAATACTCCGAACTGCAATATTTTGCATATTGCAATTCAAAATAGGGGGACTGATTGATAGGGGTAGGGGTGATCTTCGATCCAGCATTCCTCCTAACCTAACAACCTGTAGAGAGTAACTTTCAGGAAATAGGGCAGGTAGGGGGAGAGCTGGAGGTCAGAGGTTATGTACGGAAGAAGTATAAATGGCTCCGACAACAAGATATTTTGAAAGGAAAATGTTGTGCATGGCCGACCAGAAGACACGTGGAAGGCAGTGAGTGAGTGACATTACAGCCAGAAGGAGGCTCTGCCAGTCTGAAAATAGTACACCTACAGCTGCTATTCGCCCTAGGTTGTACCAGAAATTGCTGTCAAGTGATCCCAAAAGGAAGCCAGCTGGACACAGGAGACAAACTGCTATATGGAGAGAGAGAGAGAGAGAGAGAGAGAGAGAGAGATAAATCCGATAAAAGCAGAACACATCGTCACTTAGAGATTTTACGGTAGAAAACACTTCACCATTGAAACACTTTAATGAGAGAAGTGAGATTGAGTGTGTAAATCTTGACTGTGAATAGTGATACTGTTTCCGGCGGCCCGTGGACGTTGGATACCTATCCGAACCACGTAAATATGTGTATCTTTCTCTTTTAGCGCTCAAATATCGATCCAAACACCCACTAAAATAAACAACTCAGTCCGTTTTATCCTTCAACCTTATTTCGCGGATCAAAATCTTGTTGATCGGGGTCGTGTCCTCATCAATTATAATTGTTATTAGTAAAATATTTAGTCTGATATAATATTTTTATAACACTAGTCATTGGATAACAGGGAAAATTAAAAGGAAAAAAATAAAGTGATAAGATTAAAAATAACCCGACGGTGAGTTTTCATGTGGCCCTCTTTCTCATTTGTTTTGGTTGTTTGATTCGGTATATGTCTGCGAGTTGCGCACTCTTGTTCGTAGTTAACCATCGGCCTTTCTGTTAGTTTTTGATATAAGAAGTATTAACGCTGTTTCGATTCGGCGGATAATGTGTTCGACATAATTCCTCAAAGAGAGTATAGTTGTCAGGAACAGAATTAACATTTAGGATTGGATTATCGATTTTACTTCGGTTACGTTTTGTGGGAGGTAGAAAAAAGATTCATATAAACTGCTACTGTTGTCTAACTTGTTTATATTTCTTTTGTCCTAGTAAGAAATCATAAGATTCTTTTCAGTCTTGTATTTTCAGCATTCTTGATGGGAAAATACATTGATAATTTACAAGCGTATTATTCTCATGCCAAGTTTCTCTGTTTGTGCAGGAAATGAATCTGCTTCAGCACACTCTAATGTCTCAGTTTCTCTTCTCTCCGGAGAAAAAGAATCTTTCACTGTGTTTACTGTGTCCGTGTGGGGTGCCGTCTATCACAAGGAATAACTGGCGCAGCTCCGCCCAAATTTCTGCAATCAGCTTTCTCAGAGTATCTCAAAGAACACCAATACGATCATCCCAAAAAGTGTGTCTTTCTCCTTCTCAGTTTCAGTTTTAGATGTCATAGTTATTCTCACTGGGCTGTCTCTCTCTTACTATACTGTAACAGACTGATGAAAGCAGAGGACTAAAGGTGTCAAAAATAGAAGAGTTGCTAAAGTATGGTGAAGGGGACGAAGAGGAAGGGGGCGACGACGAATCAACAAGTAGCGAAAGCAACAACCAAAAAAATGAGGATTCATTTGCTATGAATGATGACGAGAGAAAAGAATGGAGGAGGAAAATAAGAGAAGTGATGAAAAAAATGCCTGACGTTGAAGAAGAGATGGACCTAATAGAGAAGAGGAAAAGGATGCAAAAGCTTTTGGCTGATTATCCTCTTGTCGTCAATGAAGAGGATCCAGATTGGCCCGAGGATGCTGATGGGTGGGGCTTTAACTTGGGTCAGTTCTTCAACAAGATCAGCATAAAGAATGTGAAAAAGGACGATGGTGAGGATTATGACAGTGATAAGGAGATAGTATGGCAGGACGATGATTATATCCGCCCAATAAAGGAAATGACTACTGCAGAATGGGAGGAAGCTGTTTATAAGGATTTCAGCCCTTTGGTTGTTCTAGTCCATAATCGCTACAAAAGGTTTTTTTTATTTTCCCCATGCAAATTATTGCTATTGCGTTAATGAATTAATTGAGTCACGACTAGATTGCATTTAATCCTCAACCGGCAATTTCTCAACTTTGTTGTAACTGACATATGTTCCTATCTGATCAGATGACGCTAATTTTGAATGCTTACTAGCAAGTTCTTTGCACCATTATGGATTTCATTTTTTTTTTTACCTGTATGATGTATTAATCTTTTACAGTAATATGGAGGAAAAATGTTTTTTTATTTTGTCTAGTTTCCTATTATATTTGAAAGAGACCCCCTTTTCCTTGTATTCAGACCAAAGGAGAATGAAAAGATTCGTGACGAACTAGAGAAAGCTGTGCAAATCATATGGAACTGCAGGCTACCATCACCAAGAGTGAGTGAATCTTTTTCTTTCAAAGCTCAATTAGTTCTATTTTTTTGTCTTATGGTTTGCTAACTGTATAAGCATACAGTGTGTTGCTGTTGATGCTGTAGTTGAACTAGACTTGGTCTCTGCACTACAAGTCTCAGCTTTTCCAGAGCTCATTTTCACTAAAGCCGGGAAGATTCTATATCGTGAAAAAGGTATTTCATATCGCACACACTGAAAGAGATCGAATATCGTGCTTTCTTGCTTTCCACTTCACCTTTTGGGTTTGTGCTGTTTTCTTCAGGGATACGAACAGCTGATGAATTGTCCAAGTTAATGGCATTCTACTACTATGGAGCAGCAAAACCACCATTTTTAAGCAACACTGCAAATTTAGAGGAAGCCATCCCTACAGTTCCATAGATGCTTTTGCTCGATTGTGACTCAAGAATATTTTGGTTATGTGTTTCTGGTGACCCTTTTTTGATATACAAAATGCTGATAAGTAATAGCATTTGGAAGAGAAAACTGACAAGAACATACATTCCATCATTACGGAACCACTGTACTGTAGATCCTCCATGTGTTTTGTATAATCTATATCAATGAACGTGCGTGTGTATGTGCTGTTTTCAGCTTGATGTTTCCTTTTGAATCTTGATCACGTTGCAATCGAGTGACTATGGGAATGAATGAAGAACTGGCATCTTTTAATTTGTCTTCATTTAAACAATGTTAGGAACTTTCTACACTTAATTTTGCACCTCGAGTCGTTCAAGTAAATATTTGTCAATAATTTTTGTTTACTCGAAGAAAGGAGTTTATTTGAAGCTTGCAAAATTATTTTGATTCAATCATCTCGTTGTCTACTTGAATCAGATATTTTGAATACCATGGTATTTTGAATACTAATTAATCACATAATATCCCCACTTATTTTTATCTATTTGAAAAAATTCATAAATAACAACTGATTCCAAAAAGTATCGGATTTTCGAACGAAAAGTTATTTATCTTATTATTAATTATTAATCAAGGATTTCTTATATAGCTAGAACAGCCCTCGCAAATTGCGAATACTAATTTGTTAAGAATTAAGCGGATTGAAGATATAGCGTCATCATTCGCTGGAATCGAAATATCTGCAAGATCGGGGTCACAATTTGTATCGATGAAACAAATTATTGGAATTCCTAAAGTAAAACACTCTCGCAGAGCCGTATATTCTTCATGCTGATCAACGATGATTACAATATCGGGTAACTCTGTCATATATTTAATCCCGCCCAGATACGTTTGAAGTTTTTAAATTTAGATTACATAAAAAACCTAAATAAGAAGCTAACGAGCGGGATCACTGTCGTCGAAGGGTCGAGACAATTTTCAGTTGAGACGAGTTTCAGTTGAGTTGGCTAATTGAGTTCACAGACTTGAAGCACAAATTCTTTTTGTCTTGCTTGAAAATTCAGATGATTTCCCAGAAAGAATAAAAATAAGGGGCTTTTAAGAATCAGCCCAGTTTCAAAACATGAATCAGCCCCTGCCAGTATAAATCTCGGTTTTAAGGACCCAATATCTTTTAATTTTAGAGAAAATGGCCAACTACTTGATCTGACCAAAAATACCCCTACAAAGTTGTATAATAAGTGGTATCCAGAATCAGTTTTCTGTTATCATCGTTACCATATTAATAAGTAAATAAAATATTCTTTTGACGATAACAAAAACTCGCAGATCTTTCGAACGATCCTCGGAAACGAAACGGAATCTATCCACGAGGGTTTATTTTGATATTCAGGTCTCGAAATGTTTGAATTTACAGGCATATTTTTCGAATTCTTTTGACGCAAATAATAAAAACTCGATGAAACCGAATCTCGATTCCGTCGAAATTGAAGATATTTTGTACAAATTCGAGAGACCCATAACCTAAACAAATCCTTGAAACACAGTATTGGCTCTATTGTTCGTCGCTCGTGGTTAGCCGAAATTTAAAATCGTCGTATTGTTGGCTAAACATCTGTTCCCGAAACGTGGTATGGATCGTCATGCATCTGTCGCCCTGAAACAGTTAACTGGTATTTGTGAGCTAGCATATGGTATATATACTGATTTAAAGGTATCTTTAAGCTGGATTTGGTACCGTATGTCAATTATCTAGTATCATTACAATAGTAAAAATTCGATCAAAACAATCGATCGTATATATTATTTCCCATCTTCACGACCTGCACCAAACCAAGTTGGGTGTGTCTAGACGGTTTATCATGTTATTCAGGTCTCGAATGTTCGATTTTTACGGGTAAATTTTCGAATTCTTTTGACGCAAATAATTAAAACACTGTGAAAATCAAATCCTGATTCGGTCGAAATTGAAGATATTTTGTACAAATTTTAGAGACCCATATCCTGAACAAATCGCTGAAGCACAATACTGGCTCTATCGTTCGTCACTCATGGTTTGCCGAAATTTAAAATCGCCAGATTGTTGCTAAACAACTGTTCCCAAATGTGGTATGGACTGTCAGGCACCAGTCACCGTAATAAAGTTAACTGGTATTGGTAAGCTGATATATGGTGTATATACTGATTAAAAGGTTCGAGTAAGCTGGATTTGGTACCCTTTGCCAAATATCAGGTATCACCGTAACAGTGGAAACTCGATCGAAACAATCGATCATATATATTATTTCCATCTGCACGGCCTGCACCAAACAAAGTTGGGTGTGTCCTAGACGGTTTATCATGTTATTCAGGTCTCGAATGTTCGATTTTACTGACAAATTTCTCGAATTCTTTTGACGGAGATAATTGGTGAAAATCGACTCCCGATTCGATCGAAATTGAAGATATTTCGCACAAATTCGAGAGATTCATATCCTGACAAGTCGGTGAAGCACAATACTGGCCTATTGTTCGTCGCTCATGGTTGCCGAAATTTAAATACAATCGCCGGACTTGCCTAATATTCCAAAATAAGAAAGTGGTACCAGTAAGTTATTAATTGTTATTCTTTGTGTAACTTGTGTTGTACACTTCAGGCGAGATTTCAATAATTTAGGCGTGATCTCAATAATTTAGGCGGGGATTGCATTATTCGGAATGTTCTATATTGTCAAGGGATATTACCACATTACCACATAATACCGAATCTTCGATATAAAAGAACAATACAAATCCAATTTTTAACACTATTGTAGATATTGATACTGCATAATAGGTTTTTCATACCATATTACTAATATCATTAATTTCGCTCACAAATCCATTTTTCTTCGATTATTTAGGGTTTGAGGTCTCGAATTTTGAGTTTATGGTCTATTAAATGTTGTTCGTGCTTTAATGTTGAACTTTGAATACGTTGTGATGGAATTCATAACGTAATTTCTCATCAAAAAGAGATACTAGTATATTTTGTGAAAGAAGAGCAATGTGTTTACATGACTTTTGACCTCAACTTTCACATATTGATATCAACATTCGCATATGTCTTTAAGGGAATTTGGTTTGTTAACTTACTAAAATCACATACTTACATGAACATAAATCTTATACATTCGGGAAAAATTGAATTTCCGAACAAAATAAGTCTAATTAATGATGTTATACCGAAAAGCGTATTATGTGGTATCTGTACCAAAGAATGTGTAAGATAAAATGACTAAATATGAGTTTTAGAAAATGTATTTACATGGACATATATTCCTGGAACAAAAACGACGGATGACCAAAACAGGTCCTCATGGCCACGAGCATAGAGGCTCGCGGCCGTGAGCCCCCTGGCCACGGCCTGTGGTAGGTCGTGGCTAGCACAGAGCCTGGCCAAGCCCACTGCCCGACCACCACGGCTTGAGTAATAAGGCATGTTTGACCGTACGACCTACGAGTCCGTGTCCATGAAACTACTCAATCCCTTGATTCGATTCATATCACAAGTCATCTTACGCTTCCAAGCGGGATATCGACACACGATATGTCATCGACAAATAAGCCGTGATCAGTTATCTAGCTCCCAACTGGAGCCTTAGGCTTACGGACTTTTAATGTTCGAGGTTAAGAGTCCACTGTTGCCTTCCTCTCGTGCCCATCGAGAACAGTGACTCAACTCGACACATTTGTATTTGTTCATTTATTGCTTTATCGGATGCTAAGTAAAGAACTCATATATCCAATAAACGAACAATGCATTTCAATAAACACACAAAAAATTTCTTATTACATAAAAGTCGAATGATAAATAAGCTAATGCCCTATACAATCTAATCCACATATAGCATTTGACGCATATTCCTAATAAATTCATGTCACGAGTGCACATATTCCAGTCGTGAGTAAACATATTTCATATGGATCCATCTTCACTTGGTACAACCAACAAAGTGGCACCTCGGGCGTTTGGAGACGACTCGATAGAATGGTGGATAATCCATCTTGGTTTACCCGGTTTGGTGACTTGACCTATCGTTGCGGCCTTCCATCGACCTCGGACCATTCCCCACTAATCTTGGAGGCTACTAATCCGCCACGAGCTAAGGGCCCTACTTTCAAGTTTGATAACTTCTTAGCGAATGACCCCCCGCTTTGCCCCCTTAGTGGAGGAGTCTTGGCTACGTCGAGTTGACGGCTACCCCATGTTCGCAGTGGTAAAACGACTGAAAAGGATAAAATCTGCCATGAAACAGCTACGACGCGAGAAGGGGGATCTCAACCACAATACTCACGAGGCGAAACGGTTCCTTGATACCGCCCAAGACCTTGCCATCCATCACCCTTTTGAGCCTAACCTCCTCATTTTGGAGAAACGATGCCGCTTTCTATACGCCAAAGCGGTTGAAATGGGCACACAACACTTACTCAGCGTGCCAAAGTGGAGTGGCTTAAGGATGGCGACCAATGTACCTCCTTCTTTTTCAAGAAAGTGGCCACGCGTCGGGTGATCAACCGGATCTTCTTCCTTGAAAATGAAGCTGGGGAACCTTTGAGGGCGATGATCGTGTAAGGGCGGAGCTGATTTGTTACTATACGGAGCTACTTGGCCAATCCACATGTGCAGCTCCTATTGCCCCGGCTATGATTGCGCCTTATTTGGAGCAGAAACTCTGAATGGATGAGGCCGATGCAATGATTCAACAGATAACGGACGATGAGATCAAGAGCGCGCTCTTTTCCATTGGGGATAATAAATCTCTTGGGCCTGATGGGTTTACGGCTGCATTCTATAAGCATGCTTGGAATACGGTAGGACCTGACATTACTCACGCAATCAAGGAATTCTTCCGTACGGGCTATCTCTTGAAGGAACTCAACTCAACACTTATCACGCTCATACCCAAAGGTGATAACCCTACGATGGCCAAAGACTTTAGACCAATCTCGTGCTGTAATGTGCTTTATAAAATCATCTCGAAGGTCATCGCGAACCGCTTAAAGGGCTGCCTCGGCCATCTCGTCCACCCGTCGCAGACTGCATTTATTCCAGGCTGGCGAATCTCGGACAACATTCTCTTAGCCTAGGAAGTTTGCCAAGGGTACAATAGCTTCGGTCTTCCCGAATGTGTGGTATTCAAAGTTGATATTCCTAAGGCCTACGATAAAGTTAATTTACACCATACCTTTGTGGGCTGGATTCATGCTTGCCTAACGACGCCTAGTTTCTCCATCAACATCAATGGAAGACCGGAGGGGTTCTTTCATAAGCGACGCGGCCTTCGCCAAGGTGATCCTATCTCGCCATATATTTTTACGCTCGTCATGGAGGTCTTGTACTGTATCATCGCTGATGGGATTCGTCGCAACACCCGGTTTTGGTACCACTGGAAATGCGATACTTCATCACTCTTTATGCTCACGGTTGCGGACGACCTACTCCTCTTCTGTCATGCGGATGTGGAGTCGACCTGGTGTTCAAGAGTGGCCTGGAACTGTTTGCTACGCTTTCTGGATTGCAGGCTAATACTCAGAAGAGCGAGATGTTCATCTCTAAAAGAGCTGAGCGACTGAAGGGTACTATTCAGACCGTTATGGGCATCTCGCACGAGTCCCTTCCTGTGCGCTACCTTGGGGTCCCACTCATCACGTCGCGACTTACTATTGCTGACTGTGCCCCGCTTCTTAGCAGTATCGATCATCGGTTGGGCTCATGGACTAACCTGTCCCTTTCCTATGCGGGTCGGGTCCAACTTATCAAGTCCGTGCTCCTTAGCTTCCACACGTATTGGGCGGGCGTTTCCTTCTCCCCAAAGGTATTATTAGGAGCATTGAGACACGTGTTCGGAAGTTCTTGTGGAGAGGAACCTCTGCTAAAGTCGCTTGGGACGATATCTGCCTCCCAAAAGAGGAAGAAGGCCTGGGGTTACGCTCGATCGAAACGGATAATAAGGCATTGCTACTTCGGCTCCTTTGGGCTCTACTGAGCGGAGATGACTCCTCGATCTGGGCCGCCTGGATTCGGCAGACCCGCTTACACAACACCACACTTTGGTCCACCAGACCCACCACGCGGACGTCGTGGAGTTGGAACAAGCTCCTAAAGCTCCGGGACCTTATCAGATCGCTCATTACTTTCACCATTGGGAATGGGAATTCCATTCGAATGTGGACTGATCCTTGGCTGCTCACGAGACCCATCATTGACCGCTTCCCTCGGGGTCCGATGATTATGGGACTCCCTATTGACTCGAAGCTTAGTAAAGTGATTAATGAGGATGGCTGGTGCTGGCCCGCTCAATCGTCATGGAATATTTGGAGATTGCACCTTTACTTCCGCAGATTTGGCCGAACGAGGAGGACACGATTAGTTGGATTGCGTCCCCCAATGGGAAGTTCTCTACCTCCTCCGCTAGGGATAGTATCCGGATGCGGCGTCCTAAGGTCCCCTGGTGTACGCTCTTTGGGGGTCCGCTGGCCATCTCCAGACATGAGATCATGCTTTGGCTTGCTATTCGGTAGACTGGTGACAAAGAAAAAGCCTTGGGTTGCGGCGAAGGCTGGAAGCTCTACTTGCCTACTTTGTGACACGCATGCGGTGGAGACACGCGACACCTTTCCTTTGAATGTCCCTACTCCAGACAGTGCCTTCGGTTACTGAGAGGGAAACTGCGCTTTGGCTGGCCGATTAGAGATTGGCCTGATGGAATTCGTTGGGCGGCTAGGTGGTGGCGGGGCAAGCATCTTGCAAAGTTGGGTCCTAGACACGCCTTAGCTTCCCTGGTGTATCACTTGTGGATGGAACGTAGTAAGAGATGGCACGAGGGGAGACAACGCCAGCCCGCTCAACTCATTAAGGACATAGAGTCGCTGCTTTGTCTTCGTCTATCCACTTTCTCCCCTAGCTATGCGCTGCAAGTCTGCGCCCTTAGACGAATGTGGCATATCGCCTGGTAGGTATCTCCCCTCCCTTTGTTTCAAATGTTTACTAGGTTTTTTTTCTTGGCAGGTGCTTGGCTGGTCTGAAACTTGTGATGGCGTGCTTGTCTTTTGGCCTTTCTTGCCTGCGTGTTGTGGTTTGGGTGTCTGCCCGTGCTTGATGGAGATGGCGGCCCCCCGTACTGATGTCCGACGGAGACTGTGCCATTTCTCTTCCCCTCTCCTTTTCGTTTCACTCTCTTTACTCACCCCTCGGGGGGCTTGTTTGTTTGTCTTGTCTGTTTTGTTTGCTTATACGTTTGTTGTAGGCTGGTTTTTGGAGCTCGTTGCTCCCTGCTTTCCGCGCCGTGCCATCCCATGTTTTGGGTGTGGGGTAGCCCATCCTGCCCTGTCGTCCTCAACACCTGACCACTTGCATGGAAAACAAGAGTTGGCATGACTTTGCCTTGTTCCGACCAGCCCTGCGGATGCTTTCTGCATGCCTATTTTTTCCGCCTGAAGCTTATCCACTGTGATATTGCCTTCCGTCTGTGCGTCTTGCGCTTGTTGGCACTTAGCTGGGTAGCCCTGCTGTACTACATCTGGTGCCAGGAACCGGTTAATTGTTGTGGTTTTTGACTCCTACGTTGCCTTTTGCTTGACTGTTCTACTTGTTTTTTGGGCTTGATCTTGTTTGGGACCTTGTTGGTTGTCTGGGTTACCTGGTTTTGTGCTGTCTGGTCGGTTGTATATTACCGCTTGGTGCGGCATGAGCGATATCATGCACGCTGCTATGTACCCCTGTTTTCTATTTATCTTAGTTACCGTTTCCAAAAAAAATGTATGCAGATATTCCAAGTAAAACGTTCAAGCATCAGAGCAGAAATATGAGTAACGTTCAGAGATATTACCAAGTTTCTTTAGTTTGTTCCCCTTGCCAAAATGAGGATATTCCATATGTCCAGAGCATAAATTCAGAGTTCCACTTAGAGCATAGATAGATATCATATAGGCAAAAATTCAGAATTGACATACCATTATGCTTCCTCTGCATATGTGCATATATTGTTCCAAATTCAGTCAACACACATAAGCACTAAGATATATCATTAGGCAATATCGCAAGTCATCATGAATATCAAAGAAAGTTCATAGACCCTTATATCATTAATTACTCAAACTTCTCCACCTTCGGCATCAAAAAGGAAATAATAAGGCTTTAAGGCTGAAAACTTAGCTTAAAATAACAAAGAAGAATGATAATGAAGGGAGGAATAACTTATCGGAAAATGTTGTCAAGGTTGGAATCACTATTAGAACTGGTAGATATCACAGATTTGTTCAGCTCCCTTGTGATCTTATTAGAACTCCCAAAAGCTGGAGTATAGCTTAAATGATTTTTCAAGAAGAGAAACTGTGAAGTTCGATTTCTGAGGTAGGGAAGGAAGAAATATCGAGTGATCTCATTTAAAAATGGGCAAATATCCAACAGATACAGTTTTCCAAAAATGAGATAGGATATGTTAGGAATATTTTAGAAGTGTCCAAAATATTTAGTGTAAGTCTTTTTATTTATTTGTATTGTATTATATTGAGTTGTAGGTTGTAATGGGCCAAGCTAGGGCCCAATGGGTTTAATGCCTAATTCAAGGTATTAAACCCTAAACCCCCTAACACTTTGAAACTGAGGTTTTCCATTTTGAATACTCACATACGCTAACTCTCTCAAGCCTAAAAAAACTATCTCTTTAAGGCTTTAATCATTTGCAAGTATTTCTAAGTATTCTTGGATAATCAGGAACTTACAGGATAAGCTCAGCTTAAATAGAATATATGATTTCCAAATCGAAATAAGATATGATATTCTTAACTCAAAGTAAGGTAAGTTAAAAAAGGATAAAGTTGCAAAAGATATTGATACATTAGTAAGCTCTAAACATGGAAAAGTTATTAAAAGATATATTTCCTATATATAGACCTAGACTTGGGAATCTTAAAAAAATTTTAGGATGTGTAGTGGAATAATATTCTATCAGACCTGTTTAGCTCAGTAATTCCCAGTCAATCACGGATATCAGAGACTCTGTTTTCAACGAGAGGCTTGGTAAAGATATCAGTCAGCTGATCATTTGTACCTGTTAGGGAGTGTGCCCTCGGAATGCCATACGAGGACTAGGAATAGTATAGGGCGCATAATGATGTATGGGTCGATAGACAGTTTTACTGTATATACTATTAAAATAAAGTAGTGAATATTATTTTCATTATAATAAGGCATTATTATTTATTTATCGAATTTAAAGTCTGCTTGGCATCTGGCGGTGCGATAAATAAATAACACCCAAATGTTTGAGTTGGACGTCTGATTCTCGTGGGGACGAGGGAGGAGACACCGGACGGTCCTTATCTCAGCATTAAATAAAAAGTTCGTAAGTCTAAGGATTCTAGGTGGGTGACTAGATATCCGAATATGACTTATTCATTGACGACCACATAGTATCTGTAGTGTCACCGATTACCTGAGAGGTTGTGGGTCGTGATGGAGATATCGGTGATCGGAGAGATCGCGTATTCGGACATTCGGCTCGTATTCGTCTTGATCACATGACTAGGATGTTGTCAATGATTGAACGAATGACTATAGCAGCCTCAGACCGATAGGGTCACTAACGGATTTGCTTTCGCGATTTCGGGTTGTCGCTAGTTGGCTAGGTCCGCAAGTGTTCGGAAATGGGACACGGGCCAGCGACGATACGCAACTGACTTTACGGAGGTGATTGCCGGGCTTTGACTGCTATTGGGATTCACTGCCTATATTCGTATAGGTTAACGTCCTATGAGGTAATCGGAGAACGACGATTGTAAAGCCTTCGGCCGAAGCTTGGAAAGCTCGCTAGTATTAGATACGGAGCGGAGTTTAAATAATCGGTTGGGTCTCGATTATAACATAGTGTTAGGTTAGTGAGTTTGACATTTACATGGCTCTCACCTAACCGGGACGCAAGTGAAAGGCGTAAGAGTTATTTAAATGTATACACTATAGTCGGTTCGCCCGAATTTCGATTAGATCAAAATTAGTTCTCAACTAGGATCTGTCCGGTACCGCGGGATTGGCTAGGCGAATACCGGGACTCGCGGATTCCTCCCGTGCCAGTTGAGACGGACCTAGAGAGTCGCGCTTAAAAATGGTAATGAACTTGAAAGAAAACGGCGGGCTTTTCTCTGGAACCTAACGAATGGGATTCGTTGAGGTAGTGGCATAGTTGACACGAGGTGTCGATAATTTAGTTAAATTCCGGTGACGGTCACGGGAATAATTAGGACTTGAGATTGTCTTAAGTGCTTAATTAATTAACTAAATGAGGCTCAATTGTGATTAAAATAATTAGATTGGATTTAATTATTTTATTACTTAAAATTGAGGGACTAAATTGAGAAATTAGAAACCTCATGGGCTTAAATGAAATATTTGCATGCTGACTTGGTCTTGGACATGTGTATAATTCCTAGCTTGCCACATTGGATGAGGTGGCTTGTGAGTCATACTCTTGGCTTTGTTGAGAGCATGACAAGTATTATTGAATAATAATAAAATAACCCTAAGTGGACTTTTACTACATGAATGATATGACACCTCACTTGATTTTTTTATGCAAAAATAATATATAGAACAAGCATGCAACGTGAGTTGAATTTCTAAGCCAAGTACTTGGCCACTTTGCTCTCAATAACTAATAGCTAAAGAGTAAGAAAGAGTGTACTTGGTACTTCTTAAGCCACTTAATTCTAGCCACGGGATCGTTCGACGAAGCCCGACGCCCGAACCGAGCTGCGTCTAGCCATCGGGAGCAGTCTCGAAGGTTCGATCAAGGACATACCGGCGTGAAGATCTAGCCCGGAGGCCCCGGGAATCAGACTAGGCACTGCGACGCTCATCCGAGGTGTAATCACGTACGCCGAAGGTATAATTCGAACCCTACTGATTTGATATTACGAAAAATACCAAACGACCTCGGAATGATTCGAAAAACCCCTCGTTACGATCGTTGGGAAGTGTAGAATCAATCTGGAAAATTTGGTATTGATTGGAAAACATTTCGGTTGTCAAACTGTCGAAAGACGGCAGACTGCCGCTTTAGTCGAATTGACAATTTCGAACCACTGATTTGATTTTGTGAAAAATACCAAACGACATCAGAATGATTCGAAAGACCCTCGTTACGATCGTTGGGAAGTGTAGAATCAATCTGGAAAATTTGGTATCGATAGGAAATCGTTTCGGTCGCCAAATAGTCGAAACACTGTCGGCCGCCGCTTTGTTCGAACTAGTTTGGAACGAAATTATTAATTAGACTAAATTTGTAATAAATTCGAATTTAGGAAATTCGAATTAGACATGGTCTCCTGAGGCTCAGGGCAGTACCTTGAGACCTCGGGAGAAGCCGAAGGGCGTAAGGTCGAATTTAGATGTTGAAAATCAAAAGTTCGGCACCCTACGCCGCTCGGTTCAAAACGCGCTTCCGCTATCGCCACGTTGAGCTGTTCGGGGGCCGGCGTCGATTAATCGGGCCTACCCCAACAGTGGTATCAGAGCTAAGGCTCATGCATGGTTCGACCGAAGGCCTCGAAAGCCGATGTGGCGAACGAACGGTCGACGTAGTTTGGAAACTATCATCGCTCGTGACGTCGGTCGGTTCAAAATTCTGTGTTGCATGTTTATGTGGGACATTTACGCGGGCTTAGGTTCTAACCGGGTTATTTGTTTAAGGGCCGTTTGCTGCCCCCGGAATGTACATGGATTACGGGTTGTTCGGGAAATAATTCCCCCCGTGTTGTATGTTTTCGCTTTATTAGATAAGTTAGAAAAATGACGGCCGTTCGACGCAAGGCGAGATTGAAGGGTCGACGACCCGCGTGACGACGAGTCGACGTTTGGAGATTAAAGACCCGGTCGTTTTACGACCCATGTAATAGGACCAGTTTAGAAATAGCCCGCGCATTTGTCCATTTAAATTGCTTTCCTAGGGTTAGGAATTTAATTAACGCATTTATGTGCTCGTGCTTAATTTTTATTTGCTATGAAAATACAAACTCCCATAAAATACTAAGTGAGTAAAGGGATTGGATGCCCTGTCTTCTATCAAGCTCGGGTTAAGTTGTTACGAAACCTAAATGCAAGGTTTGGTTCCGGGTATGCCTGCGCCTTGCATTTGTTTTCGTTTCGGTTTGCTCGTGTGCGTTAGCGCTGCTCGCCAAGACCACACTGTGCGGTAAAACGTACGGTTCAAGTGTGCGGTTTTGAGCAAAGTTGATAGGTCGCACTTAGACAGTCATACCGCCTTGTTTCGGATTTACCGGCGGGGGTCCCTGACTGAGACAAAGATAGTTGAGACATTCGACGAGGTCGGATTCGTGCGGAGCACGACTTCGTGGGCCGCTGCAAACCAATAAAACGACAGAGGTTGAGGTTTGCATCCGCCCACGGGGACGTCAACTCCACTATCGAAGTTATCAACGAAACTTCCAAAACATCCAATGGGAGAAAATGGAGTTTATGAAAAGATAGTGGGAGTCAAACGGAATAGAAGTCCTTGTTCGCGTTTGATGATCTATACAATCAACTTAATTGGCCTTTTATTTTCTGCAGCATTTTCTCTCAGTGTAAGTTATGTCTACCGCTTTAAACATACTACTCAAGGAGAATAGGTTGACTGGGTCAAACTATTCAGACTGGCTTCGCAACCTGAGGATTTTCCTTCAGATTGAGAACCTAGTGTATATCCTTGACTCCGAGTTGCCGCCGGCCCCAGGGGCGCGGGCAACCGAGCAGGCTCGTGCCGCTTATGACAAGCGACCGCGCGACGAGCAGCTCGTAAAGGCACATATCCTCAGATCGATGAGTAACACGCTGCAGCGTAGTCATGAGGGTATGGCTGACGCTCGAGCGATGGTTCAGCATCTGAAAGAGCTTTACGGTGAGACGTCTAGGACAGCTCGCTATGCGGCTTCGTTGCAGCTCTTCAGATCGAGGATGTCTGAGGGTGAGAACGTTGGCGAACATGTTATGAACATGGTCACCATGATCGAGAGATTGGAGACTCTCAATTTCCGATTTGATCGGGAATTACAAAACGATCTCATCTTGCAGTCTCTGCCTCCGTCCTTCAATGCGTTCATAGTGAACTATCATCTGAACGGCATGACGCTGACGCTTCCTGATCTGATGAATCAGTTAGCAACGGCGCAAGGTCAGATGAAGAGGGCAAAGCAGACTGCACTTGTCGCCACCTCTTCGAAGCCCCAGAAAGGCAAAAAGAATAAGGGCAACAAGCTCAAGCCAACAGGGAAGGTTTCTAAGAAGAACAAATCTTCTGGGAAATCGAAGCAGACCGGTGTAAAGCCGACGGATAGGTGTCTGCATTGCGGTGCGCTGGGCCACTGGAAGCGGGACTGTCCGAAGCTCAAGGGTGAGCAGGCTGCGTCAGGTAAGGAACTTAATGTTTTAGAAACAGTTTGTTCATCATCTGTATACTCTACTTCCTGGATATTGGATTCGGGAGCTAGTACTCACATTTGTGTGTCCACGCAGGGTCTGGGACCAAGTAGAGCGCTTGGGGAGTGGGAGATCGAGGTTAGAGTGGGAAGCGGGGATAGTCTCTCGGCAAGCCACGTCGGATCAAGATCTCTTGTTTTGTTATCTGGGCATGTGTTGTACGATTGTCTTGTACTCCCGAGGGGTTTTAAGAACATCGTCTCCATTCCTGTTTTGAGCAGGAATGGTTATGTATTTAACTTTAATAAAAATACATGCCACATTATGTATCGAAACAAAAATGTTGGCAACGCGACATTGTTTAATGGTTTGTACTACTTAAACACCCAGAACGACGTATCTGTGAATACTGTCACAAACAAACGAAAGTCAGGAATAAATGCGAGGTACCTGTGGCATCTTCGATTAGGGCATATTGAAGAACGCAAAATCCATGAGTTAGAGAAAAACGGGATTTTGAAACCGTTGGGATCAGATCCCTATCCGACTTGTGAGTCGTGCCTCTAAGGTAAAATGACCCGATCACCCTTCACCGGGACATTTAATAAAGCCACGGAAATTCTCGGTTTAATTCACACGGACGTTTGCGGGCCATTCAATGTGAAGGCTCGGGGTGACTTCCACTATTTTATTACCTTCACGGATGATCACAGTCGTTACGGACTCGTGTATCTGATGAGGTATAAAGCTGATGCACTTGAAAGGTTCAAGGAGTATAAGGCTTTGGTGGAAAAACAAACGTCGAAACTCATTAAAGCCATTCGATCGGATCGAGGAGGCGAGTACATGAGTATCGAGTTTGACCAGTTCTTGAAGGAGAATGGTATATTATCACATATGACTCCGCCCGGCACGCCACAATTGAATGGCGTGGCCGAACGTAGAAACCGAACTTTATTAGATATGGTTCGTTCTATGTTAAGCTATACAGATTTGCCGATGTCATTGTGGGGATACGCGCTTTTGACTGCGGCTTATACCATAAACCGGTGTCCCTCGAAGTCTGTTAACGGCATTCCGTATGAGATATGGACTGGCCATTTACCCAGCTTATCACATATAAGGATTTGGGGTTGCCCGGCCTATGTGAAAAAGTTGAAGGCAGACAAATTGGAGTCTAGGTCTCTGAAAGGTCGTTTCATAGGTTACCCTGAAAACTCAATGGGGTACCTATTCTACTTTCACGATGATCAGAGGATCGTTGTGGGCCTACACGCACATTTTCTCGAGGAAGAGTTAATTCGAGATTGTGGCGTTGGCCGAGAGGTCACTCTCGAGGAGCAGTCGACCGAAACGCCCTCACAGGATTTGGAATTGGATGGTCCGAGTGAAGCAGTCTTGCGACGATCTGAAAGGGTGCCACGCCAACCAGAGCGGTATGGCATGTCACACGTTGAACACGATTATGTTGCGACTAGGGGACTTCTAAGAGAAGATCCCGCTACTTTTGATCAAGCTATATCCGATGTTGACTCAACGAGATGGATTGAAGCTATGCGGGCTGAGATAGACTCAATGTACTCAAACAAAGTCTGGACTCTTGTAGACCTACCGAGCGGTTTTAGACCAATTGGTTGTAAATGGATATACAAGAGAAAGATTGGATCTGACGGACAAGTTGAGACATATAAGGCCAGGTTGGTTGCCAAGGGCTATAACCAAAAAGAGGGACTCGACTATGAGGAGACTTTCTCGCCTGTAGCCATGATCAAGTCTATCCGCATAATGCTCGCAATAGCTGCGCACTATGATTATGAAATCTGGCAGATGGACGTCAAAACGGCGTTCCTTAATGGATTCCTCAAGGAGGAGATTTATATGGAACAACCAAAAGGTTTTGAGTCGCATGCAGATGCTCACAAAGTGTGCAAACTGAATCGGTCCATTTACGGACTGAAACAGGCCTCTCGTAGTTGGAACCTACGTTTCGATGAAGCAGTTCGGAACTTCGGATTCGAGAAAAACGTAGACGAGCCATGTGTCTACAGAAAGAGTAGTGGGAGTATGGTGTCGTTCCTTGTATTGTACGTGGATGATATCCTTTTGATTGGAAACGACATCGGGATGCTCTCGTCGGTGAAAGCATGGCTTTCAACCGAATTCTCCATGAAAGATCTGGGAGAAGCGACGTATATACTTGGTATTCACTTGTTCAGGGATCGAGCGAACAGAACGATCGGCTTATCTCAGGCCCTTTACTTAGAGAAAATCCTGAAAAAATTCAGAATGCATGACTCTAAGAGAGGGTTCTTACCTATGCGACATGGGATCCATTTGTCGAAATCAATGTCACCTCAAAGTGAGGAAGACCGACGAAGGATGAGTGGGATACCCTATGCGTCTGCAGTGGGTAGTCAGATGTACGCGATGTTGTGCACACGACTGGACATTGCCTACGCTGTGAGTGTGGTTAGTCGGTTTCAGGCAAACCCAGGTGAAGGACACTGGACAGCCGTTAAGAATATCTTTAAGTACCTTAGAAGGACTAAAGACTTAACGCTTGTCTATGGAGGAGCGGGACTAGAAGTAGAAGGTTATACCGATTCGGACTTTCAGTCGGACGTGGATGCCCGAAAATCTACTTCAGGTTTTGTATTCGTGCTCAATAGTGGGGCAGTGTCCTGGAGAAGCTCCAAGCAAAGCACGACTGCCGATTCCACATGTGAGGCAGAATACATAGCAGCCTCAGAGGCAGCTAAAGCAGCTGTTTGGATGAAAAAGTTCTTGGAGGAACTTACTGTGGTACGAGTTGCGGACAGACCGCTTACACTTTGGTGCGATAATAGCGGTGCAGTCGCGCAGGCAAAGGAACCACGATCTCATAGCAAGTCCAAACATATTGAGAGAAAATATCACGTATTACGTGAGTTCGTTGAAAACGGGATGGTCGCCGTGCAGAAAATCGACACCGCGGAAAACGTGGCGGACCCACTTACGAAGCCCTTGTCCCAGGCAGTTATGGAACAACATCTGGACAAGATGGGCCTACGATACCATTGTGACTGGCATTAGGTGCAGCACATGACATTCGAGTGCAAGTGGGAGGCTGTTAGTGCGGCGCCCCTAACTCCTACCGCCATTCTTACTATTAATTTATGTGACTGCATGTGATATAATTAAAATCTATATACGAAAATACGTACAAAATTTTTCCTTTTATATAAAGGAATTCTTCTGTACAATACAAAATATTCCTAGGACATAAATACAAGGTAGAGTGCGCATGCGTGTTCAAAATAACCTATCGGCCCGCCACTCAGGTCGCATCCATGTACACACTGCTACCTCAAAAGTCCTCCGGAAGCTTCAAAATTTGGCCTCGCCTTCGTAAAGATCACGTACCGTGATCCCGTGAACCTACAACACATAAATACGTGGAATGAGCTTATAAAGCTCAGTAAGTGAAAGCCATGCATGCCGTGCACGTGTCCTAAATTCGCAAAGGCATCCGCGCCAATGCTCCCTAGACCTCATATTTTTCCTTGTCTTGTCTTGTCATATAGGGCCCTCGACTATCTTGCTATGCACCATCATGGAGCTCGAATCCACTAGGGATAAATAAATATAAGTGGCAATACCCACTCAAGGGAGGCTAACCCCAGGGCGCCTTTTCTGTCCCAAGGTGGTTTCATACGCCACGCGGACGTTTCACACTGGTAGCCTAATCTGAGGTAGTCGACACCAGAGGTACCCTCGGTATCGCTTACTCCCTCAGCTCGCACCCTCCAGGTTTCACGACCCGCCATGAGGGCATTAGCCCTAAAATCATGTCTTGCCTTGTACATGTCATGTCATAACGGTAGCGCCATACGGCGTCACCATGGTAGCATAGAAGAGCCGTGACTCAACTGTGAGTCGACATCAGACGCCCATATCGGCGAATCTTTATCGCTCTCAGGCGATCGTACATTATGCACGCTATCATATCATGCCTTTCGTTCTAACGTGCGTGCACATGCTCATGTCGTGAATATGCATGTCATGCCATAATATCATGTAATTAAATCATGCGTGTCATATAACGCAAATAATTCACGTAGAAAGTCACATAAAATCATAGAACACATAACATATAATTTTCATGCCCATATAGTTATGTGTTGTAAATGGGACTTCCACTTACCTGATATCCTTAGCTACTTAGCGTATCGTACGGTATGTCGCTAACCTTCAAACCCTAAATATGGGAATATATAAAATTAGGGTTTGTTAGTCTAATTATTATTTTACGAAATTGGCTTAATTCGGAAACCCTAGTTTCGACTATTATGGGTTTTGAAATAGATCTCGATATGAGCCTTAACAGAAAATGAAATTCAACACTTAAATATTATACAACTGTCTCGACATTTTGGAAAATTTTATTTCGATATCTACATTAAGCTCAAAGATCTCGACATTATTATCTATATGTGATTTCGAGAACTCACTTGTATATTAGGTCTCGATATTTCACTGTGCAAGAACTCGACATTTGGACATTACACAAAAAGATTTCGATATTTGCACTTTACTCAAGGATGTCGACATTAACTACATTTCTCAAGTTTGGGTTAAATGTCGAGAGATATATGTCACGAATAATAACAAAAATCTCGAGAGAAGTCATACAATGTTATCGATATTTTAACTAAATGTCGAGCTACATGTCTCGACATTTCCTAGCAATATTTCGAGATTTTCTACAAAATGTCGAGCTACATGTCTCGACATTTCCAAGCAATATTTCGACATTTCCTACAAGATGTCGAGCTCTCACAAACAATGTCGAGTTGTATGTTAATGTTACAAATAAAGTGTCGAGCTATTAAATAGTACTAAATGTCGACATTACAAACCAAAATGTCGAGATATTAATAACATCATATGTCGACTTTATGGGCCAAAATGTCGAAAGGTTATAAATTGTCAAATGTCGAATTGTGTCTGTTGGATTCATCAAGGTTTCGACTTCTACATTAAGTGAAATGTCGAGCTTTCATGCTATAATGTCGAGATGTGCCTTAACCTCACACACAAGATTTCGATATGTGTTTACCAATAAAAATCTCGATACATATTTCATCATTAAAAATGTCGACATGTATCTATCATTGGGTTTAAATTTGGACTATGATCTCGACATTTTACTGAAGTTACGTCTCGACATTATCTCATCTTCTCTTCAAGTTCGACATTATTCTCTTAACCAACACAACTTCGAAATTCATCACTTGAAAACATCTTTTTGGTATAAAAACCATCTAAACCTTCGATCTAACCTAATTTTCTTCAAGAACAGTTGGAATATTATTTAGGGTTTCATATCTGTAAAATTTTCGATAGTTGAAGTCATATAAAACCCTAATGTTTTTCCAAACTGTTATCTTAACAATCTCCTATGCATATTATCATTCGAATTGAACAGATTAACAATCAAAATAACAGTTCATACCTTTGCTCAATTTTCGTTCCTCCTAGTTCTGAATTCTTGAGGGTTTAGTTTGTGACTTGTCGAATGAAAATATGTTAGTTTCTTTGTAGTAAATTTAAGATAAGTATCATATATCACTTCATTGTATCTTGCGTGCTAAGTTTCGTTGACTTATCTTCATTAATACTTATCTATTTGAATTACTTAGTTAATATTCTCATAATATTATATATTGTATATCGGTTTTGTAGCTAGGAATTCGATTTGGTTATGAGTTATTAGTCAATATTTCCTTAAAATGTGGTATTAATACTTAATACATTAAATCAAATTTTCTAGGTTAGCTTACCATGTATTAGAAACCCTAAAATCAGTAACTAACCTAAATTAGAAATCTACTTCCTAATTTATATATGTCATGTTGGCATATAACATGAAATCATTTAAGCACATAAACATCACAAAACGTATCTCATGCAATCACGTAAGCCACATAATATGTATGCATATTTATTGGCCGACTTACTTACGGGACTCGGGTATTACATCCTCCCCCCCTTAAAAGGGATTTCGCCCCCGAAATCAGGCAGGGAGAAATAGCTCAGGGTAGTGGTTTCTCATATCGTCTTCCCGTTCCCACGTAGCTTCCTCCGTGGACTGATTCTGCCACAATACCTTAACCAATGGAATTTCTTTATTCCGTAATCGTTTCATGTCGTACATAAGGATCTCCACTGGCTTTTCCTCGTAACTTAAATCTGGCTTGAGCTGTTGATGAAAATTTTCGGTTTTCAACACATGGCTTGGATCTGCGACATATTTTCGCAGTGTTGAGACGTGAAAGACGTCGTGTACTTGAGCTAACGAATTTGGTAATTCCAACTGGTATGCGACTTCGCCGACTTTTCTAAT
The DNA here is from genome assembly GCA_027422505.1 of Craterostigma plantagineum. Classification (NCBI taxonomy): domain Eukaryota; kingdom Viridiplantae; phylum Streptophyta; class Magnoliopsida; order Lamiales; family Linderniaceae; genus Craterostigma; species Craterostigma plantagineum. The sequence continues at coordinate 62,551 of JAPQWV010000274.1, read as the reverse complement.
AATTCGGAACGGTCCTATATATCTCGGGCTTAGCTTGCCCTTTTTCCCAAATCGTTTCACACCTTTCATTGGGGACACCTTCAAAAATACAAAGTCATCTACTTGGAATTCCAGTGGTCTACGCTTTTGGTCTGCGTAGCTTTTCTGTCTGCTTTGAGCCGTCTTCATCCGTTCACGCACCTTTGATATTGCTTCCGTCATTTCTTGTACTAGGTCAGGGCCTAGTATCGCCCGTTCTCCAACTTCATCCCAATGTATTGGAGACCTACATTTGCGTCCATATAACGCTTCGTATGGAGCCATTCCGATCGTTGCGTGGAAGCTGTTATTATATGAGAATTCGATCAACGGAAGATATCTGCTCCAATTTCCTTTAAAATCGAGCACACAGGCTCTTAGCATATCTTCCAACGTCTGGATTGTTCGTTCAGACTGCCCGTCTGTCTGAGGATGGTAGGCAGTACTGAATGATAGCTTGGTTCCCATGGCCTTTTGTAAACTCATCCAGAACTTCGATAAGAATCTTGAGTCACGATCGGAAACAATCGAAACTGGAACTCCGTGCAGGCGTACTATTTCTTGAATATATAATTCCGCGTATCGTTCCATTGAGAATGTTGAACTGATAGGCAGGAAGTGAGCGGACTTAGTCAATCGATCAACGATGACCCATATAGCGTCGTGGCCTTTCACAGTCTTAGGCAAGCCAACAACGAAGTCCATGGTAATGTGATCCCACTTCCATTCAGGTACTGACAGGGACTGCAAGGTTCCTGCCGGTCGTTGATGCTCTGCCTTGATTTGCTGACACGTTAAGCACTGGCTCACAAAAGTTGCGATTTCTCTTTTCATTCCTGGCCACCAGTAGTTGGCTCGTAGATCTCTGTACATTTTTGTTGCTCCTGGGTGAATAGAATATACAGTGGTATGAGCTTCCATCATGACAGTCTTGCGAAGTTCGGGGTCGCTAGGAACATAGAGACGTCTTCTATAGTATAAACTTCCGTCGTCTCGTATGGTGAAGTCTGAAGACCTTTGCTCTATTGGCGCTTCTTTGATTTTCAGATATAATTCGTCATTCTCCTGGGCTTTTGTAATTTGTTCCATCAATGTAGGTCGAAGTGTTAACGCCGCTAATCTCGCTTCGATTTCGCCCATTGGTATCACTTCTACTTCGAGTTTCTGTAACTCCGTATTCACAGTCTTGCGGCTTAGTGCATCAGCTACCACGTTCGCCTTTCCTGGGTGATAACTGATTACACAGTCGTAATCCTTAACTAATTCAAGCCATCGCCGTTGTCGCATGTTCAATTCCTTCTGGGTGAAGAAGTATTTCAGACTCTTGTGGTCTGTGAAAATTTCACATCGCTCGCCGTATAAGTAGTGCCTCCAGATCTTGAGAGCGAATACTACAGCGGCAAGCTCTAGGTCGTGAGTCGGATAGTTCTTCTCATAATCCTTGAGTTGTCGCGAGGCATATGCTACGACATTTCCATTCTGCATCAGAACACACCCTAGGCCATTCTTAGATGCATCACTATAGACAGAAAATCCTCCAGTGCCGGTGGGAATAGTTAGCACTGGAGCCGTAGTGAGTCGTCGCTTAAGTTCTTGAAAACTTTGCTCGCAAGCGTCGTCCCACTTAAATGGAGTATTTTTCTTCGTTAGCTTCGTCAGGGTTGATGCAATTTTGGAGAAATCTTTAATAAACTTCCGATAATACCCAGCTAGTCCGAGAAAACTTCGTATTTCTGTGACATTCGTCGGTTGAGGCCAGTTATTAATAGCCTCGATCTTGCTGGGATCAACAGAAATTCCATCTCCCGAGATAACGTGTCCAAGAAATGCGACTTGATTGAGCCAGAATTCGCATTTCTTGAATTTCGCATACAACTGCTTTTCTCGTAATATTCCTAGCACGATCTTCAGGTGTTGTTCATGTTCCTCTTTGGTCTTCGAGTAGATGAGAATGTCATCGATGAATACGATGACACATTTATCGAGGAACGACTTGAATACCCGATTCATCAGGTCCATGAATGCTGCTGGCGCATTAGTCAGCCCAAAAGGCATGACTAGGAATTCGTAGTGCCCATAACGGGTACTAAAAGCAGTCTTCGGAATATCCTCTTCTCGAATCTTCAATTGGTGATACCCCGATCTTAAGTCGATCTTCGAAAAGACGGTTGCGCCTTGTAGTTGGTCGAATAAGTCATCAATTCGAGGGAGGGGGTATTTGTTCTTGATCGTAATTTTGTTCAGCTCCCTATAATCGATGCATAGCCGCATCGACCCATCCTTCTTCTTAACGAATAAAACTGGGGCTCCCCACGGTGAGAAGCTCGGCTGAATGAACCCTTTTTGCAACAGTTCGTCCAGTTGCTCCTTCAATTCCTTCAATTCTGCTGGAGCGAGTCTGTATGGTGCCTTAGAAATCGGTGCAGCTCCTGGCATTAAGTCAATCGTGAACTGAATTTCACGATCCGGCGGAAGTCCGGGTAAATCTTCAGGAAACACATCGGGATAGTCTTGTACTACTGGAACTTCTTCCAACTTCGGAGATGCACGTTCCTCGGATGATATTGCGAATATCAGAAAAGCTTCGCATCCTGTCTTGAGCAAACGATGGGCCTTCATTGCTGAAATCTTGGGAATTTTATTACTCTTTTTAGTTCCCGTGAACGTGAACGGTTCGCTGTCTTCTAGGTTAAAGGTTACTTGTTTACGGTTACAGTCTATAACTGCTCCGTATTTCGATAGCCAGTCCATTCCAAGGATTACTTCATAATCGTTCATTGGAATGACTATCAGGTCAACGGGTAAAGTCCTATTGTTCACTAGTACAGGGCTATCTCGTAAGATCTGGTTGGTTCTTGTAGAGGTTCCGTGAGGAATGGTAACGTTGTATTCATAGTTAACTAGGTTAGGTGTAACCCCGAGTCTCGCCACGTAATTAGTAGATGCAAATGAATGCGTGGCTCCTGAATCGACTAATATGCATGTCGGGGTTGAATGGATAAGGAGAGTACCTGCCACCACAGACGGATTGTTCTCCGCCTCTTCAGATGTCAGCGTGTAAACCCTAGCAGGTACCGTAGGTGGCCTAGTTTGAGCAGGGGCTTGACTTCCAGAGGCCACTTCCGGGCATGCCTTGGAAAAGTGGCCTGTCTTGCCACATTTATAACAAGTTGCGTTCTGAGAATAGCACACACCTAGATGTCGTCGTGTGCACCGGGGACATGGGGGTATGCTCATTGGTGGTCTTCCCTGATTAGGACTGAATGGTTGATTATGATTGAATGGTTGTGGAGGTCCGAGTCGATTCGGGAAGTTAGGTCTGACATTCCTAGGGTTAAAGGGCTTCTTTGGGTTGCCTCCATTCCATTTCGGCCCTTGGACAAATTTTCTTTTTGCTTCATGAGCGCGCATAATTCGAAGTTCCGCTTGCTCTGCCATCAACGCGCGTTCAGCCACCTGAGCATAGGTAGCTCCTTGGGATCCGGCCATATTCACATCTCTGTATAGCTCAGGTTTCAGGCCTTCCAGGAAACGTTCCACTTTCAATGCATCTGTGCTCACCATGTGAGCTGCAAATCGAGATAGTTGCTCAAACTTTCTGATATATTCTGCCACGGTCATCGGGCCCTGTCGTAGGTTGATGAATTCATTCATCCTTTGGGCTCGTACTGGGGCGGTGAAATATTTACTCCTGAAGAGTTCCTTGAATCGGTCCCATGTCATCGTAAGAGGATCTTCGAAGGCGAGAATAGTATCCCACCAATGGCCCGCACTTCCTCTCAGCAGGAAGGCAGCACATAAGACCTTTTCTTCTTCGGGAATGCGGCTATATTGAAACATACTTTCCAAAGTTCGAAGCCAATCTTCCGCCGCTGTAGGGTCAATGGCATCTTCAAACGTTGGGGATTGAGTTTACGAAATCGCTCCCCAACAATTTCGACTCTTTCCGCCTGAGAGAGATTATTACTAGATTGTCCGCCCGCATTTCGCTGTTGCATCATTTCTTGGATTTGTGCGGATTGCTGGCGAACAAGTTCGGTGAGTTGAAGAATCGCTGTATCGCGATTATCGGTTGATGTTTCGGGCTCTTTACCTTTGCTAACACTTCCGCTGCCCTTACTTCTTGTTCTACCCATTCTTATCCTGATACCCTAATAGTCCCTATGGCCAATAAATTACGCACGTACAACATTCATAAAAACATAAAACTTACTAGCAAGGCCGCTTCCGTGCTTTTGAGTGTGTGTACATGGACAGTCTACAGAACTTGTAACCGAAAGCTCTGATACCACCTGCGGCGCCCCTAACTCCTACCGCCATTCTTACTATTAATTTATGTGACTGCATGTGATATAATTAAAATCTATATACGAAAATACGTACAAAATTTTTCCTTTTATATAAAGGAATTCTTCTGTACAATACAAAATATTCCTAGGACATAAATACAAGGTAGAGTGCGCATGCGTGTTCAAAATAACCTATCGGCCCGCCACTCAGGTCGCATCCATGTACACACTGCTACCTCAAAAGTCCTCCGGAAGCTTCAAAATTTGGCCTCGCCTTCGTAAAGATCACGTACCGTGATCCCGTGAACCTACAACACATAAATACGTGGAATGAGCTTATAAAGCTCAGTAAGTGAAAGCCATGCATGCCGTGCACGTGTCCTAAATTCGCAAAGGCATCCGCGCCAATGCTCCCTAGACCTCATATTTTTCCTTGTCTTGTCTTGTCATATAGGGCCCTCGACTATCTTGCTATGCACCATCATGGAGCTCGAATCCACTAGGGATAAATAAATATAAGTGGCAATACCCACTCAAGGGAGGCTAACCCCAGGGCGCCTTTTCTGTCCCAAGGTGGTTTCATACGCCACGCGGACGTTTCACACTGGTAGCCTAATCTGAGGTAGTTGACACCAGAGGTACCCTCGGTATCGCTTACTCCCTCAGCTCGCACCCTCCAGGTTTCACGACCCGCCATGAGGGCATTAGCCCTAAAATCATGTCTTGCCTTGTACATGTCATGTCATAACGGTAGCGCCATACGGCGTCACCATGGTAGCATAGAAGAGCCGTGACTCAACTGTGAGTCGACATCAGACGCCCATATCGGCGAATCTTTATCGCTCTCAGGCGATCGTACATTATGCACGCTATCATATCATGCCTTTCGTTCTAACGTGCGTGCACATGCTCATGTCGTGAATATGCATGTCATGCCATAATATCATGTAATTAAATCATGCGTGTCATATAACGCAAATAATTCACGTAGAAAGTCACATAAAATCATAGAACACATAACATATAATTTTCATGCCCATATAGTTATGTGTTGTAAATGGGACTTCCACTTACCTGATATCCTTAGCTACTTAGCGTATCGTACGGTATGTCGCTAACCTTCAAACCCTAAATATGGGAATATATAAAATTAGGGTTTGTTAGTCTAATTATTATTTTACGAAATTGGCTTAATTCGGAAACCCTAGTTTCGACTATTATGGGTTTTGAAATAGATCTCGATATGAGCCTTAACAGAAAATGAAATTCAACACTTAAATATTATACAACTGTCTCGACATTTTGGAAAATTTTATTTCGATATCTACATTAAGCTCAAAGATCTCGACATTATTATCTATATGTGATTTCGAGAACTCACTTGTATATTAGGTCTCGATATTTCACTGTGCAAGAACTCGACATTTGGACATTACACAAAAAGATTTCGATATTTGCACTTTACTCAAGGATGTCGACATTAACTACATTTCTCAAGTTTGGGTTAAATGTCGAGAGATATATGTCACGAATAATAACAAAAATCTCGAGAGAAGTCATACAATGTTATCGATATTTTAACTAAATGTCGAGCTACATGTCTCGACATTTCCTAGCAATATTTCGAGATTTTCTACAAAATGTCGAGCTACATGTCTCGACATTTCCAAGCAATATTTCGACATTTCCTACAAGATGTCGAGCTCTCACAAACAATGTCGAGTTGTATGTTAATGTTACAAATAAAGTGTCGAGCTATTAAATAGTACTAAATGTCGACATTACAAACCAAAATGTCGAGATATTAATAACATCATATGTCGACTTTATGGGCCAAAATGTCGAAAGGTTATAAATTGTCAAATGTCGAATTGTGTCTGTTGGATTCATCAAGGTTTCGACTTCTACATTAAGTGAAATGTCGAGCTTTCATGCTATAATGTCGAGATGTGCCTTAACCTCACACACAAGATTTCGATATGTGTTTACCAATAAAAATCTCGATACATATTTCATCATTAAAAATGTCGACATGTATCTATCATTGGGTTTAAATTTGGACTATGATCTCGACATTTTACTGAAGTTACGTCTCGACATTATCTCATCTTCTCTTCAAGTTCGACATTATTCTCTTAACCAAACACAACTTCGAAATTCATCACTTGAAAACATCTTTTTGGTATAAAAACCATCTAAACCTTCGATCTAACCTAATTTTCTTCAAGAACAGTTGGAATATTATTTAGGGTTTCATATCTGTAAAATTTTCGATAGTTGAAGTCATATAAAACCCTAATGTTTTTCCAAACTGTTATCTTAACAATCTCCTATGCATATTATCATTCGAATTGAACAGATTAACAATCAAATAACAGTTCATACCTTTGCTCAATTTTCGTTCCTCCTAGTTCTGAATTCTTGAGGGTTTAGTTTGTGACTTGTCGAATGAAAATATGTTAGTTTCTTTGTAGTAAATTTAAGATAAGTATCATATATCACTTCATTGTATCTTGCGTGCTAAGTTTCGTTGACTTATCTTCATTAATACTTATCTATTTGAATTACTTAGTTAATATTCTCATAATATTATATATTGTATATCGGTTTTGTAGCTAGGAATTCGATTTGGTTATGAGTTATTAGTCAATATTTCCTTAAAATGTGGTATTAATACTTAATACATTAAATCAAATTTTCTAGGTTAGCTTACCATGTATTAGAAACCCTAAAATCAGTAACTAACCTAAATTAGAAATCTACTTCCTAATTTATATATGTCATGTTGGCATATAACATGAAATCATTTAAGCACATAAACATCACAAAACGTATCTCATGCAATCACGTAAGCCACATAATATGTATGCATATTTATTGGCCGACTTACTTACGGGACTCGGGTATTACAGTTAGGGAGTGTGCCCTCGGAATGCCATACGAGGACTAGGAATAGTATAGGGCGCACAATGATGTACGGGTCGATAGACAGTTTTACTGTATATACTGTTAAAATAAAGTAGTGAATATTATTTTCATTATAATAAAGGCATTATTATTTATTTATCGAATTTAAAGTCTGCTTGGCATCTGGCGGTGCGATAAATAAATAACACCCAAATGTTTGAGTTGGACGTCTGATTCTCGTGGGGACGAGGGAGGAGACACCGGACGGTCCTTATCTCAGCATTAAATAAAAAGTCCGTAAGTCTAAGGATTCTAGGTGGGTGACTAGATATCCGAATATGACTTATTCATTGACGACCACATAGTATCGGTAGTGTCACCGATTACCTGAGAGGTTGTGGGTCGTGATGGAGATATCGGTGATCGGAGAGATCGCGTATTCGGACATTCGGCTCGTATTCGTCTTGATCACATGACTAGGATGTTGTCAATGATTGAACGAATGACTATAGCAGCCTCAGACCGATAGGGTCACTGACGGATTTGCTTTCGCGATTTCGGGTTGTCGCTAGTTGGCTAGGTCCGCAAGTGTTCGGAAATGGGACACGGGCCAGCGACGAAACGCAACTGACTTTACGGAGGTGATTGCCGGGCTTTGACTGCTATTGGGATTCACTGCCTATATTCGTATAGGTTAACGTCCTATGAGGTAATTGGAGAACGACGATTGTAAAGCCTTCGGCCGAAGCTTGGAAAGCTCGCTCGTATTAGATACGGAGCGGAGTTTAAATAATCGGTTGGGTCTCGATTATAACACAGTGTTAGGTTAGTGAGTTTGACATTTACATGGCTCTCACCTAACCGGGACGCAAGTGAAAGGCGTAAGAGTTATTTAAATGTATACACTATAGTCGGTTCGCCCGAATTTCGATTAGATCAAAATTCGTTCTCAACTGGGATCTGTCCGGTACCGCGGGATTGGCTAGGCGAATACCGGGACTCGCGGATTCCTCCCGTGCCAGTTGAGACGGACCTAGAGAGTCGCGCTTAAAAATGGTAATGAACTTGAACGAAAACGGCGGGCTTTTCTCTGGAACCTAACGAATGGGATTCGTTGAGGTAGTGGCATAGTTGACACGAGGTGTCGATAATTTAGTTAAATTCCGGTGACGGTCACGGGAATAATTAGGACTTGAGATTATCTTAAGTGCTTAATTAATTAACTAAATGAGGCTCAATTGTGATTAAAATAATTAGATTGGATTTAATTATTTTATTACTTAAAATTGAGGGACTAAATTGAGAAATTAGAAACCTCATGGGCTTAAATGAAATATTTGCATGTTGACTTGGTCTTGGACATGTGTATAATTCCTAGCTTGCCACATTGGATGAGGTGGCTTGTGAGTCATACTCTTGGCTTTGTTGAGAGCTTGACAAGTATTATTGAATAATAATAAAATAACCCTAAGCGGACTTTTACTACATGAATGATATGACACCTCACTTGATTTTTTTATGCAAAAATAATATATAGAACAAGCATGCAACGTGAGTTGAATTTCTAAGCCAAGTACTTGGCCACTTTGCTCTCAATAACTAATAGCTAAAGAGTAAGAAAGAGTGTACTTGGTACTTCTTAAGCCACTTAATTCTAGCCACGGGATCGTTCGACGAAGCCCGACGCCCGAACCGAGCTGCGTCTAGCCATCGGGAGCAGTCTCGGAGGTTCGATCAAGGACATACCGGCGTGACGATCTAGCCCGGAGGCCCCGGAATCAGACTAGGCACTGCGACGCTCATCCGAGGTGTAATCACGTACGCCGAAGGTATAATTCGAACCCTACTGATTTGATATTACGAAAAATACAAAACGACCTCGGAATGATTCGAAAAACCCCTCGTTACGATCGCTGGGAAGTGCAGAATCAATCTGGAAAATTTGGTATTGATTGGAAATCATTTCAGTTGTCAAACTGTCGAAAGACGGCAGACTGCCGCTTTAGTCGAATTGACAATTTCGAACCACTGATTTGATTTTGTGAAAAATACCAAACGACATCGGAATGATTCGAAAGACCCCTCGTTACGATCGTTGGGAAGTGTAGAATCGATCTGGAAAATTTGGTATCGATAGGAAATCGTTTCGGTCGCCAAATAGTCGAAACACTGTCGGCTGCCGCTTTGTTCGAACTAGTTTGGAACGAAATTATTAATTAGACTAAATTTGTAATAAATTCGAATTTAGGAAATTCGAATTAGACATGGTCTCCTGAGGCTCAGGGCAGTACCTTGAGACCTCGGGAGAAGCCGAAGGGCGTAAGGTCGAATTTAGATGTTGAAAATCGAAAATTCGGCACCCTACGCCGCTCGGTTCAAAACGCGCTTCCGCTATCGCCACGTTGAGCTGTTCGGGGGCCAGCGTCGATTAATCGGGCTTACCCCAACAGTACCTACGAATGCCAAACTGATATTTCTCTTCTGAACATGATCTCGTATAAATGATGTTTAACCTCTATATGCTTCGTACGAGATGATGCATTGGATTCTTAGTAATACTAATGGCACTAGTACTATCGCAGAGAATAAGCATTTTGTTATAAGCTAACCCAGAGTCACTAAGGGTATGTGTCATCCAAAGAACTTGTTTACAACAATTTCCTAAGGTCATTCAATTTCCTGAGACCCATGATATATCGTCAAGGGATTTATGTACGGTTCTCGGTTCTATCATTGAGAGCAATACATCATGAGATTCCCCTGTATCCTGATTTCGTGCATCTGCTCTAGTTTTGATTCCACATGAGATATTTTTTTATTTGATCAGTAGGACAGCTGGAAGCATGTTTGGACTTTCGGCGTTGTTGTTCATCAGCCTCTAGTTACAATGTACCAGTGTTCTCGTCTTTTGGAATATCGTCCCCATTTTTCCAATACCCTGTAATTCTGCACAACGCAAATATATACCTTCCTCATCAGTAGCATCTGTGTTGGGCATCTCATCGAATGTTACATGTCTAGATTCCTAAAAAAATTGTTTTCTTTCATTATAAATACGATAAGCTTTAGAATGAAAACTGTAACCAAGGAATACCCCTCCATCTACCTTATAGTCAAATTCTCCTCTTTTATCTCTTATCATTTAAATTATAACACTTACCGCCAAACACATGGAAATACCATATATTTGGAGTTCTACCATGCCAAATTCATAAGAGGTTTTCTTCAAAACAGGTCTAAGGAAAACACGATTAGATACATAACATGTTGTATTAACAGTCCTCCCAAAACTGTTTGGGAATAACTCATGTAGCATTGATCTAGCCATTTCCTGCAACACTATTTGTTGGGGTGTCTTGTGAGCAAAAAAATTTATCCATACTGATATCAGAAAGATGCAAATTCCTAATCAAATTCTAATCCGTTATCACTACGTATCTTGCATAAGCTCATCTTTTTTCGTTCTCAAGTATTTTTACTAGCGATGCAAAGTTATCTAATGCATCATTCTTATGTGCAAGGAATATCACCCATGTGAACCTAAAATAGTCATCAACAATAATAAAGGCATATATATACCTCGCAGAGACATTGTCTGAACAGGACCAGGTCGAGATGGAGTAGTTCCAGAGGTTTAGATGTAGATATCACATTCTTTACCTTAAAGGACGTCTTGGTCTGTTTACCCATTTGGCATGCGTTGCACGTTATGTCCTTGATAAATTTCATTTATGGAACACCTCTTATCAGTTCTTTGCTGGTTAAGTGAGATATAAGATCCATATTGGCATGTCCAAGACGTCTGTGCCATAACCATGTTGTATCCTCTGTAACTGCTAGGCACCTGAGATTTTAGTTAGTTATATCATCAAGAGTAATGCAGTATTCCATCCCTATATGCACTAAAGATAACCTCCTCATTATTTCTAAATACACATCAATATTTGCAAAAGTTACGGTATGTCCCTTATCGCATAATTGACAAATGCTTGTTAGCCATATGTCATCTATAGTAGCATGTAAAGTGTTACCGACAGTTCCAATTCTTGGCTTTTGTTTTGTCGGCATATGAGACATATCCTCAGTCATACGCTTTCAACAACACAAATCTACTATTGTCACCTGTCATATGGTGGGAACACCCACTGTCGAGATACCACTTGTTTTTTCTTGCTGGATTTTCTCCTTGTACATGCATGAATCGGTTCTTTTTTTATTTTTCTTTGGTAACCGGGGAAAGCCAATGGTGAAACCCCGGGGGCGACCCACCATCTGCTAAACAGGCCGACCAGGTCAATCGCATATGTCTGGGCCCTTGTGGGCAGGCTTAGGGAAATGTCACAGGGATGAAATTCGAACCAGGACCTCTTCCAACATGACCCTAAGCACCTCGGCTTGACCAGTAGAGCCAAGCCTCATCGGTATGAATCAGTTGTTTTCTGAGGTGACCAATGTTGGTTGGGTCCTAATAGGTTAGTAGCAAAGTAACTCATGTTAACATGTGATATATCATATGTCACAGACTGTGATCTCACAAACTTAGGTTGACCAGCATTAGAAATATGGTTATCAGAGAACTTCTTTGGCCTCCAGACATACTTTGACTATCAAAGCTTTTCACAAAAAATTTGTTTGAATAATGACCATGACGACCACATGAAAACATTTAGGTTTTCTAACAACTGGTGCAACATGTTTTTCTATCATGGAATATCCTATCCCTGATTTCCAGTATTTCTAGAAATGCTCAATAACATATCAATATTTTGCTTTCCCTCTAGAAGTCTATCTGCAATATGAGTCTTCTCATTTAAGGAATTCTTAAGTGCAGTGATATTTCTAGACATATCGTTATTCAACTTCCTAAGCTCTTCACAGTTACATGAGGCTTTTTCTTCCTTGGGGATTCTAGTTCGGCCCTTAAACATGCAATATCTAGATAGGCCGATGTTTCTCTCTCGCTAAACTACCCGTTGTTTAACAAGGTCTTTACTTGCGACTTAAGCGACTTAATCATCTCATGAACATTTTGAATTATCTCACACAGAAATTCTGTACTTTCATTTACTTCAAGGACTGAGGAGCGCCATACTAGCATATAACTCATTTAGAATATTTAATTTTCTAATAGTAGATGATGAAGATACCTAATTGTCATTAGCCATATAAGTAAGGTTTACTTCCTCTTCGATTTCGAAATCTTTCCAGTCTGTCACCAAGGCTTTCTATTTCTTCGTATTTTTGTCATCAGTTTCAAAAGGACAGTTTGAAGCAAAGTGTCTTGGCTTGTTACGCCTGTAGCATTTCTGAACATTTTTTTTTCAAATGAGGATATTCCCTTGTTCTTCTGCTGGTACATGTTGGATTTTCCTTGGAATTTCCGTCTCTGCCAGTACTTCTCAAATGTTCTGGTCAACATGGCCAGCTTTTTCATCATGTCCTCGTCAGTATCAGATTCCTTCTGTTCAGCATTGAAAGTGATGGTATTCGTGACTTGCGGTTTTTCAGTGAGCAAGGATTGGGTCATCTCGTAGGAAGTGAGCTTTAGCAATGTACAGTGGGCAAATAGGTTTATTTTCTTCTCGAGACCTTTTACGTTTTTTCATCATGTGGGAGTTAGAATTAATTCCCATTTATCTGCTTGATATCCATTTGGGGAGGAATATAATGTATGTACTCAGCTACAAAATTTATTTTGTACACGGTAGGGGACTCCATTTTCTTTTAATTGGAGTTTTCGGTATCAAATTATACAGTTTTGCTGAACCAACATTAAATTTTGATCCGATTAGTTCAGAGATGGAAAGGTGTTAGATCCTTAGCTTCATAGATGAGAGCTACTTTGGCATTCCATTCTCGTTGTAGTGTTCTTAGAATTTTCTAATTTTTCTCGCTGTCAGGAATAACTTTGCCTAGTGAGATAATTTGATTGATGTACCCATGAATCTTGCATACATATAACTTATAGCTTCGTCAGCTTCCATTGTGAACATCTCACATTTATGAGTCGGAAGTGCTATTCTTTCTTGTACAACTACAGTGGCTCCTGCATGAGTGACTTGAGCACTTCCCACATATCTTTAGCGGACACGCATGAGCTCACACGATTGTACTCTTCCCTTGTTAGTGCACAAGTGATCATGTTTTTAGCCTTGGCATCCAGTGAGATTCCCACTTGTCTGCTACATTATATTCAGCGGTTTTCTTTGGAGTTCCATCTTCATTTTTGTTTCGAATGGCCCCGTGGTGATGATTTCCCACGATCATAGTCGACAGCCAGAAGGAATTCCTTCATGCTGTTCTTCCATACAGCATAGTTCGTTCCATCGCAGAGAGGTGACCTAGAATGAGATTGTCCTTTTGCAAAAACATCAAAACTCAATAGATCATTAACTCATGCTTGTTAGGCCCATCGTTTGAGTAACCCGCTCTGATACCAAATGATCTAAAAAATATTGCCTCTAAGAGGGGGTTGAATTAGGCTAACAAAATATTTATTCTTCTTCCTAAAAACCCCTTCTGATGTAATATCCTAGAAAAGTTTACTTCTATAAGTTACATCGATTCGTCGGTTGTCTTCTAGTTGCGTTGGTTGCGTATCAGTTCTCTTACAGGAAAATGTGAAGTACTGAAAAGTAAATATGAGACATGATTTTTATAAAGGTTATATCCACAACTGGGGTTTACTCATCTCCTTGAGGTTTGCTCCTCAAGAGTTTAATCAATCACTATAACGTTACTTTTTCTTGTTACAAACTTATTAATTAAGCCCAATACAAAGCCAAACATTTCTAACACTGGACATTACTAAGTTACCGCACATCGAGTTTCGCTCCAGGGAATCTCCACTTCCTGACAGGAAACAGCTCGTTACTAAAGCTCCACCGAACTCGTCCTTCCCTTCACGTGCGCTAAACGCCGACCTTCCCTCCTCGTGTATTGCTCACGTCCGAAGACAGAATGTAATGATGGAGGATGGAGACACTAAAGATATATCACTCGTGCAGTGATGGAATTGCAAGTTGAAGCTCAGGTCGGCAGAAGGTGATCACAAGTGTACACTCAAACAACCAATGTTATTTAGCAAGTGTAAGATGGTTCTAGATCGTTCTGCTCAAATACTCTCGTGTACGTATATTCGCAAGTTCTCGACTCCCGATAATCTAAGTGTTGCTCATTCAGAGCCTTCAATCAACACTTACATGGAAGGTCAATTTTAAGATTAATAACCAAAACAATCACCCAATCCATGAAATCATTGGGGAATCAATATGCCAAACGAATCATGCCATGTCACAACGGTTATTAGCTCAGAAATGCATGATTTTATTCCACATAAAAGGACATATTCAAAATCAAGGCATGTACCTATATTGTGGATGATCTTTCCCATAACAGCACTTTCTATATGTAATATCCAGCTAGCATCTTTATAGAATAAATCAATCATGATCTATTTTCCATACTCAAGCACATAAGATATCAACAGATCATATTATTTTTTATATTCAGCACAGAGATTAGATAAAATCATATAGTCCACGAATTTAGCTACTATGGTATAAACTATCAGACATAGGTGATCTCGGCCAGTTTAGCACATACCATATTTATCAGCATCTTATTCACATAAAGTCAACCAATCAAATCTTTCCATACAATGATATCTTAGTTAGCACAAGGAATGATATTAATCGATTATACACATTTAATGATCAAATATATGCATATGATTTTGTCCTAAGTAGACACAATTTCGAGCAGGGAATATCTTTTCATATATAGCTCTCTGACTTTCCATATATAAGTCATTAAGATATCACATATGAATATATAACTTAGTATCAGCACGATACCTCACACGCACTTTCCATATATAACATAGAATCATCTGCGAGATATTTACCTATCAAGCACATAATCATACTTTGATCAAATATTCGGTAACTTACAATCATAAAACACTTTAAAACATAATTATAGAATATTTACACACTTAAATAGGGGTGTTCAAATTTCGGATAAAACCGAAAAAAACCGGCCGAGCAGAAAAGAACCGAACCGAAAAGACCGGAACCAAAAAAACCGAACCGAACCAATTAAATAGTTCGGATATCGGATTAAGCATACCTAAAACCGAAACCGAATTGAAATTATCATACTACAGTAAAAATAGAAAAAATTAAAAATCATTTATTTTTTCTCCCATAATGTAAACAACACAGTAAATATAATTTTATGGTTATGCTTTTTCCATTTTTAGGTGAACGTTTTCCTCACCAATCCAATACTATTTTTCTTCCAAATAATTTGTAGAATCTTAATGTTTTTATATTTTGTTTAAATTTTGTTCCATTTTCATGTTGTTTTTTTTTTTTTACCTTCGAATTGTTTTTGCTACATGTCACGTTTCATATATCTTCTTTGTTAGTAACCATAAATTGTTTTATAAATTTTTAGATCATAAACTGTAAAAAACCGAACCAAAAATGTAATACCCGTAAAAATTTAATACGGGATTTAGCGAGTGATTATTAGTATAAACATTTAAGATAGAGATTTTAGACAAAATATTTGAGATTTTAGACAAGAAATATGAACTAAAATAATCTAGGAATTAACTTTAAAATCTAGCCAAAGGTCTGGACGAGAATAATGATATTAGAATGATTATTTGGGGTTGTGCTTAGTATTAGTAAAACCTCCTAAAGAAGCCCAAATAATAAAATATAAGGATAACTTCTAATATTACTTAACCCAAAGGGAAAACTATGGACATGCACCACCTTGTCCCATCATCACATCTCTAACTTCAAAGCATTAATACTTATCTATTCCATATTCGATATCAAAGGCCATTTAGTTAAAAACCCTCACTTGATTAAGAGCAGAGCACGAAAAAAAAAAAGTTAGGAAAGAAAGAAAAATTTTAGTGAGCAAAGCCTTGATTTTTCAAGTAAGGTATGTCAAATTTCGTACTTAGTATGTTTTCATATATATATATATAGGTCCATACGTAATTTATAATAATCCTAGGAAGTTCCGAAACTTAGTATGTTTAATATGCTCCTTCAATAGAGATAGGTCTTTATATGATCTTATGTTAACTCTAGGGATATATGATTCAAGCACCTTATATAGAAAAGGAGAAATCTTAAGAACTTATGAGTTCTGGGTAGAGTAATAATATGAATTTAGTTTCGGGTAGATGGATGTTTTAAGAACTTTCGATCAAGTATAGTTACTCAGAATCTTCGGCCGATTCTAAACACTAGACAAATCGGGCAAATGCTTCGAAATATAAAGATGAATCGGGCAAAATGGGAACTCGGTGATTTTGATTTGAGGACACCTCAAATTGGGCGACATGGAGACTAAGCAATCGGGCGATTTGGGGCTGTAAGGATCGAATCAAGCCATGCACATGCCAAATAGGGCGAATGTAGGCTTCAACGTGTAACCAATCGGGCGACTCCATGATGAAAACACATTCAATCGAATCTGGAAATAAGCTTAAAAGATCGGGCAAAAGGGAGTTTCGATGCTTACCAATTCGGGCAATTTGAAAATGAGCTCCAATGCATGAAGGATTAGGTGATTCTATGGAAAGGAGAACTCGACGATACTTGGGTTGTGCATGCCTCAAATTAGGCGATTGTAGAAGGGATAACGATCGGCGAAGTCAAGCTACAACATGTGACAAATCGGGCAAATAAAGGTCTAGGGATCGGGCGATTCTTGAAGCAAGTAATATGACTCTCCATCGAAACCATGATCAAATCGGGCGAATTAGACCTAAGGAAAACTCGGCGAAATCATAATTGAAGCATGCCAAATTGAGCAATGAATCGGACGATGGGAAACTCATGGCAATCGGACGATTCTACTTTAGACGAGAATTTTTATAAATTAGGGTTGACCAGACTCTGACCATTGTATAATAAACTTTCAGGCGGATTCTTAAGGCTTGGAGAGTTAACTATCGACCTCTAGATTAGTATTAAAATATAACTATTTTATACTAGTACAGTTTAAGAATTTATATAGAGACTGATAATATTATTTTGTGCTCAGAGGTCCAAAATACTAGGGGGTTACCAGTTGCTAACCTGAGGACGACAGGTAGGTCAACCTTCATCTACGACACGTAACTCTTTTATGTTAGTATATGTATACATGTTTTGAAACTTGTAACTTATGTGATTATATGATTATGTGAATTCAGTGAATTATTTGACTTGGCGAATTATGTGTTTTACGTCTATTATACATGTTGCACGTCACATGTACATTTATTACACGTCATATGTACTCCATGCGCAATGCACATGCATTCCACGTCAGTGCGAGGGGGTTGAGCACCGTGCGGAGCGGTAATGTATGGGGTGGTCGTCGAGTGGTGTAGAATGGGAAAATAGTAAATTCATGATGATGTAGATGACGTTAGGTGTAATATATTTTATTTTGGAGAAGGTTTTTGTTAGCCGGGTCTTCCGCGACTTACGTTGCGAAAATCCGCCACTAATTATCGTTAGAAAGTGAGGGTCGTCACATGTGGTATCAGAGCTTAGGATATAGATTCTATAGACTGTTCATGTACGGCCGCTCAAAAGCCTAGAGGATCAGCCTTGCCTATAAATCTACTGTACGATGTGAATTATTTGCTTATAATGATATATTTGCTTACGTGGCTATAATGATATAAGCATGGACTAGTTGACTATGTCGTGGGAAAGATTTGAAGAACTGTTCCGCGACAAGTATTTCACGACTTATAACCGAACCCGCAAGATGAATGAATCAACCTCAAACAAAGCGAAAAACCCATCGCGGCATATATCCGTAAGTTTGTGGAATTGTCCCGCTTCGCCCCACACATGGTGGTGAATGATGCTTTGAAGATAGAACAATTCCACGTAGGTCTCAAACCCGAGATCTACCGAGATGTTAGTATAGTTGGAACTCAAAATGTGGCATTCGCTCAAGTGGCAGAACGAGCACTTATCGCTGAACAAGCGGAGTCCCAAATTATAGAAGCACGGGAAGCGAAGAGAAGAAATAAAAACCAGCAAGGAAATGGCGGTAATAAGAAACGTCAAAATTTCGAAATAGGCCCCAGCAACAATCAGATTTATCGTCAAGGGCAGCAAAACTGGCGACGCCCTCAGAATAGAAGAAGATATCCACTCAAATTCGACGGAATAAAAATCTTGAGGAGTTGAATATCCACGCCATTTCGACAATCTCGCCCAGCACGAGGAAGATATTAGCGAGATTCAGAAGAAGCAGAAGGGCAAACTTATCGATGACTCAGTTGCCCTAGTCTCGGAGAAGAGAAGCTCAAAACCCACGAAAAGAGAAGATCATCAAGCCTTCTACCCCCTCAGAGTCTTAAGACGAAACAGATTCAGACTTGGAGCCTAACATGAAAGCGCTTGGAAAGCAGTTGGCGTTAATTGAGAAAATGATGAGCAAACAATACTTCAAAAGGAAGTCCTCATCATCAGCCAATCGACTTCGAACCTCAAGCACAAAGGACAAAGAACGTGCACATGAGACCTCGGAAGTCAGGAACATCAAATAACCGACCAAGTGCTTTAACTGCGGAAAACCTGGTCACCATGCCAGAGAATGTACTCTCCCAAAGAAGAGAGACGCTAACTACTACTCCAGGAAGCTTCAACTCACTAAGCAGAAGGAAGCTGGAGTAGCTCTAATGGCAGAACAAGATCACTGGCTCGAGGATACATCTAGCTCAGAGGAAGAGAATCTCGCCCTCATGGCCCGCCTAGACCAGACGGACGAAGACCAAGCATCTGAATCTTCTCGGGAGGTAATTTCTCCTTCCACATTATTGACCATGTTATAATCGTATCAACTAGCATATACTAACATGAAACGTGAGCAGAAAAGCCTAAAGGAAGTAGAGAAAAAATTAACTAAGTCTCAAGAAAGGATAGCTAGTCTCGAAGCAGAAATTAGAAGCTCTAATGACAAAATAGAAGAACTCTCTAAGAGTCCCATTATTAGCGAGGCTAAGTATATTCCCATAGAGAAGCATAGGTCAATAACTAAAGAATTAGAAGACAAGCTAGAAAATAACTATAATTGTTTGGTTAGGAATCTCAATGAGAAAGGTAGCCTCAATTGTAGAATCATTGAAGAGACTACTAAGGTCACCAACCTAGAAGCCAATTAGATAAATCCAATACTAAGGTTTGTGAACTTACGAAAGAAATTGACGCCTGTAAAGCCGCCAAATTAACGGTGGAAAATAATTTTGCTCTCTTAGCAGAAGAACGTAAGAAGCTATACGCAAAGGTAAAGAACTTAGATGTTCTTCTTACCGAAGGGGACAAACTGAACAAACTATTTCCTAAATCGGCTCAAGGATACAGAATTTTATAATCCCATTGAAGGCTTAGGTTTCACTAACCCTAGTGTTTTAAAGAAGAAAGAAGCTTACGATATAAAATGCATGGGTTTAGGCATAAACACTCTTATGAACTTTACTAAAGCAGACGATCTAGGTGCTTTCGAGTTAGCTAAAGAAGAGCCACACATAGGGCCCAAATCCCCTTCGACTATAAAGAATTAAATGACAACAACAAATCTAAGAAATACCCTTGAAGTCAGTCTGTGATTTAGTTCACCCTCCTAAGCCTCAACCTGAAATCGAGGAAGCCAAACACATACATTCTAAAATTCTCCCTGTAAACCTCCTATCGTGAAGCAGATGGAAGAATTACAAGCTGCATTAGACAAAGAAAGAGAGAATTTTGAAGTGGATAGAAAACATTCCTAGAAGAGATCGAAAAACTAAGAGCCTCCTCGATCTTACGAAATACTTCTCACACATCTCCCTCGAAAGGTAACATCGTTCTGAAAAGCGTGAAGAAAGAAAAATTCCTTTCAAAAGATCAAAAACGCAAAAATAATACTTTAAAAAAATCTAACTCTAATCCTGTTTCGCTTACGTCTACAGGCAGCGTAGAGCCAGCTTTGGAGTCGAAGGCGTAAGTGTCTAGTTTAAAAATAAAGAAGGAGCCCGTAAGTTTGAATGCTTCTAAGAATATATCTCCTTCTGTACAAATAAAATACACTCGTAGAAATAAAAGACCTGTTTCCTCTCTCAAAATAATTGCTTCTACTTGTTCCTTAAATCCTACCACATTTAGAAGCACTAATTTCGAAATAGGCTCTACTTCAACAATGAAAATTGCCTCTAGGATGACCCGTAGGAAACAAGATCCAGCCATAAAGAAAGCATATGGCGCTATTCATGCTTGCTCTCACCTAAGGTATACCGTTAAGATCGAATCCCCCAAGCACCTTAGGAGACTACCAAATGAAAAGATCTTTTCCATGCTCAAGCCTACTAAAGCATTTGTGTGCTGAAATTAATCTTCTCTGTAAGGTTCAACCTAAATGGGTTCCTAAATCCCCGCCTAAAAGGACGAAAGCTGTAAAGGCCAAGTCTTCTACAAAGGGCACACCCAAATCAACTTCTTTGAAGATGACTTGGGCTGTTAAAGCTTCTACTAACACTAACTTAGGAATCATATCTGAACCAACATCTAAATCTGCTAATCTAAGAGGACCCATTTATAAGTGGGTAGCTAAAGCTCTTTAAATTATTTTTGTAGATCCATCATGTGTGTGTTGAGGTATATGCCCTAGATGCCGTACGAGGACTGGGAGTACGAGGGCAATTTGCTAATGTGTAGTGTTTAGTGATGTAATTTGATTACTTCTATTAATGGAATGACTTTATTTATCATTAATTAATTATTGGATGAATAAATTAAAAGGCAAATTATTAATTAGTCTAAAGATTTCACCTTGCAGTCTGGGTGGATAAGACAAATTAGTAGAACCCAAATATTGGCAGTTCAGTTACTGATTCTGTGGGGACAAAGAGGGGCACCAGTAAGCTGAGATACTGCAATATTAAAAGAGTCCACAAGTCTAAGTCTCCAGTAGGGTGACTGGAATGACACGTACGACTTGTTTGTCGATGGGTCCAATATGGTTGTGCCAACCGTTCACTTGGGAAGTGGGAGCCCATGACAATGATACAAGATGAATCAGGGGATTATCTGTATTTGGACACTGACTCGTAATCGAACGATCACACGCTTGGATTGTCCTTGATCGAACGATTGTTTGTAGTAGTATGCGTGAACCTTATGTAATACCCGGGTCCCGTAAGTAAGCCGGCCAATAAATTTGCATGCATATTACGTGATTATATGACTGCATATTTTTATTTATTATGTGGTTATGTGGAATAATGATTTCATGACGAGTATTGAAATTATAATAATGAGAGGAATTCTTGAAGGATTAATTTCGAAAGATGAAGTTTCGAAATTAAGGAATGTGGAGTATGTGAATTTTTGTTAGGACTAACATGTGAATTATGGATTCAAGGGAGGAGAATTTCATAACTTAATAATTACTGTAATAATGGGTCTTTGTAAAGATTTTATCAAAGGAGAAAACCTTACGTGATTTAAGATAGGGATTAGGTTAAAGTATTTTGTCATTTACCTATCATTAATTTCAAGAGGACGAGATAAAGAAAGGAAATTAAACACCTCATTTGGTAATTAGCGAGAATTAGGAATTTAGAGAGAAGCTAAAGCAGAAGTCAAACTCGAGCTTGGAGAGGGTATAAATTTCTTACCTTAATCTTTAAGCTTTATGTTATGATTAAGTATGCTCTAAGTGTGAGAAGTTAGATTTGCTCAGGTTTTATACAGATTTTTCATTTAAAGGGTCTAAATATATTTTTGAAGTTTTTAAGATGTTCATCGTGTTCTTGAAGGAAATGAATTTTGATCGAAGGTCTCAAGTTTCTGGGTATTAACAGTGTTTTTGGTGATGACGGGGGTGTGAAATGTGAGTTTCACGAACCTTGATTTGCGAATCATTAAGGAAGCGAAAGTTTTGGAGAAAAGAATAACTTTCGCAAATTATGAGTGTGGAAAGAGAATTTCGCGAACTGTATGTAAGAGTGAAAAGATTTCGCGAATTGTATCTGTTAGTTCGCAGAATTGAAGGAATTCGCGAAATGAGTGTAAATGACTTTCGCGAATTTTGAATTGTGAATTCTGTTTCACGAATCACATTTCATGAATGGGGAGTTTTGCGAATTGGTTTCGTGAATCATAGGGATTTCGCGAACTGTGTATAGATTCGAGAATTTGGGTAATATTTCGCGAACTATGAGGTTTGTGAACTAAGTTTTGCGGGCCGGTTTAAATTCGCGAACTGTGAGGTGATCAGTTCGCGAATGGTTTTGCGAATTGTAGAGATTTTTCGAACTATAACAATTTTGCAAATTGTATAGATTTCGCGAATTGCGTGTGGGTTCGTGAATCTGTGTAACACTTCGCGAACTTGGTTACTGTGTAGAATTTCGCGGGTTCATGTAATGCACTTCGCGAATCAGAACCCCTACGAGTAAAACGTTTTAAGTTCTAAAAAAATATTTTGAGGAAAAATATCTTTATACTAGTTAATCAGAAAAATATTATGAGTCTAATGGGCATGGTTTTCCGTAACGCCCGATCATAATTTGTTCCTCGGTGTTTTCAGGGGCAAATTACGATATAGGAAACGTCCTTTTTGATGGAATTTCCGAACGAAAATTTACGTAGTTAATTAATATAATATATGAACTGATTTTATGGTCTTTTCGTGGTTAAAGGACGAGATTTTAGGAAACTCACCAGACTGGTTAGCAATTAGCTTAAGGACGTCAGGTAAGTGGGAATCTCACCTACAACACATAATTTGTGTTATATGTATTTGTTTTATGTGACTATGTGCTTTGATGTGAATATGTGGTGATGATTGATGAAGTGAAATGTTTCGATATGCTTTTGCATAGTAAACATTTATTGCATTATTATGTGACATGAGCATGTGCATACACGAATGATGTGAGGATTAGAAGTATGAGTATGCACAGTATATGATCGTCTTGAAAACAAAATATGTTTGAAGAATAAGTATTTGATGTAGACTCATGAAGAGTCATAGTATAGCTACTTCTACAAAGGCACCATGACGGGGGTAAACCGTCGAATGTATGTACCTAAATTATTTGGGTAGCGGACGAGGGTCACCTGGACGAGACACATGGCGTAAGCCAGAGTGCCAGGAAAGGCAACCGCAATGAAAAAGGACGATCGCCAGATAGAGGGGCGACCTGGTGAACGATAAAACTGGAGATAAACCCTAGTTTATCTTAACCAGAGTGGGCTGAATATCGTATTGTATCTGAATAGGATTTGAGCTCATTTTATGGTGGTGCGAGTAGTAAGTTAGCTATGGGCCTTGTAGAAATAAGAAGGAAATGGAAAAGAAAATGATAAAAGAAATATGAGTATGTGAGTATTAGAAAGCACTGGCGCGGATGCCTTTGCTAGTTGACACGTGCATACATGCATATTTCCACTTACTGAGCTTTATAGCTCATCCCATGTTTTTATGTGTTGTAGACACAGGGAACACGGTACGTGAATCTGTGGAAGGCGAGGCTGGTCCTTCTGGAACTTCCAGTGACTTTTGAGGGTGGTGTGTACATGGATGCGACCTGTGTGGCGGGTGTTATGTAAATTACGCTGTGTTTTGTAAAATATGTTTGTATTGTATGTAAAACATTCGAATAGTGTTTGTATTGTAAAATAGTAGTGTGTGGTGAGTTTTGTAAAATCGAAAAATTCTATCGGTATGTCGTATGTAATATATTTATATTTCTATAGTCACGTCAGTTAGTGTAAGATAATAGTAGTAGATGGCGGGGCGCCACACCTTAGACCGAAAGGTTTAACTTGGGGTATGTAATTTTATGCATGTTTAGAATTTACCAAATTTGTCAGTTGGTTTTAGCTGTCCGCATCCCATCCCTTGATCACATATGTGGGGCTGCTTCAGGTACCATACGTGAGGGATCTTGTGGCCGCTCTCGTCGCAAACTAGCCATGGGTGTGGAGCAGCTCTCTAAGTACCTACCCATGCTGGAAACTGCAAAACATCTCAAGCAGATTTTGGTACCCATCTAAGAATGGGTCCTTTCGTATTAGATCTGGAGTTTATGCATGCGTCTTTTATAGATTTATGTCCTAAGTCAACTTTAGGTTATCTATAGCATTAATGGTTGATGCAGGAAGCCAAATATTTCTAATTCCTAAGGGATAACAAAGGCTAGTGCTTGCCCTAAGTTCTTGATTTGTAATCCAAATTTTCTTAATTCCCAAAACTTTAGCTTTAGCTTCAATCTTAGGGTGCTTTGACTGAATGCTTTTGTGATCTTCTCGTTTGTCAAGCTTAGAACTGGACTTGGGAGACGAATGTGCAGGCTTTGTCTTTCTGTTCTTTTGAATCTTCTCCTTTTGAGTTTGTGAGCCTAACATAGCAAATAAGCGTTCGTCGTTCTTGGTTGTACGTGCATTCGCTAATCTAAAACGAGAATTTAAGGCAAGTGCATCAGCATAAGAATAGTGGAAATGAGAGGGCATAGATGTTCGTACAGGTTCAAAAAATGAAATCATGGCTGGAGATGTGGTAATGTTAGATTTAGCTTGTGATTGATGCCTACTATGCGAATTTGAACTTGATGATTTAAATTTAATTGCCTCCTTTTTAAAAGAAGGAGTACAATTTTCAAATAATAGGTCGTCTCATGTGGCTATCTCCTTTCCTTTCATTCTATTTAAAATTTTACCTGTAGGTGCATGCGAGGATAAGTTGGTACACATTGATTTTCTCGATGCATTCTGCTTCCTTAATGCCCTAGGCTTGGTTAGAGTTTCTATTTAGACTCAGCTAGAGACATTTGTGAGACGGTGAAGCTATAATGTTATTGATTTGTTTTTCGAGTGAGGAAATTATTGTCAATAGCACGTCATTTTCTACCTGAAAAACAATCTTTTCGTACTCTAGGGTCGAGCGCAAGTCATAGATTTCCTTAATAACTGCTGGGATATATGCACTAGAGACGCTGGATTGTGCTAAGTCACGGGACGTGTTGTCGACAGCGATTGGTGTTGAAGGGGGAATAAGAGCATCTAAATAGTCATCAGACAAAGGTATTTCCCTTGTTTTGTAGCTATTATTCAATGCTTCATAGTCGAGTGGTATTTCAACTCCTGTCTTCCTATCTCCCTTAGTCTCCTCTATGGCATCAATTGTGATGTGAAGGCCATTAATTTAGGCATGTTAATCCCTAAATAGCTGATATCATACAGATCATATGGTTTTAGGGATATCTTCACAGCTAGAGTAGGGTTTGCAACAAAGCCTAGACCTGCACGTGGATCGTAGAATTCTGTATCCTTAGGCTGGTTCAAGAAGATCGTTCGATCTGTTTGTCCTCTTTTTGTTAGGAGGTCCTCTAGCTTTTTAATCCTAGCATTTATACGTTCTTTATTCAGGAGATCGAACTCGCATGTTTTATTGATTCGCTCATCGTCGTAAGTTGTCAATTTAGCCTCCATCTCGCTAACCTGTGTTTTCAGCTTTACTATTTCAACGTCGCGACTGTCAATCTTTGATTGCGCTACTTCCAGTAAGCAATCAAGATTACTCATCTCTCGAAGCTGTCTGAGCATACATTGATAATTGTTATCAAACCGAGCTTGCAAGTCGTTGATTGTCCTCTCGTGGTCTACACATTTGTTTTTTTGCTCGTAGTTTGAGACTTTGTTATTTAAGTCAATGACTTTTGACGCTGATACAGCTAAATTGGCTTCGGAATTAGCTAAGTTAGTTTCTAGTCTATCTACATTTTCACGTGTCATATCTAGATCGGCTATAGTCTTAGCTAGTTCCTTTTTCAATGACCTGAAATTGCTATGAAGAGCTGTAAATTTTTCTTGGAGTTCGAAATACAAAAGGGGGTCAATAGATTCTACCTCCCTTTCTGAAGAAGCTTCCTCGGTTTTACCACCATCGACTGCTTCCATGTCATTCGGCTCCGATTTATCTCCTTTCACCAGGATTATTTTGGCTACATTCTCTTGCTCGCTTTCAGATGTTCATCGAGCCAGCTATCTTGTTCTCCCATCAAGCCCACCCAAGCTTCCGTTTTAATATGTCGTAATTTTCTAGAGTAGTACTCTTCACCCTTCTTTTTGGTAGGAAGCAGTCTATAGCCGTGTGCCCAGGTTTGCTGCAATTATAGCATTTGATTGGCTCGACGCTTTTCTTACTACGGGAGTTGTGGAAGGGTGCCATTGATTGATTCGAAGTTTTCAGAATTTAAGCGTTGAAAACTTTTGGTGTACACCCGAAGACTGTGTGATAATTTCGAAACTTCGAGAAAATGCCAAGTCTTTTTCTATAATATGCTTGAATGTTCTAATCGTTGGATATGTGATCGTTGACACGTTTGTGGATTTGCTTTCAAAATCTTACAAAAACGTCGTTTCATCGATAAATTTGGACCCGGAAAATATATTTTGAAAATTTTCGAAAAAGGCCTAAAACAGACTGTAACCGTTGGGTTCAGAATTTTTTTTTGTGATCAAGAAATTTTAAGTGTGAATTTCAAAGGGTGATTTAGTGAGAATTGGATTTCCTGATTAAAGTTTCGAATGATGAAGATATTTTTTTTTACTAAAAATTCTAAGTTTTGAAATCGATAGCAAAAATCGAGCGAATTTGCAAAGTGAAGATTCACCGAATTTAATTCGGGGAATTGCTGTTCAAAGAGGATTAGAATCGGGCGATTGTTTGTCAAAGTATTGAAATTCACCGAG
Organism: Craterostigma plantagineum; assembly: GCA_027422505.1. Taxonomy (NCBI): domain Eukaryota; kingdom Viridiplantae; phylum Streptophyta; class Magnoliopsida; order Lamiales; family Linderniaceae; genus Craterostigma; species Craterostigma plantagineum. The sequence goes on along the minus strand of JAPQWV010000274.1, from coordinate 35,565 downwards.
AGTTTCAAATCGGGCGATTTGCAAATTCTAGCTACAGTACCAAATTGTGTGATTCAGCGATTTATATTCCTACAATGAATTTATTGAAATCGGCCGATTTGCTCTGTGAGGAACCAAGTGAACTATTTATTGAAATCGTGCGATTTAGTGCGTGGAATTGAATTCGCTACAGTTGATTAGCTACAGTGAATTCGCTACAGTAATCGTGTGCTACAGTGAAATGTGCTACAGTTGTCGGGCGAATTTGCTACAGTGAAATCGTCCGATTTGAAATTGCTACAGTTAATTCATCCGATTTGAAATTGCTACAGCGAATTTGCTACAGTTAATTCGTCCGATTTGAAAATGCTACAGTGAAAAGTCCGATTTGAAATTGCTACAGTGAAATCGGGCGAATTTGCTACAGTAATCGGGCGAATTTGCTACAGTGAAATCGTCCGATTTGAACTTGTTATAGTGAATCGATACAGTGAATTTGCTAGTGAATCAGGCGATTTGTAGCTGTAAAACTGTGGTTGCAAAAACGGGTACTGTAGCAAATCGGGCGATTTGTTCATCTACCCGATTCTGGATTGTAAACTGACGAAAGACAGATCCGATTTCTACCCAAAACTCACTTAAATCATCTGAAAAATGTTGGGTAATCACTTCAAAACACTTGAAAACAACCTAATTAGCTCTTGAGCTTGTAAAATCCGTAAAATCAACTTGAAAACTCAAGATATGGCTGAAATTCGAAACTGAAAAATAAAACCCAAAAATTAAAGAAACTTGCTCAAATCCTGACGTGTTTTCTCTGATACCACTTGTTGGTCCTAGTATATCCAACTAAAACACATTACTAGCATTTTAACCACGAAAATAATGGGAAGAATTTAACTTATCGTGGGGGCGTGCGTGCGTGTTATTGAGAGGGGTTTGGAGCTTCTCTCACAAAAATTATTTCTCGGTATTTCTCACACACACACTGGACACTTTACTATGTGTTAGGGTTTCAGTGCTTATACCACATGTTACTATATTGTACTTGGGCACTTGTAAGCCCATTACAAATAAGAGCTTGCTGGGCTTCACAAAGTAAAGCCCAGTTCACTTAAATAAATTACAAGACTAATATAAAATAATTATTTGAACACAATAAAATATTCCTAACACATAGATTTGATCATTAAATGTCTATAATCGATTAATATCATTCCTTGCGCTAACTAAGATATCATTGTATGGAAATATTTGATTGGTTGACTTTATGTGAATAAGATGCTGATAAATATGGTATGTGCTGAACTGGACGAGATCGCCTATGTCTGATAGTTTATACCATAGTAGCTGAATTCGTGGACTATATGATTTTATCTAATCTCTGTGCTGAATATAGAAAATATGATGATATGCTGATATCTTATGTGCTTGAGTATGGAAAATAGATCATGATTGATTTATTATATAAAGATGCTAGCTGGATATTACATATAGAAAGTGTTGTTATGGAAAAGATCATCCACAATATAAGTACGCAGGGGCGGACCCACGTAGGGGCTCGGGGGGTCCGTCGACCCCCTCCGGCCGGGCGGCGGACAATGAGAGAGTTGTGGTGGTCCGAGCGTTGTAGTCACAATATGACCATTCAAACTCTCCTTTTGAAACTGATGACAAAAATACGAAGAAACAAAAAGCCATGGTGACAGACTGGAAATATTTCGAAATCGAAGAGGAAGAAAACCTTACTTACATGGCTAATGACAATTAGGTATCTTCATCATCTACTATTAGAAAATTAAATATTCTAAATGAGTTGTATGCTAGTATGGCGGTCCTCGTTGTTTAACAAGGTCATCACCTAATTTCGGGGCTCGTTATTTCGAAACCGAACATGAGTCCTCCACCACTGAATTTCGGGGACGAAATTCTTTTAAGGGGGGAGGATGTAATACCCGTAAATTTTGATACTGGTTTTGATGTAATTAAATATGTAATTTACGATTTAGGAAGTTGATAATAAATTAAGTTGTGGAGCAAAAGAATATAAATTATAATCATCTTAAAAATATATATATATATAATAATGATGATAATAATAATAATATAATAATATAATAATAATAATAATAAATTCGAGACTTATGATATTGGGCTAAAACTAATACGTGAGTTTGACCCAAAATCTCAAAAGATGTTTTAATAATGACATTACTTAAGCTATAGGGAAATCTCGTTATTATCTCCTTGTCAAATCAGTTGTTACTTTCAAAGCATCCAAGTATATCATAAACGTTAGATAGGAAGAAACCATCATTTACAAGCAAAGCTAAAAGAAGAATTCAATGGAGTTTAAAGCATCCGAAAACTTCATTCTCAAGGATAGGTATGATAAAGAACTTGTTCTATGCTCTCAATGCTTTATATATTTTTAACATGTACGTTCTTAATAATCATAGTAGAGTTCGAATTCTATTATGTCTAGAAAACCTAAACACTCTGAAATCTGAGTTACGAGCATGTGTGTTTAGGTAACGGGATAAGAGCTGTGACAATTTTGAGTTAATTGTGTTCTTGATAATTCGATAGTTTAAGGAGTACGATTTTCTGGGTTGAAAATGATTCTTGAAGCCGATATTAAAGATACATGTTTTAGGGTTTTTGGGGAGAATCTCGATTTTTAGAAGATCTCGACAAATGAATTCGAAGTGTATAATATAATGATCTCGAGATATATTATAGCAAGATATCGAGATAGGATGGTTCTTCTCATAGATGTCGAAATGTCTTTAGGAAGATGTCGACATTAAATCTCGGTATTTATAAGATCTCGAAATATATAATAGGTTACGACATTTGTATGATTTCAACATGAGATCTCGACATTAGTTATATATGTAAAGATCTCGACATCTAATCTTTAAGTCTCTCGAGATCTACCTTTCGCAATTTATAAAGATCTCGACATCCTCCATGGCACAGTTCGACATTTAATTTCCTTAACAGATCTCGATATTATTTGTATGTATATAGAGGTCTCGACATTTCTAAGGGCTCGACATTTATAGGATGTCGATATGACTTGATGACCTCGACATTGCTTTCCCAACATAAGATTTCGACAAGCTTATATAATAAGATTTCGACAATTACCTTTCAAAAGATCTCGACAAGTTCACTAAAGATCTCGACATCTGTAAGATGTCGAGATTTGCTGGATGTCGACGTTTACAAGGAATTTCGATACTTAACATATTTCAGTAGTTTAAAAGTGTTCTACACGTAATAAATTTCGGTATTTTATGATTTTGATATTTTTAGGGTTTTCAATATTTTAGGTTTATTTATTTTTAGGAATTTCATTATTTTTAGGTTTTCATAAATTTTAGGGTTTTAATAATTTAGCATTTTCGAAACTTATATGACTTAGTAAATTTATTAATGTGAAAATATTTTCAATATTCAGAGGATCGATATATAGGGACTACACCGGATTCCCTATTTGATTATAGCGGGAGGACAGGTAGGTGGATCATCCATCTACAATGCGTAAACACATATGTGATTTATGTGCTTTATGTGATTCGATGATTTCTTTGACTTACGTGATTTACATGATTTATATATGCTTTATGTGAAACCATGTTTTTATGTGTTATTACGATTATATGAATGGCACGTGCATATCACGTCAGATTGAGAGATGGTTTCCACCGTATTGATACGGTGATGATTCGAGGTATTGTTAAGTGGGGTAGATTGAGATTATTGTGACGACTTGTTAGGCTCACAGATTACCTGGCCGAGACAGACGTGATCGATTTGTCTACTCGGATGTGGTCGGTTCGAGGTGCAAAACGCCAGATGATTATATATATATATATATATATATACGGATACAGGTGTCATTGCCCATGATTTATTGTGGAAGAGACGACCTGGTAGGTGGCCATTGACGTGATCGATCAGTGCACTACCGGCGTAGCTTACCGCTGATTACGGGTGGAATCACGTGACCACCCATGATATTTATTGCGCGCGTGAGCCTAACCATGGGCCCCATATTGTAATGTGAGATAGGAATGTGGGAAAAGAAAGAGTGTGCATGGCATGTGAGATATTGGGGTTGGGATTGAGCGCACACTTGCATACATGCATTTTATTCACCTACTGGGCAAAATTGCTCAGTGTTTACGTGTTGTAGGTACTGAGTCTGACGCCGCTATGCGACAATGCTGAGGCGGCTGGTGGCGGTGCTCACCGACTTTTGAGGGCGGGGCGGTACATAGATGCGACCTGTGGAGCGGCGTTAGGGTTTTTGCTATTTTATTATTTTGGGGCTACGGCCTTTGTATAGACTGACTATGTAGACGACATTTGTCGTAATATATATTATTCTAGGAAACAGTTTTAAATTAGACGGGCCTTCCGCGGCTTACTTTGCGGAAATCCTCCACTAATCCTAGTTATAAAAGTAGGGTCGCCACACCAGCTGTCCTACTGATCAAATTATAAAAATATCTCCTGTGGAATCAAAACTAATGCGCGAAATCAGGATACAAAGGAATCTCATGATGTATTGCTCTCAGTGATAGAACCGAGAACCGTACCTAAATCCCTAGACGATATATCATGGGTCTCAGCCATGGAGGACGAGTTATCATAGTTCGAAAAGAGCCGAGTATAGACACTTGTGGAAAGACCAGACGAAAAATCCATCATCGGAACAAAATGGGTTTTTCGCAACAAAGGCGAACACGGTAACATCACCAGAAACAAAGCGATGTAGTTGCTAAAGGTGATTCCCACGAGGAAGGTAAGATTTCGAAGAAACTTTTGCTCCCGTAGCTAGACTAGAATCTATACGTGTTTTACTTGCATTGCATGCTTTAAACGTTTTGAACTTTTTCAAATGGATGTAAAAAGTGCTTCCTATTTTATAAATGAGGAAGTTAGAACAACCTCCCAGTTTAATTAAAGAATGATTTTCAAACCATGTTTTTAAGTTGAATAAAGCATTATATGGTTTAAAGCAGGCTCATAGGGCTTTGTATGAAAGATTAAATAATTTTTTGTTAAACATTGGATTTACGACTGGAACTATTGCTAACACCCTGTTTATCAACTATGATGTGATCACACACTGTTAGTTCAGACTGACGTTGATGATATAATTTTTCGAAGTACTAACAATCTTTTTTGTGAGAAATTTTCGAAGTCTATGCAGAAAGAATACAAAATAAGTCTAATGGGTGAGCTGAACTACTTCCTTAGGCTGCAAATAAAACATCTTGACATGGGAACCTTCATATCCCAACGAAATATAGCAAGTAGCTTCTAGTAAAATTCGGGATGAGTGATTACAAAGCCCTTTCGGCTTCGGGGGTACGACTATGCTGGAACATGCTTTCGAGGTTTCGGAGCCAGTCCTCGGCCGAACTCGGGTCAAGGGCATCCTCAAATGTCGGGGGTTTAAGTTTACGGACCTTTCCCCGATCATTTCAATCCTTTCGGCCTGAGGCAGTCCGGTACTCGGTTGTCCTCCAGCGTTTTGCTGCGGGATTAATTGCTGAATTTGAGCTGATTGCTGACGGACTAACTCCATCAGCTGGAGGATGGTCGCATCCCTACTATCTGTAGGGGCTGCCGTTTCCCTATTTGGTTCGGCATCCCTACTTCCCTCGCCTCTAATTCTAACCATCGTATTTCATTTTATCCTGTCGTCCCTAAGGTAAATCAATCATATCATTCAAAGATTCGCGTAAACGTAATACTTACAAGCAAGGCGGCTTCCGCGCTTTTGGTGTGTGTACATGGATAGTCTGCAGGACCTGTGACCGAAGCTCTGATACCAACTGTAGCGACCCTAGCTATCACTACCATTTCTAGCGTATTCTTAAGTGTCTAATTACCCATTTAGTTATATTAGACACGGAAATGCGGAATAAAATTTTCCATTTATATAATGGAAGTCATTCTTTACATGTCAAAAGAATTATATAAGCTTCCTACAATTTTACGTATCCTATTCACACGAGACGTGTGTACATGCACAGCAAAAGTACTCTTATGCTCCCGACTTCACAGGTCGTCGTCCACGTACACACCACTCCCAAAGACGCTCGGAAGCTTCAAAAGGATGCCTTGCCGGCTAGGTGATCACGTATCGTGTTCGCTCGTACCTACAACACATAACGTAAGGGTGAGCCTGTTGGGGATGTGCCCTCGGAATGCCATTCGAGGATGTAATGAATAGGGCATGTATTTAATAATCGATGTATTTTCGCCTGTATTTGAATATTGTATTCTTATACTTGATAATGGATTAATATTTTTTTATATTAATTCTTCAAAGACATATTATTTATTTACCTATTAAGTCTCATTAGGCATCCGGTGAGATGGTAAATAAATAAAACCCATATACCGTAAGTATAGTCACTGATTCTCATGGGATGAGAGAGGGGGCACCAGTGAGCTATTATTCTTCGATATTAAATTAGTCCATAAGTCTTAGACCTCAGTAGGGTGACTGAGCGTCAATTTACGACTTATTTGTTGATGACTCTTAAATGGTTGTGCCAACCATTCGCTTGGGAAGCGGGAGGTCATAACATTGGTATGAGTTGAATCAGGGGATTAACTTGTACTTGGACATGACTCGTAATCGACAATCACATGGGCCTTATCGTTATTCTGGGTAGCGTCAATGATTGATTGATTGACTATAGTAGTGTGCGTGGACCTTAGACTGAAAGGTCTTTGACGGAGTTGACTTCGGGGTCTTGACTTGTCACTAGTTTGCTAGGCCCGCTTTGTTCGGTGATGAACATGGGTCGGCGGGCGACATGCGGTCTTGACAACGAAGGGTACCTGCCGTGCTTAGACTGACGTGAGGGATTCACTGTCTCGTTAGTAACCGAGATATATGTCTTATGCATATTTGGGGACGGGAAATTACAAAGTCTTCGGCCGAAGCAATAAACTGACTCATGTGGGACGTGGAGAACAGTTTAGTAATTTCGCCGTCACGAATTCGTCATAGTGTCGAGTCTAGTGAGTTTGACGTAACCATGACTCTCACTCGACCGGGACATTAGTGAAGGGTCTATACGTACGATGATAATCTATAGTCGGTTCGTAAATTACGAAGATCGTACTCAACACGGGATCTATTCGGTACCACGGGATTGGCTAGGTGCTTACCGAATTCTTGGATTCCCCCCTTGCCGGGTTGAGACGAACCAAGAGGTCGGGCTTAAAAAGGATCACCGAGACAGTATCTACTAATATGAGATGTAAATTAATTTAACGGTCTTAGAGACGTTAATAAAATACTAAATATATGTTTTAGAAACTATAACTACATGGACGGATATTTACGGAACGAAAATGGTAAGAGTTGAAGTGTAAATAGGGTTCACAATGACAAGCAAGGCTTGTCATGGTTGTGAAGCCCATCTGCAAAGTTGCAGTAGCTTCAAAAATTCATATCTCACAATATAGACCTCGGATTGAGAATCCCTTTGGTCAGAGTCAAAATTGATGAGTCTTTGAACTATGTTAAAATTTCAGGTCAATCGGACATCGTTTACCCCTAGATCTGAGCGAAATTCGAAACTGCCGCAAAGCTGTCAAAGCGTCACGGCCGTGAACACATTGCACGTGGCCGTGACGAGCGGCAGAGGCTGAGTTTTGACCTCGACATGGTCACGGCCGTGACCATTATGTCCCAGGCCGTGAAGGGTGTTGTCACGGCCGTGAATAGGCTTGTTTCAGGCCGTGACGAGCGTCGGTTTGGCCAAATTTAATCCAAATCAAGTCCAAATTCATTCCTTGTTCTTATGTTAGACATATGGGACATTATTAGGTCATTTAGTGACATAATAAAAGGGAATCTAACACCTTTTGAGTCATGTAGGACATGATCTCATTTGGATTAAGTTAAAAGTCATTTTCTTGGTTTGGAAATGGACTTTTAATATATTTTCTTAGAGAATTTCGTCCATAACTTTAATTAAGCTCTTTCTCACTCTATCTTTGAGTTTTAGAGAGAAGTGAGAGCATTTAGGGTGATCTTTTAGAAATCCCTAAGTGTTTGTGAGTTTTAGAAATCACACACATATATACACATCTCTACACAACACTCCACACCATCTCTAGCCATCCTTGGGGTGGTGTTGGTTTGTGGTACTTCACGGGGTCGGCGTGACTCTCTTCGGCACAGTTCGTGAGCTAGGGAGCTAAGGATCTTCGCGACGAGGGTAATGTTCTAAACCTTAATACGTGTATACATGCGTGATTTTCTTTATACCGAGTTTTGATCTTGTGGCGGGAACGAGGAAATTTTTGAAATTCACTCGTTCCAACGGGGAACCTGGGAGACCCTTTCAATACTTCCGCTGCGTCCGGGGCAAGGCCTCGGGTCACCCGGGGTTTCCCAATAGAGCCGCCGTGGCTCAGTAAGTGAAAATATGCATGAATGCACGTGCCCTATTTAGCAAAGACAATCCGCGTCCATGCTTTCTACTTCTCACATACTCCTGACTTTTCATGACATGTTTGGGCCTTCGGCTTTCAATCTTACTATGCACATTTCATAGAGCTCTTAATCCCTGAGGGATTCATACATATGTGATGGCTCGCGCACTGGGAGGTTACCCGAAGGCACCTTTCCAATCCCAGTGAGGCCTGTCACGCGGACGCTTCTCACTGGTAGCCAACTCCGAGGTCGCCAACACTAGAGGTTCCCTCTGTGTTGCTATTCCCATGTGTCGCATCCTCCAGGTTGCATCTTCCGCTATGGGTTCCACCTGCCTATCGTGAATCAGGCATATCCGGCATCATGATCGCCACAGTGTATACCCCTACCTATCGTAACAGGTAATTCGGCATCTGATAAACGTAATTTATTACATTTATATTTGTTAATTTGAAGTAGTTTGCAGTCATTAATGAAGCCGTTTTGAATATCCGAGCACTTAAATGTGAGTTAATTGCAATATTAACATTTTTACGGCAGTTTTGTGGCAGTTTGGTATTTCTTGCAGATCACAGGGTAAACGATGTCCAATTGAGCTGAAATATTACCGATGATGGGAGACTCGCTGATACTATTTTTGACCAAAGGAATTTCCATTCCGAGTTCCAGATCAGAAGATATGAATTTTTCAAGCCACAACTACTTTGCTGCGCAGAAACAATACGTAATTGGGCCCAAGATATAATCAGCCCATTAGCCCAAGAACCAAAAGCCCAAGCCCACTACATGTGATGTCAATAATAATACAATTCACACACATACTCACACACGCTTACACCCGCAGACAAAAGGAGAAAAAAAGAAGAAGAAATCCGACAATCCAACGGCGTAGCACACATACCGCAGCCAAGTGAAGAAAGCGAAGAATCACAATCTTACACAAGGCTCGATGCTGTCGTGCTCAATCTCTAAGCAGCAGCTCTGTTCATCATCTATAAAAGGAGCATCTGTGATCGAACTTCGGAGGACTGACAGCATCGACCTCTCCACTCTCCCTACATCAAGCAAGCACCTCTCACCACCCATAGCCCACGTCATCCACCTCTCAATCATCTCTGCTCAACCACACCAAGCAGTAAGCACCCACCTCACGTCAAGGACCTTTCAACCACCCACCTCAAGGAGGAAGACCTCACAGATGAGAAGCAACGAAATCTAAGGCACAACAAAGAACGAGGATGCTCACACAAAAGAAATAAGCAACACTTGAAGCTGCCTACCATCTTCACCCACGCATCTAAACCCGTTCGCCAAGCACCGTCCCTCAGTATCGATCGAGCTCACACGACTCAAACCACTCGGATGCATGCTCACGACTAAGCGGACCTCAGTCGCGCACCAACCGTTCGACGAAATTACCCAACAACGTACGCACGTAGGGTAGCGGGCAACCGAAGCTCACGCAGCACACACCCGGAGTGGAGGGCAGCGGTACACACACGGCTGAGAAGAGACGTGAGGGCAGAATTTATTTGCGACGGAAGACATTGGAGGGGACGGGACGATAACGGAGCCAAATATCAGGGAAGAAATTATGTTTTCGTCTTTGATATTCCCGTATTCTCTTGTTTCCATCGTAAATATGAGTAGCTAAGTTTATAGTGTGCTTGGGATGGGATGAACGCTAGGTAGAATTTATTGGACGTAAATACTCGTGAACATTGAATGTTGGCTATTTATCATTTATGATATTATTTTTCAAATTAATATGTCTATGTGTTGATTTGAATATCACTTCGATATATCTATGTGTTGATGCGATTTCGTGGTAATATCGTTTTAGGGCGACAGCTAGAAAAACGATTAGGCCTTTCATAAAATGATAGGAATTCAATTATAGGGCGATAGCAAAATTGATCTTCGCTGTAGGTAAATTAATATTTATTCTCACAACCGTTTAGGGCGACAGCAAATTCGGACGTGAGTAGGAATTACCGTGACTTAGTCATTACTTTTGTGGTAAAGGTAATTTACGTCCTCGTTAATGATACCTAGCGGGATTCACAATCCCGAGCCTCCCGTTTTATATAAAAGGAAAAAAAGAAAGTATTTTTAATATTTAAGTTCAAGCTAGTTGGAATTTTTATAAATCAAAATATAACTAAAAAATATATTTAAATATTTAAGTTGTGTTTAAAGTTTGTGGTTTTATTAGGTTTTATTGGTGATTTAATTCATAATTTAAAATACAAAATATTTATTTAGGCTAAATATCAAACGATAGGTTATTACTAGTAATCAATTTATTCCTCGTGTTCGATACTCGGATATTCACTATAGCTATATTACAAACGATAGGTACACTGCCTATCGCGCGTGGTTTAGTTATCATATATTCGTTTTAATTATTACTTGACGTACACGCACGCGATCAAGTTTTTGGCGCCGTTGCCGGGGAATAGATTGATATTAGGAACACCCTAGTTCGGTAATTTAGCTATTTTATTTTACATTTTCTCACTTTTTCGTTAATTGCGTTATTTGTTTCCTACATCATTATTAGTATCGTTACCTTTTCGACGTATTTGTCTAGCTCTTCGCTAAATTTCGCTTTCACTCACTGAAGGTATTGTTTGACAGTGGATGACCCGAAGCCACCCATCAGGCCCATTGTTGAAGGAGATCCAGATTTCGAGCGGACGTTACGAAAGCAGCTCAGATACAATTCAGAAGGCACAGCTAGTAATATCAGGAAGCGCTAGTTAGTTATTCAGAGGATAACTCCCAGGAGTCTGCTGAAAATTCTCGAACAAAGACGTCCAAAGACAATCGAGAGATAGAAGTCGAGATGGCAGACCGAAGAGTACCGACCCACCAAGGCCAAGAAGAGGAACAATCTTTACAAGATCTACTTAAGAACGCCTCCCTCGGCGGTACAGAATCGGCGATTGTTATTCCTCCGATCGCGAACAACGATTTTGAGCTGAAGCATGCTTGGCTTCAGATGATCTTTCAGACGGCTGAGTTTGAAGGGAATTCCGATGATGATCTGTACTCCCACCTGAAAGCCTTTCTGACAGTAACAGACACCATCAAGATTAATGGGGTCCCGAGTGATGCGATTAAGCTAATGTTGTTTCCATTTTCACTCAAGTACAGGGCGAAGGACTGGTTGGAGATGCTACCGCCCAGATCAATCACTACGTGGGAGAGCTGCTAGCAGCATTCATCGGCCATTACTTCCCGCTATCAAAGGTACTAAGGTTGAAGACGGAGATCTCCCTTTTTCACCAGAAGGATTCAGAGAATCTCTACGAGGTGTGGGGGAGGTACAAGTCATTGTTGAAGAAATGCCCACAACACGGGATGTCGAAGGCCGCCATGATCAATCGATTTCACGAGGGCCTCAATGATCAAACTGTTCATATGCTAGACGGAGCCGCGGGAGGAGGGCTCGTGAAGCTCAATGCCACAGACGCCTGGAATCTAATCGAAGACTACTCAAGGAACAGCTTCATGAGAGGCAAAACGGGGATAAAGACTCCAGGAGTGTTTGGGGTAAGCGAGGAGACGGCCACAAATGCCAAGTTCGAGGCGCTCCAGCAACAGATCGCAACAACCAACTCTCAACTCCAGACTGTGATTAGCGCACTACTGCCAAAGGCCGGGCAAGCACAACCTGTGAATGCCGTGAGGACACCCACAGCCACCACGCACCACAGCGTAAAAACATACATACCACAGTGCGGGATTTGTGGCGCAGCTCACGAGACCTCAGAGTGCCAAGTCGGACAATCACTGGAGCACGTGGACTACATGGGGAATTACCAAGGCCAGCGGAGTTACCAACCTCGAGCGCATCCCAATCTGACGTATGGGAATCAAAACCACCATAGGCAAGGGCCACCAGGTTTCCAACCCAGACCTTCTGGTTTCCAAGCCGGAGCACCACATCAGTATCAGAATGTATCCTCGGGGTCGGGATCCAATGACATGGGGGAGATGAAGGATATGATGAAGGCACTACTCACGAACTTCAACAACACCACTCAAGCCCACGAGAGTCGAATGACAAAGATGGAGGAATATATGGAAGCCAACAACGTACGTGCTCAGAACACAGATGCCTTGATTAAGAAGTTGGAACAACAAGTGGGCCAGATGGCAAAGCAATTGGCGGGGCGAAACCAAGGATCACTCCAAGCTACACTGAGCCAAACCCAAGGAGTATTGCAAGGCAGTAACGCTGAGGAACGGGCGAGAACTGCAAGAAGTGCCCGCCAAGAAGAAGGCCAAGGAGAACGCCAACTTCGAGAGCAACGATGAGCCCGAAGTGGAGGAGATCAGAGGCGATGATATCGAAAAGGCCGAAGCTGAGAAGGAGAAGGTCGAGCCTGAGAAAGAAAAGGTGAAGGAGATCGAGCGGCCACCGGTGAGGCCATACCACCCGAAGATTCCGTACTCGACTCGACTAAAGAAGGACAAGAACGAGGCACAATTTGGTAAATTTATGGGTATGTGTAAGGAATTGCATATTAATTTACCTTTGTTGAAGCTATTACGCAGATGCCCAGCTTCGCCAAGTTCTTGAAGGACCTGCTGACGAACAGAAGGAAGCTTGAACACGTAACCACCGTTTGCCTACGAGGAGAGTGCTCGGCGTTTCTCCAAAGCAAGATCCCTAAGAAGCTCAAGGACCCAGGGAGTTTTACTATTCCCTGTCTTATAGGAGATTTAGTGATTGAACGTGCGTTAGCTGATCTAGGCGCTAGTATTAATCTCATGCCATATTCTATGTTCAAGCGTTTAGGCTTAGGTGAACCGCGACCCACTAGGATGAGCCTCCAATTAGCTGATAGGTCGTTAAAGTACCCTCGACGTGTTATCGAGGATGTCCTAGTCAAGGTCGATAAATTTGTGATCCCTGCTGATTTCGTTATTTTAGATATGGAGGAAGACGAAAATTCCCTTGATTCTAGGTAGACCATTCTTAGCCACGGGGGAGACCATGATAGACATTAGGAATGGGACATTAACTTTGACGGTAGATGGGGAAAAGGTCACTTTTAATATCCGACTCGATGAAAAAGAGTAGCGATCAAGATGATAAATGCTATTTTTAGACGTATTTGAGCACGACATCCTTCTTTCCGTGCAAGGTCTGTCACAGGTCGGCGAACAGGGCATGCATACGATTATGGCGATCGATGAGTGTGGGGAGGAGGTCGACGAGCCTATCATAGCCATCGATGAGAGCAGCAACGAGGACAAGGAAAAGAGTTCAGTCGAGGAGCCACCAGTCCTGGAATTGAAGCCGCTGCCCGAATATCTCGAGTACGCATTTCTCGGCAGCAACGGAGGGCTGCCAGTCATCATCTCGTCGAGCCTCGACGACGGACAGAAGGACCAACTCATAGACGTGTTGAAGGCGCACAAGAAGGCCTTGGCGTGGAAGATATCCGGCATAAGGGGTATCAACCAAGCTATTGCACACATAAGATCCTCATGGATGACGATTTCAAACCGTCGCTCAACGTCAAAGGCGCCTCAATCCCACATGAAGGACATGGTGAAGAAGGAGGTGATCAAACTGCTAGACGCGGGGATGATCTATCCCATTTCAGACAGCGCATGGGTAAGCCCGGTCCAAGTAGTCCCAAAGAAGGGAGGCATGACGGTCGTCACCAACGACAAGAACGAGCTGATTCCGACGAGGACGGTGACTGGGTGGCGTGTCTGCATCGACTACAGGAATTTGAACGATGCGACGAGAAAAGATCATTTTCCTTTACCGTTTATTGATCAGATGTTAGAAAAGTTAGCCGGTCACTCATTTTACTGTTTCCTAGACGGTTTGTCAGGTTATCTACAGATCCCCATAGCACCCGAGGACCAGGAAAAGACCACGTTCACTTGCCCGTTCGGGACGTTCGCGTACCGAAGGATGCCGTTCGGCCTCTGCAATGCCCCAGCCACCTTTCTGCGATGCATGATGGCCATATTCGACGAACTGGTAGGTGGTAATGGAGGTATTTATGGACGATTTTTTCTATTTTCGGGTCGTCATTCGATGTATGTTTATCGAATATGAAGCTCGTACTCGCACGATGCGAGGAGACAAACTTGGCACTTAATTGGGAAAAGTGCCACTTCATGGTTCGAGAGGGTATAGTTCTCGGTCACAAGATCTCCTCTAAAGGAATCGAAGTGGACCGAGCCAAGTTAGAGACGATAGAAAAATTGCCTGTTCCCTCGAACGTGAAGTCGATTACAAGCTTTCTAGGACACGCGGGTTTTATCGTAGGTTTATTAAAGATTTTTCTAATATCGCAAGACCCATGTCTAGGTTGCTAGAAAAAATGCCCCGTTTGATTTTAATGACGAGTGCTTGCATGCTTTCAATTTACTTAAGGAACGACTTATCGCAGCACCTATTATTGTCGCCCTTGACTGGGGGCTGCCCTTTGAACTAATGTGCGATGCTAGTGACTATGCAGTTGGGGCCGTGCTAGGGCAGCGTAAGGACAACCATTTCAGGCCGATATACTACGCGAGTAAGACGCTAGACGCAGCCCAGGCCAATTACACGACCACCGAAAAGGAATTGTTGGCTGTCGTGTTCGCTTTCGACAAGTTCAGGTCATATCTTATCCTATCTAAAGTTATCGTTTTTACTGACCCACTCTGCTCTTAAGTATCTGTTAGCAAAGCCGGATGCCAAGCCCCGGTTGATCAGGTGGATCTTGCTAATGCAAGAGTTCGACATCGAGATACGCGATAAGAAAGGTGCAGAGAACTTGCGGCGGATCACCTCTCTCGACTAGAGGAGTCCGAGATCTATAATCAAGACGGAAAGGCGATACATGACCGGTTCCCAGATGAGCATCTCTATTCGATACAGGTGGTAAGTGACGACACTCCCTGGTTTGCAGATTACGCTAACTATCTTGTTGCGAGGGTCCTACCAAAGGAGTACACCAGTCAGCAAAAGAAGAAATTCTTTTCTGATTTGAGGTACTACTTTTGGAAGACCCATATCTTTTCAGGCGATGTGCAGACCAGGTGATACGACGATGCGTTACCACTCCAGAGACGACAAAGATCCTGAGGCACTGCCACAATGGACCGACCGAAGGGCACTACGCAGCCAACAAAACTGCCCAGTACTGGCCCACGATATTCAAGGACGCCCAAGGTACGTTGACACTTGTGATCAGTGTCAGCGCGCAGGTAACATCTCAAAACGCGACGAAATGCCCCAAACTTCATCTTAGTTTGTGAAATTTTTTATGTATGGGGTATAGATTTTATGGGTCCATTTCCCAGCTCGTACAACAATAAGTACATCCTAGTCGCTGTCGATTATGTTTCCAAGTGGGCCGAGGCACAAGCCTTACCCACGAATGATGCTAGGGTAGTCGTTAGATTTTTACGAGCATTGTTTTCACGTTTTGGGGCGCCTAGGTGCATTATTAGTGATAGGGGTACACATTTCTGTAACACCCAATTTGCACGCACGTTAGAACGTTATGGTGTCAGACACAGCCTCTCCACCCCGTACCACCCCCAAGCTAGTGGCCAAGTCGAGGTAGTAAACCGCGAGTTGAAGCGCATTCTAGAGAAAACCATAGAAGGGAACCGTAGGAGTGGGCAAATAAGTTAAACGATGCACTTTGGGCATATAGGACTGCATATAAGACTCCTATAGGCACTACACCATATAGATTAGTCTATGGAAAGGCATGTCATCTTCCCGTAGAAATAGAGCATAAGGCATATTGGGCCATCAAGTCCTTGAATCTTGATTTGGGGAACGCCGGCGGAAAGCGGCAACTCCAATAAACGAGTTAGACGAATGGCGTTTATCGGCTTACGATAACGCTCGCATGTATAAGGAACGCTCCAAAGCCTATCATGAAAAAAGATTAGGCAAAGACGAGAGTTTCAGGAAGGAGACCAAGTCCTTCTTTTCAACTCTCGACTTAGGCTTTTTCCCGGAAAACTGAGATCACGTTGGTCAGGACCGTTCACTGTTACCCGTGTTTTCCTTATGGCACTGCTGAGATTTCAGGTATGGAGCAGGGTACTTTTAAGGTGAACGGCCACAGGTTGAAGCACTATTACACAGGCGAGGAAGACGCGACCGATAAGGAGGTGTTGTACCTGGACTTCCAGACTTGAGCGAACGAAGAGACGTCCGGCTAAAGACGGTAAAGTAAGCGCTTCTTGGGAGGCAACCCAGGTATTTTAATTTATGTTTTAGGTATTATAAATAAAAATAAAAAATAAAAATAAAATATAATATATTTAATCTAAAACTATATAAACTAAATTAAATAAAACAACAATAATAATAACAGTAATATTTATATTAATAATAAATTTATTGCGAATATTGAAGATGGGTACAACGCAGAGTCTAGACGAGATAGGAACGGTAGTTTTACTTCATAAACTTTGGTTACAATACCATTACAACGTATAAAGGTCCAACACAAAAGCAAATTAAAACTGCGAATAACATAAAAAGACAGAACGGTTTATTCTGCTTCATAAGGGCGGTTATACACAAGTGCACCTTGTGATAATCCAACACACGAAAGCAAGTAAAACTCCAAACAAACCTAAAAGAAGAGCAAGGTAGAGAGACAACATATCTAAATTATGACGAATCCTTGCATATTCTTCACTCTCATTCTCACGACCTTGCTGCTGTCCCCAATTCATAGTAGCTAGCTACCCAGAAATATCAAAAATAAGATTGCTGAAGACGTGTGATTTATGGTAAATGATGCTATTGTGTTATTCTACAAATGTCTATTTATAGGCATGAAGGGCACAAAAATATCATTATCAAACCCCAGCAATCAAATAAATGATACAGACGAATTTTTGACTTGGAAAATTTGACGCCGCGTGAGAAAGCGATATTTCCTTTGTCGATTATCAGATTTTTCCTCGCGCAAATCATTCTCGAAAAGCTCGTCGATTACGTGTTAATCTTAGTAAAAAAACTATAGATATAATATAATAAGAAAAATAAAACAAAAAAAGAAAATAAAACAGAAAAAAAAAAAAAAATAACTAAAAGAAAAAAAATCACATTTATGTTTTCGCACGTACTTAAAAAAAAAGTTGGGATTGGTGATTTTTCCGAGATGAGTATCAGTGTTGTCCCATTTTCCCTTAAGATGCTTATTACTATTTTCTATGAATACGCCCTATTTTCTTTAAGTCTATTTTGTGAGGTCAAATGTCACGAGTGACGCCATCTACTTATAATGCAATGCGTAGTCTTATCCAAGCCAGCCAGAATCATGCCAAACGCTTCTGCAACTAAGGAATTCAAAACCTCAATTGTGGGGAGGGCCGTTTGCAAAGCATGCACATCGAACTATTCAGGGAAGTTCGTTTATTTATTTATTTTCCTCTGCCTTGTGTTCCAATGTTTGTTACGTTGAGGGCAACGTAAATCTTAAGTGTGGGGAGGGAAATTTCTGTGAAATTGATAATACGAACATATTTATATGTGCATACTGTGATTTAAAAAAAATAAAACATGGCATACATTTTTTCGAGATTTAAAATATATATATATATATGTGGCATAAATATTTTTCGAAAATCATGGTTCTTATCTACTAAAGGATGATTTCATGTAGAAATTTTGTGAGTGATTATGATACATGTGCGTAGTCGATCTCTTTCTTGCATGATGAACTTAGGGATACATGAAGGATTCGTACATAACCTGATTTTTGTGAGATCTTGAGCCTACGAGCTTTTGCTCATTTCTTTGGTTGTGTGAAACGTGCCTAATTTACGTCTCTCTAGAACTTGCTCGTGTATTACGTGCTGAAACTGCTTAAGGTGACAATGTGTGAAAATGAGGAATGCATTAGGAATTAGTACATAGCCAAAGTTTCTGACCACGCCTGATCATCGTAGTTAGCCACTTTGAGCCTGTGCCTTTTATTGTCGAAATCCGATATTCATAGCTACCGACCTAAATAAACAATCAGAATTTAACCCCATCGGAGCGATAGTGTAAGTGAAGGATGAATGACGGAGTCACGGTGCCCAATTTAGTCAAATGTCTGACAAACACCAAAGTTGAAAAAAAAAAGAGAAAAAAAAGAGCTGAAAAATTGAATGAGAAATAGCTAAAAATCGACGCCGCCCTCCTCCTCTGGACCTGAAACGACGTCCGCACCAGAAACCTCACAACCCACTAGCCAAAAATCCCACCCTGTTCACCCTGAGTCACTAGCCAAATCACCCTCACCACCACCCACCACCTCGGAGCCTCTAGCTGTCACATCGACGCTAGAGGCCACCACCACATCTACGCCGCCCGTCACCCAAATCATCCTTGCCAAAACCATCACCTCAACCGAACCACCAGAATCTCCACCAAGTCCATCCCCACAATCCACTAACTCCTCCGAAGCAACACCCTCGCCATCACATAGCCACACCCCTCTCGACATCGACTCCAACCTGGCTGTCGAGGACGTCTACTGCGCACAAAATGAGATCGAGGCCTACATCTTCAACGATGAATGGCTGTACACACCCGCCGATGCAGTAGCAGCCAGGAAATTGGTGGAAAACGCTCGACGTCTGCTAAAGGAAGCCTCGCTCACGCTGATCAACACCGCAGACGACGAGAACGGAGAGGAGTACGACGCGGAACCGGCCGAGCTCGAGAACATCCTTCAGTTCCAAGCGCAGCAAACTGAGGCTCCTGCTGCTCAAACTGATGTGCCCACGGTGGATATACCGGAAGCACCGTGGGAAAATAAAAGATCACCGCGCCATTTCAGGAAGAGATCAGGAAGAGGATCTGGCGGCGCAAGGAGAAGATCGTTACCACCTTCGACGAGTATGAGCTGATGAACATCCAAAGTTGGAGCGAGAGAAAGAAGCAACTCTATCGATGGAGCCTTCTGTGCCACAAATGCACAGATAGGACGCTGTCCGACGAGGAAAACATCACTCAGGAAATGAATCGGCCCCCATCTGCAAAGTCACCGACCTCCGCCACGAGTCGAAAGGACCTGTCCCACTACCCAGTCTTCACAGTAATGAGGCAGGATGAGAGCTACAGTGAAGTCAGTGAGGCGGACTTCAAGTTTCTGCGCCTGGGCGACCTATACAGCATGCTGGAATCCCTGAAACAGTTCAGACTCGTCCCCAGAAGCTCTGGACATCTCGTACGTGCTGAACCGGTCACCATGGATATGTGGCCATCAAGCGCCACATGCTCCGACAGGTCAGATTCTACGCCACCCACGATCTGCAGATGGCGGTTGAACATAATCTCAAGAAGGTGAACTTGACGTGCCCATCTTTCAAGAATGCAGACGACTATCGAGAGGGCGATGTGATCGACGGAGATGATCCGGCGGTCGCCTACTCGAACTACAAAGGAAAGATGAGGCTCCTGCGCTGCTTCGAGGTGGCAAAATTCTCAGATGGGACGCTCACAATCATCCAAGACAAACTCATGAGAATTTGCCGCATCCTTTCGGAAGAAGATCCCCTCTGCCGATCCAAGTTCGCGAAGCTCATTGACGCTATTGCTGACAGAATGGTTCTTCGAAGGAATCTCCGCGCCTTCGAGTTCAAGCTAGGGCTTCGCGAAACACTCACACGCTAATCCACCATCCCAACGCCCAAGATTCAAGACTCCCAACAATTGACACAAAGGGGGAGATTGTTAGGATATTTAATTTGTTGTGTCAATAGTTTAAGTCTTGAGACTTATTATGTAATTATCTTTAGCTTGGGCTTTGGACAAGATTGTAATTATTTTATTATTAGTGATTGGGCCTTAATATACCTAGGGTTAATGTGGTATATAAGGTTTTACCAACTCACTTTGAAAGGTAATCAAAGATCAAAAGCTAAAATTCGTTTTCACACACTACACACACTACAAGGTGAGAATTCTCCCTTTTCATTCCATCTAGCTTCTTTGATTCCTTGTTTGGTGCATTTCGGGACCAACAAGTGGTATCAGAGCAAACGTGGATCGATCTTCGTTGATTTGAATCCAGTTTCGTTCGATTCCAAACAAGATCAAAGGTGTTTTTAAGCAAAAATAGGTTTCGGCATTTTGAGCTTGTTTTGGGGTTTGATGCTTCGTTTTTGTGTTTAAAACCCTCCCCCAGATCAAGTCTATGCCTAAAATGTTTTTAGAACACTTTTGGATCAGTTTTAACGAGTTTTGAGCAAGATTTAAGCAAAAGTTTTCCAGAAAAAGTTAGTTCGGCCATTCTCTGTTTTTGGTCGATTTGACCTATTTCTTGTTGTTTTTAGCTCACAAATCGGTCGATTATGTGTTTAGGGAAGAATTTCTGAAGTTTAGGATCAAGTTTGAGCGATTTTGGTTGAGATTTGAGCGAGAACGAGACGATTCTCTGGCAAAACGCATGAAGGCAATGGAACAGTACATCGATGTTCTTGGCCGCGAAAGTTCTTGCTGAATCGTTCTAGACCGCGAAAATTTCTTGACCGCGAAATTTTATCCCGAGAATCTCTAAAACCGCGAAACTTTCCCTTTAACTGCACTTTTTCGTAACTGCCTAGTTTCACAGTCCGAGAAAGTTTTAATCCGCGAATTTGTATTAGGCCAAATTTTGTGTTCTCAACTTTATACTCTATAAAATCCGAGAATTTCCAAAACCGCGAAAATTTCTCTAAGATCCAATCTTTCTCAAGTTCATACTCTTTAAAATCAGAGAAATTTTATACCCGAGAAAGTCTATTCCAAGAATTTTTTTTCTGAGCCGCGAAATTTTCAAAAATCTGAGAAATTCTACTAAGTCGAGATTTTAACGGCCGAGAATTTTTCTTTTCCAGCCGAGAACTTTCTGACAATTTTTCCATACGAGAAATTTTTCTCAAGTCCGCGAAAGTTTTGAACTCAGTGAAGATTTTACATCCGAGAAATTTTTTTTTAAGGCCGAGAAATTTTTTTTGTCATGAAAATCTTTACCTCCGAGAAAGTTTTCTAAGCCGAAAATTTTTGAAATTTTACATCTGAGAATTCCTTTTCTTTAACTAAGAAAGTTTTGAAATTCACGAAAGTTTTCAATCCGAGAAATTTTCAACGCCGAGAAAATTTATCTCATCTGAGAAAGTTGTTTTTCTTCTTTCAAATCCGAGAAAATTTCATAAAAATCCCACTTCAACTATTGATGCGACTTTTTTTCCTGCGAAATTTTCTTGTGAAATTTTAAAACTCTCAACTTAGAATCATTCCCACATGCGAAACTTTTAAAATCCGAGAAATTTTCGAGAATTTTTCTTCAGAATTTCGCTTTAGAACTCTCAAACACCGAAATTTCTCAACACCCAATTTCTCAGATAACACTTCATTCATCACGTCTCCTCGAGCTGCGAAATTTTTTTTCTCACGATAAATTCGTCTTGGGCTAAACTTTTCTCAAAAATTTTTAAGATTTGATCCTTACACTTTAGTACTATCTCCCTAAACCACATTTGAGATAAATTTATTTTTGCTTTCCAAGTCTCAATTTAAATCTCTAGAACTTCTCCCAATTTCAAGATGTATTTCTCTTTCATACATTATCGACCATCACACACGCTCACTTAGTTCTAAGAAATTCTTTAAACAATTTTATTCTCAAAACTCTACTCATTAAACTCGCATTTCTCATATCGTTCGTTACTAACTTTCTTATCTACGCAAGATCAAAACCACGGACGATTCGACTGCACCAACCATGTCTACCACGAACGACATCTCCATAGTGGGCTCCGACACCAGACCTCCGATGCTGCGACAAGGCGACTACAGCATATGGACAAACCGCTTCCTCACGTTCATCAGGAACAAAGGCGCACCACTCTCTCAATACCTTTTGGACTCCATCTTCAATGGCCCAGCACAGTTCTGGACAATCGTCCCTGCACACCAAATGCAAATCCTCCCATGGATGAACGCCGCACTCCTAGAGGTCCCATCAATGAGGATGAACTGGCTCGCGAACAGGCCGACGAGACTGCCAAAGGATACCTCTTCCAGGCTTTAGGAAACGAGGTCTATGGTCACGTTGAGTGCTGCACCACTGCCAAGGAAATATGGGATGAACTTGCAGAAATTATGGCAGGCACAACTGAAAGTGCTCAGGGAGGAAATCAGCGTGTCTCTCACAGTATGAACACTTTCAGGCCTATGAAGGAGAGGAACTGCGTGACACATACCTCCGATACTTGAAGGTCATCAATGAACTCAAGAAAGCCAGGATCTCGAGGGACAAATTCGATATCAACAACCGCTTCCTTGGTAGCCTCAAACCACATTGGGGCAATGCAATCGTGATGATGATTCAAAGTAAGGACCTCTCCAACACTTCCATCCATGCTCTTTATGACAGTCTGTCTGCCTATGCTCCTTACGTGCAACCTCAGTCCACCAACACTCGAGTCGACCCACTGGCACTCCTCTCGAACAAAACCAATGAACGATCTTCCATCACTAAGGCCAAACAGAACAAAGGGAAGCTGCCAGCTGTAGTTTCTGACACCTCTTCAGGATCCGAAGCCGATTCAGAATCCGATGAAGATGTTCGTGACATTCGCAAGCAACTGGCAATGCTCACTAAGCTGGTCTCAAAGAAGATCGGGAAAAAATCCTCATCCTCCTCCAATCGCCAAAGAACCTATAGCGGCACCAAAAAGATGACTCCCACGGAGGACACTAAGCCAACAAAGAAAGCAGAGGACTCCACACCTCAAAAGTCTGTGAAGTGCTTTCGGTGTGGAAAGCCAGGCCACTTTGCCAAAGAATGCCACGCCCCACGCATGAAGGACTCCGGGTACTATGACCGAAAGGCCAGAATGACCCGCAAGATGGAAAGTGGGAAAGCCCTACTCACTGAAGAAGCTGAATGGGTGAATGACACTTCAGAAGACGAGGAGCCTAAGGATGAAGATTGCTGCATGGCAAGGCTGGTCGAACATGACGAGGACGAGGAGATGGGTCACACCGGTGAAAACACAGCTAAGACTCCTACCAGCGCTGAGTCTGAGGTACGAATCTCACAACTTGATGATGTGTTTAATCACCGACACGCCATTAAGAAACCCACAGTAGACGCTAGGGATTATGATGAACTTAGGCTAAAATTTGAAAACAATTATGCCCTACTTAGTCTAAAAGTAGAAGAACTTGCCTGCGCAAACGAACGTCTAAAAGCCTCTGAAGCGTTAGTCAAACGTCTGCAAAGTAAGAACAAACAAAGTGAGACTAAGGTTAAGGAAACTACACTAGCCATTAGTTCATGTGAAACTTCTCGCCTCCTGACGGCTGCCCAATACGAACTGCTCACAAAGGAAAGAGTTAGGCTATACCGCAAGGTGAAAGAACTTGAAGAGCAACTTCACCTTAGAAAAAAGGCCGCAAATATCTTATGCCTATTGAACCAACCAGCTGAAACAGAATTCTACAACGCCCGGATGGGAATCGGACTGGCCACCAACTGCGATCCAACGCCGCTAATTGTCAAAAGATATAACATGTACAGTACAGCATTCCTAAAAACAAGGACAGGGACTCCCTCACAGCTCATGCCTTTTGTAAGATCCTCCTCCTCTGTGCTGTCAGAAGAAAAGAGGAAACAGAACATACTTTGGGCAGAGATCGCATACGATTACACAGAACTGAATGCTAATGATAAGACTAGAAAGCCCTCACTATCTGAAGACATCAAATCTCAGTTCCCAACCGAAGAACAGGAAATCGCTCTCCGAGAAGCACTTTCTCGCATCTATGTCCCAGAGAAACTTCTGGTCATAGCAGAACTAGAACGAACCATAGAAGTAGAGCGAAAAGCCTTTGCAAAAGAACGAGAAGATCTACTTTATAAAATCTTTACCCTAGAACAATCTCGTAATACGAACGAACCTTCTACGTCAAGTCAAGTACCCGATTCTCAAACATGTAAATGTAAGAGGACGGCGAAGATGACTCCTGAAGCCGACATATGTTCTAACACTAACTCTAGTATTCTTATGGATACAGGGAATGTGAGTTCGACGTCTCTGGAAGGGAGTTCGTACCAGATAAAGAAGAATCCGCTCTTCGATGACAAGAAGAAAAGACCATCCTATATTCATTCTTCCTCTCTATGTACTGAATCCCAATGTCCTAAGGTCGTAGACAATTATGTTGCCAAAACTCATCTCTCTTTTGCCAAGCTTATGTCTATGTGCTGCTGCAATGAATTTGTTCTTCCACGCTTCCATGAATACGAAACACATGAACACGCAACACTCTGACCACGCAAGCGAAGTTCATCTACGACGTCCTTGAATTCGCCCATCTCGCCTAAACCTAAGGTTAAGCGAAAACGCCTCTCGCCGTCAAACGCAAACTCACCTACTACTCGCAAACCAAAGGCGACCAAAACCGAAGCGCGAAAACAACAACCACATTCCACACACCATTTCATGTATAAGGCACCATACATGCAAGCACAAGTTAGGAAAATATGGGTTAGAAAAACCATAATCCCGCCTAATCAAACAAAGGACAAAGGGAAAGCTAAATTAGAATCGACGCAATCTGATTTAGAAACCACATTTCCCTTTAAGCGCATGAAAACTTTACTTGTATCACAAGATAGCCCCGTCCGAATACGGGGATCCAACGTTTGCTAATAATTGCAGGTCTGTCATGTGTGGTATCTAGACTCGGGTTGCTCCACACACATGACAGGGAATATGGAGCTGTTGAGCAACTTCTCCGAGCGCTATCTCGGAAGGGTCTCCTTCGGAAACGGTCAAATGGCGCCAATTCTAGGAACTGGCGATCTCGTGCACGATAAACTGACAATCAAGGGCATCTCCTATGTCGAGGGTTTGAGCTACAATCTCTTCAGCATTGGTCGATTCTGCGACAAAGGATACAAGGTTCTCTTCGAATCTGACATCTGCAGCATTATGAATGCCTCAGGACAATCTCTTCTTTCTGGAACGCGCACGTCTCACCTTTACGTGCTCAACCTCACGACCTCTCGACCAGTATGCCTTCTCTCTCGAGCCGCACCCAAGTTGAACGATTTGTGGCACCGTCGTCTTTCACATCTCAACTTCAAGACCATCAACAAACTGCGTCAGAATAAACTCGTCAACGGTCTACCCCAACTGACATATCATAAGGAACACCTCTGCTCTGCCTGTGAATTGGGGAAGATGAAGCGCTCGTCCCATGTCTCTAAGGAAACACCGTCCTCTAAGCTCATCCTCGAACTCTTACATATGGATCTATGTGGCCCAATGCCTACGGCCACACTCGGAGGAAGACGGTATATTCTGGTGATAGTCGACGATTTTTCACGCTACACGTGGACGAAACTCATTCGTACAAAGGATGAAGTTCCTGATATAATCATTGAGTTTGTTGTTACATCCCAAACACTCCATCAACAGAAGGTTCGGATTATCAGAACAGACAACGGAACTGAGTTTAAGAACAAGAAGCTCAGTGATTTCTATGCCACTCAGGGCATCACTCAGCAGTTCTCAGCTGTGAAGACACCGGAACAGAATGGTGTCGTTGAGCGCAAGAACAGGACACTAGTTGAAGCTGCCAGGACTCTTCTCATCCAATCCGGACTTCCTCATTCTCTTTGGGGCGAAGCTATTCAAACGGCTTGCTACACACAGAACCGGGCTTCCATCCACAAGAGATTCAAGCGCACCCCATACGAGATGCTGAATAACCGTCGTATCCCCGATATATCTTATCTAAGGGTCTTCGGTTGCCGATGTTTTGTGGCCAGTGATCGCCAACATCTTGGGAAGCTTGATCCAAAAGCACTTGAAGGCATCTTTGTTGGATATTCACTAAATTCAAAGGCATACAGAGTCTATCTTAAGGAGAAACGGTCAGTAATAGAAAGCACGAATGTCTCTTTTGACGAAAGCGAAGGCGATCTCATAGCTTCTAGGCATATCAGTCCAGAACCAGGTCTTCTACAGACGTTGACAAAAGGTCAATCTTCAACGGCGGGAACGTCCTCATCTGAGGGCAATTATGGCGAACTGGATCTCGATCTGCTCTTCGAGTACTTCTACCCAGTTCACAAGACTCCCGTCGCCACCACTCAACCTACCGCTGCACCCACTCCACATACACCACCAGCTACCGGCAATAACGTCGTCCCTCCAAACCTGGATGCTCTCAATCTCAATGAAGACGACATATTACCCAACCCGGGGAATATTGCTGATTCTGATGCAGAACCCTCTCAATTCAATACGATTGAGATCTCTTCTTCAGACACCGGGCCCCAATCTAATGAGCTTCAAGTAGACACTAATGCGGCCAGCTCCTCACAAACCAACGTGCCACTTTGGGCTCGCTCTCACCCTACCGATCAGATTATTGGGGATCCCTCATCCGGTGTTTCAACACGTTCGGCTACGATGAATGAAAGCTTGTTTGCTTGCTATCTCAGTCAAGTCGAACCATCACGAGTAGCTGAAGCTCTCAACGATCCTGATTGGCTGATTGCAATGCAGGAGGAAATAAATCAGTTTGAACGTTTGCAGGTTTGGGAACTCGTACCACGACCTCACAATAGATCCATTATCGGCACAAAATGGATCTTTAAGAACAAAAAGGATGAAGATGGTGTTGTTATTCGCAATAAAGCAAGACTTGTGGCTAAGGGGTACAATCAACAAGAAGGCATCGACTACGATGAAACTTTCGCCCCAGTTGCCAGGATTGAAGCCATACGAATGTTCCTTGCTTTTGCTGCTCACAAGAACTTCAAAGTCTACCAAATGGACGTGAAGACTGCATTTCTGAATGGATTTCTCAAAGAAGAAGTGTACGTTGATCAACCTGAAGGGTTCTTGAGCGAAGAGTTTCCTCATCACGTATATCGACTCTACAAGGCCCTCTACGGACTAAAACAGGCTCCCCGAGCTTGGTATGACGTCCTTTCAGACTTCCTTGTTCAGTCTGGATTCAAGAAAGGATCTCTGGATACAACTCTCTTCACTAAGCGGAGTGGCCCGGACATCATGATTGTACAAATTTATGTCGATGACATCATTATTGGATCGACTGAACCTCAACTGTGCGAAGAGTTCGCAGAATTGATGAAAGAGAAATTTGAAATGAGTATGATGGGTGAACTAAATTTCTTTCTTGGTCTTCAAGTAAAGCAACTCCCCAACGGAATCTTCATCAATCAGTCCAAATACATCCATGACATCCTCGAGAAGTATGGAATGAAGGATGCTAAGACTGCTGCTACACCTATGTCACCCTCTGGCCGACCCGACGCAGACCCATCTGGTGTTCCCGTTGACCAAACGTCTATCGAGGGATAATAGGCTCTCTTCTGTACCTCACTGCTAGTCGATCGGATATCGTTCTCTCGACAGGAATTTGCGCTCGTTTTCAGGCAACACCAAAGGAATCCCACCTCACTGCTGTCAAAGGATTCTCCGCTATCTCAAAGGAACACCCAATCTGGCTTGTGGTACCCCACTCTATCGGACTTCAAACTGGCTGGATTCTCTGACTCGGATTATGCAGGATGCAAGATGGACAGAAAAAGCACCTCTGGAGCTGCACACTTCTTGGGCGGTAAACTCGTAAGTTGGTCGTCTCGAAAACAAAACTGTGTCTCAACTTCGTCGACGGAGGCAGAATATGTCGCCGCCGCTAGTTGCTGTTCACAGCTTTTGTGGATGAGAACCCAACTACGAGATTTTAATATTCACGTTGATAAAATTCCCATTTATTGTGACTCAAAAAGTGCTATTGCGATGACGAGTAATCCGGTACATCACTCTAGAACAAAACACATAGATATTCGTCACCACTTCATCAAAGAACATGTAGAACAAGGGACAATTGAATTGCACTACGTCACAACCGAAGATCAATTGGCCGACATTTTCACAAAACCGTTGGATGTCAAACGATTCCAACACCTAGTGACTATGTTGGGCATGTTGAATATTCAGTTGTGATCAATCGTCTCTACTTGAACTTTGATTAAGTGTACATATTTCCTTTCCACTTCACTACATTTTCTATGTGTCGTCTGGATTATGTCTTTTGAGGGGAGTTTTTTTCGATTAAGGGGGAGTCTTTGATATTTCGTTATTTAAAACGGGAATTTTTCAATTAAGGGGGAGCGTCTGATATTTCATTATTTAAAACGGGGAGTTTTGCGATTAAGGGGGAGCTTCTTATTTTTATTATTTAAAATAAAATAAAATAATAAAAAAAAAGGGGTTGAAATTTTAAAAGTTTGGTCAAACTGTGTCAAAATCGAACCAATTAAAATATTTTGGGTTGAATTTCTAATTTCTGGTCAAAAAGGGTCAAAATTGGGTCCAAGACCGCGAAATTCAGCTAACTTAAGGTTTTGACCAAGCCCGCGAATTTTCGGCCCATTTACTCAAAAATTCGCATATACAGTCTCTCCAATCGTAAACCCCCAAAACCCTTAACATTTTTTCTCATTATCCTAAAGATCCCGAGAAAATTTAAAAATTTCGCAACCTCTCTCTCAAAAATTCGCAACCCCTCTGTCAAAAATTCGCAACACCTCACATCATCGTCTTCGTCAAATCTGCATTCAAATTTCATTCCTGCTAACTCCATCATCGCAAATCAGTTTTTCGGTATGAATGCGTCTTAAATAACCCAATTTCTGTTCGATTTTACCGTGTTTTGCCCATTTTATTAAAACTGCTAAGTTAGGGTTTATATTTTCTCGGCTCTGAATCGCATGTATGCTAGGTTCTCTTTGTTTAATATCCCCAAATATGCATTACCCATTCAATTACGAATCGATTGAGCCCAGATTACAGCATTTTGGTTAAGATTTGAGTAGGTCTAGGGGTAAAATTTATTACGTCGCTTCGCTGTTTTCAACTATGTTCTTCACCGCGAAATTTTCTCAGATAAAGTGCTTTAAATTGTTAAATTTTCGCTGCTACAGTACCATAAGCCCCGCGAATTTTTTTTTCTCACCGAGAAACTTTCTCAGAAAAATTGCTTTAAATGATAAAATTCGCTGCTACAGTGAGATGAGCTCCGCGAAATTTTCAACTTACCCGAGAAAATTCTTGCACTACTGTAAGTGTTGCCCCGCGAAATTTTTAAAATTCTTACACTACAGTGAGTGTAGCCCGCGAAATTTTAATATACCTGAGAAAAATTCTTGCACTACTGTAAGTGTTGCCCCGCGAAATTTTTAAAATTCTTACACTACAGTGAGTGTAGCCCGCGAAATTTTTAATATACCTGAGAAAATTCTGCACTACAGTGAGTGTAGCCCCGCGAAATTTTATCTGAGAAACTTTCGTATGAGAATTTACATATCTTAAATTTCGCTGCTACAGCACGTGAAGTCCCACGAAAATTTCATATACTTCACTCCATTATCCAGATTTTCGCATCGTCTTTTTTTTTCTCGCATCTACAGTGCACTGGAAATTTTCTCAATCCACAAAGATGTTTCAACCCGCGAAATTTCATAAACTCGCATACTACAGTGAACAAAATTTTCTCAATCCACAAGTTTTTTTTAACCACGAAATTTCATATACTCGCATCTACAGTGAACTAAAATTTCTCAAATCCACAAAGACTTTTCAATCCGCGAAATTTTCATTATATGCTGAGTGCGAAATTTTGAAACATGAGAAAACTATCATTACGTGCGAGCTTTTGAAATTCTGAAATTGTGGCTAAGTGCGAAATGTTGAAACTTGAGAAATTTTTTTTAACGTGTGAGATTTTTGTGACTGAGTGCAAAATTTCTTGAACCTTGAGAAAATTTCTATATCTGATAAGTTGCGATTTTTTTTCTCATTATATGCGAAAATTTGCACAACTTGCGAGATTCCACCACTTGCGAAAATCCTTCCATACTTGCGAAAAATCTCATTAAATGCGAAAATTTTCTCTTTATGCGACAATTTTCTCGGCAAAATTTCTCTAAGTACTGAATACGAAATTTCTATGCTATATGCGAAAATGTTCCATGCATCAGATATTTTATACAACATGCGAAAATATCCTCGACATTTCTACGTGTCATAATCTGCGAAAATTCTTCCATTACATGAGCAATTTTACATGTCGTGTGAAATTTTTTTTCTCGATATGACTATGTGTTATACTTAGCAAATTTTTCCATGTCCCATACACATCTTCATATCTGAAAATTTCCTAAGTGTTGAAAAATTTCGTTTAAATGCCTAAAATTGTCGAAACTCGCTACTGCATCATTTTCGCGAACTAACCTGTACTAACCGTGCTCCAATTTTTGTTAAGCACAGAAATGACGGACAAAGACCAAAGTACACTCGAGGCACTTGAGCAGGCTGCAATCCAAAGAGAGGTCACTCGCATCGAACTCCATGCGCGTACCTATGTCCCACCACCGGAGGAGATTTTTTCACTAAGTCAATGGGCGGCCCTGGTACCCAACAACTACAAGGTGGACTTGGACAGTTTTCGGTGCGATGCCCCTGTTATTGTAGAGATTCTCAAAGGACACCCACTTCGCCACGCCCTCACTCATGGCGAACCAGAAGCTCAGGTGTACCTTCAACAATTCTGGCATACGCTACAAATAGCTGGACCACTACGTCTTGCCAAGACCCTATCCGCTCAAATCGATCAAGAAACCGTCGTCCTCACTCCCAGAATACTCCAAGAAGTTCTTCAACTTCCGGTCTACTCACCATACGATCCACCACCCACTCACGACCAACTCATTGAAGACATCGACAGACTGGGCTATCAACCAGATGCCAAGAAGAAGAAAGGCCCACTTGTCCTCAGTGAAGTCACAACCCGCAACCTACCACAACCCTGGCGGACACTGTACCTGCTGGTGAACAAGTGCATGTCTGGAAAGCATGCTGGTCAGGATCGCGGCAACATTCAAATCCTCACAATCATGACCGGCATCGCTCACAACCGCAAGTACAACTACGCCGACATCATCTGGGTGGACCTAGTCTCGATGATCCAGCGACGTGACCGGGAAATCGCCAAGGGAGTCACGAACCGGTTCGTCCCATACATGCGATGGCTCCCAGCTCTAATAAAGCACTTCCGCCTACACTCAACCAACATCCGCATTCGTCCGGCAGCAGAACATTTTCAGATACCAACTGTCGAGAAGTTCGCCAAGAAGAACACACCGGCGAAGGATCGACACGCAATGGTGATCCCGGACGACGTGCTCGCCTACGCCGACCCAACCAACCCGCACGTCCAAGAATACCGTGCCTCAACCGCCTCCTTCCGAGAAAGCCCGCACCCTCTATCCTCTGTCCCTATGGAGCAGATCAACCCCCCTGCTCCTAACCTCGGGACTAGCCAAACCCCCACCACCACCTCCAAAAAGTCAACGAGTCGCGCCGCATCCTCCTCCAGCCGCGTTCCGAAAAAACGGTCGCGTGAGGATGACGTAAGCCGCCCCACGGAGCGTCGATCGAAACAAAAACACGATCGACCTCCTCCGCCACAAATAAGCCGAGCCGAACCAATAGGCACAGGAGGTGATGTGTTCACCTCCCGAGTAGAAGTCGTGGCATCTGGCTCAACCACGCAAACAACCCCACCAACCCACTTATCTTCCTCTCTACAGGAAGGTATTTCATTCCACGAGGAGCCACGTATACCATCGACATCCCACTTGGAGATTATCGATGTTGAAACAAGCAGTCCCTCGCCTCAGACTGCATCCTTTTCATGCACATCGAGTCTAGTGCCCTCACTCCCCATAATTCCTTCCGTTTCTAGGACACATACACCTCTTACCGCACCACAGAGTCTTCGTGACTCTGTCAGAACGCTCGGTGATGTCTCTGTGACTGAGAGCGGAAGACCTAGCACGGCCAACATCACAACAACCGTGAGCCTAGGCCATCACTCGATTGAGTCTGTCTCATCGATGATGCTAACGGGAAGTCTGAGTGACCCCGTCTTTTCCAGTCCCGTGCAAACGGGCGGCCGATCGGCGATATTCACCGAGTCGGTGTCAGTTGAAGCTCTTCGTGACTCCAACTTGTTAGATTTACCCCGCTTCGTCACCGAGACCGCGCTAGAGACACGTCTTCAAGAGTTTGCAAAGACTCTTGAGGCGTCGATTTTAGATAAAGTCTACGCGCGTCTCGAAGCGTCCACGATCGACAAAGGCAAAGGTGTGGCCCCGGAGACGCCACCACCCATGCAACACACGGACGCCGATGATCTTCTCTCCTCCATCTCTGCCAAGGAACTATTCTACATCCTCAGAGCAAGATTCGAGTCCATGACAGAACTCGACGAGGAGGAACAGCAGATGAAGAAGATCATGACCCAACCACTGTCTTGCCGCACTCAAGGCGAGACTAGCAGGACCAGACGCGACGATCAAGATGATGATCAAGATCGCCGCGAGGGGGAGAATAGGCAGTTGAGCTCACAAGGATTCATGCAATCGACGCCGCCCTCCTTCTCTGATACCACTTGTTGGTCCGAAATTTCACCAACAATACGACTTAGGACGGATTAAACACGCCTAAAGATCGAGATTTAAGAACGGGGCGTGTGGGGCTTGGTGGTGTTCTTGAGGAGGCTCTCTCACTCTAACAATTGTTTATTTGATCTACACACACAAGCACACCTAACTATGTGTTAGGGTTTTCCTATTTATACCACAAGTTGGTATATAATAGGTGGGCTTCTTGTGAAGGCCCATTACATGAATAACTAAGAACTAACCCAACTAAGAGCTAGCCCAAAGTTTAATAAAGCTAACCAACAAAGATAATATAATGAAATTGAACACTACAAAATATTTCCTAACAGAACCTTTCTGTAACATCCCGTCCCATACCGGGTGTCACTGTAGCATCCGTCCCTACCGGGACCTGTGGGATTGGGCCCACCACACACCGACTGATAGTCTGGCCCCACTGTACCACCACTTAACCTTTCAGCGTGGTTCGTCCTCGCTCACACGCACCCTGGGCAAACTTCCCAGGTGGTCACCCATCCCAAGATTGCTTCAAGTCAAGCACGCTTAACTTTGAAGTTCTTTCGGATGGACTTCCGAAAAGGTAGGTCGACCTTGGTGATATGAGTAGTACTATCAATTCCTTTATACGATTCTTAGCCTGACACGCCCATACATTGTCAGTCTTAGGATCCCCTCTCATTCAGGTGTCGGATCGGTTCGTTCATGTACCCCTTCGCCTAGAAGCCTGCCAGGAGCCGCTCCTTGTCCGTGCATCTCTTTGGCACCAGCAATCACTCCCCGCCCTCGTCGGCCCCGGGCGTCGACCCAACTTCCTAGATACGTATTTTGGCGGATTTTCGCAGCGTAAGCAGCGAAAAACCCATTTAATTAAAACTTTTAAAATATAATAATGCAAATACGTTCGATGTCTAAATCCGTAAGTTCAAACCCAAACACATTTTGTTTCATTTGGCCGAAGCCCAATAAGGCCAAGCCCAAACTTAAAAACACGAAACATAAACTCGTTCCACAGGTCGCGTCCCATGTACTGCGCCGCCCTCAAAAGTCCGTGGAGTCACCGCCATCAGCCATCTTACCTACACACGTAAACCTTGAGCTTTTGCCCAGTAGATGAAAATATGCATGAATGCAAATGCTCTCACATCCCAATCCCGACTTATCTCACAAATATACACGCTCGACTCTTTTCTCATATCTCATATCTCATATCTCATATCTCATATCATCACATCACATTCAGGGCCCGAGGCTTAGGTACTAAAGGCAACACGCGCGCGCAGGGGTCCGTAGCTCGGGAGGCCCCACTCCCCACAAGGGGTCAGTAGCTCGGGAGGCCCCACTCCCTCCATATAAAGTGCGCCTTAGTCCTAACCTCACTCATACAACTCATCAACATTTCTCATTCATAAACCATCTCATTCGCGTCTCTAGACAACACTTTCATGACTCCGTACTCCCCTCGTAACACGTGTATGCAAATGCCGTGCAAATAAAGATGCAACACAAAAAATGCAACATATCCTTCCCAACGTCAACATTCGACAAATAATTCGGACCCAAAGCCCGCGTTCCGATTTTTAATCGGCCCGGAACCGTAACCACAGAATTTTCTCTCGATCTTAAACTAAAAGTTCTAAGTTTAATTCTTTCTACCTTACAATTCACTCCAACGCCAGTTTTAGATTAAGTTTCAAAAATATTTTAGAAAATATACAATTAACCCCTTGGAATTTCCGAAAATTTCATAATGACCCCAACCGAATTCATTAATCATTTATTTAAACTCAAAAGTTTCTAGAGATTTGAAATTGACCTCAATCGCATTTATTGATTATTTATTTAACCCCATAAATTTCTGAAAATTTTTCGAACCCTACTGATTTTAATAATTATTTATTTTTAATTCCGAGTGTTTTTCCGAAAATTTACATTTGACTCCAATCAAATTTAATGAAAATTTAATTATTCTAATATCCTGTAATTTTGCAAAAGAACTCCTCGGCCATTTTTAATTATTTATTTAACCCTCCGAAAATTTTGAAAATTATAATTTAACCCCGGCCAAGTTTTAAACTATTTATTTAAAAACCTAAAAATTTCTGAAACTTTCATTTATACTCTAGCCGAAACTCAATATAAATTTTTAGTACTCAAACTTTTGAAAAGTTTCAATTTGGTCCTTATTATTTAGTCCCCAATAACTTTTGTAAAGTTCCACTTTAATCCTAGCCGAATTTATATATATTTATTTAGCATTCACAACTTTTGAAAAATTCTAATTTCATCCTAGCCGAGATTATATAAATTTAACTAATGTCCCTAAACTTTTGAAAAGTTCTAATTTCATCCTAATCGAAATTATATAAATTTATTTAGCACCCCAATACTTTTGGAAAGTTCTAATTTCTCTCTAAAAGAAATTCAGTATTTTTAAAAATATTCCCTGTTTGAATTTTTACATTTTTAATCCCCAGATTTTTTTTTTGAAACTTATCAATTTAGTACCCGAATTTTTGAAAATTGCACAAAGGATCCCAATTATTTATTCCGAAT